>JAEBUP010000004.1:748828-1497656 GCA_023014405.1 Amanita molliuscula
ACACTCCCGAGGAGCGCGTTCAGGAAATGTCTAACTCTAGCTCATTAGGTGATGACGACCCAGCCGACACGACGCCACCAAACAGTGAAGAGGACGAAGCCGCGAATGAAGATCTTTCCGACATAGAAGAAAACGAAGATATGTACGATACTTAGATAACAACTCCTAATCCCGCGCAAACTTCGCCAACTCCACGCTGTTTAAATTTTGAATACATACCCAGGACCACTAGTAAAGTTCTTCTTCATTCCTCGCCTACTTTTACCTACAGTTATCTCATCCGCAATTTCGATACAGATTTCCAGACCGCTATCTTTTCTGGCTTAGACTACTAACCCATTCCACAGTGAGCAAGAAATAGTTGTATTGCGTCAGTACATCAAGAAACTAAAAACGAGACGAAGGAAGCCGCGAAGAAACCACTAGCTAGAAGAAAAACGAGCAGGCGGCTCCATAGGGGAGTCGCCAGTCTCATCCATTGCCTCCTCGCCCGTGACTGCCACTGACGCCCCTGCCCCCGTGCTTGCTGACGACCCTGCTCGTTCCGCCACAACCCCTTCCGGCGCCAACTCCTCAACATACTCTAGCTCCTCGCTAGAGGGAACGGGACTCCAACACACATCCGACGTGCTATCGTAATCCGCGCCACCCTCGTTATCGTATGGGGTGGGTGAGCGCCCCAGTGACCTCTCGAGAAGATCTTCGACGTGACCGGAAGATCCGCAGAGGGAGCTCAGCTCCCAGAGCATTGCTGTCTGCACGTTCGACGACCCGATGAAAGTTTGAGACAGCGCGGAGGGAGACAGCCTCCCTCGTCCAGTTCGTTGTGGGGGGCGTCTGTCGTGACCCGGACCCTGTCGCTTGTGTTCCGCGGAACGGTCTCTTCCGCGACCTGGATTTCGTCTTCATCATCGCTCACGACGACGGCCTTCGACTTGATTCTCTTCTTGTCCCGCCCGGATGCAGGAATGCCACCTATCACGCACTTCTGGCGGAGGCGTTGGCACTCCGCGCACACCTGGCTCCTGGGCCCTGGAGACGGGTAGCAGGTGATGCCTGCCAATGAGCACCTAGTAAAGGATCAGGAAAGACGTGGAAAGGAAAGAGAAGAAAACTCACCGGTCGCAAGGCGGCTTGTTTGGTGACCGCGACTTGGCCCGCTTAGACGGACCAGCCTCCACCCCCGCGCTCGCAGCGCGCGCCCGCTTCTGCTTCCGCTGAGCCCGCGCGGTCTCCTTTTGATTCACGGCAACCAGTGCCGCCAATGTCGCTTCATCCGCCTCCTCCATCGTCGCTTCCTCCGCCTCGACCTGCGCCCAAACAGTTGCGACGTCCAAAGAGGAGCCTGGTTGACGCTCAGGCAAGCGGAGTCATACCCGGGGCAACGACACTTGTTGACGATGCGTCTCGGCTTCTTGTCGTCGCCGCTCGACTTCCGCGGCTTCCTCTTCGTGAGCCTTCCGCCGCACTTCTTCTTCCTCATGAGCTCGCCGCTCCGCTGCCTCTCGTTCCTCACGTGCCTGCCATTCTGCTGTTTCACGTTCCTCCCGAGCCCTGCGTTCAGCGGCCTCTCTCTCCTCGCGTAACTTCCACTCCGCCTCTTCCGCAGCCCTGTGCCGTGCTTCTTCCTCCTCTCGCGCCTTTCGTTCCGCCACCTCCCGCTCTTCGCGAGCCTTCCGCTCAGCGGCCTCCTGCAACTTCCTAGCCCTCTCAGCCTTTAGCAATGACAAGCGGGCCGCGGTTTCCTCGCGGGCTTGTCTTTCCGCCTTTTCCCGCACGCGCCGCTCCTCCTCTTCCCGTGCCAGCTGCGCCTCCATGCGCGCGATTTCTTCGTCAGAGTTGTACTCGGGAGTTTGTCTGGAGGAAGACATGATAAGAGAAGATGAAGAGAACTAGAAGGATGAAGTTAAAGTGAATTCAACGAAGGCCGCAATCGCACGATCCCATGACCGGAAGTCGACATACCTGAGTAGCGTGCACAATCAAGGCCCAATTCCGTGGACCCCACTGTTCCGAATATGACGAAGACTTCTGCCCGCAGCCGGACCAAGACGTATCGCCAGTTATAGGCCCGCCAGGCATCCACGCATGTTTCATTTATATTTCAGTCTTATTCGTAGTATAGTTTCTTTTCATTTCATTTCATAGGTCATACCACATGAAGAGCACTGCAGCCGACCACCAGCAATCTACTATCCAATCCCTTCGCGCGACTGACTGAGGACAGTCAGATTTTTAAGTGGGGGGGAGATGATGAGCATCGTTCCGATGTGACGGTGTATAGGTATCGAACGGACTAGTCTCAGCACTAGACGTTAGAAACCTTACCCTCACTAGGATTACACATGCCTGACCCCGTCGCTTAGCATCTGCACCCATCCAAAGTCTTCCGCAAGTCTTCCGCGCTAGTTACGCGCAACTCCGCCAACTCCGCGATTATCCGCTATAGGGCAAGCGTCGCCCACACCCAACGACCAAATCGTCTCCCGCGTACACCACCCAAAACCTGCGCTAGTCGGTCATTCGCATCCGATAAAGCACCCTGTCAGCCGACCCGCATAAAATTGTCAGCCGGCACAACTTAGGTCACCGGAGAAGGGACTGCCGCCATCAATACCATATCCGCGTTAGGAAGGATCTACAGTCTACGATCCAAGGGTCACCCATATACGGATGCCACGTCAGCCCTAGCGACGCACCGACATAGTGGATCAGGCCCCTAGCGGACGAGTAAACCCATCGGCCGACGACCAACTACGGTATAGACCAGTCAGGTCTGCGGAAAATAGAGCACAGGGACGCGTCAAGCCAGATGAATCCCGGCGTTGCCGCGCGTGGCGATCAGCAACGTCTATTTCAAGTATACAACTCTATTAGCGTCCTGCGTCGGGTCGCGATACTGGCTCTCACCGCGGCACTCCAATACCACTGTCGCATCCCTCAGCTAGCCCCATTGTGTGAAGACTTTCAAGACGGATTTGGATATACGGTTGCAAGGTGAAAATTTGCAGAGTCACTTCGTTATTAGTAGGGTAGAAAAAACGTATATAAGCTCCTGTACAACACTTAGAAAAATAACATAGTACACCCCAGCCTTCGAGTCTCATCCCTTTCAGCTACATCCTCCTCGTTTTGTTCGCGCCTCTGAGCTTTTGTCGTACTCCGCGTCCCGCGTTCATCGCTGTTACACCTTGTGACAAACATTATCCGCAGAGTTGCCAGTTCCGCGCGTTGTAACGTTGTCATCGCGCACACCGGAGTTGACGGGAATCCTTTCGCGACCTCACCCCTTCCTGATCCTCGCTATTTCCAATAGCGGGGTGAACTTATCATATTGGCTGCCCCAGTGAGGCATTGAAAGAATTACGCTGTCAACACCGCCCGAGTCACCCCGGGACCAGCAATTCCCCGGTCATTACGCCCCATCCCCGTCGTCCACCAGCGTCTTCTCCGATTGGTACAACTCGCTTAAACAAAGAGCCGAGAACGCGCAGCAGCTTTTGCACCAAGACCCTAGCGAGGCATTGAGCGAAATATTCAAAAACACCAACACGTTCCAACGTCAATCCCGCCGACGACTAGGCCTCGCCCCGGAATTCCAAGCTATCGACGATATCGACAGAGCGTTCCACCAACCCTCAACATCCTCTCGTAGCCTGCCAGATCAATCCGAGACATTCCATTCCTTCGACGTTTCCACCAGCACCCCGCCAGCCAACCCGCCAGGACAACCCCGCTCAGAAGAATCAAGCCCACTCACCTTGTCGCCATCGGAACTCCCGCAACCATCGCCAAGCCCGCCTCCAGTTTCCTCAAGCTCAAGTTCAAGTTCCAGTTCCAGCAGTTCAACCTCAAACCTCGATAACTCAGTTCCACCACCGATAGTCAAGATGGCCGACCACGCACAACAAACCAAGCCCATGCCCGCTCGTTACGCCTCCGCCGCACCCCGCTTTGATTCAAACCAACCCCGCTGCCTTCCGCGCTACTTCGACGAGCTCGAACTATTATTTAGTGAAGCTGGCATCACCTCCACGCAGCAGAAAAAGGTCTACGCGCTGCGCTACCTCCACGACATGGAATACGATCTATGGGGAGGTGTAGACACCTTCGACGCCACCTCAACGTACGAAGCGTTCAAAGCATCAATAACTGTGCTGTATACCGGAGTAATAAACGAGCGCGAGCACACGCAGGCGGATTTGGACCGCCTAATCGAAGAGACACTCCGCCTCGGAATCCAAACCGCAGAAGACCTCTGCAGCTATTACCAGCGCTTTCTGGTAATAACGAAGTATCTTATCAAAAACGGGTGGCTCTCGACGCGCCAGCAAAGCGAGTACTTCTTCAAGGGATTCCAGGTCCACGTCGGAACAGAAATGTACAGGTACATGCACAGCCAGTACCCGAACGTACACCGCGATGACCCCTATTCCCTCAAACAAACGTTAGCGGCCGCGCAAGAGGTCATCCAGGGTGCGTCGTTTTACGATAAACTAATCAACAAGCCTGCCGCGCCCCATACCGCTAGGCCAGAGTACCCCGCCACTTACCCCGCTAATTCCGCGTCAACCCCGCCAGCCAAGCCCAAGCCAGTAGCAACGCCTGGCGTGAAGACTGAAGACATGTTCAGTCTAATGGAGAAAATGGTCCAGAGTTCCCTACAGACACAAACGATGTTGCAATCCCTCATGCAGTCACTCGCGACAACCCAGATGCATGCGCCAGCCCCGCAGAATTGGTCGCAGACGACGCCAGCTACCAGCTCCAACGCAGTTCCGCTAGGCGCTAATTCCGGTACACGCCCCGCCATCCCGGGTTGCACGTTCTGTGGCAACTTGGCCCACTTTATAGGTCGATGCCCAGATGTTGACAGCTACATCGCGAACGGGAAAATTACAAGGAACCTTGAGGGACGAATAGTGTTGCCAACTGGCAACTACGTATCAAGATATTTACCCGGGAACAATATGAAGGAGCGCGTCGACGAATACCACTGACAAGTCAACGCCCAACCAACCCAGCAGTCTGGAATCTGCCCCACTATGTTTTACTCGCCCCGCGACAACCACCAAGAGCTGGCAACGTCAAGCACCGCGCCGATTTTAAGTTACGAGACAGCAGCAAACCCCGCGGATGACGTCGACGAGGAGATTGAACGGATGCAGAGGGCTCTTATAGCGTTGCAAGCAGCCAAAAAGAGCAAGGTAGTATTTGACGGGGTAGAAATTCTGCTACGCGCAAAAGGAAAGGAACCGCGCCCACCAGCACCACCAGCAGCACCAGCCCCGCCACCCGAAGAAATCACCTCGCCAGGAGTCGCCAAAGCCCACGACCAGCTGCCTACGCACCCTTTTGCCAATGCTCGTGACGCCAATTACCAGCCGCCGACAGATCAGCCATTTGGGGCACTACCCAAGAGCAAGGACCCCTCGTACACCACCGCTACTCCCGCGCAAAACCCGCAGGCTGTTGATCAAATCTTCAAATGCGTCCTCACGAGTCCCGCCGCCAACCTTAGCTTCGAGGAGCTGCTAGCAGCTTCGCCCGACATCTGCCACAAGATGCACGAGTTCTTGACTCCGCGTCGAGTCCCTGTCGCCAACTCCGCCAATCCTGCTACCAACCCCACCAACCCCACGGACATGCGCAACGTCTTCGTCCTGCCAGACATAGCCGAAGCGTACTACGCGGCAGACCCCCAATACAAGGCTCGTCTCAAGGTCAGCAAGGAGTCCCACGCGCTGCGGTGCATACAGGCTAGAGTCGACGACCACGCAATAGTCGACTGCATCATGGACCCTGGGTGCTCCATCATATGCATGTCCGATGCCGTCAGCCACCAGCTAGGGATCGCCTACAACCCCGCGATAAAAATCGACATGGAAGCAGCGAACGGCGAAGTCGACACATCACTTGGATTAGCCAAGGACGTACCATTCAAGGTGGGCAACATCGAGTTATACTTTCAAGTCCACGTCATCCGCTCCCCCGCCTACGACATCCTCCTCGGCCGCCCCTTCGATGTGTTAGCACAGTCGGTAGTCAAAAACTACCAAAACGAAGAGCAGACCATTACGATCCACGACCCCAACAGCGACGCCGTTGTTACAATCCCGACTATACCCCGCGGACCACCGCGTTTTGTCAAAATGCGTGAGGAGAAGGAGGGTTTTCAAGTAGCCTCGAGGAACTGATTCAAAATCACGGAGAGGTAGCCTGTATCATATCGATTGACGAAGCTCAGAACCCCATAGAGATAGAAGCATATACCCCAGTCCCCTCGATACAGCGCCCCTCCGATGTACATAGCAGTAGCACAAATACACACCTTGCTCGCTTGTACCTTGGAGCTGCGCTAAGTCTTAACGAATTCGACACGACCAAATGCGACCCGATAACCCGCACCTTCCTTCACGACACCATGCGATGCCCTAGCAAGTCCAACTCCACGGAACCATCCCGCTCCAAGTCCCACAACCCTCGCCGCGAGAACGTTTCACCAGTGTTTTTATCCCCGCAAAAGAAGAAGTACAAGCCAGTCGATAAAAAAGTCAAGCCCATCATCAGTCAGCTACCACAAGAATTTAGAATCATTCGAGACATCAAAGGCAACCCGCTAGCCAGCCTACCGGAACTCAGCACAAACCCACCGGACTTCGTGCCCGTTGGAAGGTATACACAGGAACGTATGGAAAATTTAGACCAAGAACACGACAAGGACTTCCTGTGGCCCGAAGAACGGAAGCTAATGCACCATTTCATGACCAAGCACGACCAAGCGTTCGCCTGGGACGACAGTGAACGCGGACAGTTTAAAACGGAGTATTTTCCGCCTATTGACATTCCGACAGTTCCGCATATGCCATGGGTACAACGTAATATCCCAATTCCGCCGGGACTATATGACCAAATCTGCGAGATCATCCGTACCAAGATCGATGCCGGTGTTTACGAGCCGTCCAACTCCTCGTACCGATCCCGCTGGTTCTGCGTGCTGAAGAAAAATGGTAAGCTGCGCCTAGTACACTCGCTCGAGCCCCTCAATGCCGTCACCATCCGCCACTCCGGTGTCACGCCTATCCCAGAACACATCGCGGAGAATTTCGCTGGAAGGGCTTGCGGCACAATGCTAGATCTCTACGTCGGATATGATGAGCGCCCGCTTGCAGAAGGATCTCGCGACTTGATGACATTCCAGACGCCCTTTGGAGCCATGCGCCTGACAATGCTGCCTATGGGTTGGACGAACTCCGTCCCTATTTTCCACGACGACGTCACCTCCATCCTGCAGCCGGAGATCCCAGACCTTACTATTCCGTACATCGACGACGTTCCAGTGAAAGGCCCCCCGACCCGCTATCAACAACTCAACGGGACATACGAGACTATCCTCGCTAATCCCGGAATTCGACATTTCGTATGGGAACACTTCCAGGGGCTCAACCGCGTCATTCAACGCATGAAGTACGCCAGCGGAACATTCTCGGGAAAGAAGCTCGTCCTTTGCGTGCCAGAAATCACGGTAGTCGGTCATTTATGCACGTACGAAGGCCGCAAACCCGAGAAGGACTTGGTAGCCGCCATCACCAACTGGGGACCCTGCAAGTTGTTATCAGAAGTCCGCGCCTTCCTTGGCACCATTGGGGTTGGCCGGATATTTATCAAAAACTTCGCCAAGCGCGCGCACCCACTTGTAACGTTAACCAGGAAGGCCACGCCGTTCACATTCGGCCCCGCAGAAGTCGCGGCACAGGAAGACCTCAAAAAGGCACTCATCGCGTCACCGGTGCTGCGCCCTATCGACTACAAATCTGACGCTCCCGTTATATTATCCGTCGACACTTCCTATATCGCGGTAGGGTTTTTCTTATGTCAGTGCGACCCCGACAGGCCCTCGGTTCGCTATTACAATCGTTTTGGATCAATCACGCTGAACGAATGAGAAGCCCGCTTTTCGCAGCCCAAGCTCGAGATCTACAGGCTCTATCGCGCCCTGAAGGCACTAAAGTTGTATCTCATTGGAGTACGGAACCTCATCGTCGAGGTGGACGCCCGCTACATCAAGAACATGCTCAAGAATCCGGATATCGCACCCTCAGCTTCCATCAACCGTTGGATCCTCTCGATTCTCACTTTCCACTTCGAGCTGGTCCACATTCCCGGAAAATTGCACGCCCCCGACGGATTATCAAGACGCCTGCAACAGCCACTTGATGAGCCGCCAAGTAAGGACGAGGACGAGGAGTTTGACGACTGGATCGATAATTTGTATGGGTTCATGCATCAGATTAATGAGGTTTCTAGAGATTGCACATCGAACTTGCCCCGCGGACGAGAAAAGATCAACCCCGACCTTCAGAAGAACCTCTCGCACTACGAAACCAACAGGGAACACCGCGATTGTCGCCCAGCCGCCACCTTCACTTCCGACTCAGTTCCGCCCAACTCCAGTGACCCCGCGCTACGGCCCACTGAAGAGATAATGGACAGGACGTACGAAGAAGTGTTTCCGTGGCGCATCAACACCTCCGGAAAAGACAAGGCACGACTGTTACTAGTAAAGCGATTCTTAACGGAGTTGGAGAGACCCGTGGAGGTATCGGATGAAGAATGGCCTAGTTTCACGCGGTATTGTGTTAAGTTTTTCGTCCACGCTGAACGATTATGGTATAGGGACAAGGACGGAGCTCACAAAGTGGTGGTAGAAACACAGAAACGGCTTAGAGTGCTAGTCGACTGCCACGACGGTTTGGGACATCGCGGATATTACGCGACTCGCGCAGCAATCATGGAACGGTTTTGGTGGCCACAGATGCAAGATGATATCAAGTGGTACATCAAGTCCTGCCACACCTGTCAGGAGCGACAATTACAGCAGTTCCGCATTCCACCAGTCGTCGCCGTCCCCATGCCAATATTCGCTAAGGTGTACATGGATACGATGCACCTCCCGCCATCTAATCAGTACAAGTACTTGATTCAAGCCCGCTGCTCTCTGATGCATTACCCTGAATACCGCGCCTTACGTCGAGAAACCACCAATGCCATTGGGGACTGGATCTTTGAAAACTTGATATGTCATTGGGGAAGCTTGGTCGAGATAGTCACGGACAACGGAGCACCAATTCTGAGAGCCGCGGAGTACCTCGCCAATAAATACCACATCCGCCACATCCGCATTTCAGGCTACAACTCCCATGCTAATGGAATTGTCGAACGCAGTCACTACGACATCCAACAGGCACTGTACAAAGCCACTGAAGGCAACGAGTCACAATGGTCTACAGCGTTACATTCGGTATTCTGGTCAGAACGCGTCACAGCTAGGCGTCGCATGGGAGTATCACCTTACTTTGCAGTTACCGGGACACAGCCGCTACTCCCGCTGGACATCACTGAAGCCACCTACCTGCTTCCTCCACCCTCTGCGTTCTTGTCCACCACGGAGTTAATAGCCCGCCACGCCACGGAGTTGCAGAAGCGTCGCGCCCAAACGGAGGCTCTTAAAGACAAAGTCTATCAAGCCCGCGTAGCCGCAGCAAAACGGTTCGAGCAAGAGCACCTGACGATCATCAGGGACTTCGACTTCCAGCGAGGGGACTTAGTTTTGGTCCGCAACACAGCCATAGAGAAGTCGCTCAACAAGAAGATGCGCCCCCGCTATATTGGCCCCTACGTTGTTCTATCCCGTAACCGCGGAGGAGCTTACATCATTTGCAAACTAGACGGTACAGTACTTGACAGACCATACGCAGCATTCTGCGTAATACCCTACTTTGCCCGCAAAAAACTAATTATACCAGAGAATGTGCTCGACACCCCTGAGGAACACGTCCGGCAGATGTCCAACTCCAGCTCATTAGGCGACGACGACCCAACCAAAACGACGCCAGCAAACAATGAAGACAATGGAGATTCGACTGGCCATCTTTCCGACATAGAAGAAGACAAAGATATGTACTATACCTAGATAGCCACAACTCCCAATTTCGCTACAATTCCGCTACAATTCCGCCAACTCTGCACTATTTAATTTTTGAAAACACACCCCGGACCACTAGTAACATTTTTCTTTATCTTTCGTCCACTTTCACCTACCGTTGTCTCATCCGTAATTTCGATACAGACTCCTCGACCATTATACTTTCTGACTTAGACTACTAATTCATTTCACAAGAACGCAAGAAAAGTTATATTGCGACAAGAGACAAGCAAAGAAAAATATACAAGGAGGCCCGTGGAGAAACTGACTATACAGGTGAAAGACGAGTTGGCGGCTCCATAGCGGAGTCACCAGCCTCGTCCGTCGCCCTCTCTCCCGCTACTGCCACCATTGCCCCTGCCCCCGCGCTTGAGGAAGACCCCACTCGTTCCTCGTCTACATATTCCAGCTCCTCGCTGGGCGGCACGGGACTCCAGTTCACCTCGGATGGGCTTGTATAGCCCGACCAGCCCCCGTTGTCGTACGGAGTAGGCGGGCACCCCAGCGACCTCTCGAGAAGGTCCTCGACGCGACTTGACGATCCGCGGAGGGAGCCCAGCTCCCGGAGTATCTCCATTTGCACGTTGGATGTGCCTATGAAGGTCTGGGACAGGGCGGTGAGGAGCCGAGTCTGGTCGTACAATTGTCGGTTTTGCTCGCGGAGGAGCCGATTTTGTTCTTGAAGAAGGGAAACGGCCTCCCTCGTCGAACTCGCAGAGGGGCCATCTTCCCTGGCCTGCACCCCGTCATTCGTGTCCCGCAGAATGCTTTCTTCTGCAACCTGGAGGTCGTCTTCGTCACCGCTCACCACAATAGCCCTCGATCGGGCTTTCTTCTTGTCCCACCCAGATATGGGAACGCCGCCCACGAAGCACTTCTGGCGGAGGCATTGGCACTCCGCACAGACCTTGCTCTTCGGCCCAGGAGCCGGGTAGCAGGCTATGCCTGCCAGCTTGCACCTATCAAAAGATCAGAAAGGCGTTATACGAAAACGAAAGAAACTCACTGGTCACAAGGCAGCTCGTTGGGCGACACCTCCTTGGCCTGCTTGGATGGACCAGCTTCTACCCCCGCGCTAGTGGCGCGTGCCCGCTTCTGTTTCCGCTGAGCCCGCGCGGTCTCCTTTTGATTTACGGCAACTAGCGCTGCCAGCGTCGCTTCATCCGCCTCCTCCATCATTGCTTCTTCCGCCTCCACCCACGCCCGAACCGTCGCGACGTCCAAAGGAGAAGCCGGGCGACGCTCAGGCAGGCGGAGTCGTACCCGGGGCAACGAAACTTGCTGGAGGCGGGTTTCAGCCTCTTGCTGTCTTTGCTCAAGTTCTGCGGCTGCTTCCGCAACCTTCCTCCGCGCTTCTTCCGCTTCGTGAGCCTTTCGCCATGCTGCCTCTTCCTCTCGAGCCCTCTGCTCTGCGGCTTCTCTCTCCTCTCGTAACTTCCGTGCCGCCTCTTCAGCAGCTCTTCGCCGTGCCTCCTCCTCGTCCCAAGCCTTCCTCTCTGCCGCTTCTCTTTCCTCGCGAGCCTTTCGCTCAGCGGCCTCTTGCAACTTCCTCGCCCTCTCAGCCTTTAGGGACGCCAAGCGAGCCGCGGCCTCTTCGCGGGCTTTCTTCTCTGCCTCCTCCCGCGCGCGCCACTCCTCCTCTTCCCGTTCCAGCTGCGCCTCCATGCGCGCGATTTCCTCGTCAGAGTTGTATTCAGGCGTTTGTCTGGAAGACATGATAGTAGGGTATGCAGAGAAGTGGAAGGATGAAGTTAGAGTTAATTCAACGAAGGCCGCAATCGCACGATCCCGTGACTGGAAGTCGACATACCCGAGTAGCGTGCACAGTCAAGGCCCAATTCCACAGACCCCGCTTTTCCGAATATGAAGAAGACTTCTGCCAGCAGCCGGACCAGGACGTATCACCAGTTAACAAACCCAGAAAGCTTCCACGCATGTTCAGTTCATTATATTTCAGTCTCATTTGTAGTATAGTTCCTTTCATTTCATTTCATAGGTCATACCACACGGAGAGCACTGCAGCCGAAAACCCAGCAATCTACTATCCAATCCCTTCGCGCGACTGACTGAGGACAGTCAGATTTTTAAGTGGGGGGGAGATGATGAGCATCGTTCTGATGTGAAGGTGTATAGGTATCAAACGACTAGTCTCAGCACTAGACGTTAGAAACCTTACCCTCACTAGGATTATACATGCCTGACCCCATCGCTTAGCATTTGCACTCACCCAAGGTCTTCCGCAAGTCTTCTGCGCTAGCCAAGAGCAACTCCGCCAACTCCGCGATTATCCGCCATAAGGCAAGCGTTGCCCACGCTCAATGGCCAAGTCATCTTCCGCGTACCCTGTCCAAACCCCGCGCCAGTTGGTCGTTCGCCCCGACAAAGCACACTGTCGGCCGATCCACGTAAAAATTGCTAGCCGGCCCAGCTTAGTTCACCAGAGAAGGGACAGGCGCCATCAAAGCGATATCCACGTTAGGAACAGATCCACCTTCTGCGATGCCAGGGTCACCCATACACGGACGCCACATCATCCCTAGCGACGCACCGACATAGCGGATCAGGCCCCTAGCGGACGAGTAAACCATCGGCCGACGACCAACTACGGTATAGACCAGTCAGGTCCACGGAAAATAGAGCACAGGGACGCGTCAAGCCAGATGAATCCCGGTGTTGCCGCCAACGGCGATCATCAATGTCTATTTCAAAGTATACGATTTTATTAGCGTCCCGCGTTGGGTCGCAATACTGGTTCTCACCGCGGCGCTCCTATACCACCATCGCGTTCCTCAGCTAGCCCCATTGCGCGAAGACTTTCAAGACGGATTTGGATATACGGTTGCAAGGTGAAAATTTGCAGAGTCACTTCATCATTAGTAGGGTAGAGAAACGTATATAAGCTCATGTACGACACTTAGAAAAATAACATAGTACACCCCAGCCTTCGAGTCTCATCCCTTTCAGCTACATCCTCCTCATTTCGTTCGCGCCTCTGAGCTTTTGTCGTACTCCACATCCTGCGTTCATCGCTGTTACGCCTTGTGACAAACATTATCCGCGGAGTTGCCAGTTCCGCGCATTGTAACGTTGTCATCGCGCACACCGGAGTTGACGGGAATCCTTTCGCGACCTCACCCCTTCCTGATCCTCACTATTTCCAATAGCGGGGTGAACTTATCAGCGTCCCGAGAGGCTGATGTGGCAGAGTCCACATATCTTGGATCCTCCTTTATGCATGCATAAAATGCATCCAGGTGCACTTGTTGCTCATCAGGCGACAGCCTGGTTTGTTCTGAGTCAACATCATCAACTTCCTCTACAGTGGTCTTGTATGAGACCAATTTTTTCTTTTGGCATGCAGCTGCCACAAGCCTCCTCTGTTGGTTGTCTTCTGACTCACTGCTTTCTTTTGCAGCCACAACCATCTCTTTTTTCAAGATTTTCTTGGCGAGTGCTGCCATATCTTTTTTGCGAGCCCTGCATTCCTCCTCTGGCTCCTCCTGCTCTTTTTTCTGTGGGAAATTAAGCATGGGTTTAGACTGCCCACCATGCTCCAGATCTCTGGAGAATGTCCCATCAGTATCATCTGGCAATTCCTGAATCGCTGCCCAACTCCCTTTCCAGTTGCACCATCTGCACTCCATGTTTTCCAGATATTCTCATCAAAAATGTCCATCCTCCCAACCATAGAGTTTTTTCTGTCTTCATTCACCAGGAGTCATTCTGTAGGGCAACCATTTTGCTAATTCCATGTTGCATACTCTTTTGGGAGCACAGGGGTTTTCTTTATGAAATTTCTTCACCTTCATCTGAGCATTGGCAAGATTTTCAGCAGGTTCCCATGTAGACTCTTCTATGGGGTAGTTCTTCCACTTGACGAGGTATTCAAGTCATCCCCCTCCACATCCACTAACGCAGCTATCTACAACTTCTTCTACTTCATACTCGTCCTCCCAGGACTCTTCTACAATCTGTGCATCCTTGTGCACTGTTGCCTTTGCCTTCTGTTTTGGGAATGCCGGTTCCTTGTATGGCTTCAAAAGGACTTCATTGAAGACATTGTACACCTTCCAGGATGCTGGGATTTTTAGTTTATAAGAGGACTTGCCCACTTTGGCGAGGACTTCCAATGGACCAACAAACTTCCCATCTAGCTTTTTTGTTGCTTGAATTACTGGTAGATGTTCCATACTGAGGTATACCTTGTCACCCAGCTTGTATTCAATAGCCTGTCGACGGTGTGTGTCGTAATGCTCTTTCATGATTTGAGCTGCTTTCTCCAGTGCCATTTTTGCCTTTTCATAAACATCCTCCAGTTCTTTTGCTAATTGTTCGATGGTGATTGCTTTTGGTGCGTATGTAGGATCCAATCCTTTGTTTGGATGATGCCCATAGTTCATGAAGAATGGTGTGAACCCTGTTGCTGAGTGGACTCTATCACTGTGGCAAAATTGTGCCACAGACAACCAATCTGACCAATTATCCTGCCAATTATTGACAAAGATGGTAAGAAACTCTTTTAGTTCCTGATTGACTTGTTCAGTTTGACTGTCCATTTGGGGGTGGTAGGCTGTCAATCGATTGGCTTTAATTCCTAATATTCCATACAAGTCGTCCATGAATTTTGAGGCAAATTGGGGTCCTCGGTCGCTAATGACCTTCCTAGGGAGTCCATGTTCCCTAAATACATTATCTCGAAAGAGGACTGCTGTCCCTTGTGAAGTGATTTCAGAATTCGTTGGTATGAAGTAGGATTTCTTCGTGAATCTGTCTACAATGACCAAAATCATATTGTTGCCTTTTGATTCTGGTAGCGGTCCTACGAAGTTGATGGATATGATTTCCCAAGGTTCTGAGGGGACCTTGTTGGGTTGTAGAGGTGCTGCTCACACTGTCCTGTCTGGCTTTGCTTTTTGGCATATTTCGCAGCCTGGGATATAATGCTCAATATCTTTTCTCATATTGGGCCACCAGAAGTTATGGGTGAGTGATTCTAGTGTTTGGCGACTCCTGAGTGTCCCCATGAGTGGTGTATAGTGATAATGTCTTCCCTAAGTGCCACCACTGCTGGTACATACACCTGTCCTTGCCAGGTCACAAGTCCTTTGTCAAGCCTATATTCTCCTCCTGTGACCTCTAGTCCTTTTGTAACCTGTGCTTCCCACTGATGACAGGGGACGTCCTTGATGTCTTTGATGATGTCTTCTATGGCTCTATCATCATTGAAAACTCGGACAAAGAGGTGCTCTTTGAGTAAGATGACTCCTTCATTATCATTTTCCCCTTTATTGCGTCCTGCGTGTCTAGATAGTAAGTTGGCCTTGGTGTTGGACTTGCTGCTTCGATGTTTAATGATGAAGTTATAATCTTGTAAGTCCGTAACCCATCTGGCCTGTCGTTGATTGAGATTCTGCACCTTCCAGAAATATGTCAAATTTTGATGATTGATCAGAACTTCAATCATTTGTGTTGCTCCTTTGAGGTAGTGCACCCATTCGTAAAAGGCATGCATTACCGCAAGCATCTCCTTGTCATATATTTCATAATTGTGCTCAGCATCATTTAGAGATTTTGAGATAAAGGCTACCGCTTTCCATAGGCCATCTTCCCTTTGTTGTGACAAGATACCTCTGATTGCAAAGTCTGAGGCGTCTACCTCTACTCGGAACTGCCCTGCTTCATTAGGAATTCGTAGTACCACTTCTTCTGTGATTGTTTTCTTAAGCCTGTCAAAGGCTTCATCCTGTAGTTGTGTCCACAGCCATTCATCCTTTCCAGTGAGCTGTGTCAACGGCTTTGCTAATTTTGCGAAATCCCACACAAATTGTCAATAGAAATTGATGAAGCCCAGAAACTGTTGGACTTCCTTTTTGCATTTTGGTTTAGGCCATTCAGATACTGCCTTGACCTTGGCTGGGTCCATTCATACAGTGTCTTTTCCAATGATAACTCCCAAAAAATCAATTTCATTTTTGTCAAAGAAGCATTTTTCGGGTTTAAGCAATAACTCATGCTTCTCTAATTTTTCTAGGATATGGTTGATGTGTTTAGTGTGTTCTTCCTGATTTTTTGAGAACACCAGGATGTTGTCCATATAGATGACAACCCATCCTTCTGCTATTTCAACTCGAAAGATGTCATTCATCATTGTTTGAAAGGTTGCCAGCGAGTTGGTGAGGCCAAAAAACATGACAAGTGGTTCAAAGAGCCCTCTATTGGTCCTAAATGTGGCCTTCCACTCATCCCCTTCCTTTATTCATACGTTGTTGTATCCCCAATGTATGTCCATTTTGGAGAATACCTTGGCCTGTGACAATTGATTGACCAGTTCCCCGATTAATGGTAGAGGGTATCAGTTTTTAACTGTCATCTCATTTAACTTCTGGTAATCCTGTACCAGTCTGAGTTTTCCATCCTTCTTTTTAACGAAGAAGAAGGGGGAAGCCATAGGTGATTTGCTGGCTTGGATTCATCCAGGATCCAAGTTCTCTTTTAGGAACTCATCCAATTGTTGCTGTTCGTCTCAGTTTAAAGGATAGATTTTACAATCTACGGGGGTTGATCCTGGAATTAGTTTGATTGCATGGTCCCAATGCCATTGTGGTGGGAGCTCATCAAAGGTTTCCTTTTCGAATACCTTTCAATGCTTTAAGTAGTGACGAGGAACTGCCTCCTCTAGTGTACATTTCTTTTCCTTTCCAGCCTGTTCCACAGCTATCTTAGTGGCTGTCGAGGCGAAGGCTCATATGTGCATTTCGGGTTCTCCTATGTGTATGGCTAGTAACCGATCTCCCTCGTGTAGGCAATAGGATATGTCAATCTCATCTTCTGGTTCTTGTACTGACAATTGTTTCCAACAAGTCCCCAGACATTGATTGAACTCCAAGGATTTCTTTTTCCAGTTGATAGTTGGATTGTGATGTTCCAACCAATTGTGTCCCAAAAACAAGTCCATTTTGCTGAGGGTTGCAACCGCACAGTCCATTATCTCCTCATGGGTGCCTATTTGTAGTTTGAATTGAACAAAGAATTCTACACTTCTGGAATCGTCTGCTGATACGACAACCACATCAGACTGTACTGGAAGTACAGAAAAGAGGAGCAGTGGCAAGAATGCACCGAAGCACAACAACTGCTATGGGAATGAGAAGCCCAGCAGGAAGTCGAACAAAAGGAAGCCTGGGAGGCTCTCCTTATGGAACATGCAGCCACAAAGGCAGTCCTATGCGCAGAACGCACAATGCGAAAGGCTGAGAGGGAATACCAAACCCTCATGCAATTATTGGAGGATCAATACAAAGGGGACACCTCCAACCCCATCTAGCTTGCACTGGTTTCGTCAAAATACAACCAGTGGTTAATATTGATTAACAATGGCAACAAGGCAATCAGATGGTACCGAGTGGCAGTTGAACAACTGCAATGTGCCCACCATGTTCAGGAGCTATACGAACATGAGGGGATGGTTATGTCCCATGAGGACTGGAACGCATGGATGCATGCCATAAATGGCAACATACGTGCTTCTCACTATGCCAAATGGAAGCGCAAGAAGGAGGAGGAGGAATGCCGAAAAGGGATTCACTATGATCCCTTGCTCATTACCAAACCACCAGGAAGAATTCTTCCCACCACCCCAGAGCGACTTCTCACCGAACCGCTTACCAAACTCCAAATAGGACTTGATCACTTTTTGTCCAAGATAGGAGAGGACTCTTGGAATGACCATAAAGCCAGGTTGCTAGGTTGTGTTACAACTTCTTTCTCTTACGCTTACTTATTACGATAACCTTTCTTCACTTCGTCGCTATGCCTTGATACTTGTTTCATCTGCCTGAACTACCCCTCGTTTTACTTCCTTTTATACTTCGTCATTGTTCTCCAGGCAGTATATAAACCTCTGCATGTACTGTAGTACTTTAGTTCCAACTTAATCGAGTATTGTCCTTTACTGAACAGTCCTCTCGCTCTCATCTTCCTCATCGCTCGAACCACCTTCGTTGTCGTCTAGCATAACACCAACAAGCACCTCTCTCCATTGACTGGGATTAGACTGAGACTCTAGTCGTCACTGTTGACTCGGTAGCGAACCAAGGGCATCGATCCTAACAGGTTGGCACGCAAACATCAAAGCGCATTTACCCAGACCAAGGGCACAGAGTCCTATTGCTCCCAATCAGTGGAGGCAGAATGGATACTGCTACATGTATCTGTTCAAAGCGGAATACTATGACAAGTTTAATTGGCCCGCCTGGCCAATGCTCTACGAAATCCTCAGCTGGGAACCAGAACTCAGGGATGAAACTGTGATCTTTGCCATCCAAGATAGTATCCGACCAGGAAGATGCCACATCATAGAGGAATCCACTGTTTGATGGGATGACATCAAATACACATGGGATGAACTAGTTGACCTCCATAAAGTTTCCCATTACACCTGGACAGTACGCTTTGGAGGCCAGTCCAAATCCAAATGCTGGTTGAAGAACCATCCTCTCGCCACCACAGCAATAAAACGAGTCAACCTCAGGTCAACAATCACCATTCAAGAAGCAGTGAACCAAGCAGCTGGAAGGACATATCCAGCAATAATCGAACCCAAACTGGTTGTGCAACCAGCATGGTCATATGCAGCGGCAGCACAAGCTGGTCAGGAAAATAAAGCACAAGTCGTCACCCAGGGAGGTGATGCAGCACACTGGAATGGCAGGGTACCAACAGCAGCAGATTGGCTGTCAATGGAGGAATATCCCCAAAGAGCGAACAACGCTCACAAAAAAAGACAAATTGATGAATGGTGAAGGGTCATTGAAAGGGAGGCATGGTTGCCCTATCCATACCCAAAAATGTCATGGGCCAATAGTGGCTTCAACCCAGACATACCAGGCTATTGCTACCTGATCCTAATCAAAAAGAACTTCTGGGATGAATTCATGTGGCTGGCTTACCCACAGCTGCAAGAAATTTGCAGTTGGGACAAGAACCTACAGGAGGAAAATGTAACCACTATCATTCGAAAATCATACTCCCATCCGATGACATTGCACATTGAACAATACAACAGTAATTGGCAGGGGGTGGTTCCATGTAGAATGTCTCAACAGAGAAGGCATGGGACATTACAAAGTTGGCGCAGGGCCTTTCCGGCTAATGGTAGAAATGGTTATGCATGCCTATCAAGCCATGATAGGATGGAGGGATAACTGGATGGACACTCAAACCATAGAGCCACTCGCACAAACACAACCAGCTGCAGCAGTCGCAGCAAGAGAAGATGAGATCCATCGTCAAGCAGAAGAGCAGCAAAGAGCCATCACTAGTGCAGGACAAGCTCTGGCTGCCATCATTACCAAATACCAGCGGAGTAGTCATCCTGAACCAGGACCTCTTACAAAGGCAGAAATGCCTGAGACATACTTCATGCTGGCAAGAGAACCTGATGACAAAAGAAGGATTTCCATTTGCCTGTATTGAATGAAGGGTGGAAAAGGCGATAGGGCGGCAGACTGGAGCAGGGTAAAGCTCAAGGCTTTCCAAGAAGCACTACAGGAATTCCAGGATAAAATAGACAACAGTGGCTGGAACCCCAAACTGAATTGGACACAGTTAAACGATGGGGAGTCTACTGACGACAACCAAGCATGGGTGCGACGACCATTACAAAATCAGTTCCCGTTCATGGACTGGGCTGACTTTAAAAATCAGATGCATGATTTCTCCATGTTGACCAAAACCAAGGAAAAGGCAATTGAGGCACTGTTAAAATTACGACAGGGAACGATGATAGTCGAAGACTACATCATAAAATTCAACTCCCTCACCTCGTTGACTGACTGGAATGACCAGGCTTTAATCTCCCAATTCCAGAACAATCTCAACCCAGCCCTCGGAAGGGATCTAATTTGATATGGAGGACTCCCTGACAACGCCACCCTCCAACAAATCCAGGCAGGGGTCATGGTGCTTGCATGAGCATATAGAAAAGCAAATGAGACCTATGGTTTCCCAAAGACATGACAGGAGTATTGTGAACAAGCCCCAAGCACTAGCAGATGTCCACAATACCAATACAAGGCCCCAGCTCCATTCACATCAACTACTCGGGATCCCAATGCCATGGACGTCGACAGAAAACCACCTGGTAAATATTGGTGCTACAACTGCGAGAAGGAAGGACACAGCAGTAGGAGATGCCCACAACCACGAAAAAACAAACCAGTACCAGAATGTACAAACTGTGGAAGGAAGGGACATCCAGTAGAAAGATGTTGGGAAAGAAAGAGGATTACCCAAGGAGAAAAAGGGAAACAGGTTGTATGAGCAATAGACCAAGGGGAAATGACCCTGGAAGGATGCGCTAGAATTGAGGAGGTCTCGGATTTTGGTGAAAGCCAGTAGACAAATGCTCTGTCTCACTGGTTTCTAGTTCTAGTTCTCTTAGTGATGTACCAGTACCAATAGACTCCGAAATTAACATGCATGATTTACTCTACAAATGCAGTGGGAGCATACATCACATAAGAAACTTAAAAATGAGTGTAAAACCCGAAAAAAGAATTAAAGTATGGATGCCTCAATGGGTACTAAGGTGTATTTGGCAACAAACAGAAGAAACAGCGATTGAATGTTTACAAAAGTGGGTGGATATTAAAAGAATCAAGGAAGTCAATGGGAGACTGGTCCAACAACTAAATGAGATGCTGGAATCCGAAGCTCTGTGGAACCTAGTACACTTAAGGGAAAAAGTAGTACAAGGAGTAGGGAAACAAGAGTTGGATCTAAAGGGGATGCTCACCACTATGGACACCTTTCAGTCTACCAATATAACAATGCTATTAGACTCCGGGTGCACAGCCTCTTGTATAAGTGAGGAATTCGTCGAGAAACATTGAATGAATAAAAAGCAATTACTGCGCCCCATACCTGTGTATAATGCAGATGGAACAAGAAATGGATCCAGAAGTGTAGAATTCTTTGTTCAATTCAAACTACAAATAGGCACCCATGAGGAGATAATGGACTGTGCGGTTGCAACCCTCAGCAAAATGGACTTGTTTTTGGGACACAATTGGTTGGAACATCACAATCCAACTATCAACTGGAAAAAGAAATCCTTGGAGTTCAATCAATGTCTGGGGACTTGTTGGAAACCATCATCAGTACAAGAACCAGAAGATGAGATTGACATATCTGTCCCCGATAAACATAGGTGTCCTTGTAAGGACAGGTTTGATATGTGAGGCCCAGTCCACTTCAAAGATTTGACCTATCTCTGTGAGTGTCGCCTGGGCATATGGCAAAACATAGGTGAAGGAACAGTGCATAATAATGTTATATGATGGTGTAGGATTTTTCCCTGTAAAAACAATCTTTGAACTATTTCAGGCCCTCCACTGACAATAGTTCTGTTCGATCAGCTTATATCCGTGCCTGTCGATGATGTCCTTTGGGAAACAAAGGAGTTGTTGTCTGCTGTGTCATGGGTCCGAAAGCTGTCAGAGTGTGTGTGCCTGGCAATTCACCTCTCTATCTTTGTGCCAAGTTATCAGTCCCAAAACAAAATAGGGACTGCTTGTACAGTGAGTGTGAGAGGAACTTTGTCTCCGCCTTGATACACAATGCAAACTGAGTTTCTTCACTCATTCCTGAGTTTTTCTGCAGTACCAGTATACTATGCTCAGGGTGTGTCTGTGGTCTCCTGCCTACGCTCTCCTGACACACTAGTATTCTCATCTAATACTGTTTGGTAGACAGACCCTATGGGTGAATTGAGGATTACTCATTCGTAACCCATTGACAGTATGTATGGTGATGTCGATATCGCTGACGGTTCCGGGATAATCAGATTACAACCATCCAAGATGAAACTAGGCCATTGAGGTCAAATGCAACTACAAGCAACATGCTCGGTGCAGGTGACAGTTCAACAGGGTAGAGATGGAAAGTCTCTAGATTATGTCAGGACTGCTCCTAGACAAAACCTAAATGACTCAGAGAGTGAGGGCTTGTTAGGCCCAAAGATAAGACAAGATGCTCTATAGCTGTGTCTAGCGAACACAAGACTATCTAGAGACTTAAGAGTCTCCTATGCTAAACTATGGCCCTTATAAACTGTCTCCCTGGTCTGTGTGCAGACAGCACGCAGCTAAAGTCCCTCACTGGGGATCAATGCGCAGCAGCTAACTCTGTGCCCATTAAACCATCCTTGGAGATTTCCTCCCACACCCAACTCCTGGGTTGTCTGCATATGGCCTTGCTATTGTTCAAGCATTCGGCCAATTCCCATGCATGCTGTACCATTGACTCAGTACTCCTTGGCATTCCCATGCCGCTCATGATTCCTTTCATGGCATAGGCCTGTCATCAGGCCGCATCCCAGTCGGCACTCAGTATTCCCTTTAACCGATGCTGACCTAACCACCTTCCTGATAAGGGTCGCAGTCCTGACATAGGCTTCCTCGCTAAGTCCCATTGTATAGCTCTTGTTCTTCAACATTTGAGCATAGTAAAATGAATAAAATAGAAGGAAAAATATATCCATGCTCCTCATGACCATATCTTCATATATGTCATCATAGTCATTACTGTAAAAGTTGAAATGAGAGGTGTGCTCATAACAGTTCTGTGATGTTATGGGGATGTATGACATGGGATGGTGTGGGGAATGCATGCAAGATTGATGGGAGGATGGATGGGGACCTTTATGTTTCCATTTTGGAGGATGAACTACAGGGAACCATGGAATATTATGGTAAAACCACTAATGATATCATCTTTCGACAGGATAATGACCCCAAGCACAAGTGTCACAAGGCCACCAACTGGTTTAATGGCAATGAAATGGAGGTTCTTCCATGGCCAGCACAATCTCCAGACATGAATCCCATTGAACACCTCTGGAGTCACCTCAAGAGAAGGCTGGGAGAGCATGAAAAGACACCTGGTGGGATGTTGGAGCTTTGGGAGAGAATACAAAGAGAATGGGAGGACATTCCAAAGGAAGTGTGTCAGAATCTGATAGAAAGTATGCCTAGGAGGGTTGAAGCTTTGTTAAAAGCCAAAGGAGGATATACTAAGTACTAGTAATATCCATTTTCTATATTTTTAATGACAGGGACAAAACTGTTGCAATGCATCTGGCATACTGATCAGAGTCTATATAAGGAATGACATTATATTACATAATTTGGTTTTATTCCTAGATTGGTTATATACATATCTTCCCTGTTTATGTTTATGAGTTTCAGAGCATTCTGAACATTGCTGCCTGAGCTATTAGCAGATTAGTGCAAAAGTTCAAAACATTGCAAAAGTTTTGTCCCTCACTGTACTTCATGCATTGAATGATGCAGTTAAGCCCCTGGAAGTGTTCCCATACAAAATGTCAAATTCCAGGATTAGCAGGGATAGCCTCATACATTCTGTTGGGGCATTGGTAGCATGTTGGTGGGCCTTTCACTGGGATGTCATTGATGTATGGAATGGTGGGATCTGGGATCTCAGGCTGTAGGATGCAGGTGATGTCATCATGGAAGATAGGGATGGAGTTAGTCCAACCCATAGGCAAGGTTGTCAAGTGCATAGCTCCAAAGGGCATCTGGAATGTTGTCAAGTCATGAGAACTTTCAGAAAGTGGGCACTCATCATATCCAACATAGAGATCCAACATTGTGCCACAGGCCCTTCCAGCGAAATTCTCTGCAATATGTTCCAGGATAGGTGTGACACCAGAGTGGTGGATGGTGACAGCATTGAGGGGCTCAAGTGAGTGTACTAGGTGCAACTTGCCATTTTTCTTCAGTACACAAAACCAGTGGGATTGGTATGAGGAGTTGGACAGCTCATAAACACTGGTGTTGATCTTGGTATGGATAATCTCACAGATTTGGTCATATAACCCTGGCAGAATTGGGATATTGTGCTGTACCCATGGCATATGCAGAACTGTCAGAATGTCAATAGGTGGGAAATACTCTGTCTTAAACTGTCCACATTTGTTGTCATCCCAGGCAAATGCTTTGTCATGCTTGGTCATAAAGTGATGCATTAGCTTCCATTCCTCAGGCCACAGGAAGTCCTTGTCATGTTCTTGGTCTAAATTCTCCATACATTCTTGCATATACCTTCTAATGGGCACAAAGTCCAGCAGGTTTGGGCTGAGTTCTGGTAGGCTGGCTAGCAGGTTGCCTTTGATGTCTCAAATGATTCTAAATTCTTGCAGTAACTGACTGATGACTGGCTTAACTTTCTTGTTGACTGGCTTATACTTCTTCTTCTGTGGTGATAAAAATACTGGAGAGACATTATCACAGCAAGGGTTTTGGGACTTGGGGCAGGATGGTTCCATGGAGTAGGACTTGCTAGGGCATTGTATTGTTTCATGAATGTATGCACAGGTTATCAGATTGCATTTGATCATGTCAAGTTTGTTAAGACTTAGTGCAGCCCCAAGGTACAAGCAAGCAAGGTGTTTATTTGTGCTAGGGCTATGTACATCAGAGTGGTGCTGTATTGATGGGACTGGGGTATATGCTTCTATTTCTATAGGATTCTGAGCTTGGTCAATCATGATGATACAGGCTACCTCTCTGTGATTTTCAATCATTTCCTTGAGGCTACTTGTGACAGGTCCTTGTTCTTTTGTGTAGCTCCAAATGGCTGGTCTGTTGGCAGTGTTACAACTTCTTTTTCCGTATGCTTACTTATCATAAATAACCTTTCTACGCTTTGTCGTCATGCTTTGATACTTGTTTCATCCGCCTGGACTACCCCTTGTTTTACTTCCTTCTATACCTCTTCATTGTTCTCTAGGCAGTATATAAACTCTCCACATGTACTGTAGTTCTCCAGTTCCAACTTAATCGAGTATTGTCCTTTACCAAACAACCCTCTCGTTCTTGTCCTCTTCGTCACTCGAGCTACCTTCATCGCCGTCCAGCATAGCGTCAAACAGCATTCTCGTCCAGTGACTGGGATTAGACCGAGGCTCTAGTTGTCATTATTGACTTGATAACGAACCAAGGGCATCGATCCTAACACAAGTTGGAACTCACTGAACCACTTAGTGCATCGTCACTAGCTAGACAACATAGATCCGAAACGACCCAAAACCAGACTCTCTAACCAGAGACCACTGAACAATTCCTTTCTCTTTAGAGGAACATATTATCTAGAAAGACAAGAGCTCTTTTTCTCGACACTAAATAAATGTTGGGAATTTCGAGGAGTAGGAAAGAACAAGAACACCCCAGTATCTAACGAATACTTTGAAGGGGATTATATCGAAGGAGACGAACACTCATTACCTGGAAAACTTTGGGTTGAGTGGAGAAACGAACAGAAAGAACCAGAAGAAGAACCAGAACTATATTTTGAAAGACCCAAAGAAACCCTTTGGTGGGAAGAATACTGCAATGCTGAATTTAATTTCGACAGTACTGATCCATACTACTCTCTCCCTGAATCATCCATAACAGGGTGGAACACCTTTTTGGAACAAAAACAAATCGAATACGAACTAGAAAACCCGAGACCCGAAACAGATGCTGAAACCGACACAAAACAGATGGCAACCAACACTGAAACCGCCGATACCCCCAGGGGAGACATCAAACCAGTCGCAGCACGAATTTTTACGGGAGATCAGACCGAAGCTAAATCATTCATCAACTGGTTTAGCGATTTCTTCGCGATAAACACCCACAACTATGAAGGGAAACATGAAAAGAAAATCAGATACGTCCTCCAATGCCTAGGAAAGGAACTAGACGACTGGAAAGAAATAATCCGCAACCAATTAGACGAAAAAGATGGACTTACTTGGGAAAACTATGACACCTTCGTCAAAAGATTCCTGGATGACTGGGGAGAAGTCAACACTGCAGTTAGGGCACTGAATGAGCTCACTAAATTACGAGTTGGAGGAGAGATCACTGTTCCGATCTACGTCCGAAAATTCAGAATGCTCATAGGATCCTCCGGATTAACCAGAATTACCGCCCAACTTCAGGCATCTGTCCGAGGCCTACCAACCACCATTGCTGCTAAAATCCTCGAAGGACAAGGCAACTTTAAAACCATCACAGAAGCCTACAGAAAAGTGGAACAACTTAATGCAGCATGGGAAATGATGAAAGCATTAGGAAAAACTGATACAGGGTGCCGATTCAATAAAACAGGGGGACCTAAAACAATCCATACCATACCAACCAGACGCCTTACTGATGGGCAACGAGAAGAATATATGCGTTCTGGGAAGTGTTTCAGATGCGGAACCATTGGCCACCTATCCCGAAATTGCCCAAAGAAAGATACTACCAAGAACCTGCCCCCTTCAGGACGATTCACCAGAACAATCACTGAGGATAATGATGCAAAAAAAATTCGCACTATGATTGCGGCTCTTAGCACCGAGGAATGAGAAACCCTCCTCACTGACCTTGAAACTGAGGGTTTTTAAAGCGGAGGAACCAGAAAGCGGTTGGAACCTCCAAAAACGATTACGGACAGTTAGCACTCGACTCTGTAATAGTAAGATCGAATAATAATCAACAACTCTCAATAACTGTCCAATCACCCAAATTACCCACTGAGATATCTGCCCTTGTTGACTGCGGAGCAGAAGGAAACTTCATTGACGAAACTATAACAAAAACCATGAACAGGAAACCACTAATTCGACCAATACAAGTTAAAAACGCCGATGGAACAGTAAATTTAAATGGAATGATCACACATAAAGTCAAGATCCCCTACCACATCAGAAATCTACAAATCGAAACAAGCTTCCTAATCACTAAGCTGGGAGACCAAAAGCTCATACTTGGACTCCCCTGGTTAGAAAAATACAACCCAGCAATAAACTGGAAGGAACGGACCCTTCAGCTCGATTACCAACTGACAAAACAGACAGAAAAGAACCTAGATCAGGAAATTGACGAATACTGGATCAGGGTCAAAACTTCAGCATCACAAGCGCTAGAACACACACTATGAAAAGAAACCATAACGACTCTGCCAGACGAGTACCAAGGATGGAAATCTACCTTCGAAAAAGCGCCTTCAGAATGATTCCCAGTCAGATGCACATGGGATCATGCAATCGATCTCAAAAATGGATTTACCCCAAAGATCAGCAAAATCTATCCTCTATCAATAAAAGAGCAATCATCCCTCGACGAATGGATCACTGAACAGCTAGCTAAAGGATATATTAGACCATCCAAATCCCCACAAGCCTCGCCATTCTTCTTTGTCACAAAAAAGGAAAGTGGAGTGCTCCGGCCATGTCAAGACTACCGATACCTGAATGAATGGACAATAAAAAATGCATACCCGCTACCATTAATCTCTGATCTAATGACCAAACTATCCGGTGCTCAATATTTCACGAAACTAGATCTCCGATGGGGATACAACAACATTCAGATAAAAGAAGGAGATGAATGGAAAGCAGCCTTCATAACGAACAAAGGACTATATGAACCAACAGTCATGTTCTTTGGCCTATGCAATTCCCCATCCACTTTCCAGACAATGATGAACAAATATTTCCAAGACATGATCAATGAAGGATGGTTAATCATTTACATGGACGACATTTTGATATGTGGAACAACGCCCAAAGACTTAGAAACCCGAACAAAATGCGTCCTAGAATGGCTGAAAGAAAACAACTTATTTCTCAAACTCGAGAAATGTAAGTTCTGCACTCAGGAAATCGAATTCCTCGGAATGGTCATTAGACCTGGGGAGATAACAATGGACCCGATCAAACTGGCAGGAATAGCAGATTGGCCAATGCCAACAACGGTCAAGCAAGTACGATCCTTCCTAGGATTTGGGAATTTCTACCGACGATTCATTGGAAACTTCACAACCCTTGCTTGACCACTTATTGATCTCACAAAAAAGGATGAAGTGTTCCTCTGGACACCAGATGTTATGAGCACACCTCATACTTTCAAAAACCATTACAGTAATGACACAATAACAGTCACGAGAATATGCACTTAGAAGCAACACTGTCAATAGAAGACAGGAGGATATGGACTCGGAGAGTCGGACTATATTTTTCTTTTCTTTTTACCTATTTTACTTCACTCAAACAATAGGATACAAGGGCTGGACGAGACGCCACTAGGATGGGAATCTTGTGCGAACACTATGGCCCTTATATGGAAGGAGGTTAGGTCAGCATCGGCTATGGAGATAGACCGAGTGCCAACTTAGGAGGTGGCCCGATGATGGACCTATGCCATGGAAGGATACATGAGCGGAACGGCGCCTGAGGGGCGGTATGGGAAAACCTGGGAGTACCAAGATACTGGTACAGGGGAATACAGGAACGGCGAGACGCGCAACACAATAAGTCGCGGCCGTATATGGAGATATGAGACCAGGTATGGTCATATGGGCGCAGGATGGCTGCTGCGCCGAGTTGCCTTATTGTGAGGGACTTGTGCTGCACACTGTCTGCGCACAGACCAGGGAAGGGCTTTATAAGGGCCGTAGTTTAGCATAGGAGACCTTAAGTCTCTAGATAGTCTATTGTCACTAGACATAGCTACAGAGCAATCAAATCATCTTTGACTTAACAAGTCACTGCTCTAAGTCGTTTAGGTTGTGTCTAGGGCAGTCCTGACATAATCTAGAGACTTTACTCTCTACCCCACTGACCCTGTCTAGCACTGAGCATGCCGCTCATAGTTGCAAAGGACAATCAGTGGCCTAGTTTCTATCTTTTGGGAGGTTGTAACCCGCTAGAGTCCCAGGACCTCTCATCGACTACGACATACTTTAATGGTTGTAATCCGATTATCCCAGAACCGTTGGCGACTCCGACTTCGACAGACCACTGTCAACGGGCACTGTTTAAGTGTCCTCAATACGCCCACAGGGGCCTGGCAACAAACCCAATCTTGGGTGGCTACAAACATTTACGGACAAGAATACTAGTTCACTGGGGTGAAGCATAGGCAGGAGACCATAGACGCGCCCTGGGTTTAGTATACCGTATTTGCGGAAAAGTTCACGGAACGAATGAAACAAACTTACTGGTGATTGCATATCAAGGCTGAACCCAAGTTCCTCACACACTCCCTGTACTAGCACCCCTACCTGATTTCGGGATGATAACTAGGCACAAAGATAGTGAGGCGAATTGCCGGGTGCACCCAGTAAAGTAGCTTGCAGACCCACGACACTGCAGACAGTATCTCTCTTGTTTCCCAAGAGACATCATCAACAGGCGCAGATTTTCGACTGCCGAACGAACAGAACTATTGTCAGTGGAGGGCCTGAAATAGTTTGAAGATTGCTTTTACAGGAAAAATCCTACACCATCCCTTGTCACAATGAATTGCACATTCGCATACATATTACCTCATGCCCAGGTGACACTTTCGGAGATTGGATGCATCTTCGAAGTGGACTGGGTTACTGACCACGATAGGGTTCCAGTAGAACCAAAAGAAATAACCGGCGAAACCATCTACCGCCACTACAATAACCATATACGCTTATGGTGGACGTTCTTGAAAGAACAAAAACGGGAAAGACGTGCACGCGCACAAAAGATTATCCAGCAACGTGAAGCCGAAGAGACGAGGATCCAGGAAGAGGCATGGAACGCCTTACTGGAACAACGGGCAGCAAACAGAGCTGCATTACAGGGCAAAGCGAGCCCTTGAAGGAGCACACAGGGAATACTTAACCCTGACCAACCTATTAAACGAATCATTCAAAGGGGACGCATCCAGTCCCATATGGAAGGCGCTTATGGCGTCAGAATACAATCAATGGATCATGGTAATCATTGACAGGGAAAAAGCTATCCGAAACTATCAAGTAAAACCATACACAATACACTACGAATGCCATACAAAGGAACTATATGAGCATGAAGGCATGACCATGGAACATGCTGATTGGAATGCATTCATGCATGCGTTAAATGGAAATATACTGCCAGGCTTCTGGTGGACTATTCAGATGGGCCCTATTCTGGAAACACTCGCACCTACAGTACCAGGCTTCTGTTATCTATGTCTTATCAAACCGGAGTACTGGGACAAATACGAGTGGCCCGCGTATCCTACCATCGAAGCAATTTGGCAGATGGAGAAACAATTCCAAGAAGAAGGAATTAGGACAAGGTGGACCGCCACCGAACGACCCGACGTCGTACATGTAGGCCTAGAAATGGCCGACACCAACGGATGGGACATGGTGGAAAGACTACTCACCAGCGGTCACCGTACACTCCGTGTAGGAGCAGAACAAACAGAAAATTCCGAAGTAGGCGAAATTATCAGCCTAGGAGAAGAAAGTGATATGGGACCACCAGAGCAACCAGCGCGATCAGACGCAGCAGCAGCTCTGGTAGAAATAGACCCTTGTCTACGAAATGGCCATCCAGGTCTAACCAAACAACAACAAAATAAGTTGCACCCGAAACACCCAGGATACTGTTACCTCTGGCTGGTAAAGCGAGAATATTGGAACGCTTACAAATGGCTGGCATATCCAACCATTAGGGAAGTGGTTCCCCCCGTAAAAGGCAAGACGTAGAGCAACATTGTATACCATAAGGGAATGTTGCAACAGGAAAGGTACCCGAGCTGTGGCGGTACGAAGCTTCAGGTGGACATGGGTAGAGCCATCTGAGTGCTAACCTCCTGCTGGGCCAGAGCCGGACTTGTCACCCAGGATGGTTAAACTGGGAAGCCCTCTGAGGTATAAATCAGGGAGGTCAGGAGGCGACACCGACCCGAGAGGACATATTCTACGTCAGTGACTAGTAGGCATTGTCCAAACCTACCACTGGGCCGCCCATGTGGCATAAGTCCTAGGAGTAGCGGAATCTTTGCTGAAGCTTGCTTAAGTTGTAAACAAGGTTGGTGATCGAGTAGGCTTCATGGTACCATCGCTGGTTGAGCGCCAGCTCCCGCTTTGGTTGTGATTGCTCTCCTCTCTAGTCTTCTTGTGTATTTCAGGCTAGAGTGACCGATTTTGCGAGTACAATTCCTCGTCCTCAGTATCAGTACAAGGCACCCGCTCCATTCGCATCAAATAGCAGAGACCCTAACGCAATGGACGTTGACAAAAGAATGCCCAGGAAATATTGGTGTTACAGTTGCGGAAAGGAGGGACACAGCAGTAGCAGATGTCCTCAACCACGAAGGAACAGGCCGATACCTGAATGTGCAAACTGTGGGCAGAAAGGTCACCCAATGGAAAGGTGTTGGGAAAGGAAAAGAATTACAGCCGGAGAAAAAGGCAAACAAGTTATATGAGCAACCAGCGCGATTAAACGCAGCGGCAGCTCAGGGGAAATGACCCCAGAAGGATGTGCCAAAATAGAGGAGGTCTCGGATTTTGGCGAAAGCCAGTAGACAAGCACTCTGTCTCACTGGCCTCTAGTTCAGTTTCAAACAACGGTGTATTAGTACCAGTAGATTCCACGATTAACATGCACGATTTACTTTACAAGTGCAGAGGGAACATACACCGTATAAGAAACTTGGAAATGAGTGCAAAACCCGAAAGGAGGTTAAAAGCATGGACACCCCCTTGGATACTAAGACGAATCTGGCAGCAACCAGAGCAAACTGCAATAGAATGTCTACGACAATGGGTAGACGATAAGAGAATCAAAGAAGTAGATGGGAAGCTGGTTCAGCAGCTAAACGCCCTATCGGAAACTGATGCCCTTTGGAACCTGGTCCACTTAAGGGAAAAAGTGGTACAAGGAATAGGAAAACAGGAGTTAGACCTGAAAGGAACGCTCACAACCATGGACACTTACCAATCTGCTAACATAACAATGCTACTGGACTCGGGATGCACCGCCTCGTGTATAAGTGAGGAGTTCGTTGAGAAACACAAGATGAACAAAAGGAAATTACTGCGTCCAATACCAGTGTACAATGCAGATGGAACACGCAATGGATCAGGGAGCATAGAATACTTTGTCCAGTTCAAACTACGGATAGGATCCCATGAAGAAATTATGGACTGTGCTGTCGCTACACTCAGCAAAACAGACCTATTTTTGGGACATGATTGGTTGGAACATCATAATCCAACCATTAACTGGAAGAAGAAGTCTTTAGAGTTTAACCGATGTCCCGGTACATGTTGGAAACCGTCCTCAGTACAAGAACCTGAAGACGAAATAGAAGCATCTTATCGTTTGCAAGAAGGAGAACATCTTCTAGTGGTCCATATTGGGGAACCAGAATTAAAAGTACGAGCCTTCGCCTCAACTGCCACAAAGATAGCAGCAGAACAAGCGGGGAAGGAAAAGAAATGGACGATAGAAGAGGCGGTTCCCCGCCATTACCTAAAACACCGAAAAGTATTTGAAAAGGAAACTTTTGACGAACTCCCACCACGACGGCGCTGGGACCATGCAATAGAATTGATACCCGGTTCAACTCCTGTAGACTGCAAAATCTATCCCCTTAATCGGGATGAGCAACAGCAATTGGACGAGTTTTTGAAAGAAAACCTGAATTCCGGACGAATTCAAGCTAGCAAATTGCCCATGGCATCACCATTCTTCTTTGTGAAGAAAAAGGACGGAAAGTTGCGACCTGTACAGGATTACAGGAAGTTAAACGAAATGACGGTCAAGAACCGATACCCTTTGCCTTTAATTGGAGAATTAGTTGATCAATTATCACAAGCCAAAGTGTTCTCCAAGATGGACATACGTTGGGGATACAACAACTGTACGAATCAAAGAGGGAGATGAGTGGAAAGCGGCTTTCCGAACCAATCGAGGATTATTCAAGCCGCTTGTTATGTTCTTTGGTCTGACCAACTCACCCGCAACCTTCCAAACAATGATGAATGATATATTTCATGTCGAAATAGCTGAAGGATGGGTGGTTATTTACATGGACAATATTTTGGTATTTTCAAGGAACCAGGAAGAACACATCAAACATGTTAATCGAATACTGGAGAAATTGGAGCAACACAAGCTTTCCTTGAAGCCAGAAAAATGTTTCTTTGATAAAAATGAAATCGATTTTCTGGGAGTTATCATTGGGAAGGATACTGTTCGAATGGATCCAGCCAAGGTTAAGGCAGTATCCGACTGGCCAAAACCGAAATGCAAGAAAGAAGTCCAGCAATTTTTGGGTTTTGTCAACTTTTACAGATGATTTGTAAAAGACTTTGCGAAATTAGCAAAGCCGTTGACACGGCTTATGGGAAAAGAGGAGTGGTTGTGGACCCAGCTACAGGACGAAGCCTTTGACAGGCTTAAGAAAACCATCGCAGAGGAGGTGGTACTTCGAATCCCCAATGAAGAAGGACAATTCCGAGTAGAAGTGGACGCCTCAGACTTCGCTATTGGGGGAATCCTGTCTCAACAAAGGGAAGATGGCTTATGGAAGCCAGTAGCCTTTATCTCGAAATCTTTGAATGATGCTGAGCGTAACTATGAGATATACAACAAGGAAATGTTAGCCGTAATGCATGCCTTTTACGAATGGGCGCATTACCTCAAAGGAGCAAAACAAACCATTGAGGTTCTGACAGATCATCAGAACCTAACATATTTCCGAAAGGCGCAGAACCTCAATCGACGACAGGCCAGATGGGTGACAGACCTGCAAGATTACAATTTTGTAATCAAACACAGAAGTGGAAAGTCCAACACAAAGGCCAATTTACTATCCCAGTGCGCAGGGCATGACAAGGGGGAAAACGACAATGAAGGAGTTGTCCTACTCAAGGAACACTTATTTGTTTGAGTCTTCGATGACGACAGAGCCATAGAAGACATCATCAAGGACATACAAGATGTCCCTCATCGTCAATGGGAGACACAAGTTATAAAGGGATTAGAAATCGCAGGTGGAGAATACAAGGTGGAAAAAGGATTGGTCACCTGGCAGGGACGCATTTATGTACCAGCGGTACCAGCATTACGGGAAGACATCATAGCCATCCACCACTCATGGGGACATTCGGGTGTTGCTAAAACACTAGAGTCAATCACCAGAAATTTCTGGTGGCCTAACATGCGAAAAGACATAGAGCGCTACATTCCCAGTTGCGAGACCTGTCAGAAGGCAAAACCAGACAGGACTGCCAGAGCTGCGCCCCTACGACCCAATGAAGTTCCTACTGAACCATGGGAGATTATTTCGGTCGACTTTGTTGGACCACTGCCAGAATCCAAGGGAAATAACATGGTTCTGGTAATCGTTGATAGGTTCACGAAGAAAACCTATTTTCTACCCACCACATCGGACATTACCTCACAAGGAACAGCAGTGCTGTTTAGGGACAACGTATTTAGGGAGCATGGACTCCCTAGAAAGGTCATTAGCGATTGAGGCCCTCAGTTCGCCTCGAAATTTATGAACGACTTATATGGGATGCTTGGAATAAAGGCCAACCAATCCACGGCCTATCACCCGCAGACAGATGGACAGACGGAACGGGTAAACCAGGAATTAAAGGAATTCCTCACAATCTTCGTAAACAACCGACAAGACAACTGGTCAGATTGGCTGTCGGTGGCCCAATTCTGTCACAACAACAGAGTCCACTCAGCAACAGGTTTCACTCCATTTTACATGAATTATGGAAGGCACCCTAATAAGGGTCTTGACCCCACCTACGCGCCAAAGGCGATAGCAGTTGAACAGTTGGCAAAAGAACTGGGGGACATACATGCCAAGGCCAAGTTGGCACTGGAAAAGGCAGCACAAGTCATGAAACAGCGCTATGATACACATTGACGACAGGCTGTCGAATATAAACCTGGCAACAAGGTTTACCTTAGTACAGAAAATTTACCAGTCATCCGAGCTACAAAGAAATTAGATGGGAAATTCGTCGGACCCCTAGAAGTGCTTGCCAAAGTGGGCGAATCCTCATATAAACTAAAAATCCCGGCCTCATGGAAGGTCTACAATGTTTTTAACGAAGTCTCGCTGAAACCATATAGGGAACTGGCTTTCCCAAAACAGCAGGCCAAAGCAGCAGCGCGCAAGGATGCGCAAATGGTAGAAGAATCCCAGGAAGGGGAATATGAGGTTGAAGAAATTCTGGAAAGCCGAGTAAGTGGCAGAGGTGGAGCAAGGCTGGAGTACCTCATAAAATGGAAAAACTACCCGGTGGAGGAAGCCACCTGGGAACCGGTGAAGAATGTCATCAACGCACCCACCATAGTGAAGAAATTCCACAAGGCGAACCCTGATGCTCCCAAACTCGTTAGAAACATACGAGATGGGATCTTGTACATCCAATATACTGAAACAAAACCCCAACAAACCTGTTAGGATCGATGCCCTTGGTTCGTTATCGAGTCAACAATGACGACTAGAGTCTTGGTCTAATCCCAGTCACTGGACAGGAATGCTGTTCAACGTCGTGCTAGGCAGCGACGAAGGTAGCTCGAGCGATAAGGAGGACGAGAGCGAGAGGGTTGTTCAGTAAAGGACAATACTCGATTAAGTTGGAACTGAAGTACTACGGTACATGCACAGGGTTTATATACTGTCTAGAGAACAATAAAGAAGTATAAAAGGAAGTGAAACGAGGGGCAGTCCTGACAGACAAAACAGGTATCAGAGCGTAGCGATGAAGTGAAGAAAGGCTATTGTAACAGGTAAGGAAAAAAAGAGAAGAATCGTAACATTACCCTCTCCCTATGCGAGAAGTCACTGACTTCTTAAGGCCAGCCTTGAGTCATCCAGGCATGATCAGCCCTGGACTCGTACCAGTGGACGATGTTTTCGACGTCCTTTTGCGCTGTATCAATGTGCCATCGTACGGAGTCGAGGGTGACTTTCAGTTGACGGAGTTCACGGAGCGCAAGATCCCGTTCAGCATAGGTCATGGCGTTGGGGTCGGTGGTGAGGGTGAGTCCTACAAGGGCTCCGAGTGGGGCAGAGAGGTCTCGGAGATTGGCTGTGATGTACGAGGCGGCGGCAACGAGGGGGTTTGATCTGGGGATAGGTGCAGGAATGACTTCTTCTGCGATAGGTGGTTCTTCGACGAGTTTGGGCGGATGAATGTGTAGGTCATCGTCGGCGTAGGTCATTGTGTCGGTCTCGACGAAGATTTCGAGGGGTGGCGTGAAGACGTCGAGCTCGGGGAGTTTTTCGGGGAAGGAGTAGGCAAGTGCGAGGGTAGTGAGGAGGGTGGTGAGAACGAGTCCTCCGATGAGGACTGAGGGGAAGAGAGTAGAGACGAGGGCGACGAGGATGGCGATGAGCGAGAACATCTGTGTATTTGCGATGTTGGTTGGAAGGCTAGGAAGTGGGAATCTCGTTCTTTTATAGGTTGACTTCGTCAAAGTATTCCACATCCCAGAATGAATCGTCTGCGTCCATAGAGAGAATGTCTCGTAAGAGTTGATCGGCCAGTGCCTCCGGTCTGGGAGTATTAGGTCGTGTGGGAGGTCTTTCAGCCAAATATGGTTCGTGTAGTGGTCTAGGTGGAATTCGATGTGTAATCGTTCCTTGATCTGTGTGATGAATGATGCCCGTGATCATTGGGTATCCAGGTTCCCATTCAAAGTCGCGGTAGTGGGGTGGTGGCGGTGGATTCGGGTATGGAGGCGGTATCCCTCCGTGTGGGATGTATAGGTAGTGCGGGGGTAGGTTAAAGTTCAGCGATCCGCTGGATGGGAAATTGATTTTGTCTGGGAATAGTGCCTCTGTCCGGTGTAGGCAGGTCACTCCCACCGCTTCCAGGTCTCTTGTTCGGTCGATGATCCATAAGGCCAGTGCTCTTCACGCTTGTCTGACATGGTGATCTCTGCTGAGGGCGTTGGTTGGCGTCTGGGAGTTGGGGTTGGTCTGTGTCTTATATACTGGGTGTAGTGACGGTACTTTTGTTTGATAGAGCAGGATTTTGCGTATTTCAATGAAGGCTGTTCCTATTGCGCGTCGTCCTTGGTGAGGATGGGTTCGATTAGGGAGTTGGATGATTAGGTGTCTAAGTTTTGGGATAGATTGTCTGGGAGAGAATCGGGAGTAGGGGGAGGCGATGTTTTTGGTATGTCTAGCATTCTGTCTGAGGATCTGCTTGTTGCGATACTGGACCATGGTTTTCATAGCAGGTTTCGGCGGTTCTTATATGCTCTAAGGATGTCCGCAGCGTTTTTCAGATTTGTTTCAGGTTCCCATGAGTTTTCGTTCGGTCCATACCCTTTCCATTTGACTAGGTATTGATAGCCGGTTCCTCGTTTTCTGTGTGTGATGATTGCTTCTATTTCGAACTCTTCTTGTCCGTTGATGAGATCAGGGGGTGGTTTCATGAAGTTCGGTCCATGTACCATTGTTTCTTTATATGGAGTTAACAATGTAGTATGAAACACGGGATGGATGCACCATTGTTTGGGGAGTTTCAGTTTGTAGGTGACAGGTCCTAGCACTTGCTCAATCATGAAGGGTCCTTCTCTTTTGGGCGCTAGCTTCCTTGACTCATAGGGTATTCAGAGGTTTCGATTTTCGAGCCAGACTTTGTCTCCTTTCTCGAATCTGATACTCTTGTCTTTTGTTCTGAGCGCTACCATTTGTCTAGCGAGTTCGTGTGCAGCGAGTGCTTCTTCTCTAGCCTTTTGTAGCATTCGTAATCGGTTCTCGGGTGCTGGGGTCGTCATGGGGGATGCGGCTGTGGGAATAGCAACAGGGTCTATTCCGTACATTAGCTGAAACAGTGATGCTTTGATGGTATCATGGTGTCGGTTATTGTGAGCGAATTCTGCAATTGGCAGTAGCGATTTCCATCTGTGCGGTTCGTTTGTGCAGAACATTCGGAGGTAGACTTCTAGTTCTTGATTGACTCGTTCTGTCTCACCATCTGTCTGGGGATGGTAGGCTGTGCTCATTCTATGGTTTATTCCCAGCGCTTTTCCTATTTCTCGGAATACTTTAGATGCGAACTGCGGTCCTCTGTCAGATATGAGGATTTCCAGTAAACTGAATCGTTTGAAATTTTCGTTTATGTATAGATCCACGGTTCCTAGTGCGTCGATTGTTTTGTGACAAGGGGAAAAGGTTACCCCCTTTGTAAGTCCATGGTCCACCATGACCATGATTGAGTCGAAGCCGTCGGCGGTTGGTAGGTCTGTGATGAAGTCAATTGTGACTTGTTGGAAGGGTCGGGTGGCATTAGATTTGATCGGTTGTAGGGCAGGGGTGTTGGGGTGAGTGTTTACTTTCATTTGCTGGCAGAGCGCGCATCCTTCGATCCATTCTCTGGTATGCTTGTTCATTCCGGGCCACCAGTAGTTTCGTTTGAGTAATTCTAGAGTTTTAAATCGTCTGGGGTGTCCGGATGTAGGTGATTCATGCGTCAGTTTGATGAGTTGAGTGCGCAATCCATCTTGATCGGGTACATAGGTTTTTCCTTGGTAATGTACGATGTGGTCGACATATGTCCAGTCTTGCAGCTTCGATTTTATTGGTGGTGCTCGATGATTTTGGATCACTTCGACTAGTATTTGTCCAAAGTCATCTTTAATCATGCCTTTGCGCAACTTCTCTGCTAGGTCATCTGCTATAAGCCTGATGAATCGTTCAGGTGGTAACACCGTGGTTTCTTCTGGGATGTCGTCAATTCCAATGTGGTCTGGTCGTCGAGATAGGGCATCTGCTTCAAACATCTTAGTTCCAGGGACGTGCTCTATTTGGAGGTCGAATTCGCTTAAGAAGGAGGACCATCTGGCTTGTCTGGGGGTAAGGCGTTGTGGAGTTCGATAAAAGGATAAATTCTTGTGATCACAGTGAACGATGGTGGTATGAGGTGATCCGTGGAGAAGGTGTTGCCATGCCGCGAGTCCCTTGACGATTGCCAGTAGTTCTCTGTCGTAAATCTGATAGTTTTGCTCTGTCGTAGTTAAGGCGTGTGAGATGAAGCCACAAGGGTGCAGGAGTCCTGCTTCATCGGCTTGTTTCAGTACTGCTCCTGTTGCTTTATTCGAGGCATCGGTTTGCAGGATGAATGGTTGGGTGACATCTGGCATTCGGAGTACAGGGGCTGTTGTAAAGCATTTCTTTAGGTTGTTAAACGCCACCTGTCGTTCTGGTGTCCAGAGGAATGCTTCATCTTTTCTTGTGAGATCGATAAGTGGTCGGGCAAGGGTTGCGAAGTTTCCAATGAATCGTCGGTAGAAATATCCAAATCCTAGGAAGGATCATACTTGTTTGACCATTGTTGGTGTCGGCCAATCTGCTATTCCTGCCAGTTTGATCGGGTCCATTGTTATTTCCCCAGGTCTAATGATCATTCCGAGGAATTCGATTTCCTGAGTGCAGAACTTGCATTTTTCGAGTTTGAGAAATAAGTCGTTTTCTTTCAGTCGTTCTAGGACGCATTTTGTCCGAGTTTCTAAGTCTTTGGGTGTTGTTCCACATATTAAAATGTCATCCATGTAAATGATTAACCATCCTTCGTTGATCATATCTTGGAAGTATTCATTCATCATTGTCTGGAAAGTGGATGGGGAATTGCATAGGCCAAAGAACATGACCGTTGGTTCGTATAGTCCCTTGTTCGTTATGAAGGCTGCTTTCCATTCGTCTCCTTCTTTTATCCGAACGTTGTTGTATCCCCATCGGAGATCTAGTTTTGTAAAATATTGAGCACCGGATAGTTTGGTCATTAGATCAGAGATCAATGGTAGTGGGTATGCATTCTTTATTGTCCATTCATTCAGGTATCGGTAGTCTTGACATGGTCGAAGCGCTCCGCTTTCCTTTTTTGCGACAAAGAAGAATGGCGAGGCTTGTGGGGATTTGGATGGTCTAATATATCCTTTAGCTAGCTGTTCTGTGATCCATTCGTCGAGGGATGATTGCTCTTTTATCAATAGTGGATAGATTTTGCTGACTTTTGGGGTAAATCCGGTTCTGAGATCAATTGCATGATCCCATGTGCGTCTGACTGGGAATTGTTCTGAAGGCGCTTTTTCGAAGGTAGATTTCCATCCCTGGTACTCGTCCGGTAGCACCGTTATGGTTTCTTTACGTAGTGTGTGTTCTAGCGCTTGTGATGCCGAAGTTTTAACCCTGATCCAGTATTCGTCGATTTCCTGATCCAGGTTTCTTTCTATCTGCCTCATCGGTTTGTGTAGAGGTTGGTGATCGAGCTCAAGGGTCCGTTCTTTCCAGTTTATTGTTGGGTTATGTTTTTCTAACCAGGGGAGTCCGAGTATAAGTCTTTGATCTCCCAGTTTAGTGATTAGGAAGCTTGTTTCGATTCGTAGCTTTCCGATGTGGTAGGGAATCTTGACTTTATGTGTGATCATTCCGTTTAAGTTTACTGTTCCGTCGGCGTTTTTAACTCGTATTGGTCGAATTAGTGGTTTTTTGTTCATGTTTTTTGTTATAGTTTCGTCAATGAAGTTTCCTTCTGCTCTGCAGTCAACGAGGGCAGATATCTCAGCGGGTAATTTGGGTGATTGGACAGTTATTGAGAGTCGTTGATTATTATTCGATCTTACTATTACAGAGTCGAGTGCTAACTGTCCATAATCATTCTTGGAGGTTCCAACCGCTTTCTGGTTCCTCTGCTTTAAAAACCCTCAGTTTCCAGGTCAGTGAGGAGAGTTTCTCGTTCCTCTGTGCTGAGAGCTGCAATCATAGTGCAAATTTTTTTAGCATCATTATCCTCGGTGATTGTTCTGGTGAATTGTCCTGAAGGGGGCAGGTTCCTAGTAGTGTCTTTCTTTGGGCAGTTTCGGGATAAGTGACCAATGGTTCCGCATCTGAAACATTTTCCAGAACGCATATATTCTTCTCGTTGCCCATCAGTAAGGCGTCCGGTCTGTATGGCATGGATTGTTTTAGGTCCCCCTGTTTTATTGAATCGACGCCCTGTATCAGTTTTTCCTAGTGCTTTCATCGTTTCCCATGCTGCATTAAGTTGTTCCGCTTTTCTGTAGGCATCTGTGATGGTTTTAAAGTCGCTTTGTCCTTCGAGGATTTTGGCAGCAATGGTGGTTGGTGTTATGAGCACACCTCTCATTCAACACTTTACAGTAACGACATTAATGACACTTATGAAGATATGATCACGAGGAGTCAGAGGATATTTTTTATTTCTTTTTATCTATTTTATCAAGCTCAAACGTCTATGTACAAGACTACGCAATGGGACTCTAGGAGGATGGCCTACGTGAACTGCGGTCCCTATTAGGAAGGAGGTTAGGTCAGCATCGGCTATGGAGATAGACCGAGTGCCGACAGAAGTTGCGGCCCGATGATGGGCCTACACCATGAAAGGAATCATGAGCGGCACGGCGCCTGAGGGGCGACATGGGAACACCGAGGAGTACCAAGTCAACGGTACGGCGTGCATGGGAATTCGGCCGAAGTCCTGAACAATAGGAAGGCCGAATGCGGACAACCCAGGAGTTGGGTGTGAGAGGATCTCTCCATGAATGGTTAGATGGGCGCAGATCGGCTGCTGCGCATTGATCCCGGCATGAGGGACTTTAGCTGCGCGCTGTCTGCGCACAGACCAGGAGAAGCGGTATATAAGGGCCGTAGTTTAGCGTAGGAGACTCTTAAGTCTCTAGATAGTCTATTGTCACTAGACATAGCTACAGAGCAATCTCATCTTCTTTGACCTAACAAGTCACACTCTGAGTCGTATAGGTTGTGTCTAGGGCAGTCCTGACATAATCTAGAGACTTTCTTCTCTACCCCGTTGCTAGCTGTCCAGCACCGAGCACTGCCGCTCGTAGCTGCAAAGGACATTCAACGGCCTAGTTTCATCTTGACGGTTGTTTCCGATTATCCCGGAGCCGTCGGCGACATCGACTTCGACACACATACTGTCAACAGGTCTCGAACGAGAGATCCTCAATACGCCCGTTGGGCCTGTCTACAAAACAGTTGCAGACGAGAGTACGAGTTCGCCCGAGAGCAGTGTAGGCAGGAGACCACAGACACGCTCGGGGTAACTGTACACTGCAGTTGCGGAAAAGCTCAAGGAACGAGCGAAAAAACCTGATTGGTGTCACATATCAAGGCTGATCTCAAATTCCTCACATACTCCCTGTACTAGCACCCTTACCTGATTTCGGGGTGATAACTAGGCACAAAGATAGTGAGGTGAAGTGCCGGGTGTGCCCAATTAGTAGCTTGCGGACCAACGACTGCTGCAGACAATATCTTTCCTGTTTCCCAGGAAACGTCATCGACAGGCGCGGATTTCGACTGCCGAACGAACGGATCAAGTGTCAGTGGAGGGCCTGAACTTGATCGAAGATCTTTTTTACAGGAACATTCTTATACCTTCCCTCATCAAAAAATGAATTGCCGCTTCACATACGTACTCCCACACGCTCAGGCGACACTCTCAGAGATCGGTCAGATCTTTGAGGCGGACTGGGCTAACACCACCGAACTTGTCCTCACAAGGACGCCAACCTTCATCGGCGACACTATTGTGCGCCGCTTACGACAATCACGTCAGATTATACTGGCAACACCGCAAAAACGAGCGGAAGAGGGAACGCGCTGAGGCGCAACAACTATTACGAGAAAGAGAGCTCCAGCAAGAGCTCGAGCAGAAGGAAGCATGGGAGGCCCTTCTGATGGAACGCGCAGCTACAAAGGCAGTACTGCGTGCCGAACGCGCCATGCGCAAGGCCGAACGAGAGTATCAAACTCTCGTACAACTTCTGGAAGATCAATACGGAGGCGATACTTCCAATCCCATCTGGCTGGCACTCATATCCTCAAAGTACAACCAATGGTTAATGTTAATCAATAATGGGGACAAGGCAATTATGAGATATCGAGTGGCAGTCGAGCGGCTTCAATGCGCTCATCACGTAGAGGAATTATACGCACACGAAGGCATGACCATGTCGCACGAGGACTGGAACGCCTGGATGCATGCTATAAATGGCAACATACGAGCCACCCGATATGCCAAATGGAAAAAGGAAAAGGAGGACGAGGAACATCGTCAAGGGATTAGATACGATCCCTTACTTGTCACAAAGCCACCGGGTCGAATTCTTCCCACTACACCGGAACAATTACTCACGGAGCCCTTGTTAAAAATCCAAATTGGCTTAAATCATTTTTTACCCGAAATAGGAGAGGATACCTGGAATGACCACAAAGCCAGGTTATTAGGATGGCGGGCTCGAGTAAAAGCATACCTACCCGGACCAACAGCAAAAAGTCCAATCGCTCCTGACCAATGGAGGCAAAATGGATACTGCTATATGTACCTGTTCAAAGCCGAATACTATGACAAGTTCAATTGGCCCGCTTGGCCCACCCTTTATGATATTATCAACTGGGAACCCGAACTACGGGATGACACAGTCGTATTCGCAATCCAGGACAGCATTCGACCAGGACGATGCCACATTGTTGAGGAATCAGCAGTGCGTCGGGATGACATCGAATATACATGGGACGAACTTGTGGACCTACATAAGGTTTCCCATTACACCTGGACGGTACGCTTCGGAGGACAATCCAAATCTAAACGACGATTAAAAAATCGACCCCTTCGCCACCACATCTATTAAACGGGTAGATCTACGATCAACGGTTACTGTACAAGAAGCAGTAAACCAAGTAGCCGGACGAACATACCCGGCAGTAAAAGAACAAAAACCAGTAGTGCAACCAGCGCGGTCATACGCAGCGGCAGCACTAGCTGGTGGAGAAAGTAAAGCCAAAGTCATTAATGCTGGAGGAGACGCAGCACACTGGAATGGTGGAGTTCCTACAACGGCAGATTGGCTATCAACCTGAGGAGTACCCTCAAGGGGCAAATGACGCCCATAAGAAACGACAGATCGACCAGTGGAGACGGAACGTCGAAAAAGAGTTTTGGCTTCCTTATCCATACCCAAGAATGTCATGGGTCGACAGCGGGTTACATCCCGACATACCAGGCTATTGCTACCTGGTATTGATTAAAAAGGACTTCTGGAATGAGTTCTTGTGGCCGGCTTATCCACAGTTACAGGAAATTTGCAACTGGGACAAAAGCCTTCGAGACGAAGACGTCACCACGATCATACGAAAAACCTACTCCCAATCCAACATGTTACACATTGAGAAATATAAAAGTAACACGAGGGGATGGTTTCATGTCGAATGCCTAAACCGAGAAGGCATGGGGCATTACAAAATAGGAGCAGGAAATCCCGAGGAAGGAGAGATAATAAGCCTAGGGGAAGAAAGCGATATAGGATCACCAGAGCAACCAGCGCGATTGGACGCAGCGGCAGCTCTGGTAGAAATAGACCCTTGTTTGAGGAACGGTCGTCCAGGTCTAACGGAACAGCAACAGAACAAGTTGCATCCGAAACATCCAGGATATTGTTATCTCTGGTTAGTAAAACGGGAGTACTGGAATGCCTACAGATGGCCAGCTTACCCAACAATCCGGGAAATATATGGATGGGATCCAGAGCTCATGGATGAAAGCAGACCTATCTATTGGAGGCGAACCAAGGGATGCAATCGAATGTGGCATTGTGTCAGAGTCTCAGGAGAACCTGGTGGTTGGCCATGGATGAAGGCAATGATGTGGCAGGGATACGGCTCACATCGAGTTGGCGTCGGAAGTTTCCGACTCACAGTAGACATGGTTACTCAAGCCTATCATGCAATACTCGGATGGAGAAACCATTGGATGGACACCGAAACTCTGGAACCAGCTTGCGGATACCCAACCTGCAGCAGCAGTAGCAGCAAGGGAAAACGAAATTCACCGCCAAGAAGAAGAACGACAAAGGGCTGTAACCAGTGCCGGTCAAGCCCTTGTCGCTATAATAAACGAATACCAGAGGAGTTCGCAGTCCTGAGCCGGGACCTCTAACAAAGGCTGAAATGCCCGATTACTACCAAGGAGATCCAAGAACAGTGGACTGCATGGTTGCGGCAGATGGGAACATATTTCATGTTGTCAAGAGAAATAGATCCTAAACGAATGATCTCTATATGCCTATACCGAATGAAAGGCGGAAAAGGGGACAGGGCCGCGGATTGGAGTGGCGTCAAACTCAAAGCACTTCAGGAGGCATTACAAGAGTTCCAGGACAAAATAGACAACAACGGGTGGAGTCCGCAGCTTAATTGGCAACAACTCAATGAGGGAGAATCGACTGAAGACAATAGGGCATGGGTGCGACGACCATTAGAAAACCAGTTCCCCTTCATAGATTGGACGGACTTCAAAAATCAAATGCATGACTTCTTCATGTCGACAGAGACCAAGGAAAAGGCAATTGAAGCTCTACTAAAATTGCGACAAGGAACTATGATGGTCGAGGATTACATTGTGAAATTTAACTCACTCACTTCACTTACGGATTGGAATGATCAAGCATTGATCTCTCAATTCCAAAGTAACCTCAACCCAGCCCTGGGACGGGACATGATTCGATACGGAGGACTCCCGGATAACGCCACTCTAATTCAAATACAAACGCGAGTAACCGCGCTTGCTCGAGCCTACAGGAAAGCCAACGAAGCATATGGTTTCCCAAAAGGTCGACAAGAATACCGAGAGCAAACTCCCAGTAGCAATCCCCGTCCCCAATATCAGTACAAAGCACCACCTCCATTCGCGTCGGGAAGTCGAGACCCAAACGCCATGGATGTAGATAAGAAACGAGACGTCAAACCATGGTGCTACAACTGCGAAAAAGAGGGACACTATAGTCGTCGATGCCCGCTGCCACGAGGGAGGAAACCTGTACCGGAATGCAGTAACTGTGGAAGGAAAGGACACACCGTGGAAAGATGTTGGAAAAAGGAACCAACCAAAGATAAAGGAAAGAGAGTGGTACGAATGATAGACAATGGGGAAACGACCCTGGAAGGATGTGCCAAAATCGAGGAGGTCTCGGATTTTGGAGACAGCCAGTGAACAAACGCTCTGTTCAACTGGCCTCTAGTTCAAATTCTAGTAACGATGTATTAGTACCAGTAGACTCTGCAATAGACGTGCATGAATTACTCTATGAATGCAGTGGGAACATACATCGTATAAGGAATTTAGAAATGAGCGTAAAACCAGAAAAAAGGCTGAAGGCCTGGACTACCCCCTGGATACTGCGGCGTATATGGCAACAGCCAGAACAATCAGCTATTGAATGCCTGAGGCAGTGGGTAGAACCCAAACGAATGAGGGAAGTCGACGGAAAACTTATCAAACAATTAAACGCACTATCTGAGGCCGACGCCCTTTGGAACTTAGTACACTTAAGAGAAAAAGTAGTACAAGGGGTCGGGAGGCAAGAGTTAGACCTAAAAGGAACAATCACTACCATGGACACTCTTCAGTCTGCCAACGTCACCATGTTGTTAGACTCAGGATGTACTGCCTCATGTATAAGCGAGGATTTTGTCGAAAAACAGGGGATGAATAAAAAGAAACTTTTACGTCCAATACCGGTGTACAACGCAGACGGGACACGGAACGGATCAGGCAGTGTGGAGTACTTTGTCCAATTCAAACTACGAATTGGATCTCACGAAGAAATCATGGACTGTGCCATTGCCACACTTAGTAAAACCGACCTCTTCCTGGGACATGATTGGTTGGAACATCACAATCCAACAATAAATTGGAAGAAAAAATCTTTAGAGTTCAACCGGTGTCCCGGTACCTGCTGGAAACCATCCTCAGTACGGGAACCAGAAGACGAAATCGACGTGTCCTATCACTTACAAGAAGGGGAACGCCTTTTGGCCATCCACATTGGAGAACCAGAGTTACGAGTCCGAGCTTTTGCCTCAACAGCAACAAAGATAGCTGCAGAGCAGGCGGAAAAAGAAAAGAAACGAACGCTAGAGGAAGCGGTTCCTCACCATTACTTAAAACATCGAAAGGTATTTGAAAAGGAAACCTTCGATGAACTTCCACCGAGACGACGGTGGGATCACGCAATAGAACTCATACCGGGTTCAACTCCAGTCGACTGTAAAATCTACCCCCTAAATCGAGATGAGCAGCAACAACTGGACGAGTTCTTAAAAGAAAACTTGGAAAGCGGACGAATCCAAGCTAGTAAATCGCCAATGGTGTCACCTTTCTTCTTTGTAAAGAAAAAGGATGGAAAACTCAGGCCTGTACAGGACTACAGGAAGTTAAATGAAATGACGGTCAAGAACCGTTATCCCCTACCCTTGATAGGAGAACTGGTAGACCAATTATCCCAAGCTAAGGTCTTTTCAAAAATGGATATACGCTGGGGATACAATAATGTTCGTATAAAAGAAGGAGACGAATGGAAGGCCGCATTTAGGACTAATCGAGGCCTATTCGAACCACTTGTAATGTTTTTTGGACTTACCAATTCCCCAGCAACTTTCCAAACCATGATGAATGACATCTTTCGTGTCGAAATAGCGGAAGGATGGGTGGTGATTTATATGGATGACATCTTGGTGTTCTCAAAGAACCAAGAGGAACACACCCGACACGTAAATCGAATACTGGAGAAACTAGAAAAGCATAAGCTCTCGCTCAAACCAGAGAAATGCTTTTTCGACAAAAGTGAAATCGATTTCCTAGGAGTAATCATTGGGAAGGACACCGTCCGTATGGACCCGGGGAAGGTGAAGGCAGTATCAGAGTGGCCTAAACCAACGTGTAAAAAGGAAGTCCAGCAGTTTCTGGGCTTTGTAAACTTTTATAGACGCTTTGTGCGGGATTTCGCAAAGCTGGCAAAGCCGTTGACACGGCTTACAGGGAAGGAAGAATGGCTGTGGACACAGCTGCAGGACGAAGCCTTCAACAGGCTCAAGGAAACTATTACTGAAGAAGTAGTGTTAAGAATCCCAAACGAGGAAGGACAGTTCCGCATAGAAGTAGACGCATCGGACTTTGCCATAGGAGGAATTTTATCCCAGCAAAGAGAAGACGGGTTATGGAAACCGGTCGCCTTCATTTCCAAGTCGCTCAACGACGCTGAACGCAACTATGAAATATATGATAAGGAGATGCTCGCGGTAATGCACGCCTTCTACGAATGGGCGCACTACCTCAAAGGAGCAAAACAGACCATCGAAGTTCTGACAGATCATCAGAACTTAACATATTTCAGAAAAGCGCAAAATTTAAATAGGCGACAGGCGAGATGGGTTACAGATCTGCAGGACTATAATTTCACGATAAAACATCGAAGTGGGAAGTCGAATACCAAGGCAGATTTATTATCCCGGCGGGCAGGACATGAAAGAGGAGAGAATGACAATGAAGGCGTCATTCTCCTGAAAGAACATCTCTTTATTAATGTTCTTGATGACGATCGGGCAATAGACGATATTATCAAGGATATTAGAGATGTACCTCGCCGTCAATGGGAAACTCAGGTACTGAAGGGACTAGAAATCTCTGGGGGAGAATACAAGTTGGAAAAAGGATTAGTCACTTGGCAAGGACGCGTTTATGTACCGGCAGTACCAGCGCTACGCGAGGACATCATTGCCATTCACCATTCGTGGGGTCACTCGGGAGTTGCCAAAACATTAGAATCGCTTACCCGCAACTTCTGGTGGCCCAACATGCGTATAGACATAGAGCGTTATATTCCTGGTTGCGAAACATGCCAAAAAGCAAAACCAGACAGGACTGCCCGAGCAGCACCTCTACATCCCAACGAAGTTCCTACAGAACCTTGGGAAATTATCTCAGTCGATTTCGTAGGACCACTTCCTGAATCAAAAGGAAACAATATGGTTTTGGTCATCGTAGATAGGTTTACCAAAAAAACCTACTTCCTACCCACCACGTCGGAAATTACCTCTCAAGGAACAGCAGTGCTGTTCAGGGACAACGTATTCAGGGAGCACGGACTCCCCAGGAAAGTCATCAGCGATCGAGGCCCGCAATTCGCCTCCAAATTCATGACGGACTTATATGGAATATTGGGGATTAAAGCCAACAGATCCACGGCCTACCACCCTCAAACAGATGGACAGACGGAAAGAGTCAACCAAGAGTTAAAAGAATTTTTAACCATCTTTGTTAATAATCGACAAGACAATTGGTCGGATTGGCTGTCAGTGGCTCAGTTCTGTCACAATGACAGAGTCCATTCAGCAACAGGCTTCACCCCATTCTACATGAATTATGGGAGACATCCAAACAAAGGTCTTGACCCCACTTATGCTCCAAAGGCGGTAGCAGTGGAACAGTTAGCAAAAGAGTTGGAAGACGTTCACGCTAAAGCAAAAATAGCGCTAGAAAAAGCGGCAGCGGTCATGAAAAAGCGTTATGACACCCATCGCCGGGAAGCACGAGAATATAAACCCGGCGAAAAGGTCTATCTCAGTACTGAGAACCTTCCGGTCATCCGAGCCACGAAGAAGCTAGATGGGAAATTCGTAGGACCATTGGAGGTTCTCGCCAAGGTTGGCGAAGCCTCATACAAACTAAAAATTCCGGCCTCATGGAAGGTCTACAACTGTCTTCAATGAAGTCCTTTTGAAGCCGTACAGGGAACCGGTTTTCCCGAAACAACAAGCTAAGGCAACAATGCGCAAAGACGCGCAAATGGTGGAAGAATCCTTAGAAGGGGAATATGAAGTTGAAGAAATCTTAGAAAGCCGAGTTAGTGGCCGAGGAGGAGCGAGGTTGGAGTACCTCGTTAAATGGAAAAACTACCCGGTGGAGGAGGCCACTTGGGAACCAGTTAAAAACGTCGTCAACGCACCCGCTATCGTCAAAAAATTCCATAAAGCAAATCCTGATGCTCCCAAGCTCGTAAGAAACATCCGAGATGGAGTATTGTACATCCAATACACTGAGACAATACCCAAACGACCCAGCAGTGCATCAAGGCACAGCAAGAGCCAGAGAACTCACTGGAAGGACCGACAAAGACTATTTGGATGGGAGGATGGCCGTTTCGGGCCAAAATACCTGGAAAACATGGAGCGCAGATGGCGCAACTGGAAAGGCGACAGGGCAGCAATCATGGAGCTGCCGGACGACACCGATGGGACGTTCTCCAGAGATCTGGAGCGCGGCGGGCGGTCTAAACCCGTGCTTGATTTCCCTCAGAAGACGGAAGAGGAGGAGCTAGTTGAGGAACGAAAAGCTCGGGAGAAAGATATGGCAGTACTTGCCAAGAAAATCTTAAAAAAGGAAACGATCGAGGCTGCTAACGAAAGCAGCGAGTCGGAAGACGACCGACAGAGGAGAATAAAAGGCGTAGGACGCCAGAACAAACCATTGGTCAGATACAGGACCACCATCGAAGATGTCGAGGACGTCGACTCAGAACTTACCGGGCTGTCGCCCGATGATCAACAAGCGCGTTTGACCGCGTTTCACTGCCAGAATGAAGGAGGACCCAAGATATGTGGACTCCGCCATGTCAGCCTCTCGGGACGCGAGGCCTTAAAGGGGGGGTGATGTTATGAGCACACCTCTCATTCAACACTTTACAGTAACGACATTAATGACACTTATGAAGATATGATCACGAGGAGTCGGAGGATATTTTTTATTTCTTTTTATCTATTTTATCAAGCTCAAACGTCTATGTACAAGACTACGCAATGGGACTCTAGGAGGATGGCCTACTGTGAACTGCGGTCCCTATTAGGAAGGAGGTTAGGTCAGCATCGGCTATGGAGATAGACCGAGTGCCGACAGAAGTTGCGGCCCGATGATGGGCCTACGCCATGAAAGGAATCATGAGCGGCACGGCGCCTGAGGGGCGACATGGGAACTGCCGAGGAGTACCGAGTCAACGGTACGGCGTGCATGGGAATCGGCCGAAGTCCTGAACAATAGGAAGGCCGAATGCGGACAACCCAGGAGTTGGGTGTGAGAGGATCTCTCCATGAATGGTTAGATGGGCGCAGATCGGCTGCTGCGCATTGATCCCGGCATGAGGGACTTTAGCTGCGCGCTGTCTGCGCACAGACCAGGAGAAGCGGTATATAAGGGCCATAGTTTAGCGTAGGAGACTCTTAAGTCTCTAGATAGTCTATTGTCACTAGACATAGCTACAGAGCAATCTCATCTTCTTTGACCTAACAAGTCACACTCTGAGTCGTATAGGTTGTGTCTAGGGCAGTCCTGACAGTTGGTAGGCCTCGGACGAATGCCTGAAGTTGGGCAGTAATTCCGGTTAGTCCGGAGGATCCTATGAGCATTCTAAATTTTCGGATGTAGATCGGGACAGTGATCTCTCCTCCAACTTGTAGTTTGGTGAGTTCATTTAGTGCCCTGACTGCAGTGTTGACTTCTCCCCAGTCGTCAAGGAATCGTTTGACAAAGGTGTCATAGTTTTCCCAAGTAAGTCCATCTTTTTCGTCTAGTTGGTCGCGGATTATTCCTTTCCAGTTGTCTAGTTCCTTTCCTAGACATTGGAGGACGTATCTGATTTTCTTTTCGTGTTTCCCTTCATAGTTGTGGGCGTTTATTGCAAAGAAATCGCTAAACCAGTTGATGAATGATTTAGCTTCGGTCCGATCTCCTGTGAAAATTCGTGCTGAGACTGGTTTGATGTCTCCCCTGGGGGCATCAGTGGTTTCAATGTTAGTTGCCATTTGTTTTGTGTCGGTTTCAGCATCTGTTTCAGGTCTCGGGTTTTCTAGTTCGTATTCGATTTGTTTTTGTTCCAAAAAGGTGTTCCACCCTGTTATGGATGTTTCGGAGAGAGAGTAGTATGGATCAGTACCGTCGAAATCGAATTCCGCATTGCAGTACTCTTCCCACCAAAGGGTTTCTTCGGGTCTTTCAAAATATAGTTCTGGTTCTTCTTCTGGTTCTTTTTGTTTGTTTCTCCACTCAACCCAAAGTTTTCCAGGTAGTGAGTGTTCGTTTCCTTCAATGTAATCCCCTTCAAAGTATTCGTCGGGTACTGGGGTGTTTTTGTTCTTTCCTACTCCTCGAAATTCCCAACGTTTATTTAGTGTCGAGAAAAAGAGCTCCTGTCTTTCTAGATAATATGTTCCTTTAAAGAGAAAGGAATCGTTCGGTGGTCTCTGGTTAGAGAGTCTGGTTTCGGGTCGTTTCGGATCTATATTGTCTAGCTAGTGACGATGCACTAAGCGGTTCAGTGAGTTCCAACTTGTGTTAGGATCGATGCCCTTGGTTCGTTATCGAGTCAACAATGACGACTAGAGTCTTGGTCTAATCCCAGTCACTGGACAGGAATGCTGTTCAACGTCGTGCTAGGCAGCGACGAAGGTAGCTCGAGCGATAAGGAGGACGAGAGCGAGAGGGTTGTTCAGTAAAGGACAATACTCGATTAAGTTGGAACTGAAGTACTACGGTACATGCACAGGGTTTATATACTGTCTAGAGAACAATAAAGAAGTATAAAAGGAAGTGAAACGAGGGGCAGTCCTGACAGACGAAACAGGTATCAGAGCGTAGCGACGAAGTGAAGAAAGGCTATTGTAACAGGTAAGGAAAAAAAGAGAAGAATTGTAACAAAACCACTAGTGCATCAAGGCACAGGCAGAAAAAGGGGGTACATTGGAAGGATCGACAAAGACTTTTCAGTTGGGAAGATGGTCGTTTTGGACCAAAGTACCTGGCAAACATGGAGCACAGATGGCGCAACTGGAAGGGCGATAGGGCAGCAATAATGGAGCTGCCAGATGACACTGATGGGACATTCTCCAGAGACCTGGAGTGCGGCGGGTGGTCTAAACCCGTGCTTAATTTCCCTCAAAAGATGGTAGAGGAGGAGCTAGCAGAAGAACGACAAGCTCAGGAAAAAGACATGGCAGTACTCGCCAAGAAAATTCTAAAAAAGAAGGAGACAGCAGTAGCTGCAAAGGAAAGCAGCGAGTCGGAAGAGGACCGACAGAGGAGGATTCAGGGTGCAAGATGCCCCAATAAACCATTGGTCACACACAAGACCACCATTGAAGAAGTTGAGGATGTCGACTCAGAAAGAACCAGGCTGTCGCCCGATGACCAACAAGTGCGCTTGGCCGCGTTCTACGCTAGAATGAAGGAGGACCCAAGATATGTGGACTCCGCCACGTCAGCCTCTCAGGACGCGAGGCCTTGAGGGGGGGGTGATGTTATGAGCACACCTCATACTTTCAAAAACCATTACAGTAATGACACAATAACAGTCACGAGAATATGCACTTAGAAGCAACACTGTCAATAGAAGACAGGAGGATATGGACTCGGAGAGTCGGACTATATTTTTCTTTTCTTTTTACCTATTTTACTTCACTCAAACGATAGGATACAAGGGCTGGACGAGACGCCACTAGGATGGGAATCTTGTGCGAACACTATGGCCCTTATATGGAAGGAGGTTAGGTCAGCATTGGCTATGGAGATAGACCGAGTGCCGACTTAGGAGGTGGCCTGATGATGGACCTACGCCATGGAAGGATACATGAGCGGAACAGCGCCTGAGGGGCAGTATGGGAAAACCTGGGAGTACCAAGATACTGGTACAGGGGAATACAGGAATGGCTGAGACGCGCAACACAATAAGTCACAGCCGTATATGGAGATATGAGACCAGGTATGGTCATATGGGCGCAGGATGGCTGCTGCGCCGAGTTGCCTTATTGTGAGGGACTTGTGCTGCGCGCTGTCTGTGCACAGACCAGGGAAGGGCTTTATAAGGGCCATAGTTTAGCATAGGAGACCTTAAGTCTCTAGATAGTCTATTGTCACTAGACATAGCTACAGAGCAATCGAATCATCTTTGACTTAACAAGTCACTGCTCTAAGTCGTTTAGGTTGTGTCTAGGGCAGTCCTGACACCAGAACGACAGGCGGCATTTAACAACCTAAAAAAACGCTTTACAACAGCCCCTGTACTCCGAATGCCAGATGTCACCCGACCATTCATCCTGCAAACTGACGCCTTGAATAAAGCAACAGGAGCAGTACTGAAACAAGCCGATGAAGCAGGACTCCTGCACCCTTGCGGCTTCATCTCACATGCCCTGACCACGACAGAACAAAACTATCAGATTTATGACAGGGAACTACTAGCAATCGTCAAAGGACTTGTGGCATGGCGACACCTTCTTCATGGATCACCTCATACCACTATTGTTCATTGTGATCACAAGAATTTATCCTTTTACCGAACCCCACAATGCCTTACCCCCAGACAAGCCAGATGGTCCTCCTTCTTAAGCGAATTTGATCTCCGAATAGAGCATGTCCCTGGAACTAAGATGTTTGAAGCAGATGCCCTATCTCGACGACCAGACCACATTGGAATGGACGACACCCCAGAAGAAACCAAGGTGTTACCACCTGAACAATTCATCAGGCTTATAGCAGATGACCTAGCAGAGAAGTTGCGCAAAGGCATGATTAAAGACAACTTCGGACAAATATTAGTCGAAGTAATCCAGAATCATCGAGCACCACCAATAAAATCAAAGCTGCAAGATTGGACATACGTCGACCACATCGTGCATTACCAAGGAAAAACCTATGTACCTGATCAAGACGGACTGCGCACTCAACTCATTAAACTGATGCATGAATCACCTACATCTGGGCACCCTGGACGATTTAAAACTCTAGAATTACTCAAACGAAACTACTGGTGGCCTGGAATGAACAAACATACCAGAGAATGGATCGAAGGATGTGCGCTCTGTCAGCAAATGAAAGTAAACACTCACCCCAACACCCCTGCCCTACAACCGATCAAATCTAATGCAACCCGACCCTTCCAACAAGTCACAATCGATTTCATCACAGACTTACCGATCACCGATGGCTTCAACTCGATCATGGTCACGGTGGACCACGGACTTACAAAGGGGGTAACCTTTTCCCCTTGTTACAAAACAATCGATGCACTAGGAACCACAGATCTATACATAAATGAAAATTTCAAATGATTCGGTTTACCTGATATCCTGATATCTGACAGAGGACCGCAGTTCGCATCTAAAGTATTCTGAGAAATAGGAAAAGCGCTGGGAATAAACCATAGAATGAGCACAGCCTATCACCCTCAGACAGATGGCGAGACAGAACAAGTCAATCAAGAACTAGAAGTCTACCTCCGAATGTTCTGCACAAACGAACCGCACAGATGGAAATCACTACTGCCAATTGCGGAATTCGCTCACAATAACCGACACCATGATACCATCAAAGCATCACCGTTTCAGCTAATGTATGGGATAGACCCGGTCGCTATTCCCACAGCCGCATCCCCTATGACAACCCCAGCAGCTGAAAACTGACTACGAATGCTACAAAAGGCTAGAGAAGAAGCACTCGCCATGCACGAACTTGCTAGACAAATGGTAGTGCTCAGAACAAAAGACAAAAGTGTCAGATTCGAGAAAGGAGACAAAGTCTGGCTCGAAAACCGAAACCTCCGAATACCTTATGAGTCAAAGAAGCTAGCACCCAAAAGAGAAGGACCCTTCATAATCAAACAAGTACTAGGACCTGTCACTTATAGACTGAAACTCCCCAAACAATGGTGCATCCACCCCGTGTTTCATGCCACACTACTAACTCCGTATAAAGAAACAATGGCGCACAGACCGAACTTCTTGAAACCACTTCCTGATCTCATCAACGGACAAGAAGAGTTCGAAATAGAAGCGATCATCACCCACAGAAAACGAGGAACCGGCTATCAATACCTAGTCAAATGGAAGGGGTATGGATCAAATGAAAATTCATGGGAACCCAAGATAAATCTGAAAAATGCTGCGGACATCCTTGGGACATATAAAACTCACTGAAATCTACTGTGAAAGCAATGGTCCACTATCGCAACAAACAGATCCTCAAACAGAACACTAGATACACCAAAAACATCGCTTCCCCCTACTCTTGATTCTCTCCTAGACAATCTATCCCGAAACTTAGACACCTGATCATCCAACTCCCTAATCGAACCCATCCTCATCAAGGAAGACGTGCAATAGGAACAGCCTTCATCGAGCTATGCAAAATCCTGCTCTACCGAACAAAAGTACCATCACTACACCCAGTATATAAGACACGGGGCAGCCCCAGCTCTAAAACAGCAACCAACGCCATCACCAGAAACTGACACAACAGAGAAGCACGAAGAGCGCTAAACTTGTGGATCATAGACCGAATAAGAGACCTGGAAGCGGTGGGAGTGACCTGCCCACACCACAAGGCACTATTCCCTGACAAAATCAGTTTCCCATCCAGAGGACTGCTGAACTTTAACCTACCCCCAAATTACCTATACATCCCACATGGAGGGATACCACCTCCATACCCGAATCCACCACCACCACCCCACTACCGTAACTTTGAATGGGAACCTGGATACCCAATGATTACAGGCATCATCCATCATACAAACTACGGAACAATTACACATCGAATTCCGCCTAGACCGTTACACGAACCATATCTGGCTGAAGGGCTTCCCACACGACCCAATACCCCTAGACCAGAAGCACTGGCCGATCAACTCTTACGGAACATCCTCCCTATTGACGCAGACGATTCATTCTGGGATATAGAATATTTCGATGAAGCCCACCTATAAAAGAACGAGATTCCCACTTCCTAGCCTTCCAACCAATGCCGCATACACAGAGATGTTCTCCCTCATTGCCATTCTCACTGTCCTCATCTTCACCTTCTTCCCCTCTGTCCTCATCGGAGGACTCATCCTTGCCACCCTCCTCGCTACCCTCGCCCTCACCTATTCCTTCCCCGAAAAGCTCCCCGAGTTCGATGTCTTCACACCACCCCTCGAGATCCTTGTCGAAACCGAAACGGTAGTCCATGCCGACGACGACTTACATGTCCATCCACCCGAACTCGTCAAAGAACCACCTGCCGAAGAAGAAGTCATCCCCACACCTATCCCTAGATCAAATCCCCTCGTCGCTGCTGCCTCCCTCGAAGCCTCGTACATCACAGGCCAATCTCCGAGACCTCTCTGCCCCACTTGGAGCCCTCATAGGACTTACCCTCACCACCAACCCTAACGCTATGACCTATGCCGAGCGAGACCTCGTGCTCCGTGAACTTCACCAACTGAAAGTCACCCTCAACTCTGCACGATGGCATATAGATACAGCACAAAAGGACATCGAAAACATCGTCCACTGGTACGAGTCTAGAGCAGACCATGCCTGGACTACTCAAGGTTGGCCTTGAGAAGTCAGTGACTTCTCGCATAGAGGGGGGGTAATGTTACAACTTCTTTTTCTGTATGCTTACTTATCATAAATAACCTTTCTACGCTTCGTCGTCATGCTTTGATACTTGTTTCATCCGCCTGGACTACCCCTTGTTTTACTTCCTTCTATACCTCTTCATTGTTCTCTAGGCAGTATATAAACTCTCCACATGTACCGTAGTTCTCCAGTTCCAACTTAATCGAGTATTGTCCTTTACCGAACAACCCTCTCGTTCTTGTCCTCTTCGTCGCTCGAGCTACCTTTGTCGCCATCCAGCATAGCATCGAACAGCATTCTTGTCCAGTGACTGGGATTAGACCGAGGCCCTAGTCATCATTATTGACTCGATAACAAACCAAGGGCATCGATCCTAACAGGCAGCTGATAGTTGGCATCACAGGCATTGGCAAAGGGGTGTGTGGGTGACTGGTCATGGGTCCTGGTGACTTCAGGCAATGTGATCTCTTTGGGTGTCAGGGCTGGTGCTGCTGGTGCTGGCACTGGTCATGGTTCCTTTCCTTTTGTTTGTAGTGGAATCTCTACCCCATTGAATACTACCTTGTTTCTCTTTGCCACTTGCAATGTTATAAGGGCCTTTTGTACACATTCAATTTCCTTGTCAATGTCATCCACAGGGCTCACTGCTGCTGTCTCATAACTTTAAATTGGCATGGTGCTTGATGAAGCCATCTGTTACAATTTCTTTCTCTAATGTTTACTTTCATCATTACATTTCTCTACTTGTTTCATTTCCCTGTTTCATTCCCTTGTTTCACTTCCATTTATACCTTTCCATTGTTCTCCAGACAGTATATAAACCCAAGCATGTATCATAGTTCTTTAGTTCCAACTTAGTCAAATATTGCTCTCATCTGAATGATCTCTTTGCTCTCACCTTCCTCATAGCTTGAGCTACCTTTGTTGCTGTCTAGCACAACATCAGGAGCCACCTTTGTCCATTGACTGGGATTAGACCAAGATTCTAGTCATCACTGTTGACTCAGGACCAAACCAAGGGCATCAACCTTAACACAAGTTGGAACTCATCAAACTGCTTAGTGTACTGTCACTAGCTAGACAATATAGATCCAAAACAACCCAAAACCAGACTCTCTAACCAGAGACCACCAAACAAATCCTTTCTCTTCAAAGGAACATATTACCTAGAAGGACAGGAGCTCTTTTTCTCAACACTACATAAGCATTGGGAATTTCAAGGAGTAGGAAAGAACAAGAATACCCCAGTATCCAATGAATACTTTGAAGGGGATTATATTGAAGGAGACAAAAACTCATTACCCAGAAAACTTTGGGTTGAGTGGAGAAATGAACAAAAAGAACCAGAAGAAGAACCAGAACTATACTTTGAAAGACCCAAAGAAACTCTTTGGTGGGAAGAATACTGTGATGCCGAATTTGATTTTGACAACACCAACCCATACTACACTCTCTCTGAAAGGGCTATAGCCAGGTGGTATACCTTTTTAGAACAAAAACAGATCAAACACAAACTAGGAAACCTGAAACCTGAAAGTGATGCTGAAACTGCCAACACCCCGAGGGGAGATATCAAACCAGCTTCAGCACGAATTTTCACAGGAGACCAGACTGAAGCTAGATCATTCATCAATTGGTTTAGTGACTTCTTCACCATAAACACCCACAACTATGAGGGAAAACACAAAAAGAAGATAAGATATGTCCTCCAGTGCCTAGGAAAAGAACTAGATGACTGGAAAGAAATAATCCATGAGCAGCTAGATGAAAAAGATGGGCTCACTTGGGAAAACTATGACACCTTCATCAAACAATTCCTTGAAGACTGGGGAGAAGTAAACACCACAGTCAGAGCACTGAATGAGCTTACCAAATTACGAGTTGGAGGAGAAATCACTGTCCCAATTTATGTCTGGAAATTCAGGATGCTCATAGGGTCCTCCAGATTGACTGGAATCACTGCCGAACTTCAAGCCTTCATCTGAGGCTTACCAACCACCATTGCTGCTAAAATTCTCGAAGGACAAGGCAACTTTAAAGCTATCACAGATGCCTACAGAAAAGCCAAACAACTCAATGCAGCATGGGAAATGATGAAAGCACTGGGAAAAACCACTGAAGCAGGACACTGATTCAATAAAACAGGAGGATCTAAAACAGTTCATGCCATGGTAACCAGACATCTAACTAATGGACAACGAGACGAATACATGTGCTCTGGAAAGTGTTTCAGATGCAGAACCACTGGTCACTTATCCCAAAACTGCCCAAAGAAAGACACTACCAGAAATCCACCTCCTTCAGGACAATTCACTAGAACAATCACTGAAGATAATGATGCCAAGAAAATTCGCACAATGATTGCAGCACTCAGCACTGAGGAATGAGACACTCTCCTCACCAACCTTGAGACTGAGGGTTTTTAAAGCAGAGGAACCAGAAAGCAGTTGGAACCTCCAAGAACAATTATGGACAGTTAGCACTTGACTCTGTAATAGTAAAATCAAATAATAATCAACAACTATCAATAACTGTCCAATTGCCCAAATTACCTGCTGAAATATCTGCCCTTGTTGACTGTGGAGCAGAAGGAAACTTTATCAATGAAACCATAACAAAAACTATGAACAAAGAAACATTGATCTGACCAATACAAGTCAAAAATGCCAATGGAACAGTCAATCTGAATGGGATGATCATGCATAAAGTCAGAATCCCATACCAATTGGAAATCAACAAATTGAGATGAACTTCCTGATCACTAAACTAGGAGACCAGAAGCTCATACTTGGACTCCCCTGGTTAGAAAAATACAATCCAGCAATAAACTGGAAAGAACAAACCCTTCTGTTTGATCACTTGGTCCCAGAAAAACCAATAAGACAAATAGGGAAAAACCTGGATCAGGAAATTGACAAGTATTGGATCAGGGTTAAAACTTCAACATCACAAGCATTAGAACATACACTATGTAAAGAGACCTCAACAACCCTGCCAGACAAATATCAGGAATGGAAGTCTACCTTCGAAAAGCACCCTTGGAATGATTCCCAGTTAGGCATACATGGGACCACAAAATAGATCTCAAAACCAGATTCACCCTGAAAGTCAGCAAGATCTATCCACTATTGATTAAAGAACAATCATCCCTCGATGAATGGATAACCAAACAACTGGCTAAAGGATATATTAGACCACCCAAATCCCCACAGGCCTTGCCATTCTTCTTTGTTGCAAAAAAGGAAAGTGGAGCACTCCAACCATGTCAGGATTACTGATACCTAAATGAATGGATGATAAAAAATGCATACCCACTACCACTAATCTCCAATCTAATGACTAAACTATCTGGCACTCGATATTTTACAAAACTAGATCTCCAATGGGGATACAATAACATCCAAATAAAGGAGGGAGACAAATGGAAGGCAGCCTTCATAACCAACAAAGGATTATACAAACCAACTGTCATGTTCTTCGGTCTATGCAATTCCCCATCCACCTTCCAGACAATGATGAATGAATACTTCCAAGACATGATCAATGAAGGATGGCTGATCATTTACATGGATGATATCCTAATATGCAGAACAATGACCAAAGATCTAGAAACCCAGACAAAACACATTTTAATATGGCTAAGAGAGAATGACCTGTTTCTCAAGCTCAAAAAATGCAAATTTTGTGCTCAAGAAATTGAATTCCTCAGAATGATAATCAGACCTGGGGAGATAACTATGATAGCAGACTGGCCAATGCCAACAACAGTCAAGCAAGTGTGATCCTTCTTAGGATTTGGAAACTTTTACTGACAATTCATCAGAAACTTTGCAACTCTAGCTCAACATCTCACTGATCTCACAAAGAAGGATGAAGTGTTCCTTTGGACTCCAGAAAGGCAGAAGGCATTTGATGATCTGAAACATCAATTTACCACTGCCCCAGTACTTCAAATGCCAGATATCACCCAACCTTTCATCTTACAAACTGATGCATCAAATAAAGCGATAGGAGCCATCTTGAAACAAGCTGATGAGACAGGACTTTTGCACCCCTGCAGCTTCATCTCACATGCCTTAACTACAACAGAACAGAATTATCAAATCTATGACAGAGAACTACTGGCAATTGTCAAAGGACTTGCAGCTTGGTGACATTTCTTACATGGATCACCACATACCACCATTATCCATTGTGATCATAAGAACTTATCCTTTTACCAAACCCCACAGCAGCTTACCCCCAGACAAGCACAATGGTCCTCCTTTCTAAGTGAATTCAACCTTCAAATTGAGCATGTCCCAGGAACCAGAATGTTTGAAGCAGATGCTCTATCCCAATGACCAGACCACATAGGAACCAACAACATTCCAGAAGAAACCACCATACTACCCCTGGAACAATTCATCAGAATTATTGCAAATGACCTAGCCAATAAGCTATGCAGAGGCATGACCAAGGATGACTTTGGACAAATACTAGTTGAAGTAATTCAGAATCATCACACACCACCCATAAAATCTAAACTCCAAGACTGGACATACTCCAACCACATTGTACACTATCAAGGGAAAGTATATGTCCCAGATCAGGATGGGTTGCACACCCAGCTCATCAAACTCACACATGAATCACTCACATCTGGACACCCAGGACAATTCAAAACCTTGGAATTACTTAAACAAAATTACTGGTGGCCTGGAATGAACAAACATACTCGAGAATGGATTGAAGGATGCACACTTTGCCAACAAATGAAAGTGAACACCCACCCAAATACTCCCACTTTACACCCAATCAAATCTAATGTGACCCAACCATTCCAACAAGTCACAATTGACTTTATCACAGATTTACCAATCACTGATGGCTTTGACTCAATCATGGTCATGGTGGACCATGGCCTTACAAAGGGGGTAACCTTTTCCCCTTGCAACAAAACAATTGACACACTAGAAACCATGAATCTATACATAAATGAGAACCTCAAATGATTCAGTCTACCCAACACCCTCATATCTGACAGAGGACCACAGTTCACATCTAAAGTATTCCAGCAAATAGGAAAGGCACTGGGGATTGACCATAGAATGAGCACAGCCTATCACCCTCAGACAGATGGCAAACAGAGTGAGTCAATCAAGAACTAGAAGTCTATCTCCAAATGTTCTGTACAAATGAACCACACAAATGGAAATCACTATTGCTGATCACAGAATTTGCTCACAACAACTGACACCATGACACCATCAAGGTGTCACTGTTTCAGCTAATGTATGGAACAAACCCTGTTGCCATTCCCACAGCTGCGCACCCTATGACAACCCCTGCAGCTGAAGATCAACTACAAATGCTACAGAAGACCAGAGAAGTGTTGAAACGAGCAATGGCAGTGCAGAGCGAGGCTTAGTAAGTGAGGGGACTTACTGAGTACTGTTAAGAATGCTTAGGAGCCAGGGCTCAACTATGCAGTAGATCAGGAGATAATCTTCAGCAGTGCAAAGGGCACTGCTTATATACAGTTACAGAAATCACATGTAACTACATCTAATATACCTATATCTAGTAATGCGCAGCTTCCTGCTGCGCATTACACCATACCTGCTGCGCATTTTACAGCAATCTGTCAATACTTGACGTGTGAAGCATGTTTCATGCATTGTGTCTCACACGCTGTCATTTCATACTGTTCCTGGGATGAAACTCTATAATATCTGTCAAACACTATAAAAGTGTCAACAGTGCACAAATATCAGATTATATTTGTGATTTGGTGAGCATTCATAAATAACGATATAATATATGAAGCTGTGAGTTCGAGACTCAAAGCTCCAGATCATTATTTATTCAACAAGAAGAAGCACTCACTGCACATGAACTCACCAGGCAGATGGTAGTGCTCAGAATGAAGGACAAAAGCATTGGATTCGAAAAAGGAAACAAAGTCTGGCTCAAAAACCAGAACCTTCAGATACCCTATGAATCAAGGAAACTAGCACCCAAAAGAGAAGGACCCTTCACAATCAAACAGGTACTAGGCCCTGTTACATACAAACTGAGACTCCCAAAACAATGGCACATCCACCCCATGTTTCATGCCACATTACTAACCCCATATAAAGAAACAATGGTGCATGGACCAAACTTTATGAAACCACCCCCTGATCTTGCAAACAGACAAGAAGAGTTTGAAATAGAAGCAATTGTTACACACAGGAAATGAGGAACCAGCTATCAATACCTAGTCAAATGGAAGGGATATGGACTGAATGAGACCTCGTGGGAACCCAAAACGAATCTCAAAAACACTGTGGACATCCTCAAAGCATATAAGAACCATTGAAACTTGCTAAAAAAAATCATGGTTCAATATTGCAACAAACAGATTCTCAAACAGAATATCAGATACACCAAAAGTATTGCTTCCCCCTACTCTCGATTCTCCCCTAGACAATCTATCCCAAAACTCAGACATCTACTCATCCAACTCCCTAATTGAACTCACCCCTACCAAGGACAATGCGCTATAGGAACGGCTTTCCTTGAACTATGCAAGATCTTGCTCTACCAAATGAAAGTACCATCATTACACCCTGTATATGGACCACAGACTAGCTCCAACTTTCAAACAGCAGCTGAAACTATTGTCAGAAGTTGCTATACCAGAGAAGCACGAAGAGCACTAAACTTATGGATTATCAACCAAACAAGAGACCTGGAAGCAGCAGGAGTGACCTGCATACACCACACAGCAGCACTATTCCCTGATAGGATCAACTTCCCATCCAGTGGACCACTAGACCTTGACCTTCCTCCAAACTACCTGTACATCCCACATGGGGGAATACCACCTCCATATCCAAACCCACCACCACCACCCCATTACCAAAACATCAAATGGGAACCTGGATACCCAATGATTGTTGGCATCATTCACCACACAAATCATGGAACAATTACACATTGAATCCCACCCAGACTGCTACACAAACCATATTTAGCAGAAGGAGCTCCCACACAACCTAACACTCCCAGACCAGAAGCTTTAGCCAATCAACTCTTACGAGACATCCTTTCTATTAACACAGACAGCTCATTCTGGGATGTGGAATACATTGATGAAAATACTCCCACATGCAACCTATAAAAACAAGACTCCCACTTCCTAGCCTTCCAACCACCGCCACATACACAGAAATGTTCTCTCTCATCACCATCCTTGTCACCCTCATCTCCACTTTCTTCTCCTCCATCATTGTTGGAGGACTCATCCTTGCCACCCTGCTCACCATACTTGCCCTCACCTACTCCTTCCCAGACAAACTCCCTGAACTCAACATCTTCACCCCACCACTCGAAATTTTTGTTGAGACCAAAACAACAGTCTATGCTGACAATGACCTACACATCCACCTGCCTGAGCTTGTCGAAGAACCACCTGTGGCAGAAGAAGTCATCCCTGCACCCATTCCTAGATCCAATCCCCTCATTGCTGCCACCTCCTTAGAAGCCTCATACATCATAGCTAATCTCCGTGATCTCTCAGCCCTGCTTGGAGCCCTCACAGGACTCACCCTCACCACTGATCCAAATGCCATGACATATGCCAAGCAAGATCTTGCACTTCGAGAACTCCATCAATTAAAAGTCACCCTCAACTCCATGCAATGGCATGTCGATACAGTGCAGAAAGACATCGAAAATACCCTGCACTGGTATGAGTCTAGAGCAGATCACACCTGGACAACCCAAGGTTGGCCTTGAGAAGTCAGTGACTTCTCACATAGAAGGAGGGTAATGTTACAATTTCTTTCTCTAACATTTACTTTCATCATTACATCCCTCTACCTGCTTCATTTCCCTGTTTCATTCCCTTGTTTCACTTCCATTTATACCTTTCCATTGTTCTCCAGACAGTATATAAACCCAAGCATGTATCATAGTTCTTTAGTTCCAACTTAGTTGAATATTGCTCTCATCTGAATGATCTGTTTGCTCTCACCTTCCTCATCACTTGAGCTACCTTCATCACTGTCTAGCACAATGTCAGGAGCCACCTTTGTCCATTGACTGGGATTAGACTGAGATTCTAGTCATCACTGTTGACTCAGGACTGAACCAAGGGCATCAACCTTAACACCATCAGCTCCTGGTGGTTGTCATGGGGCAAATAGAACATGGTGGGGCAGATGTCAGATTGCTGGTTTGACTGGGTGTTGACTTGCCAGTGGTACTCGTTGACATGCTCCTTCATGTTGTTGCTGGGTAGATACCTTGAGACATAGTTGCCAGTTGGCAACACTATGCATCCCTTGAAGTTTCTCATAATCTTCCCATCTGTGATGTAGCCTTCAACCTCTGGGCATCAGCTGATGAAATGCGCCAGGTTGCCACAAAACATGTAGCCAGGGATGGTGGGGCATGTACCAGAGCTAGATCCCAATGGGACCACATTGGCACCAGTTGCTGGCATAGTTTGCAACCAATTCCATGGGGCTGGCACACATGTCTGGTTCGTCACAAGCGACTGTGTGAGGGACTGTAGCATGGTCTGTGTTTGTAGCGAACTCTGGACCATCGTCTCCATTAAACTGAACATGTCTTCCATCTTCATGCCAGGCATTGCTACTGGCTCGTGTTTCGCTGGCAGGGTTGATGTGGTGATATGCTCACACTGCTATTGGAAATAGGGAGGAGAGGAAGGTGTGAGGTTGTGAAGGAAGTCCCATCAACTCCAGTGTGCTTGATGACAACACTATGATGCACAGAACTGGCAGAGTTTGCAGATAATAATGCTATAGCATGCAAATGTGTAGCAGCAGGGAATGTGGGATGTGGAGTAAAACAAGGCTTAGAGACACAGACAGGACAAGGAGAGCATGACGAAACTGAGACTCAAAGGAACTGGGGTGTACTGTGTTCTCAATTGATTGATTAGTTTGTCTATCTGTTGTACATGAGCTTATATACTCTACTAAATAATGAAGTAACTCTGTAAAATTTCACTGTGCAACCATATATCCAAATCTGTCTTGAAGGTCTTCATGCAATGGGGCTAGCTGAGGGATGTGATGGCGGAATAGAAACACCACGGTGGGAACCAATATTGTGACCTGACACAGGATGCTAATAGAATTGTCGGATTGAAATAGACTTGACTGATCACCATTGGTGGCAACTCCAGGGTTCATCTGGCTTGACATGTCCCTTTTCTCTATTTTCTGCAGACCTGACCAATGGTTACTGGTCTATACCATAGCTGGTCATCAGCCAATGGGTTTACTCATCCACTAAGGTCCTGATCCACTATGTCAGTGCATTGCTAGGGATGATGTGGCAGCTGCATAGGGGTGACCCTTGGATCATAGAATGTAGATCCTTCCTAATGCAGATATAGTATTGATGGCAACAGTCCCTTCTCCAGTGAACTAAGTTTTGCTGGCTTATGATTTTATGCAGAGCAGCCAACATGGAGCTTTATCAGATCTGAATGGCTGACTAGCATGGGGTTTGGATGGCATACATGGGAGATGACTTGGCTGTTGGGTGTGGGCAATGCTTGCCTTATCACAGATAATTGCAGAGTTAGCAGAGTTAGTGGAGTTGCTCATAGCTAGCACAGATAACCTGCAGAAGACTTCAGATAAGCACAGATGCTAAGTGATGGGGTCAGGGCATGTATAATCCCTTGTGAGGGTAAGGTTTCTAACATCTAGTGCTGAGACTAGTCTGTCTGATACCTATACACCATCACATTGGAATGATGCTCATCAGCAGGATTGGGGTAGGCTGTGGGATACTCTGCCCTGGCAGTATGGGGCACAGCAGGTTTGTTGATCAATTTATCATAAAAAGACACACCCTGGATGACTTCCTGCACAGCTGCTAACATTTGCTTGAGGGAGTATGGGTCATTGCAGTGCATGTTCAGGTACTGGCTGCACATGTAACAGTACATCTCCATGCCAACATGGACTTGGAACCCCTTGAAGAAGTATTCACTTTGTTGGCATGTTGAGAGTCATCCATTCTTGATGAGATATTTTGTAATTACCAAAAAGTGCTGGTAATAGCTGCACAAGTCCTCTGCCATTTGGATTCTGAGCTGGAGTGTTTCTTCGATTAAGCAGTCCAAATCCACCTGAGTGTGCTCACACTCATTGATCACTCCAGTGTACAGTGCAGTTACTGATGCTTTAAAAGCCTCATATGTAGAGGCTGCATCAAAGGTGTTGACTCCTCCCCATAGGTCATACTCCATATTGTGGAGATAGTGTAGTGTGTATACCTTTTTCTGTTCAGTGGATGTGATTCCAGCTTTGCTAAATAGTAACTCGAGTTCGTTGAAGTAGTGCAGAAGGTGGCAGGGTTGGTTTGAATTGAAGCAGGGTGTGGTGGCAGTGTATTGAGCTGGCATGGGCTTGGTGGGCTGGGCATGGTCGGTCATCTTGGCCTGTTGGAGGTGGAACTAGGTTGTCAGGATTTGAGGTTGAGAAACTGGAACTGGAACTGCTTGAGCTTGAGGAAACTGGAGGTGGGCTTGGCAATGGTTGTGGAAGTTTGGATGGCAATGAGGTTAGTGGGCTTGATTCTTCAGAGTGGGGCTGTTCTGGTGGGTTTGTGGGCAGGGTACTGGTGGAGATATCAAAGGAATGGAATGACTGCAATTGATTGGGGTTGGGTGGACTATGAGAGGATGTTGTGGGTTGGCAGAGGGCTCTGTCAATGTCATTGATTGCTTGGAATTCCAGGGCAAGGCCTAGTCATTGGCAGGATTGACACTGGAACATGTTGGTACCTTTGAATATTTCACTAAGCACTTTGCTGGGATCTTGCTGCAAGAGTTGCTGTGCATTCTCAGCTCTTTGTTTTAGCAAGTTATATCAGTTGGAGGAAACATTGGTGGACAACAGGGATGGTGCATAGTGGCTGGGGAATTGCTGATCCTGGGGTGACTCAGGCAGTGTTGATGGCAAAATTCTTTCAATGCCTCACTGGGGCAGCCAATTTGATATGCTCACTCTGCTATTGGAAATAGGGAGGAGAGGAAGGGGTGAGGTCATGAAGGAAGTCCTGTCAACTCTGGTGTGCTCAATGGTAATGCTACTAGATGCAGAACTGGTGGAGTTCGTGGGTAATAATGCCCTATGCAGTGTGCAAGTGTGTAGTGGCAGCAAACATGGGATGCAGAGTAAAGCAAGACAAGAGAATGCGAATGAGACAAGGAGAATGTGACTAGAACTGAGACTCAAGGAAACTGGGGTGTACTGTATTATTTTTCTAAGTGTTGTACAGGAGCTTATATACATTTTCTACTCTACCAATAATGAAGTAACTCTGTAAAATTTCACCTTGCAACCATATATCCAAATCTGTCTTGAAAGTCTTCACACAATGGGGCTAGCTGAGGGACACAATGGTGGAATAGGAGCACTGTGGTGGGAACCAATATCATGACCCAATGCAGGATGCTAATAGAATCATAGGATGGAAATAGACTTTGCTGATCACCATTGGCAGCAACTCTGGGGTTCATCTGGCTCAACACATCCCTGTTCTCTATTTTCTGCAGACCTGACTAATGGTTACTGGTCTATACTGTAGCTGGTCATTGGCTGATGGGTTTACTCATCTGCTAGGATCCTGATCCACTATGTTGGTGCATTGTTATGGCTGACATGGCAGCCACATATGGGTGACCCTTGGATTGTAGAATGCAGATCTTTCTTAACATGGATATGATCTTGATGGTGATGGTCCCTTCTCCAGTGAACCAAGCTGTGCTGGCTGACAGTTTTATGTAGATTGGCCAACAGGGTACTTTATTGGATGCAAACAACCAACTAGCACAGGGTTTGGATGGCATACACAGGAAACAACTTGGTCATTGGGTGTAGGCCATGCTTGCCTTATTGCAGATAATCATGGAGTTGGTGGAGTTGCTCATAGCTAGTGCAGATAACCTGCAGAAGACTTTGGATAAGCACAGATGCTAAGTGATGGGGTCAGGGCATGTATAATCCTTAGTGAGGGTAAGGTTTCTAATGTCTAGCACTGAGACTAGTCTGTCTGACACCTATACACCGTCACATTGGAACAATGCTCATCAGCAGGATTGGTGGGGTAGGCTGTGGGATACTCGGCCCTGGCAGTATGGGGCACAGCGGGTTTGTTGATCAATTTATTGTAAAAAGACAGTCACTTGCCTTATTGCAGATAATCACAGAGTTCACAGAGTTGCTTGTAGCTAGTGTGGAAGACCTGCAGAAGACCTCAGATAAGCACAAATGCTAAGTGATGGGGTCAGGGCATGTATAATCCTAGTGAGGATAAGGTTTCTAACATCTAGTGCTGAGGCTAGTCCATCTGATACCTATACACCATCACATTGGAACAATGCTCATCAGAGGGACATGTTATGAGCAGAAAACTCAGAAGCAAGTAATGACATCAATGATAATTATGATGGACAAGATGTATAGAAGGGCTGGGACATTTTATTTCATTTTTATCTTTTTCTTTGGACTCAAACAATACAGAACGAGGCTTGGATGACAATACACAATGAAGGAGTTGCCTATGTTAGGACTGCAGCCCATATATGGAAGGAGATGAGGTCAGCATCAGCTATGGAGATAGACTGAGTGCCGAGGTACACCAACCCAATGATGGGTCTAGACTGTGATAGGGATCACAGCCTTGAGGGGTGACATGGGAATGGTTGAGGTGCCAACCATACAGCATGGTGATGAGCATTGTTCCAACATGGTGGTGTATAGGTATCAGATGGACTAGTCACAGCATTAGACATTGGGAACCCTACCCCCACTAGGATTATACATGCCCTGACCCCATCACTTAGCATCTGTACCCATCCAAGGTCTTCTGCAACTCTTCCACACTAACTATGAGCAACTCTGCCAACTCCATGATTATCTGCAGTAAGGCAAGTGTCACCCACATCCAATGGCCAAGTTGTCTCCTGTGTATGCCATCCAAACCCCATGCTAGTTGGTTATTTGCATCCGATAAAGCACCCCATCAGCTGATCCACATAAAACTGTCAGCCAGCACAGCTTAGATCACCAGAGAAGGGACCATCACCATCAACACTATATCTGCATTAGGCAGGATCTGCATTCTATGATCCAAGGGTCACCCATATGCAGCTGCCATGTCAGCCATAAAGATGCACTGACATAGTGGATCAGGACCCTAGTGGATGAGTAAACCCATTGGCCAATGACCAGCTACAGTATAGACCAGCAACCCTTGGTCAGGTCCACAGAAAATAGAGAACAGGGATGCATCAAGCCAGATGAATCCCAGAGTTGCTGCCAATGGCAATCAGCAGCATCTATGTCAAGTCTATGACTCTATTAGCAACCCACATTGGGTTGCAATATTGGTTCCCACCACAGCACTCCTATACCACCATCATGTCCCTCAGCTAGCCCCATTGCATGAAGACTTTCAAGATGGATTTGGATATATGGTTGCAAGGTGAAAATTTACAGAGTTACTTCATTATTGGTAGGATAGAAAAACATATATAAGCTCCTGTACAACACTTAGAATAAAAACACAGTAGTCCACCCCAGTTCCTCGAGTCTCAGTTTTCTAGTCACATCCTCTCAGTCTCATTCACATTCTCTGTCTTGCTCTACTCCATGTCCCACATTCTCACCACTACACACTTGCATGTTGTATAGGACATTATTATCTGCAAACTCCACTAGTTCCACATCTAGTAGCATTGCCATCAAGCACACCAGAGTTGACAGGACTTCCTTCATGACCTCACACCTTCCTCTCCTCCCTATTTCCAATAGCAGAGTGAGCATATCAGCAGCCATTAGAGACAATAGGAGAGACCTGGAATGGTCCAAGGAGGGCTTGGTGGTTGCTGCACATCATCTCTATTGTGAGGGACTTTAGCTGCACACTGACCACCCTCATGGGTATATAAGGGCTGTAGTTTAGGATAGAGAGTCCTTAAGACTCTAGGTAGTTTGTTGTACCTACAACTACTCCTGAGCAACAGTATTGTCTTTGGCCTAACAAGCCACACTCATGAGATCTTTAGGGGTTGTTTAGGCACAGTCCTAACACCTTTCAGATAGCTTGTTCCTCAATGATATGGTACCAGCCCTTGTGGATGCTGTCCTGGATGGTGAATGTGACAAAAGGGTCCCTCAACTTGTGCTCCCAGTTGAGGATCTCATAGAGTGTTGGCCAGGCAGGCCAGTGATACTTGTCATAAAACTTGGGTTTAAGCAGGTACATGTAGCAGTACCTGTTCTCCCTCCACCTGTCCTGATGCCCTTGAGTTCTCATAGCCAGTCCCAGAGTATTAGTAGTGATTTTTGAATGCCAGTTGCACACACATTCCTTATGTTCATTCCATGACTGTTCACCAATTTCTTTTAAGAACTGATCCAACCCAAGGTTAAAGTGAACCAAGGGTTCAGTGAGCAGTTGTTCTGGTGTTCCTGGTAAAAGTTTTCCAGGTGGCTTGGTGACCATGTAAGGGTTGCATTGAATTCCTCATCATCACTCATCATCCTCTTGCTCTTTTTTCCAGCAAGCATAGCTAGTGGCTTTTATGTTTCTGTTAAGAGTGTGCATGAGGGCATTCTAGTCCTCATGTTCCATCATCATTCCTTCATGAGCATACAGCTCCTGTGTATGATGGACATGATCTAATTCTTGATAGGCAATTTTGTATCATTGGACCACCTGATCCACATCCTTAATCCAGAGCAACCACTGATTGTATCTGGATGCCATGACTGCCAACCAAACAGGATCTGCTGAGTTCCCTTTGTATTTTTTCTCCAAAATTTCAATCAAGGTTGCATACTCCTGATTTTCTCTCCTGAGCACCTGTTGTGCTCTGTAGATGGCCCTCTTGGCCCTATGCTGTTTGAGAAGGGCCTCCCAGGCCTCTTCTTGTTCCTTTATTTTAGTGGCTTCCTCCATTTGGAATCACTGCCACTTGACTCACTGTTGCACCTGTCATTCTTCTTTGAGGTGCTTCCTCCATAAACATATATGATGATCATATCAGTGGACCACTGTGTCCCTGATATATTTCCTAGGTCCCAACTGGACCATGTCAATTTCTGATACCCAGTCTGCCTCAAAGATTTGGCCAATCTCTGAGAGTGTCACCTGGGCATATGGCAAAATGTATGTGAATGAGCACTGCATTGCTCCTAGTATGTGTATTCCTGTAAAAGATCTTCAATCAATTTCGGGCCCTCCACCAACAATTGATCCATTCATACAGCCTCCATGCCTGTCACCTAGATTTGACACCTCACAAGGGAAGTGAGGGATGTTGCCTCTTCTTTGGTATTCACAATTCCTTTTGTGGATACTGCTTGATACAGTCAATAATGCACCTGTACTCAAGTCTTTGATTTAATTCCACCAAGTGACCAAATGTGTGTGCCTGGCAGTTCACCTGAGTGTCTTTGTGCCTAGTTATCAGTGACAAACTTAAGCATCATTGCTAGTACAGAGGGTATAATGGGATTTCATATCAGCCTTGATACAGTCACACAAGAGGTTGTCTTCATTTGTCCCCAAACTCTTCCACAATTCTAGTGTCAGTACCCAGGTGTGCCTGCCTGCAGCTACCACCAGCATGCTCTGATTCTTGTCTAGAACTGTTGGTTGCCTAGCCCACCCTTGATGGAGACCTCATTGGAGGGGCTATTAAGAGCATGATTACTGTGGATGTGAGTAATCAGACAGCAAGCTCCTTAAACAGGAGCTTTGTCACCAAGAAAGTGTTATGAGCATAACTCATTTCCCTACAAATTTACAGTAACGATGCAACAATGGTTATGAAGATACAAACCTAGAGACAACACTGTCAATAGAAGACAGGAGGATATGGGCTCGGAGAATCGGATTATATTTTTCTTTTCTTTTTATCTTTTATTCTGGACTCAAATGATTAGATACAAGGGTCAGACAAGACGCCACTAGGATGGGAACCCTATGCGAATATTGCGGCCCTTATATGGAAGGTGGTTAGGTCAGCATCGGCTATGGAACTAGACCGAGTGCCGACTTAGGAGATGGCCCAATGACAGGCCTATGCTATGAAAGGATACATGAGTGGTATGGTGCCTGAGGGGCGATGTGGGGATACCTGGAAGTACCAAGGGATTGGTACAGGGGTTCACAAGAATGGCAAGACATGCAACACAATAAGTCGTGGCCATATATGGGGAGATTGAGCCAGGTATGGGCATATGGGCACAGGATGGCTGCTGCACCAAGTCACCTTATTGTGAGGGACTTAAGCTGTGCACTGCCTGTGCACAGACTGGGGAAGGGCTTTATAAGGGCCATAGTTAGCATAGGAGACTCTTAAGTCTCTAGATAGTTTTTGTCACCTAGACATTACTATAGAGCAATCAGTATCATCTTTGACTTAACAAGTCATCACTCACTTGGGAGTTGTAAGGGTTATGTTTAGGGGCCTCCTAACAGAAAGTGTCAGTGTCAACATCACCTAGAGCTGTGTCATGGTCAATAATCAAAGTTGATGTCAATAGGCCTTTGTGAGTGCTGGCAACAACAAGCAAGGGTAGCTCAGTTGTATATGAGACTTGACAAAGGGGTAAAGATGAAAAGGCTCTAGGTTATGTTAGGACTACCCAACACAACCCTCAAGACCTTACTGAATGGACTAGAACAGAGACAAAACAATGATATTGCTCAGAGGTTTGCATGAATACAAAACCACCTAGAGCCTTAGGGGCTCTCTACACTAAACTACTCCCCTTATATACCCAAGGGCATGGTCAGTGTGCAGCAACCATTCTCACACATGAGGCAGGTGCACAGCAACTGCCATCCCTTCTACTTGCCTTCTATGTGCACTCTCTCTCACCAAGGCCATGCTTCTATTGTTCTGCACCTCAGCCTTTCCCATGGAGGCCTCATGGCCAAGTCCAAAGTATCAGCTCCTCAACCATGCCCCTTACCTCTCATATTAAGCCTTTGATCTTCCCATGACCATGGCATCCTTTATTAACATCCAAGACCCAATGTCCTGGCTCAGCTCTTGCTGACCTAACTCCTTCCTGTGCACATAGAGACCACCATCATTGGGGCTGTAGTCCTAACATAGAAGTCCCACCAGACTTGTAGGTTTCTCCTCTTCCTCACAAGTGTTTGTCATTGAATAAATCTGTAAAAATGATAGAAAAATAAAATGAAGCTGTCCAAGTCCTATCCAAGTGTCATAGTGACATCATATGTGTCACATGTCATTATGGGCTTCATGTATGCTTGTAACAATGGGCAGCAATGCATGCTTGAACATCCACATTAGTGAAACCCATTCCATGGCAAGAGGTCAGAACATGTAGGAACTTGATTGATGAGGTTGTGGGGCAGCCTAGTTGGGAGACCTTCCCAGTGGTGGCAGTGCATAGAGCAACCATCAAGCAGTCCACATCAGAGGGAGAAGGGGGGTTCTTGAGTATTACTTCAAAGTCCCCAAACAAAGTCCAGGATGCTGAGACCAGTTGGTTAGTCTCAAGGGAGGTGGCAGCCACAACCAAAGGGGCTGGGGGTTGGGGGGTGGAACCATTGCTGGCAGGGAACGGGACCACTTTATTGCTCTTCATGCCTTGATTCAGGCAGGACTTCACATGCTTGGTTGTGCCAGAAACTGTTGGCTTTGTGTGGAAGGGAACCACAGGCAGGGCTGCCAGGAGGGCCCAGGGGCAGGAGGCAACTGCTGTATAAGAGGGTCCAGGAGCTCTAGCTGTTCCTGGATGGCAGGGCATGTGTATCAGGCATGGGGTGCCAGCCATATGTGCCAGAGTGGCAGGGTGGAACCACAGCAGGTTCAGGGATCCAACTTGAGAAGGGGTGACCAGGGGGGGACCATGAGAGTGCCCAGGGTCATCAGAATGGCAGGGGAAGGGGGGGGGGGGAAATCCCCCATTCTCATCTGCTGAAGTGGCATGGAAGCAGGGAGGACCACACTGGGGACTCCTATGGCCTTGGGAGTGAGAGGGGTTGGCAGGTGCAAAATGGGCTTGGAGTAGGCTAAGCAACATTTGCAGATTCAACATGCCCCACAAAGGGGTATACTCAGGACTTGTTGTACAAGGTCTAGTACCATCACACAGTCAGTCACCAGCTTGTCTGGGTCAACCAGTTCATTGTCAGAGAAGGCAAAGCTTGTCCCCCCATGGACAGAGCTAAGCCAGGAAATGTCATCAAGGGTCATTTCCAGGGGAGGCATTGGATCTGTGTAGGCATCCGAGAGCCCCGAGGACAGACCAGCACCATCATCTGGCCAAGAGACCCCTACTCGTGCCAAGGCTTTCCACAGCTTTGGGGTGAGTTGTCACCCCTCAGCCACTTGTTGCCTGGCAGTTTTGAGGTATTCTTCAGCCTGTCGAAGATGCCAGTTCTCCTCAGACCTTTCTCTATCGAGAGCAAGAAGAGCATCACGACCTGGAAAGGCCATGACCGCAAATCCTAAACAGGAAGGTGGTGGTGAAAGGTCAAGAGCCGGTGATGGTCCTATGCTTGCTGCCGCTATAGCATTCGACAAGCTGCACAATCTGGGAAGACGTAGGTGCAGCACATAAGCAGTGTTCGCTTTGATTACAATGATATCCTGCACCGACAGATTTGTATCACTCAATGGGTATCCAGTCGCCTTATGCATCTTTTCAGCTCATCATCGATGACCCACAAAATCGCAGGTGCAAATCTGCTGATGCAAATTTCAGATGCCTGTTTCCCGCCACACTATTGCGTGCATCGTGCACAGGCCGGTATACTAGGCCCAGCCTGGCCCAGCTCACTGAGGCCAGGCTCAGGCTCCAGCTTTGAGCCGGAGCCGGCATATCACTATTGAATGGCAAGCGGGAACGCTCCATTTAAATTCGAGACATGGGCTGCCATATAATGGACGTGGACCCCAAGATGCGGCTGACACTTTTTGGAAAAAATGAGTCAAGAGCTGTTCCCGTTGCCTCTCCCTCCTCCTGCAGATGCGCGGCTGGTTCTGCCGTTCCCGGATGCTGGTGTCACTGCAAATACTTCACAGAAGCTAGTGGATATCCTTAAGGATAATCATGAGAAATGGCACTGCTTCTGTAACAAGGAGACCAACTTCCACAAGTACGTTCGCTGTCATTGCCTGGTCACACGACTGACGCACATAAAGTCATACCGCTCACCACGCAACGGCACTCTGGGCTCTCGGTGCAAACGAGCAAGCGCTGCAGAGAGCCTATGATAGGGATAAGCATTTTCAGGTTGAGGCAATTAAATCACCGGAAGAGATAACTAAAGCGAACTGGAAACAACACCTAGGAGAAGACCGGTAGGCTATCAGACTCAGTCGCGCTTGATGGAATCTAATCTGACCCTCGAGCTTCTACAAGGCGTACCTAGATTTTTTTACGAAGGTCGTACAAGAACAAGGCCCGAGCTCGGCCATCGCTGACTATGTTTTTACATTCGAGTCGAATTTCGATCAAAATAAAGAAAAAAATCCCGCCATGTTGAGCCGATTAATGGCAGCTGCATTCCATCCATTAATCACCCTAGGTGCCGGTCTCGAGTTTGGCATGCATGGCCTCGTCGCGGAAGGTGATCTTAAGTGCCCATAACAGATGTGGATCGCAATCTAACGGTTTATATCAGGGTTGGCACAGGCCGCGGTGCACAAAGACGAGTCGGGGGATCTCCTGACGCACTTCTTTTTCAAGCACTGTTATGATGACGTTGGGATTACAGGAGGTGAAAAGGGCCAACATGCGACTTTTGCCTCACGTCTGGATGCGCTTATGCATAAACTACGCGCCAAACCGCGGCAGCAGCAACAGAAAGATGGAAACGTTCATGCGCTGACCATCTTGTCGCGTGTTCTGAAGGACGAGAAGTTGTCTGGGGTGAAGGAGACAGGTTTTTACGAGATATATCCCAACGTGGCGAAGAAGTTCCCCGAGCCGCTTCGGGAATATGCGGAACAATTGACGATGAATCTCAAGCTGGGAAGCGGGGTTCAGAATAAGAAGGAGCTCGAGGAGAAACTGGAGGAGCTCGCGTGGACCTATTCCGTCATGTACGGTTTGAGCGGATGGAAAAGACACCAAGATTTCAACGCCGACTTTTTCATGTACGTCTGTGTGTTTTAACGAGTTTGTGTTTCTCTCGTTCGCCAACGCGCTTGCTAGGGCACACGTCGTCGCGTCTGCGATCTTTCTTCCGTCTGTCCTGCACAAGCTCGAGGTGCCTAGCCAGGCGCTTCTCCTGCGTGCGCACTTTGCTGCCGCGCTCACATGGTGGGTCGGACGGGGCCGACCCAACGTGGACATTGCCGAGTTCATGAGCAGCCCAAAAGAAGAAGAAGCGCTGCCCGCGCAATCGACTAATCCGTTCATCGACATTGTCCAGTGCGCGATTATCAACGAGGAAAGCCACGTCTCGGAGGTGCAGCGCACGTTGAGGCACTGGGCGCGCATGTATGGGCGCAGAGGGCCGAACGATCCCAAGCTGAGCGCGACCGAATTGAAGGACGCGGACAAGCTGGACGGGACGGTGTTCACTAGGATCGCGGAATTGACAAAGGAACGAACGAGTGTGCCGAAAAGGGTGGTGCATGAAAAGGACGCGATGGGTCTCGTCTTCCAGACGTGGGATCGTTCTGGATATGGGCAGGGTCATCCGCAAATGACCCTAGGATAGCATCACTCGACTGATGAAGGTTTTTTTCATTTGCCCTTATTGCGTGGGCTTGTTGTATCAATATTTTGCCCCTGTAATCTAGCATTAGGTTGTTGCTTTTAGCTATGAAGTTATCGTCGCCAAGATCAAATGACAACGGTATACGCTGTCTCAACAGGATACCAAAAAATTTGAAATTTTACGGGTATCCAGCCATACATGAATTTTATAAACACGTTACTCGAAATCATTACTTCTTCTCGGAGAATGCAATCGCAAGAGCAGCTTCAAAATCGGCGATAATGTCGCTAATTGCTTCAATTCCGGTCGACACCTTTCAAGAGATTCAACAATCGGATGGGTCTACGAGGAAGAACATCGCTTACCCGGATGAGGTCAGGCGTGACGCCAGAGGATAGCTGCTCTGCTTCAGTCAGCTGCGAGTGGGTGGTCGTGGCCGGGTGAATGACAAGGGTCTTGGCATCGCCTACGCGGTGGTATTTAGATGTGGATAGCGGTAGAATACCTGTAGATCCGCGACATACCGACGTTGGCAAGATTGCTGGCGAGTTTAAGACCCTCGACAACTTTTCTGGCCGTTTCGGCGCCGTCGCCGACTCCAAAGCTGAGAACACCACCAAAGGCGTTGGGCCGCAAAAGTTTCTTGGCAAGTTGGTAGCTTTGGTGGGTTTCCAGGCCTAGATAGGACACCCATTTGACTTTGGGATGGTTTTGAAGATATCTGGGAAATGGCGCGGATCAGAACTACGTGGTGTTCGTGAGGGGGATAGGTATGTATACGAAACCTGGCAAGGGCCAATGCGTTATCGCTGTGTCGCTGGGCACGAAGACTGAGAGTTTCGAGTCCTTGAAGGAGGAGGAAGGCGCCGAAGGGGTTCAAACAAGGCCCAAGGTCACGGAGATACTGCACTTGTGTTAGTAAACCATGTCTCATCCGACGTTGCGTGATATACGCACTTCGGTCCTAACCTTTACGGCAAAGGCTAATGGACCAAACGTCTCGCTGAAGACGAGACCGTGGTACCCCTCGGATGGCGTCGTGAATCCGGGGAATTTACCAGACCTGGTCCAATCGAACTTGCCCGAATCGACAATGACACCAGCAATGGTTGTACCATGTCCTCCGATCCATTTTGTTCCGCTGTGTACTATTGATGAGGTCGTTGAGATTTTGTATGTCGGTCTGCAACTGGAGGGGACTACGTACCGATAATGTCTGCGCCGAGCTTGAATGGTTGAATAAGGTACCCTGTATTAGTGCTGTGGTGAACAACGCAGTCTGGGCAGATCGAAAAGAGATCCTACCTCCCATTCCAAACGTGTTGTCGACGACGAGAGGAATGCCGTGATCATGGGCGACCTGATTATTATGAACACGGGTTGATTGCAGAAAGGGAAAACTCGACCTTTGCAAGCTCGGGAATGTCGAAAACAATATACTTGGGGTTGGAGATGGTTTCAATATAAATGGCCTTCGTCTTGTCGTCAATGGCAGCTGCAAAGCCTTTTGGGTCTGTTCCCTCGACAAACTTGACACCAATGTTGTATCTCTTGAACGTCACTGACACACATAAGCATCACCTGAATCGATTCGGAGCGAATATAGTAGTAGCTACCTTTGAACTGATTGTATGTCTGACAGCTATTGTCAGTACTATCTGCAAATCAATGCGAATCGCACTTACGCCACCATACAGATAAGAGCTACACAATGTTTCAATGTGGTGTCGGAGAAAGCTTGGCGATGGGGATGTGAGACTTGCCTTGAAACGATGTTATCTCCTGCGCCAGCTATTGCGGAGATGGCCAAAAACTGGGCTGCTTGACCGGAAGAAGTTGCGACGGCCGCAACACCGCCTTCGAGAGCAGCAATGCGCTGTTCAAAGACATCCTATACTCACACGAAAATGAAAACCGATGCTAGACATTTCCAGAACAGACGTACGACCGATGGATTTCCGATTCGAGAGTAGATATTGCCAAGAGCCCTGAAATTGGGTTTTAGTACTTGGATGTTTGGGACAAGGTGCGGAGGACATACTTTAGATTGAATAGGTCTGCAGCGTGCTAGACCACGGGGATGAAGCCAGGTTTGGAAATAGGATGAGAGACTCGTACCTGGGAATCGTTGAAGACGTAACTGGTGGTGGCGTAGATAGGAGGGGCGCGAGCGTTGGTTGTAGGATCTGGCTTCTGTCCAGCATGGAGCTGGAGGGTGTCAAACTCTGGTTCTCTGCGAGGATCAGGATGAGAATTGGGTCTGGGGTGCGACTTACTTGTGGAACTGACTGGCCATGGATAAGAGATGGGCTCGCTTTCAGATAAGATGGCGTGCGATGGTTCGGTCCGGCGTTGTTTGGCGACCAAACATCATCGCAATGCAATTCCAAGACTTTGTGCCGATTTCGTACCAGTCAGATTCGTCCGTCGAGTCTGGCCAGCGCACCCGAATGCGATCCAAACTGCCACGCCACAGCCAGATATACGGCGTTCCGCTTCTCGAGACTCAGCTCATCCCTTCCTTGCACGACACCATCGACCGCATGACGCGACCCCCGTCTCGCGTCGCAACTTCAACTTTGGCGGGCTCGGCGAGGCCTTCGTATGATGCCAAAAATGAGCCTGAGACTGCATTGCCGCCTAGCACGACTCCCGCACAGGACGTCGAAACGGCCGCACAACATGCCAGGCTGGCTCCAAAGACGCTCAAGTCGGCTTTGCGCTCTCCCAAGCCTCCCGCGTCTCCATCTTTGCGATCAATGAAAAGTATTCTTAGCAAAAAACTAAAAATGCCACCTCCTACGTCATCTAAAAGTCGCGGCATTAGCTCAAAGGTTTGTCCAATTGCAATACGAACCTGAAATTAAGGCTCATCGCTACCACTTGCAAGGATATATTTGCGTGCACGGATAACAGGGGCCCCCAGAGCAGCAGCCGATCTAGATCACGCACAGATCCTGGCCAACAGCCCGATCCTCCACAACAGCCAATGTATCATCAGGCCATCGCTTTAGAGGATCCAATACCACAGCCTGCGCCGACGGCAACTCCGATATTGCGTCACAAATTACCAAAATCGAGTATCCCTCGTCCTGCTACTAACAGGAGGCGTGCTCGAACCGCTCAGTCAGAGCCCACGACCGAGGATTCCGACATTGAGCTGCGGTATGAAACAGAGAGCCGAGACCGCAGACGTTTGACCGTCGCGAATGCCGAGATATATCCTTCCTCAAGTTCGGGAACGGAAAGCATCACAAATCACAGTCATCAATCTCCTGTTACTCCCAAGCAGTACTCTAGCCTCCGAAGAGAGACGAAGTGGTCTTACAAAGGCTTGGGTCTGTCCGTGGACTCGGACCCATCGAGCAAAGAACTAGCTGCAGGCGCGAATAGCAATACTTCTGGTCTTCGGTCGCTGTCACATGGGCAGAATGATTACGTGCTAGAAAATGCCCGACGTCGTGCTGCGCTTCTCAAGCTTGTTTCGAAACTTGATTTCGAGAAGAGTTCAGCACGTGATTGCCGTGCTGATGGTGGCGAAAGCGACTATACAGGCCAGGAAGGGGTCGCTTTATCTGGGTCTAGCCCGTCTTTTACGAAAAAGAGCTCTGTGCCAAGTAATGATGACGACGATGCCTCACAGTACGAAGATGATTACGAGGTGGATGACAAGTACCATTCACAAGACGATAATCGTCCGGAATCAGTCACACCCACAACGGCTTTGCAATCCAATGCATGCGATAGCAGTTATTCGAGACAACCATGGACGCTCCACATTCCCTCCAGCGAACCCTCCGCAGGTACATCTTGTGGGAAATCTCCATCCAGATCTCCCGTCATACGTCACAGCATGTTCGAGGGGGGGCCGGCACTATTATCACCTGCAGCGCTTAAACGACGTTCCATATATCTCGAGGCACCAGACACTGATCTTCAACGCAGTGCCTCGCCGAGACTAGAAGATGGCGCGTCTATCAGAAACAATAGAGACGCAGGCGATGGCAGTGCCCTATCGGATACGGCTAATGTCATTGCTGCCCGCGCTAGACGTGCTTTCGGCATTCCCCAGTCCGCGTCAGATAAGATGTTTGACAATCCGGAGCATCAATTGAAGAGGACGAGTTTAGCAGAGAGCGAGTGTTCGTCAGCGGGTAGCGACTTTTGGCGTGCTGCCCGTGAAGACGAGCAAGGCGGGGAAGGAAGCGAATTGAGCGTCGGTGCGGCGTCCTTGTTCAGGAATTTGAGCGATGGCGGGAAGGAAGGACAGGAAATGAGGGACAATGCGTGTGGCGGAAGATCAAGAGCACCGTCGGTTGGGCCTCACGTTGATGTCTCGCCTGCCCCATGTCCGCCCTCTGCTCATACAACACACCAGAGCAATGGTTCCGACGATTCTCTGGTTGATCCTGTGGAGATTGAAAGGCGAAAGGTCATACGCGAACTCTGTGAATCTGAAGAGACCTTTGTCGCACGGCTGCATGTCTGCGTGCAGTTGTTTATCCTCCCATTACGTGTCCGGAACAGCAAAGAATGGCTCGACGGTGTTCCGCCTAACATGGCACATTTCCTAGACTGGTTTGAGGATATTGCCAACTTGCACACACGTCACATCGTTCACACATTACGGAACATACAACATGCGGCGGCCCATACGCAGAAAAACGTTGTGCGCTGTATATCCGATCCTCTTCTCACGCTGGTGCCGCGGCTCGAGATCTACCAACCCTACCTTGTGCGTCTCAGCAGTGTTGCAAGTGCGATCGGCCGAATGGTCCGAGAGAGTGGGAACGATTTTGGCGAATTCGTGGCTATACAGCAGCGGACCCCGGAGTGTGGCGGCTGGGGTCTGGAAGCATTTTTGCTCGAGCCAATGAACAGATTGACCAAGTATTGCGACATCTTTTCTGTGAGTTGATGAGTCGTACCCAGGGTTATTTCTCAAGATTTATTTCTAGCGCCTTTTGAGCTATACCCCAAAAGACCACCCGGATTATGTTCCAACGTTTAGCCTCTTGCAGTCGATCGACGTCGTTGTGCGGGTTATGACCGAGGTCAAGGTTCGAGAAGACGAGTATGAGCTCATGAAGGACTTGGTGACTAGGATCCGAGGACTTTCTCCAAACCTGCAGTTGGCAACTCGGGACCGACGGTTTTTGTGTCAGGGAAGACTATACTTGGCTGAAGATGGCGATCAAGATCTTCTTTTTCTGGACAAGCTAGCCAAGGTCGGGAACCAAGATACGCCGATACATACTAAGTCAAGCCTGAAAGAGCGGGCAGGAAACAGGATGTCAAGACTAGCTAGCGCTGTCCAGGCGTGGGATTCTCTGCGAGGAAGGTCTGGCTCCGTCAAGTCGACTACCTCGTCTTGCGCCGGTCTTTCTATTCGTTCTGAGGGTGAGCACGTTCCATCTTACGAAACGCCGTCATCCGTTTTGGAAGCACGGAAAGCCGTTGACTTGTTTGTCTTTTCTGATCTGGCTATTCTGGCAACCTCGATTTCCCAAGACCCTGACAAGCCCACGTTTCAAGTCATGAGCGATATCGGACTCTGTCAGATTTTCCATGCGGAATTAGTAGAGGCAGAAGATGGTGGTTTTTTATTATGGCATGGGTTCTTAGACTGACATGTTGTACAGGCTCGGCTGCTGCTGCTGCTGCTGCTGTCGTGCTCGATCTGGTTCCGCTCAACGATCGACTCGAGATGGCGTCCACGTGTTTGACGACGGTCCGCGGCAGACTCTTGGTACCGAAGGACACGGAACGCGGGGGCTCTGCACAGCATCGTTGTCAAATGGATCAGTGGAGATTGGCTTTTGAGCGCTCTTCTCGGTCGACACTTCGGTCCTTGTCGTATCCGAACAAGGTGGACTTTGGTTGCCAAGATCCCGAACCATCTGATGACGCCCTTGCTTGACTCTGGTCTACCTGTCCCTAAAAGCCCTTCGGCTCAAGTTCTGGACGGACTCTCGAGTGACTCCATTCAGCAAGAAAGGGAAGAACGTGGGTGGTGGGCTCTGCGGTTTCAACGGGTCTTGCAAGAAATGTACAAATCGTAATGTGTGTCTAGATGAATACAGTGGATTGTGTTTTTAGCTACAAAAAAAGTGTATGAATGCAGCTCTATCATTTTTTATTTTGGTTATTGTCTTGAAGCCAATGCTCCCAATAGTATGTCATAGTCTATTTTGGCAGCTAACACTGGTGTGTTTATTGTCAGACCACAGGAATTGTCTTTGAACGCTTGGCTTACACTTCAAAACGAGATGTGTAAACACGGACGCCAGATCTGGCTGCTCCGTCCTCAGCCGCGCGAGGCTCTCGCTCGAGAGCTTCCACAACACGGCCGGTCGTTCCACCACGACCGTCGCGTTCCGCGGCAGATCCGAGAGCGCGGACAGCTCGCCCGCCAGCGTGCCCGCAGACATGGACTCTTCAATGTTCTGCGTGTGTTCCGCAAACGCGTACGTCGCGCGCAGCACGCCCGACTCGACGATGTACAGCCCGTCCGAGGCGTCGCCCTGTCTCCACAGCACGTGTCCCTGGGGCAGAGCGAGCCAGTCGAGGTGGGCCTTGAGCGGGTAAAATTCGGCACAGTCGATGTCGTTGAAGGTGGAGAAGATTTTACGAAGCGTGATGAAGGGCTCTTCGTCGTATTCGCGTAGGACTTTGGATTCTGCCAAGAGTCGTTGGTGAAGGTAACGGTATAGAGAAAGAGGGAGGGAAAACGAACCGGCTGCGAGCGTTCGTGTCGCGGCGTCGCGTAGCTGTAGTTGGCGAGGCGAGTGCGTCATGGATCCGTACAGGCCTACAACGTCCGGCTCTCTAAGTTTGGGCATTTCTATCTCGGAGCGTGGATCAGCTGCTTAAAAGAGAAAGAGAGAGGGAGAGAGAGACTCACTGCACGCTATGCTATGCGTTTCTGATTTTTGGGACTTGTACCACGCGTGAAGGTACTCGTTTTCAGTCCCTAGAAAAGGAGGTCAGCACAGAGAAGAGGTAAGAGAACGCTGGACACGACTTGCATTCCATCGCGTCGTTCAACGTCGAGAACAGCTCGACGCCCGGCGCGCCCAACACGCCTGCGCAACTCAGCGCAGAGCCGACAGCCGACGTCGCTTGGAAGCCACAAAACACGAGGGTGATAACCTTGCTGTAGAGGAGTCGCTGGATCCGGACAAAGGCCTCTGCGGACGACATGTCCACACCCGCGGCGAGGGTCAGGTCGAGCACGAGGAACCGGATCGGGTTGTGTTTCCACGACGGAGCGTCGATGAGGGCAGCGGATCGTTCCTTCGACGTTGGCGATGGTGCCAAAGAAGAGGAAACCTTGCAATTTGATCACCGTCGTCTGCTTGGACACTTGGCGAATGTACTCTCTTTGCAGCCTTGGGCGACGGACGGAGGACATGGCAGTATCGCCCATCTGGATCGTACGAATGCTCCTCCGCTGGGAGCTCTGTACGACGAAAAAGACACCTGCGGTGGTCAACTCTCTCTCAGGGACATACCCCACACTATCACGTCAACTCACAGGAGACAATGATACCGAATAAGACGCCGATCACAAAATCCCACACCGCCATACATACCATAATGCAAACGATCGTGAGATATTCGGTTCTGTGAGGATGATGACGTTATCCCCCCTCCCACCAAAAAAAAAGAGGCAAGGACGTACCGGCTAACGCGATGCCTCGTGTCCCACAACGCTTCCTTAACGAGATCGATGCCCAAAGCGAGGATCAAAGCGCCGACGACCAGGACAGCTTGTGAGGCATGGCCGTCAATGACGCGACACCAAAAGCGGTTAAAAAAAAAACAACAAAAAAACTCACGTATATACGCAATCGGTCCGGTGCCGACGAACAACAAAACTGTCGTGGCCAATGCGAGCATGAGGACCGGCCAAGCGGCTATTACCGCCTACGCGGGAAAACCTGTCCAAGACGTTACTCGACGCATGTCATCGTTCGAAAACGCGGAACTTGCAATAAAGTATTAATATACACGAGATAATTTGGCCTGCATTGTCGAGTGGTTATCATCGGCAGTGTATGACATGGTGACACGTACACTGTTCCAATAAGACCGGCGAATAAATTAGAGTAACCATGTCCGATGAGCTCCTTGTTAGTGTCGACGTCTTCGTTCAGTAGAGACAGCTGTATGGGTTGTGTCCATCAGAAAGCGCGTCCGAACAAACGTGCGTGGACGTACACAGAGCAGGAACGTTGAGGGGAGGATGCAAAATGTTGAAAAATAACCTGTAAAAAAAAAAAATGCCGTCAGCCGGCTTCAATCCGGTACGCTGGACCGACGCACAAGGCAAATTGAGTAGGCATCGTCGCCCAAATGGGACCGAGGTGGACCGCATTCATATCTTGACACGTGAAATGATCAGGAGCACGGACGGACAATGCCGAGATGAAAAATCTCACCCAGATAAGAATACATCTTGTACCACGCTTCGTGAGCCCCATTCTGACCCAGATCAAACAACCACCCTTGCTACCCTGAGATCGTCCAGGGACAGCCTCGCGGCGGCTACCACGACGTAAAACAAGACCGGAATAATCATAAAATCTGTCACCGATGGTATTCTCAGCAGAGCACCGCGGTACCGCGGGAAAGAGGCCACGTACATAGAGGGAAAACGAGCTGATGGTGGCATCGGTGGGTGATGAACTTCAAGATGACGGCGAGTGCGAGGGGAAGGGCCCATAACGCGATCATGTGAGGGTTTCCAAACATGCGATGGAGTGATTGCAATGGATCTTCTTGGAAAGAACCGTCTGGCATGCCCAGGCTGGCCGTGAGCCTATGAAAAACTCACATTGAGGTGGAAGCCAGAGATGAAGGAATGACGTACCCGGTCATGATGAGAAACACGCCCACTCCACCGATGCACCTGGCACAAGTCAGATGAGTTTCGTGATGTGATGTGGTGCGCACCCAACAAGAATATGCCTAGGGAAAAAGCCGACGATGGCCCCGAGTTGAAGTGCTCCGAGGAGGAGAAAAGAGAGACCTGTATCAGGCTCGAGATGAGTGGAAGGCTAGATAAATGATGGACTCGGACCAGTCAGAATGGAGCTAAGCGCGTAGGCGACTAGAGTTGTGGCTATGATTTCGCGAGGATGGTTCTCGCCGATTTTGGCGGCTATGCTATTAGCCATCATGTGGAAAAACGGCTAGCAGGAGGCGTCAAGGGTTGGCGAGGGTCGGGTAGCAAAGAGGCGTACGACGACTTCGATCATCATGCTTCCGTTGGCGCAAGCGAAACCGCTTCCTCCGAGAGTGTAGACGAGCTGAGAGACAATGCAAGAGGCAAAGAACATGGAGACACCCATTGGCCCCAAGCCGGAGAATACGCCTGTTGAAGGAAAGATGATCATGCCGTCTGTGTGACGCCATCAGCAGAGATAGACTGGAAGAGGTGTAAACGCACAGGAAACGCCGTCGAGGATGTTGAGCAGACAACCCAACATCACAGCAGGGACGGCGCGAACTATGTTGCGTGGTGAGGCCTTCAAGCTCGTGATGCTGGTGGCGGGTTGCGCAGATGGCGCCTTGTTCAGCAATGGAGACTGTTCTGATGTCTGAGTGGTTCTTCTGGAAAGCGACGGCTGGTCTGGCAGAGCGTCGGGGCCCTCGGAATCGGTGTCGGACGGGCAGTCATGGAAGGGGGCGAGGGTCGGGGATGTGTGTGCCGTCGAGCGTCCGCTGGTGGTGCTGGCAGAGTCTGGCATTGAAGAGGAGAGAAAGGCTGAGTGGGCGCGGGCTTAAAGGCATTGCAGGTGGCGTTTCGAGCCAGACTCGGGTAGCCCTGATCATGTCCAACACCATCGCCCTGTGCGCCAGTCCCTGCACCGTTCGTCCGCCGCTGCTGACCGCTCCTCAGCTACCCGCTGTCCAACTTCACCTTCAGGTACATGCCCTTTCCCCAGTCTTCCCCCCGGCTCATCCCCGCAGCACAAAGGAGGCCCAGCCGGAAGAGGACCCTTCCGTCTCCGCGCGTCTCCAGCGTCTCCAGAATAACTATGAGGACTTTGGCATGCGCCGCACCGTCGAGGGCATCCTCGTCGTCCACGATCACGGCCATCCCCATATTCTCATGCTCCAAATCGCAAACGCTTTTTTCAAACTGTACGTCCTCTTCCCACCCTGATCCATTTTCTGCGTCTGTTAATGTCGCGATTCCCAGTCCAGGTGACTACCTCAAACCTGGAGAAGACGAAATAGAAGGTCTGAAACGCCGCCTCGACGAACGTCTCGCCCCCCCTGTCGATTCTCGTCAATTCGATGCCACCCACGGCGTGGACAACGAGTGGGAAATCGGCGACTGTCTGGCCCAATGGTGGCGTCCTAATTTTGAAACATTCATGGTCCGTTCGTCTCCCTCGTTTCCACGCGCATACACCCACGCGCCACGCAAGTACCCATTCATTCCAGCCCACATCACAAAGCCAAAAGAGTGCAAGAAACTTTTTCTTGTGCAGATGCCGGAACGCAGTCAGTGCCACGATCCGTTTTTTCCCCTTGGGCATTAATTGTGTTTGACAGAAGTTCTAGCTGTTCCCAAAAATATGAAGTTGCTCGCCATTCCTCTTTTTGAGCTTTACGACAACGCCGCCAGGTATGGCCCCCAGTTATCAGCTATCCCTCACTTGCTCTCGCGGTAAGTCGCATCGCATTCCCCTGATGGCACAATGAAACGAATGCGCCGGCCATGACACAGGTATAGTTTCATATACCAGTAGATCATGTAAACCGTCTTTGTAACAAAGTTCGATCCAGCATCGTTTCAACAAGCACATCCTTGATCGGCCTGGCTTTCGTGGTGTCCAACCAACTGCACACCACCAGGCACCCCTCCCCTACCCCCATCCGTCCTCTGAACCCCGGGTCTGTGCTCCCACAGCTCTGTCGTTTCCAGAATCTCCTCCACCACCTCTCTGAACGTCTCTTTCACCCCCACCGCCGTCTTTGCCGACGCCTCCACAAAGAGCGAGTCCATCTTTCTCGCATATGCCTCTCCCTCGGCCGTAGACACCTGCCGAGAATACTCCTTGTCGACTTTATTCCCCACGAGTATTTTCACGACCGGCGTCGAGATGTATGTGTCCAGCTCCGTGTACCACCGGGGGAGGGCGTCGAAACGTTTCTCTAGACGTCACATCGTAGACTGTATAAGCCATGAGATGTAAAGATGTGAGAAGCAGGGCTGGATTGCGTACCTAGAATCACACCCTGCGCACCCCGATAATACGAGGACGTGATGGTCCGGAAGCGCTCTTGACCCGCCGTATCCTTGTCCACCATTCAACCTTCCACTTGTCGCCAACAGAGAGAGAGAGAGAGAGAGAGAGAGAGAAAGATGGCGCACCCAAATACTCAGCTTGACCTTTTTCCCGCCCACCTCCATCCTGTGCACCTGTACAAATCCCAAAGCATCTGTGAGTTAAGCACAACGAACGCGCACAACACCCCCCCCCCTGTGCCAGCAATGCTCACTCTGAAATCCACCCCGATCGTCGCACTGGCTTCGTCCTCGGGGAGCCACTGCTCGTCTGAGAATCGGAGGAGGAGGCTGCTCTTGCCCACCGAGGCGTTCCCAATCAGGAGGAGCTTGACGTTGACGGGTGGTGGTTGTTGGGCTTGTGGTGGCATGGTGTTAACAATGGAGAAGCCAAGCTAAACCGAAATAGGCGCCGCATGTCAGTTCAAGATTATATTCTTGAAGACCATAAACTATACACTAGGTACGAGTACAAGAGAGACCATTAGCCGGCATCAAGCCCACTGGATCCCCCCCCCCCCCCCAACAGGGGCACCCAAAGGTTAATAGCGCAAACAACCTCACTCCAATAGCGAAGTCACATTCATCACCACAACACCGGCCAAAAGGCTGACAACGGCCAACACCTTTTGTCCAACCGTGCTCCCGTGGTCCGGCAATCCCTCTTCCTCCTCCTCAGCAGAGGCCGACGATCCCGGGCAGCGATCCGTTCTTCCACTTCCATACTCCAAATCCGGAGCGTGCGCGTGTCGTCTTTCCTGATGACCCCCATGGCCGGAATGCGCGTGCGAATGATGGCCGCCCGAGACATTTCCAAAGACGAAATCGCCCGCGAGCATCTCGACGGTGGCCGCGTAGATGAGCATGCCTGCAGAAACGGCCGACATGACGCCTTGCGTGAGCAACATGAGCGCTAGCCCCCCCGCACGCATGAGCCCAATTCCCAAAAAAAAAAAAAAAAAAGAAAGAAAAAAAAGAGACGTTGATGTGAACGCGCACCTCGTTGATGAGACTCCCCGTCACTCCCGTCCGCCGTGCGGAAAGGCATACAATCCGACCAGCATCCCCAGCGGAGTCGTGATGGCGAACAAGACGGATAGAATGATTTTCAGCCAGTTGATGTTCCCAGGACAGGTCCCAGCCCACATTGACCCTTCTAAACGGAATCGGATGGACGAGTACGACGGGATGGGTCGAAGCAGCCGGGCTGATTCGGATGATGGTAGCGGTAGTGTGGACGAGGAGGCCTCGTCGCGCGTCGAGAGCAAGGACGGCGATGATGGTAGCCCATCTATTCTAATGCCCAGCGAGAGCCCTTCAAAGACTTGATGAAAACAAATAGCAACAAGTAGAGATGCTGAGAACGGGGAATCGTGAATCCTTTGCAAAATACGTGCTAGATGGCATGTTACCTACCGAAATCGGCGCCCTGCGTTATGGACAACGTGAGGCCTATCACTAACGAGTGGATCATGATGCCTAATTGCAAAACCTACGACTCGTGAGCTCCAGCTAGAGAAACAATGACGCAACTCACCAAAATGCCAATAACCTGTCGTTTTCGTCCGACGTTTTCTCTCGTCCGGTGGTGCTGCGCTCCGTCAAAGTAGAGCGCCTCTTGTCGACTACATAGACATGTTTCGGACAAGAGGCAACATTTCCCTCGGTGGCGAGAATTCGTGATTAGTTCGACCGGGATCGCGCTTGCTTCCCCCATGATGCAGCTATGCCTCCGCGAGCTCGAGTTTGAGCTACTGTTTGTAGGAACATCCAGGTCGGGGGTGAGTAACAGGCCGCCGTAGTGCGCACTTGGGCTGTGATTTAGGGATATGTCTGGATCTGCTCGGTGATGGTATTTGGAGGCCGGGCGAGACGACTTAGGCGTTTCAATGGGCGTGGGTGGTGTCGATGGGTCGGCCTGGAGGTATTCGACGTAGGATGTTGAAAAATCTGCTGCGCGGTGAGAAGTACTACCACATCAAGGTTTGAGAACGCACATTCGACGAGGAATATGGCCAACAGCGAAGAGAGACTACGTGCTGGGTGTTAGCCGCGTTCACAATGGAACCAAGGTCGCATACATGATGAGCCCCGTCCATTTCCCAATTTTGTCATATCGTTCCTTGACGGGAGGCTTGTTCAGCGCTTCGAACGCATCGTCAAGCAAGTGGCAGAACGCCGTTGACAGAATCACGCCTGTATCTCCGGTGTTAGCGGGCACTCACGACAGAAGGGCAGATGCTCGATACCTGTCCCGAAATGCTTGCCAATGAAGAATACGACGTGAGGGATACGCAAGAAGGGTACGTGCTTGGACAGAGCGGGGAAAGATACGGCTGTGGATGTTGTCAGGATCGGTGCACGACGGCCGGATTGGACGCACCAGACAGAGAGAGAGAGAGAATCGTCAGCACGGCACCAGCGTCTCCTGGGCCGAAATAGACGCTCATGCTGCGAAAGTGGCTTGTGCAGGCGGAAATCAAGAGGCAAGGTAGGGCTCGCGGACTCTGGACGACACCTTCGAATGTGGGTACCGCTCCAGTCGCCCGGCACAGTTGCGTCCACTTCGGCCCGAGTTACATAACCACTCACCCACACCTCTTTCTCTCATCTGGTCGGCATCGACAACTGAACGTAAAGCTATGGTTGCGAGTCATGATCGCTTTCCACCATCGATACCGACCCATCGACTCGACTCTCTACCACAAGCCTGGCGCGACCCCGACCGTACTATGTTACGACGGTGGGATCGGAACGGAAATCGACGTTCCAGTGCTTTGGCTTGGCAAGAAGCAGCCAATCAGGAAATTCAGTGACCGTAAACGGTGTCACACCGCCTCGTGACCGGAGGCCTTGAAGGTGTGGCTCGCTTCATCTTAAATGACCCGGGGTCAACTGAAATGCAGTGCCATCTGCTGCAGGCAAATGTGCTTCTTCCCGCTCCTTACGAGCTCGCTGGATACACGGATGAATATATCGACTGTGCCCGCCAGAGTTATTTGCCATTCTAAGACGTCACTTGTTGTTTACGTGCCAAACGGTGCCGCGTTACATTCATTTTTTGCCGGGCCGAAACCACTTTCGGCGCAAATCCGAACGCAGTGTGACAGCAGAGTGCCGACGACGATAACGACAAGAGGACCGCCAACGCATTTCCTCTAATTTATTGTCTGCCGCTACCAACAAATCCATGATATGCCCCGCAATCATCTACCGGGTGCTTCGACCCTCAGGAATCGCAACCGGATCACCAATAAAACGCGCCTTAAGATACACCATGGAAATCTCGAGGTCGACGCCCTTCTCATACCCGACGAAGACGAGGAGAAGAACCGTCTCACCAATCTGGTCGCGGGTGTGGACGCAGAGGACGCTAATGTGAGTCGCCCTTCCCCTAGCAGGAGTCGCCACGTCAGCAAATTGCCGTGGCTGTGCGTCCCGCGGGTCGCTTATGTAACATCCGCTAACCCCTTCCATCCAAAAATAGGAACACCATCTCCAAGCCGTCTTATCGGCCTCACAGCGACCCCATGTCTCCAGCGCTCGCAGGCCCGGCGTCGAGAAGACGGACAAGGTCTTTATCCCTGTCCCGGACTCTACCGGGATCGTGGACAACTATGAGGAGCTCTATCCGCCAAACCGCTGGAAGGATACAGCAACCTATCTATGCGCATCCGCGAGCGTCGAGGAGTCTCTCCGGGACAGTCTTTCAGGCGGCTTCTCCTACCATATGGATGAGCGCGATAAGGAGTGGCTGGACAAGAACAATGAAGAAGCAAGAGGCGAAGGAACGAGCGCTCAAGGCGCCGTTTCGGCCGCTGGGACCCGATCATCCGCCCGGAGCGCAAAAGCCAAGGGAAAAGAGCCCTGACGTCGTCCAGCCTGTCGTTATCACGGAGGACGAGGTTGAGCTGGTCATGGGGCTGTTTGAGAAAGTGACGCATGAGAAGACAGAGTTTCTCCATCATGTTCGTGGCAACAATATTTAGTCATGTTCCGTGACTAATGCCATATATGACAGGGGCTTGAAAATGGAATGCCGTTCCCTCCCTTTTCGGAGTATCAAGAAACTTTCTCATCGCCTCTTCCACCTCCCACTTTCTCAAATTATATCAGTGCCGTCATGGATCCCACAGCCACAGAATCTGATCCGCATCGCTAAAGTTGTGTACCCTCATTGGAAGGAAAGGCGTGTTGAACGGGGAGGCCACAGGATAATCCCTGTCCTCAACGTACGTGATTGTTGTCGCTTAGCGCCCAGACGTTTAATTCACTTTTTTCGTTCATTAGAACGATGAAACAGATAGTCAGAATGAATCGTATATTTGCTTCCGCAGGCGCGAAATTAAAGCCGTTAGGAAGACACGTGCATCACAAGCAACGTCATCAGACAAACTGGCGCGACTCAACTTGGAATTCCAATATCCTCTGGAGCTCGCCAAGGCAATTTTGACGCGCGAAACCGTAAAGAAAGAGTTGGTGCAGCAATCACAGGTTGTCTGGGAGAAAAGGGCGGCGTTTGTTGACTTCAAAAGGAAATTTCCCTCGTTTGGCGATAAAAATGATGAGGAACTTCTAATTGACAAGGAGAGGCCAGTAAAGAAACTGGATATTGCGTTCGTATCGTTATCATATTACTATATGCCATCGCTAAAACTTTTATTGCAGACGCATGCCAGTGAAGCTCAGGACAGGCGATGCTAGCTTGCCTCCCACACGTCTCGAGGTGGCGATGCGGCCGAGGGATCGTACCGCTCTAATTCGCGAGCAGATCGAAAGTCACTTAGCTCGACAGAAAGAGTTGGATCATCATTGGGAGGATCAAATCGACGTAAGTACTTTTTACTTTTCCAGATTTCTTTTCTTACTCACAATCGTGTTTAGAATGCGTACCAGGCGATGCCTGTTCCGTATGCATCGCGATTATTCAAATATATCCCGCCCCCTTCAGCGCCATCTGTTCCTATCGATTCTGACGACGATCTTGTACAACCGCAACCGAGACCGATTCGTGTTCGGGTCGGACGCGGTGGTTGCCTACGGTTTGATCGTCGGAATTTCACGCCTCGGGCGATCGCGCGTCGAGCACACCGATCCACAATGCTATCCAGCGTGAGATCGGAAGAAGCGCAGGAAGATGAAGACGAAATCCGGCGGCTGACAGAGCGGTGGAGATTTGATCCGGATGATGGGCCAGTTTATGAACCTCAAGGCGCGGATGAGCAAGATAGGATTCTGATAGATGATTATGACTCCAAGTAGGTACTCGTTTTTGTCCGAGCATGCCCGTTTCTGACCTTCTGGAAGGTACATGAAGTATTCCTTGAAGCTTCTCCTCGAAGGCCAGCAGCATAGCCTAGTAACCGACCCTTCGATCACTGTGCCTACCCCCGAGGGCCGTTATCACACGGTGATACCCTACAGATTAGGTATGATCGCCATGCTGCGTCGCGATCCTGGCGCGTCCGTGCGACCGTACCCACCTCCAGGTGTAGCACCCCAGGGTCATCCGCCCGCTCATTCGATACCTTTGCCCGGCGCAAACGGAACATCATTAGCTATCACACACCAGGTGAAAAAGATGCCGCCGCCCAACAGCGTACCACAGATGCGCATATCGTCAAATGGTGGCATGCGTCCTCTCGCAGCTCCCACCGTTTCGAGTCTGCAAACGAACCCAAATGCACAAGTACCTGGAGGCTCTCCTCATCCAGTACCCATTGTGCAGCATCCCACGCCTTCGATCACAAATGGTGTAGGCCGGCCTGCGATCAACATGCCGCATGTCGACGCTTTGAAGACCGACAGTCATGTGAATGGTACCCTCATCAACGGCATTGCAGCGGTTCCCTCGCAATCGGATACGACGGCGCAGGCTCAAGAGGCTTCCACGAATGGATCGCCGGCTCGGCCCAAGTCACAGAATCAAATCCCTGTTGGTTTGGTGCCGAGCAATTATCAGTTTGCATCGCTCGCCAACTACACTGCTGCGCTGGCAAATCCTGCGGCCTTTGCCCAGTACATGAACGGTCAGCATACTGGTCTAAGTAGGGACCAGATGCAGAATCTCAAATTGGCCTTTGCAAATTTGCCTGCGCAAGATCTGGCGACGATGCAGTCCGTAGCGAGCCGCCCGTTGCAAGCAGCATATATGCACCTGCCGGGCGCGAGGAATCTCAACGTCCAGCTGAGCGCAGCAGCTAATAATCTCAAGCTGCCGACAGCCCAACCGATGCAATGGACGGCGAGCCCGCCGTTGCAGAGACCCGGTTCGTCTATGAATGGAGTGGACGCACAAACCCTTAGCTCACCCGTGTCGCCGACTATGAATACGACACCGATCCGAACTCCCTCTTCAAACGGCACGCGACAGAATGGAATACGCGCCGGCGTTGTAGCCAACGGTCAGATGTCCATCTCACCACATCTTCAACATAGTCCGTCCCCTTTACCGTCGACTCTCTCGCAATCGCCACCTCGCCTATCAATGACACCCACGTTGGGGATGGCCTCTCCATCGTTGCAGCATCAACAGCCTGTCGGTAGTACGCAGAGCGGATTTTAATTTTTTCGTCGGCATCTTCATTGTCCATTTGTGATCAGATTACTTTTACAGCGCTTGCTCCTTCGTTCTGTCAGCATACCTCCCTTCTCAATTATCCCATGTTCTTGCCTAGTGTGTCTTTGTCAGTCGTGTATTCTATATCGGCGAAAAAGTGTAGATAGTTGTGCCAAGGGCACTATGGTTTATGAGTTATGACGATATATTATATACCTTCTGAATCTATACCAAATACATTATATTAATCTAACTTTGACGACGAACGGCAGTGAGCGGAAATAGGCATCTCTATCCCACGGCCATTCGGCTAATCCCTATATAGATGCACGCAGGCGCAAGATAGAGCGCACAAAACTGAAACACGCTCCGATGCTCACAATAGAAACAACAATAGTGTAGCGGACAACGGAGAAGTTTCATTTTCTGCCGTCACCCATAGCAGAAACGCCAGTTGCGCTCCTCAATCTCGAAATGGACTGGATCGAAGTTGTACTGGCCCCTTCTGAAGGAGAGGAGAGTAAATGCCAGTTGTCGATCGCGCTGGAGAGGAGGGGTACTGTAGAGAGGGCTGTTGGAGTGGACACGAAATCATACATTTTCAACGATGTTGGGGACTATTAGATGGATATCCAGATATCACTCTATGCGAAAGATTCAGTAGTACCATAGCAGCAAATGGCATTGTGTCTCATAATCTGTTCATTATTACTCAACAAGACAGGATCTTCCGGTGGCCCCTCAGATGGAAATGTCGGCAAAAACCGGCCTCGAATCACTTGCAAGCATACCATCATCTGATAAAGAGGTTCCTACGAAATACCGTCTTGAAGACCTACAAGCGAGTGATGAAACGAGCGAATTAGCAAACACGTATACGGACTGACCATCCCATGTTATTCCCACCGAATATGTAATCCATCCTTTCCCATTTACCCGTATCGTTGGGAGCCGTGAAGTCGGTAAATGTAGCGTAGTTTGTAGAAACGCTCTGCCACGGAGTCGTACCACGCAGGTCCAACATGCAAAAATTAGGCAGCTGGTCAGACTTCACAGCGTACTTGTTCGCAAAACTTGGATTGACAGATACGGGTGGAAGAGAGCCGGTCATGATATTGTATGCGTCATCTCTAGGAGAACTGTGGCACTCTTCAGCCGAAAGCCACCGCAAATGGCTTTTTTTTTCACCTACCTGTAGAAACGACCGAGGACAAAAACCGGTCCTGAGGTGTTCATGGCCTCGTATCTCGCCCGCACCAACAACATTGACGCACCCAACCTCCGCTGGTCATGAGACTCACAATCAAGGTGCGTACTGAGAATTGTGAACTCCTTTCCAGAGTCCATTGAAAAGAAACGTGCAGTGGTGCACATCCGGAAATGGCCTGTGCCTGGATACTGGGATGGCTCGAAAGGGTCGTTCCTGTATGTCTAATTAGTCAGGATAAAATCCACTGATGATTCAAAAACTTGCGTGAGCCAGAATGTGTCTGTAGAGAGAAGCTTGAACGCGCTTCTAATCCAACGGATACGTTCAGTGTTTAATCGTCACCGTTAATCGACTCACTTTCTGTAGCACATCGGATTAAATTCATACACATCTTTCAGCCTAACCTTTTCCACGCCTATATCTCCCCCAACGCCAACCTGCATGAGAACAACAGCTATGTCAAGAGATGCAATGAGCAGAGATCGGATCTTAATACTCACCCAGCCCCAATCATTCCCCAGTAGTTGTGATAAATCATTATGATGTCTAACCCACACCTCCTGCAAGCCTGAACTGCGTTAGCAAAATATACCGTCCATCATGAACACTGCCCACATGCGATATCGAATGTATAACATAAAAGAGTTTCAGCGACCCTGACGCGCCTCGCGCTCCATGGCTGTGGTCCTTGTACTGAAAGATACTTCGGTTGGATCAGTGGATCGGGAAGAGCTTTTAGAGTGTCTTGCAGCGTGATTTCATCCGGCAGGCCGTCCCATTCCACGTCGTAAGTCACTAATCTCATGTTCGTGACACCGGCAGTAATGATCTTCCAGGTCTGGGACCTGTCGGGCAGCGGATATGAGAGCTGGACACAAGCACCAGGTTCAGAATATTTCGAGCTGAGCTGTAACCAGATTCCAGAGGCGAAAATTCTTTCCACCGTTGCAGGTCAATCGATCGTTACAGGGACGTCAACTTGAATGTGAGACAAATACCTGTATGTGTTTTCTTCCTCTTGGACTATTGTCCACTTGACCGCCGAATCAACCCCGGTGGCGATCGTATCTGCTTGCAGTGGTTGTCTGTAGCCCAAGTATTTGCCATTTCGTACGCATTTAAGTGTACGGAGGCCTTCTCCCACCGATTCAATGGTCCACTATATTAGCATCGGCGTCATCTGGTTGAATTAGTAAGCATAGAATAGCACGGCGTACCTGTTGATTCGGAGTACCGTTGAATGCGTTGCCAATAACTGTACTGGGCATCAAAATAACATAATGCTGAAGATGAATAACCGACTGGAAAAGCCGTCTTCCCCGGAGAGGTCCAAGGTAGCACCACTCTTTGCGTTGGTGATATAGTATGCATGGCCAGTTCCAATACTAGGAGCCATGATGAGGGTGCTGTCGTTCTAATAAGGGTCTTATATACATTTTGGACATCCAGAAAATGGATTGCTTCTAGATGCGTGAATCGAATTGCTGCCGCATTGCTGAAGCCACGCTGTTGAAGCTATGAAGGTGATTTGATGGGCTAAAAATAAAGCTGAGCCTCGCGAGGCCACTGTCACTTTCTGACCGTGATTGTCCAACGGTTACAGCAGGGTATGACTCGGAGGAGCAGCTACTTACTATACGCAAGCTTGGACGACGGACTCCGTCGAGGCGCGTCCAAGAACGACGCGCCTCGACAAGAACGACCATGATCATGTGACATGATTTGACATCAAAAGCAACGCCCACATCGCGTTGCAGTGGTGCTCCGGTGGAAATCTAGGATCTGGGCACAGTAAACCTGACTTAGCATTCAGATGCTTCCTCCTACCCTAATACGAACACCTGACAGGTCGATATACACTGAAAAAATTAGGTCATAGACTATTTTAGCATCAGGAACCTTAGGGTCTTGGTGTCTTAAATAAGTAAATTAATTAAATTCCTATCAAGTCTGCCAAGATAAGATATGTTTATTATATAATCTGGATAGCGTGCTTGTCCGATGTCCAGGTCATCAAGTCCGGACAGTGTCCACGAGCCTTTTCCAGATTTCGAACAGAATGCTGTACAGGCGTCCTGGGCTCAAAAGTTCAGATGGCTTTCGAGCAGAAGGTCCCTATTCGATGGCGCTCGCCAATTCGTGGCAGACAATCTGGGGCTGCTCCTCGTTCTGACCTCTCAGGCGTTCTTCTCCATGATGAATTTGGCTGTCAAGGAGCTGAGTGGATTTGATCCCCCAGTATCTACGCTACAGGTAGGTGTTCAAGGCTCGTTTTTATCATGCCTCTGGGAGATCTCTCTGTTGTTTAGGTTATCTTAGTGCGAATGGTGCGTGGTGTCCATCTGCAAGTGGTTGATGTGCTAAGCGGATGTAACTTGCAGGGGATAACGTACATCTTTTCACTAGTGTACATGTCAGTATTCTCTAAGCTCGCTGCTTGCAGGCAGACTGACTAGGCTGCTTATCTGTCAGGCTTTGGATAAAGATCGAGAATCCATTCCTTGGACCCAAAGGTGTCCGTTTGCTCTTGGTATTTAGAGGCATTTCAGGGTATTGCTCGTAGCCTTTCACGTTCACTTTCGATTGACCCGCGCCAATTAGTTTTGTCGGACTCTTTTGCATATATTATGCACTTCAATACCTTTCTTTGTCGGATACAACAGTCCTTACGTTCCTGTCGCCGATGTGCACCGCCGTTGCAGGTGCGCTGTTTCTCAAGGAAAATTTTCGTCGCTCGCAAGCACTGGCCGGTGGTAAGTGCTTTCTTGGGTGAATGTCATATTGTTTGTTTACGTCCAGAAGCTATCAGCTTACTTGGCGTCATCCTTATAGCGAGGCCTCCTTTTCTCTTTGGAAGGCTCACAGACACGTCTGGTGGTATTATCACAGACGCTATCGCATTGGAAAGCAAAGGGACATCAACTCAGAGAATGATCGCTGTCGGGTATGTGTCTCCCCTTGGACATGTGTAGTTGAAGGTAATTTAGAGTCGCCCTTTTCGGTGTGTTAGGAACTACAGGCGCATGTGAGTCCAATAATGTGGTCTAGTACCTTTCTGAGGCGTTGCAGATATCTCCATTCGCGCGATCGGTAAATGTGCAAGCGCCTTGCATACCATGGCCTACTTCTCGATTGTTTGCGTCGTTGTGTCCGTAATCGGGTAAGTTTTGGCAATCTTCCATTATTCAGTAGATTGAAAGGATGCAGGATGATCGCCATGAAGATACCTCTTGTCATACCTTCTCGTTTAGGACTGGCTTGCTCTACTTCTCATGATTGGCGTTTTTGGCTTCATTGCGCAAGTGCTTATTACGATGGGACTGCAGAGAGAAGCTGCAGGTCGAGCGTCAATGGCGATGTACACTCAGGTGATACGAGTAGACGCACAGTATTGATTATGGCTCACTCTTAGCCCTAGATCGTATTTGCAACTATCTTCCAGCGTATATTCTTCCACACGACTCCGCCATGGCTTTCAATAATTGGAACTTGTTTGATATTATCATCGGCTTTGTATGTTGCTGTGAGTATACGCCGCTCCTCTTGAAGCGACCTTCCTCAGCGACTGTAGGTGACTAAGGAGAAGGACAAGTCAAAGCAAAATGCTGTTGGATTGAATCCTGACGATTTTGACCATATGGAGGCTGCTTTGCACGCAGCAAATGATGGCGCAAAGACTTCTCATTCCGATTCAGTACAAACAAGATAAAATTATTGGATTGCTGGATTTAAGTGCTTGTTTAGATATATGATGTGTCTCATCACGGACTCATTATGTATTATATATTGTCGCTTTGTTATCAGATCTCCAGTAGACGCTTGCGTGGGATTCCGGACTCCCTGCCGAATTCAAACTCCACTCTACAGGAAACTCGCCGCATAATGATAGCCTACGGACTTGGGTGGGCGGAAGCGAATAGGCATACAGCCACTGCTCTTGTCCAGCTTTGCTGTCGATGTCCAGATCATCAAGTCCAGACAACGCTCATGAGCCCCTCCCAAATTCCGAAGAGAATGTCGTACGCAAGCCCTTCGTTCAGAAGCTTCTGAGCGGAAGGCCCATGTCTTATGGCGCTCGACAATTCATAGCGGACAATGCAGGTCTTCTGCTTGTCCTAGCCTCTCAGGTGTTCTTCTCTGTAGCAATCGTGGCTGTCAAGAAGTTGAATGACCTCGATCCCCGAGTGTCTACGCTGCAGGTAGGGTCACCCAAGCTTGTTTCATCATTCTTTGGTCAAAGTTCCCTGCTACTAGTTGGTCATAGTGCGAATGGTGCTGTGGTCTCCACACGCTTTCACAAGATTGGCGTACTGAGTGACAACGGCTTGCAGGGGATAATGTACATTTCATCATTAGCATACATGTCAGTCTTCAATAAGCTTCCTGCTAGTGACGGAAATTGACTCGGAGACTGCTTCTCTATCAGACTTTGGATGAAGATCGAAGATCCATTCCTTGGACCTAAAGGCGTTCGTTTACTCTTGGTGATTAGAGGTGTTTCAAGGTATTTCTCAAATCCTTACACGTTTACCATCGATCGGCTCATGCGAATTAGTTTTGTCGCACTCGGAATCTTTCCTTGTCGGATGCAACAGTCCTTACATTCCTCACACCAATGTGCACCACCGTTGCAGGCGCACTGTTCCTCAAGGAAAATTTTCGCCGCTCGCATGCACTAGCCGGCGGTGAGCGTTCTATTTTCCAAGAATGTAGAATTATTAGTTAATGTCAAAAAGCTGTCAGCTTACTCGGGGCTGTCCTCATAGCAAGACCTCCATTTCTCTTTGGAGCATCAAATGATTCTATTACCATTGATATGATCACATCAGGGACGACAACCCAGAGAATGATGGCAGTCGGGTCTGTGTCTTGTCTCGCCCCGCATGGGTGTTGCTGAAGTTGATTCTTTGGGTTTAGAGTGGCACTCTTCGGCGTGTTAGGAGGAGCAGCTACATGTACGTCCAGGAATGTGGTCTCCTACCTTTCTGAGACGTTGCAGGTGTCTCCGTTTGCGCTATCGGTAAACGTGCACACGCCTTGCATACCTTGGCCTATTATTCAAGTTTTTGTGTTATTATATCCACGATCGTGTAAGTTTAGACATTTATCTTCTCTTGTGCTGCTGAATTGAAATGATGTAGGATGATGATTATGAGAATACCTTTTGTTATACCTTCCCGTTTGGACTGGTTGGCTCTTTTATTCGTGATTAGTATTTTCGGCTTCATTGGTCATTTACTTATCGCAATGGGATTGCAAAGAGAGGCTGCAGGTCGAGCATCGATGGGGATGTATTCTCAGGTGACGCAAGTACACGCAAGTATTGATTACGGCTTACTCTTGCCCTAGATCGTATTTGCAACGATTTTAGAGCGTATATTCTTCCACACAACTCCGCCGTGGCTATCAATTATTGGAACTTGTTTAATATTGTCATCAGCTTTGTACGTTGCTGTGAGTATACCTCGTTTCCCCTGAGGTGGCCCTCGTTAGCGTCTATTAGATAACCAAAGAGAAGGAAAAATCAACGCAAAGTACTGTTGGATTGAATCCTGACGATTTTGACCACGTGGAGGCTGCTTTGCACGGGACACATGCAAAGACTTCTCATGCCGATTTATCGCAGGAGGAAACCTAGACGCAAGACGGATTGGATGGCATATACCCACTAATTGGATTGAACTGCTTGTTTAGACGTGCCTATGTAACGACGATACTTTATCTACCAAAGTTATTTATGTAACTTGCGTGGGATTCAGACTCCACGCACTTCCATCAGGCTAGTATAGAGGTAACTCGCCGAATAATGACAAACATAGCGACCTGGATGGGCGGAGCGAATAGGCATACAGCCAACTATTTTCGTCTAGCTTCGCTGTCATCAAGCCCAGACAACCATGCACATGAGCCTCTCCTAGAATTTGGAGAGAACGTCGTGCATAAGCCTTGGGTTCAGAAGACCATATTCGATGCTCGTCAATTCGTGACGGACAATTCGGGGCTTCTTCTCGTCCTAGCTGCTGAGACATTGTTCTCTGCGGCAAGTGTGGCTGTCAAGAAGCTGAATGGCTTTGATCCCCCAATGTCTACGCTGCAGGTAGGCACCCAATGCTCGTTTCATCATCCTTTGCAATGTTTCCTCCTGCTAGGTGGTCATGGTGCGAACGGTGTGTGTAGCCCCATACTTACAAGCGACTGACATACTGAGCGGCACGGCCTCTAGGGAATGACGTACATCTTTTCATTAGCGTACATGTCAGCACCCTCCAACTTGAAGCTTCCTGCTGGTTGCAAGTAGACTGATTCAGGCTGCTTATCTGTCAGACTTTGGAAGAAGATAGACGATCCGATCCTTGGACCCAAACATGTCCGTTTGCTCTTGGTATTTAGAGGTGTTTCAGGGTATTGCTCATAGCCTTTCGCGTTTATTCATTTGACTCACGCAAGTTAGGTTCTTCGGAGTGTTTGGAATCTATTATCCCCTTCAATATCTTTCTTTGTCGGATGCAACTGTCCTTACGTTCCTCTCGCCGATGTGCACCGTCGTTGCAGGCGCATTGTTTCTTCGAGGAAAAGTTTCGCCCTTCGCAAGCACTAGCTGGTGGTGAGCACTTCTCTTGGCAATGAATGTTAAATCATCCGCTAATGCCCAGAAGCTGTGAGCTTGCTCGGCGTCGTCCTCATAGCGAGACCTCCGTTTCTCTTTGGAACACTGACTAGACACTTCTGATAGTGTTACCAGCAAACGTCATCACACCAGAAAACAAAGTGACCTCAACTCAAAGAATGGTTGCTGTCGGGTATGTGTCCCGTCCTGTACGCATGTAGTTAAAGTTGGACCTTCTTCGGGTTCTAGGGCTGCGCTCTTAGGCGTGTTGGGAGTTGCGGGCGCATGTATGTTCAATGTGTAATGTGGTCTTTCACCTTTTCGAGTGATCGCAGATACCTCCATTCGCGCTATCGGTAGACGCGCACACGCCTTGCATACTTGGCCTACTTTTCAATTTTTTGTGTCGTCATGTCCGCAACCGGGTAAGTTTTGGAAATTAATCTTCCCATCATGCTGTGGATTGCAAGGATATAGGATGGTTGTCATGAGAATACCTTTCGTTATATCTTCTCGCTTGGATTGGATGGCTCTTTTGCTTATCGTTAGCATTTTTGGTTTTATTGCGCAAGTATTGCTCACGATGGGGTTGCAAAGAGAGACTGCAGGTCGAGCATCAATGGGGGTGTACACTAAGGTGATACAAGTGTGTACAAGCATGATTACGACTTTACTCTTGCCCTAGATCGTATTTGCAACCATTTTTCAGCGTATATTCTTCCACACGACTCCGCCATGGCTCTCAATTATTGGAACGTGTTTAATATTATCATCAGCTGTGTACGTTGCTGTGAGTGTATGTCGCTTCTCCTGAGATGCCCTTCCTCAGTGACTATTCTAGGTGACTAAAGAGAAGGAAAAATAAAAGCGGGGTGTTATTGGATTAAATCTCAAATGGAGGCCGTTTTGGATGCGACACGTGCAAACACATCTCCGATTTAGAAGATGAGCAAGACGAATTGGATGACGTATATCATGATACCCTCTCGGCTGGTTTAGCATGTACTCCTGAAAATCTATTATTGTATCTCGGGTTTACAAAATCATATTCTGCACCGTACGCGAACACTTTCCAATCTGGGGACGGTACGAATCATCGTCTCTCACAACCTCGGGCATGTCCAATGCGATAAATTAGATCCAGCTCATACCCTAGCCAGAGAGTATGGCATTGTTGTCACCAAAGCGCAAGACTTCGTATTCAAGCGAAGGCCGGTATTACAAACCTATGCACGTATGTCGGTGTCGAAGAGATGAAAGACAGAATCCACGCCTTTCTTAGTCTCTTGGATACGCACACTTAGATGTAAATTTGTGCGTCTCAACTATCGTCGCAATTCTGGTCCCAAATGATTGACTCCCCACTCCCCACCTCGGGCATCGACCGTGTTCAGCTTGGGCATAGAGCTCAAAAGCTCGTAATCATATCATTTTCTATCGCTGCCTTCCAAGGACATGCTAGGTTCCCAGGGGTTCGTTGGCTCTTCTACGAAGCGACTCTCAGCACTCTGTCGACTCGACGCCTTCTTCCAAACGGGACTCGCGGTTTTGAATACCTGTGATTCCCGTCCCCAGCCCCGGAAGCATCCGACGCAAGTCGGCCATACCCCCCGCACAGTACTCGATAGTCGAGTTTGAAATTCGGCTGGAAAGCTACGCGACGACGAGGATAATAATGCTAGCGAGACGATGAGTGCCAAGCAGGACGTTCGCCAAGTAGATGAGCATGCGCTGTGCGCATTCTGATCCGGATCTGGCGAGTATGGAGGTGGTACATGTGTCAAGAACCGGCCGCCGTTTCCACCGAGCGTGACAGGCTCAACCTCAACTATGGTTTTGACCTGCACGCAGCTCGAGATGGAGCTGGCGCATATGCAAAAGAGGAGCAGGAGGTTGTACTGCATGGTCCTAGGCTTGCTGCCGCAGTAGCGTTCGACAGTGTTCAACCAACAAAAGTTCCAGAAACCAACTCAATACCCTGAGGAAATGCCATCGGAGGCGGACAAAATGACGGTAAAGAAAGCCATCATGCATCATGCATTGGCAAATCGAGTATTGTCTTAAACTTGAGGTGTCCTTGAAAGAGTTCCGGCGACGTCCCGTAGCGTATAATACAAGATGAGCAATGGACATCGTTATAGGCATCAGGCTGACGTAAAAGTAGGAGGGTAGCATCGACTGATATGCAGTACTGTGGCATGCCACCCTCCATTTTCTTGTTACATTCGGTACTATCCACGCTCAAATTCTTTCGTTATGTCCGGAATTGAGTTGATGATAAACTCAGCGTCCTGGGCTGCTTCCTTCCGGATAGCTCATCGCTTCCTGGAAGGCACTTTGGTAATGTTAAAGATGATAAGGCTGAAGCTGCACTCACCCACGAAACGGCAGAGGTAGGTTTTAGATCTGAGACACCCCGTGGGGTCCCTCACCCTCAGCTCCAGTGCTACTCGCTGCTGAGGCTTCAGGAAGCAGCAATGAGGTGCCAAACGGCTCAAGAGTCAAAGGCCGTACATTTCATGCTAGGTGACTCGGACGCCGCGGCGTGACGAGAAGGCGAGTGGCCGCTCGAGGCTACCCTTTTGTCATGCAACAAGCCTTCCAGTGTCATAGTCCATATCATGATCCAAAGGACTAGTCACTAGAGACATCGGACCCACAGCTGGAAGGAATGGCCCCTGGGAATCTTTCGACAGCATCGCATCATCAGTGCTCACGCTCATGCGCTCATGGCTGTCGAATTCGTGACGCTGGTACCGTGCGTCATTGAAACCAACGATGGCGTTATCATGTCTAACAATCCTAGGTATCCCTATGATAAGAGAAAATTGGCCGAGGCGGTCGCTGGCCGCTCATCTCCGCTACATGCATCAAATTCCGGCGACCCAATCGAGTTAATATTAGGTGCGTCCACCGTCGAACGTCCATAAGTCCAGGGCTTTACCGAACCTCAGGCATCAGGAGGAACGGCAAACCCGATATCTTAATCACTCGTGGTCAGTTCAAGAAAGTCACTACATACTCTAGGTTGCCTCAGTCTGGAGATGAGATACGTTCCTCGACAGGATACGAAAGTCTATCACCAATCTTATTCTATGACACGGAGGAACTCGCGAAAAAACTAAATGTTCTCTCGAAACCATCTACCAAAAAACGACTGGTGAATGAGGAGGACGGTGTCAGTCGCGCTATGTTTGAACACGGAAGGCATGTATTCTACTTCATGGTAATAGTTAGTCTGACGTCTATGGCAGATCGCTGTACTGCATACTGAAAGGCAGACTTGACCCGACCACGTATGGCCTGCCTAGAGCTACATGGGCGACTTCGTTGAAGGTCTTTTCTCTGGCATTCAATACCAGAGGAAATGATACACGTCCTAGTGGCGAACGACTATTACATCCCATCCTTCTCGATATCGGTTGGTCGGAAGCAACCATACCCGAATTTCCCTCAAGCCAGGTTCAGTGAGGCACTTCATGATCTATGAACACCGTTATATGAGTCAAGGCTCGCAGCCAATGGTATATATCTGAATATCTGATTTTTGCATATAATTGACAAATCTTCAAGGAGTTTGAACACGGTAACACTGAGCAGTTGGCAAGTGCGGATATTTCGGCAAAGTTGAAGGCGATTCTTGGTAACCAAACGACGTCCACAAGCGAACCAATCATATTGTTGGTACATGACGAATCCTTGGCACGTAACGCCCTTCGAGACCTTGGAATAGACGCAACTACATGGGAGTCTGGTCTGAAGGGGTTGCTAGGCTATTCAACTCGGAAGGTACGGGTTACATCTGTCCTTGAATGTGATATGGATCGGCTTGCTTCTACTTAGAGCGGATCTTATAACGATGGGCCCACTACCGCCAGATATGGAGTTAAGCGAGAAGGATACGAGTACCGGAATTCCCGCCGTTCCCGCTCACCTTCCCCAAGACGTTCCATTAAGCCGGATCCTGATGGTCCATCTTCCTACGACGCTCATTTTTATGGCTATTCGCGACGGACTTCTCCGCCGCGTTGGCGAGATGACCAAATGTATGCACCCGTCTATGTCTTGGGGCTTAAACAGTTGTATGTAAAGATGCTACGGATGGAAGATGGCGCAGGCTCTGTGGTTGAAATGGCCCAAAGATTCAATTTTCGCGAAGAGGGGACCGACAAATGGTGTGCAGGAAATGAAGCCGTGTAAGTGAGCTCGAAGACTGTAATCCAATTGACTGGATTATTTGCAGGCTCCTGACCCAGATATGGCATTCGATGATTTCTGGGCCGCCCATTGATGAACATCGCGCGGCATGGGAAGCAGGCTGGGTCCAAGCGCCAGCGTCCACTCAGCCAGTCTCAATTACCCGCGGTTGAGGATGAGGACGATGAAGATAGGGATCCCAATGACATTGTCTACGACGAGGTGGTCGCAAAGGCAGAATCAGCGGACCGACCTAAAGCGGGGATGTATGAATCTGATTCGGACTCGGATTGAGCAATGTATTGTGAAGTAACATCTTTTTCTTGGGCCTCTATGACTGGTATACCACGCATCTCATAGAATTAGGCTTTTTTGTTGCAATCATAGTGTTGTTCTCCATGTCGCGTAAATGTATTACAAATAACAGTGTCGTTTCGCCGTAAAATTACTGACCCCCGCCACGAGTCAAATGCACATGTTGACTGACGTACAAGCTCCTGAGGAACTTATGGTAAGAACGGTCTTCGTATGAAACTCGTGAATGAAATCCTGGCGAAGGACTGCACGTTTGTGATTATGATTCTTGAGAATCAGAATTACTGGACACGGCCGGAGTCCAAATCGGACTTTGAACTTTTAGAGTTCGCCCTTTGCCCGAACTGCATCACATTTTCTTGGTTCTGTTCAAACCACTTCCTTGAACGACTAAGTTTCTTTGTTTCTCTTAATTCTTCAAGTAAGTCCTCTCGCCATGTCCCCCACCTTGTACGACGCGCTCCAACGCGAAGCCCGCTCTTCGTTACCTCCCGACGCGTCCTTGCGTTCACGTTATTCTCGTACCACTATATCTGATGCCTCTATTGTCTAATCACTTGTTGGTAGCATGCGTGAAATCGTCCACCTCCAAACTGGCCAGGTTAGACCTCATCGCCAATTATATTCCGATGAAATAAATCTGACATGTTGCAATCGTATTCCAGTGCGGTAACCAGATCGGTACGCATCTACCGCCAAAAACACCATGAATATGCGCCTCATTCGTGTCACAGGTGCCAAGTTCTGGGAGGTTGTCTCGGATGAACATGGAATTGAGCGTGACGGTCTTTACAAGGGCAACAATGACCTCCAACTTGAACGTATCTCGGTCTACTACAATGAAATTGGCGCGAACAAATACGTTCCGCGTGCTGTCCTAGTCGACCTAGAGCCAGGCACGATGGACTCTGTGCGTTCCGGCAGTCTTGGTAGCCTGTTCCGCCCAGACAACTTCGTTTTCGGTCAAAGCGGAGCGGGTAACAACTGGGCCAAAGGACGTGAGTGGTTTTTCTTTTTGGCTGTGATCTGATAGCCGTAATTTTTTGCCTCCACGTGTTGAACGTGACGCATTGTTTGTATCTGATTGACAAATGTTCTAATTCTGGATCTATAGACTATACGGAAGGCGCCGAGCTTGTCGATGCTGTCCTTGATGTCGTGCGGAAGGAGGCCGAGGGAACCGACTGTCTTCAAGGTTTCCAGATCACTCACTCTTTGGGTGGCGGTACCGGTGCTGGAATGGGTACCCTCCTGATTTCAAAAATTCGCGAGGAATACCCCGATCGGATGATGTGCACCTATTCCGTCGTTCCCAGTCCCAAAGTATCGGACACTGTTGTCGAGGTTCGTTGTTGCTTCTTCATAGTGCACTTTATCCATATAAATCGACAGCCGTACAATGCTACACTCTCTGTCCACCAACTTGTTGAAAACTCTGACGAGACGTTCTGCATTGATAACGAAGCATTGTATGACATCTGCTTCAGGACATTGAAGCTCTCAACGCCCACCTATGGTGATCTCAACCACCTCGTTTCAATTGTTATGTCTGGTATTACGACTTGCTTACGATTCCCTGGTCAACTCAACTCCGACTTGAGAAAACTGGCTGTCAACATGGGTACGTTTGCGATACACTTATACTGGCAGTCAATTGAAGAACGTTTTTAGTTCCTTTCCCTCGTCTCCACTTCTTCATGACTGGCTTCGCCCCCCTCACTGCCCGCGGCAGTCAACAATACCGTGCAGTCACCGTGCCAGAGTTGACACAACAGATGTTTGATGCCAAGAACATGATGGCTGCTTCTGATCCTCGTCATGGTCGCTTACCTGACGGTGGGTATATGCGTTTCGCCTGCCACCAATTCCACTCACTGGTATCGCTAGGTTGCTGCTGTCTTCCGCGGTAAAGTCTCGATGAAGGAAGTCGAAGAGCAAATGCAAAACGTCCAAAATAAGAACTCGGCTTACTTCGTTGAATGGATTCCTAACAACGTGCTCACCGCTCAGTGTGACATTCCTCCTCGTGGGCTCAAGATGGCGGTTACCTTCTTGGGTAACTCGACTGCTATTCAAGAATTGTTCAAGCGTGTCAGTGACCAATTCACTGCCATGTTCAAGAGAAAGGCCTTCTTGCACTGGTACACCCAGGAAGGTATGGACGAAATGGAAGTGCGTATCTTTTTAGTCCTTCGCTTCTGTACATTTACGCCGTGAAAGTTCACGGAAGCAGAGTCCAACATGCAAGATCTCGTCGCAGAATATCAACAATACCAAGATGCAACGTGTGTATTTCACGTTTTCTGTCCAAATAGCCGCCTAAAAGCATTTTAGTGTTGAAGAGGAAGCCGAATATGAGGAAGAACCTCATGCCGAGGAGGAGCAGTGAAACGTTCTTTTGCCGAAAATGTATATCTTTCTGCCTTCTCTTTGGAATGTTACCCATTATCACTATCGTACCAGCATTGTTTTGATGACATCAGTTTATTACGTTGCTTTTTTGCGGAATAAATGACACACATGGTGACGTTCTGTCACATCACAGATAAGATTACGTGATCAACCTAAGATAGGTGGTCAATCTTTCATCGAGTTCCAGTGCCTGGAAGCTTAAAAATTGGATCTCCTCACGACGTCTCTCTCTCAGTCCGCCCTGCAATGTCGAGAGCGCCGAGCGCAGTTGCAGCATTCCCAGCTGCCCCAGGTCACCGCACCAGGAGACGGCAATTCCAGCGTCGACGCAGTTTTGGAGCTTTCGGATGGTTCTGCTTTTGGAGGCATTAGTTTCGGTGCAGAGGGCAAAAGCGTAGCGGGAGAATGTGTCTTCCAGACTGGTACGGCATAAGAATGCATTTCGCAGTACACATATTTGAAGAGCAATTACTGCAGGAATGGTCGGCTACACCGAATCTCTTACCGACCCCTCATATGAAGGACAAATCCTTGTCCTCACTTATCCCCTTATAGGCAACTATGGTGTGCCGCAACGACCTCAAAATATACTTGATACCCTTCCTGCAGACTTCGAATCAAATAGGATCCACGTTGCTGCCCTTATAGTCTGTCATTACACTCCAGATTTCAGTCACTTCCTTGCCAAATCTTCCCTAGGAGCATGGCTGAAGGAAAACGGGGTCCCCGCTATCTATGGAGTGGATACCCGGGCTCTCACCAAAAAGATTAGAGAAAAAGGATCTATGCTTGCTCGCGTTCTGGCTCGAGACAGGCGAGGGTCGCGCGAAACGTCCTCCCTCAGCCACTTCTACACCTGCGATCGACTCATGGAGAGAAGACTATACCAATGTCCCGTTTCATGACCCTAATCAACAAAATCTTGTGGCGGCGGTGTCTATATCAGCTCCCCGAATACACCATCCTGTCTCCGAGCCTCGACGAGATCCTTCTGGACGGACACTGAGGGTGATTGCGATAGATGTTGGGATGAAGTATAACCAGATTCGCTGTTTCACTAGCCGCGGAGTAGAAGTGAAAGTTGTGCCCTGGGATTACGACTTTCTCATAGATACGGAGCCGTACGATGGGATCTTCGTCTCAAATGGCCCTGGTGATCCGACGATGGTCAAAATCACCATTGACCGTCTGCGAATCGCGATGGAGAGGTCCAAGTTACCCATTTTTGGTATTTGTTTAGGCCATCAACTTATGGCCCTGGCTGCTGGTGCCATGACGTCAAAAATGAAATATGGCAATCGTGGGCACAACATTCCCTGTACTGATGCGCTATCGGGCCGTTGTTACATAACGAGCCAAAACCATGGTTTTCAGGTCGATACCGATTCGCTACCAGCCGGTTGGAAGGAGTTATTCCGCAATGCCAATGATGGCAGTAATGAGGGTATCTATTCTACTGATAGGCCCTTTTTCTCTGTTCAATTTCACCCCGAATCGACACCGGGCCCTCGTGATACAGAGTTTTTATTCGACGTTTTCATTCAAAATATCTTGGACTGTGTAGTGACAGGTTCTTTAGTCCCCATCGACATGCCAGGAGGGAAAAAAGGAAGACAACGAGAAACGAGTTCCCCGCGCGAATGTCACCAAAGTGGTCATTCTTGGTTCTGGTGGCCTCTCCATCGGACAAGCTGGCGAATTTGATTATTCTGGATCTCAGGCAATCAAAGCCTTGAAGGAGGAAGGTATTTATACCATCCTGGTCAACCCGAATATCGCGACCATTGCTACCTCCAAGGGTCTTGCGGACAAAGTGTATTTCCTTCCAGTCACCCCCGAATTCGTCCGCAAAATAATTAAGTATGAGGAACCCGATGGCATATATGTTACCTTTGGTGGTCAAACGGCTCTCAATGTTGGCGTTAAACTTAAGGACGAATTTGCGGAGTTGGGTGTCCAGGTTCTCGGTACTCCTATCGATACAATCATCACAACAGAAGACCGTCAGCTCTTTGCAAGTGAGATGGAGAAGATTGGCGAAAAGTGTGCTCAGAGTTGCACTGCAACCAATCAGGAGGAGGCTATTGCCGCAGCTAAGACGATCGGTTTTCCAGTCATCGTTCGGGCAGCATATGCTCTCGGTGGCTTGGGGTCTGGATTTGCTCAAGATGAAAAGCAACTGAAAGCTCTTTGCGCCAAGGCTTTTGCAACGAGTCCCCAAGTCCTTGTCGAGAAGAGCATGAAGGGCTGGAAAGAGATTGAGTATGAAGTGGTTCGTGATTGTCGAGACAATTGCATTACTATCTGTAACATGGAGGTTTGTGATCTCCATGTCTGGATTTATCTGAGTCTCACGCAAGTGTAGAACTTTGATCCTCTCGGAATCCACACTGGAGATTCGATCGTTGTTGCTCCGTCACAGACACTCTCGGATTCCGACTATAACATGCTACGCACGACGGCCATTAACGTTGTACGGCGTTTAGGCGTGATTGGCGAGTGTAACATTCAATATGCGCTGCACCCGGAATCACAGGAATACTGTATTATTGAGGTAATATCCCCTCGATTGGCTCGACCAATGAATGATGCAATTTCAACTAGGTCAATGCTCGTTTGTCGCGTTCTTCTGCGCTCGCCTCAAAAGCAACTGGCTATCCTTTGGCATTCATTGCTGCAAAACTTGGCCTGGGCATTCCTCTCAATGAAATCAAGAACTCAGTCACCAAAGTAACTAGCGCATGCTTTGAGCCCAGCCTGGACTATGTTGTAGTCAAGATTCCCCGTTGGGACCTGAAGAAGTTTAATCGTGTAAGCCGCCTGCTCAGTAGCAGCATGAAGAGCGTTGGTGAAGTGATGAGCATTGGACGAACATTCGAGGAGACAATCCAAAAAGCCATTAGAGCAATTGATGATCGATTTGCAGGCTTCGAGCGTGTACGTTCTTTTCTCGTCAATTAGAATACCCCTCTGAGTATCCATCTGTAGAACGACTACGTAGAGGATGTTGACGAAGAGCTGATCAATCCGACAGACAAGCGCATTTTTGCTATTTCTACGGCCTTTTATCGTGGCTATAGCGTTGAGAAGATTTGGCAGATGACCAATATAGACAAGTGGTTCTTAACCAAATTGCAACATATCTTCAAGATGGAGCAAAAGCTTTCGTACGTGTTGAACCGTCGATTCTAATCGACATCCTTTGACGTGACCTAGGTCATTCAATGCATCAACAGTAACTCCTGAGCTCCTTCGCCAAGCTATGCAGTTGGGCTTTTCTGATCGTCAAGTGGCTACTTGCTTAGGATCGACCGAACTTGCGGTCCGAACAGTCCGTCAAGAAGCCGGTATTATCCCATTCGTCAAACAGATCGATACGGTCGCCGCAGAATTCCCCGCGTTCACTAATTACCTGTACATGACCTACAATGCCATCGAACATGATATATCTTTCCTGGATCGTGGCATTATGGTACTTGGTTCAGGCGTCTATCGCATTGGCTCTTCTGTCGAGTTCGATTGGTGTGCTGTTCGAGCCATCAGAACGTTGCGGGACCAAGGATTGCCGACCGTCATGGTCAACTATAACCCAGAAACCGTTAGTACCGATTACGACGAGGCAGATCGGCTATACTTTGAAAACATCAGTCTGGAGACAATTCTCGACATATATGATGTGGAGCAATCTCGTGGTATTATCCTATCCATGGGTGGCCAGACACCAAATAACATTGCCTTGCGGCTCCACCGTCAAAATGTCAAGATTTATGGGACTTCTCCGGAGATGATTGACACGGCGGAAAATCGTTACAAGTTTTCTCGCTTGTTGGACGAGATTGGTGTGGACCAGCCAAAATGGAAAGAGCTCACGAGTTACGAGGATGCTTCGGCTTTCTGTGACAAAGTCGGTTTCCCCGTCCTTGTTCGACCATCGTACGTCCTCTCGGGCGCTGCCATGAACGTAGTGTTTTCAAAAGATGATTTGTTGACGTACCTCACGGAAGCCACAGCCGTATCTCGGGATCATCCTGTTGTCATATCCAAGTATATTGAGCAAGCGAAGGAAATTGAAATGGACGCGGTTGCGAAAGACGGCAAAATGGTCATGCACTATATTTCGGAGCATGTTGAAAACGCTGGTGTCCATTCGGGTGATGCGACATTGATCCACCCACCTCAAGACTTGGATCCTCAGACCGTTCGCCGAATAGAGGAGGCCACGGCAAAAATTGGAAAGGCTCTTAACGTCACTGGTCCCTTCAACATTCAGTTCATTGCCAAGAATAACGAAATTAAGGTCATCGAGTGCAACTTACGTGCTGCGCGGTCGTTCCCATTCGTATCAAAAGTCACTGGCATAGATGCTATTGAAATGGCAACGAAAGTCATGCTCAATATACCCGTAGAGTCTTATCCAGATCCTGGATTGCCAGAAGACTACGTGGGGGTCAAGGTTCCTCAATTCAGTTTTAGTCGTCTATCGGGAGCAGACCCTGTTCTAGGCGTGGAAATGGCTTCGACCGGTGAAGTCGCCTGCTTTGGCCATGACAAATACGAAGCATACCTCAAAGGAATCATCTCCACTGGCATCGTCCCTCCGAAGAAGAACATTCTCTTCTCAATCGGAAGTTACCGTGAAAAATTAGAGTTGCTGCCTTCCGTGCAGAAACTTAGTGCTGTGGGTTTCAACATCTTCGCTACAGCCGGCACAGCCGACTTTTTGACTGAACATGGCGTCCGGTGCAAGGTAGGCAGACCGAACTAAATTTATTACTGTTCTCATGCAAGTCTAGTACCTTGATATGTTGGGTGAAAGTGACGATAAGCAGAAGTCAGAATACTCACTCACGCAGCATTTGGCGAACAATCTCATTGACATGTACATCAACTTGCCGTCGAAGAACCAGTATCGGCGCCCCGCAAGTTACGCCAGCAAGGGCTACTATTCACGTCGTATGGCCGTCGATTTTGCCGTGCCTTTGATTACAAACGTGAAAAACGCAAAAATGCTGGCAGAAGCCCTCGTGAGGAAGTTGCCGCTAGATGTGTCAAGTGTTGACTCCAAAAGTTCCCACCGCACTCACACTTTTCCGGGCTTTGTCAATATCACTGCTTTCGTCCCAAATATCACAGGGCCTGGTACCAGAGACCTGGTTGCCGCCACTCAGGCATCAATAAGTGCTGGTTTCACCACAATTGTATTCTCTCCCGTCGGTGACGGCGGTGCAATTGAAGACTGGCAATTATTTGAGCAGGCGCGTGAGAATATCCTTGGCGCTGCTCATTGTAATTATGCTCTGAGTGTTGCCGCATCGACCTCCGATGCGCAATTTTTGCCTGAAGGACTCAAGGTTGAAGCCAAGTCCCTCTTCATCCCATTCAGGAATGGCATTGGTCCTGCTATTTCCACAGTTTCTGCGTATTTCTCAGCCTGGCCCACCGAGAGACCGATTGTTACAAATGCAAAAGGGCCAAGCCTCGCATCCCTGCTCCTGCTGGCTAGCTTACACGACCGTACAATCCACGTTACGGACGTTCAGACCCACGACGACCTCCTTTTGATTTCTCTTACCAAAGTCAAGCAACTGAAAGTCACTTGCGACGTCTCTGTCTACTCACTTTTCTTCAGTACTGAGCAGTTCCCTCAATCCAAAGTTCTGCCATCCCCGGAGGATCAAAAGGCGCTGTGGCAAAACCTCGATGTTATCGATGCCTTCTCCATTGGCTCTGCGCCTTACCAGCTGGCGATAGAGTCAAATAAGATCGGCTCCCCGTGGTCTGGCATGGAAGAGTCCATCTCGTTACTCCTTACAGCTGTCGCAGATGGGCGTCTTACTTTGGATGGCGTTCGTCGTAGATTGCATGATAATCCAGTCCAAATATTCGGCCTCTTAGATAAGGCTCACACCCATGTCGAGGTGGTGATCGGCCGCAAAACACCTTTCAGCAAGCGTCTTACATATTGGACACCTCTGGAACGCGCACCAGTGTCGGGATTCGTACATCGTGTTGTAGTGCACGGCAAGACCGTCTTTCTAGACGGTTCGCTTTCTTCGACGCCAACCGGAAGAGATGTGTCAGGCACGACAGTGGCACACATCCCCGTGCAACCGGTACAAATTACGGTGACTTCAACACCTGCAAGTACAAAGGAGGCGGACCTTACACAACCCATACAGCCAAGCCCTTCATTTACCATTGTTCCTCGAGCACCTGACGTATCGTTACCTTCCCTTCAATTGACACCGTTTACCCCTCTCTCTTCCTTCCACCGTCGTCATATCCTCTCTGTGAAACAAGTAACGCACAGAGACATGTATGATTTGTTTGCGCTTGCTCATGAGTTGCAAGTGCAAGTAGAACGTAATGGCAGACTGAATATCCTGAACGGTAAAGTGCTTGCCACGCTCTTTTATGAGCCATCTACTCGTACAAGTGCATCATTCGATGCCGCAATGAAACGCTTGGGAGGCGAAGTTGTCCAGGTTAACGCTGATACATCCTCAGTACTCAAAGGAGAGACTCTTCCCGATACTGTTCGCACCCTTGCTTGTTACGCAGATGCCATCGTACTTCGGCACCCAGATGTAGGGAGCGCGCAGCTAGCAGCAAAATTCTCGCCCGTGCCAATTCTCAACGCAGGTGATGGCATTGGCGAACACCCAACTCAGGTACGTATAATTGGGAACTTACTTCGTCTTTTGTATTAACATTATTCGAGGCTCTTCTGGATGTTTACACCATCCGTAGCGAGTTAGGAACTGTTAATGGACGCATTATAACTATTCTTGGAGATCTCAAGAACGGTAGAACTGTTCATAGTCTGGTGACTCTTCTTTCACTGTACTCGGTCCGCCTCAACTTCGTTTCACCTCCATCACTTGCTATGCCCAGTACTGTGATCTCCGCAGCTCGGAAGAACGGAATACCAGTCACCATCTGCGAGTCTCTCGACGAAGTCTTGGAACACACTGATGTCCTTTATGTGACCCGCATCCAAAAGGAGAGGTTTGCCAGTGAGAAAGAGTGGCAACGAGTTAAAGACGCCTACCGCGTGGACCATGCTGTTCTCTCGAGGGCAAAAGAAGACATGATAGTGATGCATCCCCTGCCTAGAGTCAACGGTATGTAGCGTCAACTCTGTTCGTACGCCCAGGATAGATCTCTAATCTCCGTCCCAACCACAGAAATTGACCCAGAAGTTGATTTTGACTCTCGCCGTGCTGTGTACTTCCGACAGATGCGTTACGGTCTCTTTGTATGTGGCATCCATCATTGCATCAATCACCTCTGACTTGTTTAGATCCGTATGGCTCTTCTCGCAAGCGTCATGGCATAAAATTTGGTGATCAAAATTTAAAGGATAGATTACTCGAAACATCTTCTACACTCTCGTTTAGCGCTATCGTTTATGTATCAGTAGCTACCATGTTGTTGTGGCTTTGTCGCTCGCTGTTCACTGCTACTTGTCGGGATTTCCGAGTCGACTGTCTTGAACAGACGTGGTTCTGCAAGAATGACAGCAACCAAATTCTTTACATCATCACGTGATCAACGAGGGAGTCATGACAATCACACGTTCCACTCTCCTAACGAGATGGATGCTAGCATTGCTAGGCAACCAGTTCTGCTGGGTAGGCGCAACGTAGAAGTCCGCGATTCCACCGGTGCTACTATCGCTGGTCCACCGCTTTCTTTGATGGCTTCGTGCCAAGCTGACGGCTTGTGTAGGGTTCTGGCAATATGGTACTCTGAATTGGGCAGAGTTTTATAGATACTTAATAGCGTTCATCATTACGAGGGAGGATTGGTTAGTTTTCCAATACGACCCCACCCAACAGCAACGTGGCGCAGCGTGTCTACAGGGACCTCAAATCGTCCAGCCAGGTCATTATGTAGTTCTTTCGACTGGTGAGTCCCAATCACAATGGGAAGTGAAGCTTCTTATCCGGGAACAAATCAGCTGGTGTGTCCATTGGTGTCGGCCTGGTGGCAACTCTTGCACGTCCTCGCAACCCTGCGTTGTCTGGTACCCCTTCCCGCGTCAGCGATCAATTAAATCTTCCTTCTCGAAATTCGGCTGAATGCCTGCTCTTACAGGAACACTACTACAGGACCCGTGGACGTGCTAGAGATGGCAAATGCCTCATCACTGGCCTAGAAACCCAAACATATAGTCGCCTTAAAGTTGCGCATATATTTCCACGAGCGCACGACGTTGAGGTGGTCATTTTCTCCACAACATACTATTAAACGCTGACATTCAATATGTCATAGTGGATACGGAAAGGTTACCCGAGCAAAATCACTGACACGGCAGACGAAACCTGCATGGGTGGTCCAATAAAGATCGACTCAGTCCAGAATGTAATCACGTTGCGAAGCGATTTGCATGATGCGTGGGATGACTATGAATTTGGCGTAGATCCAAATGTGAGAATTCTCATATGATACTTATCCTTTGTTCCTCAAACTCAGAACCTTTTTCTTTGTGCAGAACAATTACCGCATCACTGCATTTACCAACGGTAACGCAGATATCAATGGCCTTCATCTCCAGTTGGACCATATCCAAGATCCAAACCTCCGCCCACTCGATGAGCTTTTCACCGACCACTTTATACAGGGGATTTTTAAACATATAAGAGGCACGGCGGAACCGGAATGGACATACGAAGACTATGATGACGTTTTTGGCAGTGGCTCTTTCGATATGTCGAACGCCAAGATCTGGGGCACTAAGGAAGGAAAAGAGCGATTCGAACTTGCACTTGCGGATCGCTTGTTTGATCATCGAATATCGCAACAACCCAAATTGACAGTTGGATGATTATCGATTATGGCTTAGTAGTACATATGGATGGGCCTACTAATGAATTAGAAGCAATACATGGCAGCAAAATATTGATTGGTTGTACTTTCGGGTCTTACTAACACGGATAGCGATTGAGCAAGAAGCCCTGTAATTACCGTCTGCTTTGGGTCGTAAAGAACGAGCCAACATGTTTCAAATTGGCAACCCAAGCATTGTCTTGAATTCAAGGCGCCTTGAAAGGGTCCCAGTGCGCAAGATGATCGATAGATATCGTTTCGTCAGGAGGTAATCATTGCCGAGAAAGGCAATTTGCATATTTGGTCGCCTCTTGCATGGACTCTGATGAGACCTCCCTCAAGCAGCTCATCCGTCACTGGATGAACGAGCGGAATGTGCCTGATATTCTTCCTGCTCAGGAATTCCTCCTGAGCCATCTTTTAGACCACCTAAGGCGGCAGGTACGCATCTATTAAATCAACAGCTGCGCTTACAGTCATAACGCGCCATCAGTAGTCTGACGTGGTCCAGTTGTTGCGAGGAGATCCTTCAACCTCAGAGGAAGAGCATCTAAGGATAATGCTTGTCCAAACTGAAGTTGAGCGCGTCAAGTTCATCGTGAATTCTTATGTGAGGACGCGGTTATTCAAGGTACCTGTTTCCCCTTCGCCATGCATGGGCCGTCTGGCTTGATTGCGCAAAGATTGAAAAATACGCGCGGTTTATCAGCACCAACGCAGATATTCAAACAAGGCTAACGGCCGCAGAACGGGACTATGCCCTTCGGTATGCATCCTCTTACATTGATCTGTCCCATTGATGATCTGTCTCAGATATGCACGCATCACGGACAGACATCTCTTCGCTTCCGTGCTGCAAAGTCTACCCGATTCTCAAGCACATCTAGATGACGAGGGGGTAACATTTATGCCCTCAATGAGTGGGTGTTCACTTCCTGATCGACTCCTATGGTATCCGACTTTGTGCCAGTAAATCAGCCGGACCTTTCTCGCCCCGTGTTTGTGCATGCTCTCCAAGACTGTCCCCCCGCATATCTGCCCGAGTACGCTCCGTCATCTTTTATCACTGGAAGCCTTCGTTTATTGCCACGTCAGCGGCACGGTACTCAAGATGAAAAAAGACAGCATATCGCTCACACACTACTCTGTCGTAGAACATTTCGTAGCAAGCGGGGAAGCAGAGCTTATATAATAACTAATTTCGACTCCTTTAAAGCTGAACTAAAGTACTTACGCTGGTATTAAAATCCGCAACGCTGACCCCAAGAGAACGAATACAAATGCTTTGTTATTACAGGCTTTTACCGCCTAGGCATATAAGGTTTATTATTGTCCCAGTCATTGTCTTCGCTTGAGCTTGGATCTCTATACTGTCTTGTGCGGTCGTAGCCTGATTGCCGCTGCCGTCCTCGTTCTTCGTCAAGTTTCATCGAAATGTCGCCATCCCCATCCTTTGGTCGTTCAAGGTCGTAGTCATGATCCGGTTCCGATCTCGTCTCTCCTTCCCCTTCCCCTTCGCCAGCTGCAGTTTCTTCTTGCTCATGCCGCTCTCCATTACCACCCGCTTCTTCGACCTTCTTTCCTCGCCTTCTCTTCGTTGGAGCACCAGGTTCACCAGCAGCGCCAGCCGGCTTTTTACCTTTCCCTCGTTTCCTCTTTCCCTCTGTTCCCTCACCTTCAATGGTCCCCCCTGCAGAGGGATCTGGGACAGCTTCCACTATCTCCTTGAGGAAATCGAGCATTTCGGTCTTCTCTATGGCGTGCTTTCTATAGATGCCTTCATCAGGGTCGAGCATCTAATCATACATACAGCCTAAACATACAAGTGATATGGTTCAACTTTCTTCGACCCACGTTCGACGGTGACCTTGCTCGCTTCTTCGACGATCAACGCGAGAAATAGCTCCAACGCTTTTGCTACGAGACGCAAACCATGATGTTAAAGCGTGGCATGTGATTATTAGAGAACGTACGTACATATGACGACCGGTGTGGCTTGCGCGACTTTGCCCACTTCTTCATCTTTCTGCATTATCTTTTTTATGCGTGCCTATGGTGCCAGAAGAACAATTGCAGAGGATGGCATCACGTCCATATCATCATAGTTGCGCCAGTTGTTGCACAATAACGTCAGCACAGGGTGACAATGGGAAGCCGGAGCCAAAACGGAGCAAAGAAATCTTTGAATGAGTTCTACATCATTGGACACGAGCGGGAGAAAAACGCATACAACGGGAAATTTGGTTTGCTTATTTTTGTTTTTCATGTTATCGGGAAATGTGGGGAGGCTGAGTGATGGGGAGAAATTTGTTTCACGTCCCGGAGCCGCTTTTGAAGGGCGTACGTTTCTGTCCCGCTCAGATTATAGATGGGAATAAATGCCTTTATTCGGAAAGCTATGAGCCTCGCTAGATGCCGAAGGGCGCCTAACAATGAGGATCACATCCATACCGCGACTATTATATGTCAGTGTAATTCGCTTGATACTCGACATGGATCATTTGGGTGAATGTATAACTCTACTTACTGGTGCATACATTGAAACATGTGCACAATCAATTTAATAATAATGGCACAGCAACAACCCAAAGGTAACGATAGAACCGATTCGATTCGGAGGCTCAGGGACTCTCAGGGAGCTCTGTGCGACATGAGCACGAGACTAACTTCCTTCGGAAATCCCGAAACTTATTCTTTGCGATACCCACTGTCACTGACCATAGCTATTCTTCTTCATCGGAGAGCCTGCATCCCTTACAATAGTGACAGGATCCTGAGAGAGTTTGTCCACGCCGCCGGTCCTTTCCGACGACCGTTGCTCACAACAAATTCCCTACCTCCCCTTCCGCACAACCTCTTAATACGTTGAATTGACAAACATTTTTCGCATACGTCGTATCTACTAGTATATTTCAACATAGCTTCCCGAAGGCAATAAGTACTCAAGAATAAAAGCAATGTACCTAAATAGATTATAAATAAATTACAACAATGGAACGTCGGCTCATTCATCCGGGCATAGCATCAAACGGACAACACTACCGATCGTCTCCAAGCTGATCCAGACAGCAGTTCAGCCCGCTTCACTTGTGGACAATTTTTGACCCATTGACTGAGCCGCGTCTCTTCTATAACTGTCAATGGCAATGATAGTTGCCCGTCATCTTCTTTGGGATAACGGAGATTTAGTCGGCGCAGGCTGGGGTACCGAGGTAGAGAAACGTCTAGTATCTTGTATAGCGTCTGAATATATTCGATCAGCCAACAATCCTTGCTTTCATAGAAGCACGTACCTCATCGCTTCCTGCCGCCCACGCACCAATGAGCTCAATTTGGAGCTCTTCAAGCCCGTTGCCTAACCCAGTGCCGACAGACATTAACATTTTTTCCACCGTCCTCCTGTCTACTCTCTCTCCGAATCTCAAGCCAAACCTCTTTAGGCCAAGCAACCTTTGGACAAGCGCGGTAGGTCGTAGTCCGGAGTATAGCGTCATATCGATGTTGATCGTTACATCAACGAGCGGACGCGGAAGGTTGTCGACGCACTCTTCTTCCGATTGTGGTCGTTCTGGTGAAGAGGCACCAAGAAGAGATACAATAGTAGGTGTAGCATGAAGCACCTTCAACTTCGGCAAAAACGTCCGTAAAGGGGCGAATTTCGCCAGTGGATGTACCCACTCTGGTCCGGGCTGGATTAGTCCTAATTCGTCGTGCAGTTGCGTCTCCTGTACCTGTCCCCCCGTACACTCGCCATTGCAGATGGGGAATGACGGTGATACGGGCGCCGCTGGTATCCCAGTTGAATCTCTCGAATTCCCAGCCTTGGCGTTCCAAGGAACCGAAGACAAGCAAGAATTACATCTCTTCTGCATACTTTGCCTCGTCGGGGATTTTGGCGACTGCGGGGCAGGCTTGATACTCTCGCTGGATGACCTCTTCACGCTGCTCGCTTTCTCCACCAGCATAGGGAATAATAGTATTTTCAAATCGTTCATACTCTCCAACCATGCAAACATTCCCTTTGCTTCATCGTCGTCCATTGTTACGTTCCTAAATTCGACACTCTTCAGCCCAGGCCACGTCATTTTCTCCATTGCGGAGCTGAATAAGAAAGGATGATACGAAGGCACAACGATTTCTTTTAGTCCGGTCATGCGGGAGAGAGCTAAAACGAGGGTCGCGGACAAGAAGGTATCTTCGAACACTTCCGATTCCTCGCGGGAAACATTCGCTGTTGGCTCAAGTTCGTGCTTGGGGGCGTAAGGAGATGAAGGAAACCATTCTGGCCACTCGTGACACATAAATTTGGTCACCAACGCGGTCAGGTCGTTTCTCTTGACCAACAGACGTAGCAGCTGTCTCACTCGTATTGGCCCGTCCTCGATGCCTTCCTCCAGAGAATTGAGGTCAATGACACTGTACAGCAAAGCCCGAACGGCTGTCGCGTATTCCTTGTTCACGAGAGCGACGGAAGCGAGGTCTTTCCTGTCAGGCAAGAAAGAGAGAGCAAGGCTGAGTACTTCGTGAGGTAGCTGGAGCGAAAGAGGATAGGGAGACGGAGGGAATGAGTGGAAAGTCGATGTAGCAGTGGTCGTTGCCGGTGTCGAGAAATTGGCTGCCATGAATGGAGATGCAGGCGAAGGGAATGGAAGAAGCGACCCACTGGATAGCGTGTAGTCATGCGCATTCAGCAGTGTGCTGCTTAAGACGGGGCTCTGGATGGGTGAGGAGTCCAGAGAACTAAGAGCATGTAGCGAAAAAGGTCCATTGATAATACTAAAGTTCGCCCCGAGGCTTGTCATGGTTGCGGTGCTTGCAGATGTCATCATACTGGCCATTGTGCCCGAGCTAAATCGTCTCGAGGCCGAAGGAGAAATTGGTGGTGTGGCGGACGCAGATGCTGCAATGTACGTAAGCGAAGAGGAGGATGTCAACCTATGAGTCAGGTCTGAAGAAGGTTGCGATGGCTTTGTCGATGGCGGCTCGGGAAACATATGGACAAGTGAGAAAGACATTATGCGTTTCCTCCCAAGCCCAGTATCATATTGATTTTGCTCCATCCCACGGAGCTGATTGACAAACGGATGTTGTGCTCCACCCCGCCGTGTAGAGCTGACAATGTCTTCCGTGTCGCTTTTACGTTCCACTCTCGCCGGCACTTCGTTCATGGCCTCTAGTTCATTTCCGTCTGGTTCTACTTTTTGCGCAGTTTCGCGTTTATCAAAGGGTGGTTCAACTGCTTCTTCGGCATCTCCGACCTGTTTCACGCCTTTCTTTTCCTGTAGGCCTTCTTTCGATCTATCGTGCCAGCCCTGTCCCTTCGTTATCCTATTCAGCCGGTTCACATCTAAAGGACGTCCGGTGAGCCACTGCAGCTCCATCCCCATCTCCAGATTCTCCTTAGCCTTACAAACGAGCAGAGCGCGGGAGCTCATTGCCGGGGAACTCAGCGCCCTCAGGCGGCGGCCAGCGCGCGTGACATTTGCATTACCCGCAGGACGCTGATTGGCTCCATCATCCGAAACTGCATTACTGAGCGATCTGTTTGGGAACCTAAAAGTCTCCAGCTGCAGGCCTCCGTTTTCTTCCCTGGATGCGTTTCGCTCCTTATGGGCCTGTTCCTGGACTAGTTCAGGGCCTACTTCCCATGGGTATCTGTCGCCGTACGGGGATGAAGGTAAGGAACTTATTGATGCTTGGTCACCTAACCCACTAGGCGGCCTGATATCCTCTTCGTCTGATTCGCCGTTGTACCAAAAGCTGCGAGGGGTGCGAGGGGTGCGAGTGGGTTCAACCGGAGTGTTCTCGGCTAGCGTACTCAGAATCTGCTGCGTCAATTTGGAACGAGAGTAGGTCAAGGACCGGAATGGAAGGAATGATGATACTGAGAGATTTGAGGAGGAAGCGGTCGTCACTATAGGCGGAGGGATACGCTTCTGCTTTGGCGGATTTCGGGACATTGGTTTGATGAGCTTGGACATATGTTTTAGCTTGTTAATGGAAGGGGACCTAACGCTGTTATCGTCTCCATCTTCTGCTTCATTCGCTACAACATTATCTGTCCCGTTTGACCTTGCAATCTGTTTTCCGGAGGGAGAACTGAACAGAGAAGAGACGCGATCGATGATATGAGAGGTTCTTGGCCGCTTGACCATCTGCGCCTTGTTTTCGACTGGTGGGGGGTACTTCTTACCGCTGCTTACAGGCCGGACTTTGGATTCGGATTGCCGTAGGTGATGTCGGTAAGGATCGGCCTTTTGTGGACTGTTAGAACGGAATTCAGTGCACGATGCACTGTTAGTGTGTAGGCCTGGAAAGTGAGGTGGAGCACCCTGTGGCACGGGAGGTTCATCTACTGCTGGTGCTGTGCTAAGACTGGGGGGGTTCGCTGAGCGACGACGGGAGAACATTTTTGATCAAAAGAGTGAACGGTAAGGGAGAGATGGCGTTATCAGGTTTCTCTGTACGTGATGTCGGCCTGATCAAGATTCGACGAATGCAGAGAGGCGACCTGTACTCACCCGAGAAGAGAGAAAAAGAAAGCTCAGTTGGCGACGGAGGCCTAGCAGAACTGGAGAAAACTAAAAGGAACCATGTCTAATTGACTGTTAAATCGAATTCAAAATAGAACTATAGTAGTTGCTTATGGCATCTTACGCTAACCCCTTGGCGTTCCTGGCCATGTGGCATGGGAAAAACGCTTTCTCACTTGCAGGTTCACAGGGTGAAGCTTACCTCAAAATGTGCTTGCGGTCGCACGAACGCAGCTCTGGCTAAAATGTAGAGATCATACTAAACTACTTATGGTCGGAATGCCAAACACAGGTATATTTCAACTCCGCTCGCTTAGCATATGTTATGGCACCACAGGCACAGATATTTCGGAACAGCTGAAAGAGGACTGAAATGTGGACAGAATAAAATATTTCATCCGTGAGTAAGGGGTATATGAAATGGCAAGTGAGAACCTTCTCTTCTAAATGCATCCGATAGAGTCGTACATCTTGACTTGCCACTTTGAGGCAGAGAGCAAGAAACTTGCAAACAGAATCGTACGGAAGTTATTCTGTGATGACTAAATTAGGAGTTTTCAGGGGCAAAAGCATTCATTTCACACCAGAACAGCAGGAAAAACCCTTAGGACTTATATGTCACTTAAGTCACTTTTCTTACTTATGGACTTATAGTTTAGATGGAACGACCGTTCGTTCCATGTTCTTGGTGACGGAACATGTTTGTTTCGTACGTCCTGCCACTCGCCGACGGTCCAAAGGTGCGGTTCATCACACGGTCACGAGTTTGCTGGGTAGAGCCGAGGGCGTTGCGGGCATCATCGATCATCTATGGCAAATAAGCGAAAATGCGAGGACAACCCAGAAGTAAATTCTCCCGACGGTCTCCGGAAATTACTATCGTCGGCTATCACAAGTGATGCATCTGCCGAAGTTGCTCTCCTTCATATCATGCATATCATGGAGGAGCATAATTTCAGCCCGAGTCTATTGCAACAGATCTTGACTGGTCCGTTCATTTTGTTTGGATCGCTATTTGATCGTATCTATTCCTTAGAAGGCAGCTTAAGCGTCAGATTTTCTAACGTACAATACCAGGACATGGCCCCTTTCGTTGGACTCGACCCTAATCGGAAAATGAACGATATCGCCACATTTGACCTCTACCGCTCGCGCATTCCTACATCGCTGTTCAAGTCCATTGTGCAGGATATGGACGTTCTACTGCCGCAGTATGGGCCCCCCATTGAGCATGAAACGGAAGAGGCGACATCCCGGTTCCTTGCCCCGGTGAGAAGAATCGAGTTAGCCCTCCTGCTGCGAAGAAACTCAGACCGTTGTTCTCAGATCTTTAATCGCTTGGTTGCTCAATTTGGTTTTGCCTTTAGAAACCTGCCAGAGTCTATCCTTGATGGCCATGTAACTACAAGAGGCAAGATCGAATATTACTTTAAGGCATTCGGTTCTATTGTGGCTCTTTTTATAGAAGTCAAGCTCAAAGTTGGTAGTGGAAAGGAGCGAATGGATGCGATTGCTCAAGTGATAGCGGAATGCGATGGTCAGGCGTCCTTTCAATAATAATTTGCACTGATTTTGACCACATATTCATGTCATAGCCTGCTGCTGGAACAATACACGACAAGGTCTTCATGTACCTGTATTTGGCATTCTTTGTGACGGGAACGTGTTCCAATTCTTCTTGTTTGATGGCAGCACCAAGCCTTTCTCATTCAGCCGTGGGACCCTCCTGGGAGATCTATAACTCTTCGGTACGGTTTTAAACTGAATGACTTTACAGCGGCGGAAAGCTCTCGACCTTTCATTCGTGCCCTGCGCCAGATATGTGAGATCATATTTGACCTGCTGCTTCAAAGTTATATTTCGAGCTTGGATGCATACCGAAACCGCTCCGTTGGCAAGGGTAAGAAGGAAGGGAGGCCAAGGAAGAGTACGCATGAATGGGAAGAGGCTCTCTGTTTTGCTGGCGATGCATTGGAAAAGTTTCGAGCTGCAGAAACAATGCGCCGGGACAATCTTCCCGATGAAGCAAACACGACTGTGCAAGACGCAATGGATATTCTCAAACGCAGGTATGACCCTTCGACGTTAATCCACATCGCATCTACTGACTTATAATCCAATCTAGCATAGATAAGGTTCCGACCATTGACAAAACAAACCTCATCATGAGCGATTGGGATGACGGGGAGGTTGAAACAATATAAATGTCAGAATGAAATTTTTTTGGTCCTTGATACGGCAATTGTGTGTTCTTACTGCCACATCAGAATGTCTTAGGGTACCTGTTCTCCACTTGAAGGCCGACGCACGAGAGGATCTTACCAGTTTGATGTTTTCTTTCTCATATTGTTCGACGAACACATAGTCTCTTCGTTCTGGGCCATGATTCGACAGAGCGAATTCATTCCCGGAACATTCCACCAATGCCGGAGGGAAGGAATCACCATAGTGCTTGAGTGAATGTTGGCGAGGGAGGTTGAACCCATTCGTTGAAACATATCATGGGCGATCGTCTGCCCCTATCGTGAACGAGTACGAGAAATGGCGGAAACGACCGCTAACGCGAACGAACGAACTGATGAAACACAGGATGGGCAGGGACAAATAGATTCACAGCATCACTGCCCCTGGATATAATTTAGTCTGGTATGACCGTACAACTACCGGTCCGGACATGTAAGTTGCTCGTGCTTATGCATAACGTGAGGTTACTGACCATTATTCCAGATTATACTTGTAAATCCGGATCCGCCTGTCGGGTTTGCAAATTGGGTTATCACGATGTGCTTTTCGAGTAGTTACACTTGATCTCACTTCCTAAACCCATTCCAACAGTCTTGGTACACTAGTGATTCAAAGTCCGGTTGCGCAACTGGTCAAAAAGACCGAAACCAGATCGGACCGACACCGGTTGCCGGTTTTGGCAACTGTGAGTACAAACGCGTTTGTGTCTCGGGCCGAGCCTTTTTGCCTAGAGGCAGAAGACCGGTTGCAACCTTCTTTTAGGCAACCGTTGGGAGGTTGGAGTGGATTAGTAGGTGGGCGCGCGAGGTCCAAAAAATCGGCTATGTAGCCACTTTGTAGCCGGTCCGGCGACTTAGCTTAGCTTAGCTTTGACAAGTCAACACTAGGTGCACCACGTGCACTCCAGGGTGCACACCACCTGCCCTTTCCATTTTATTCCCGCCCCATACGGACCATTAAAGCGGAGAACGAGGAGAAAATGGAATGTAAGCATACAGAAGGTGCGATGCCATTTTTGGAATAGTTGATTGTTGGCAGCCCATGGCGACCAACGTCGCAGCGTTACCGGTATTAAGCACTAAGTACTTTTAGTAGCTCCCAAAAGATACCTGGATGTCAAACACATCATGTGCATACATAAGTACTAACTTGATGCGAAACCAGATGTACGCATTGGCCTTCTATTGTTCGCACTGGTAGTTGGACTTGATATCGCTGTTATGGATGGGCCGCGGCGTAGGCTATTGTTTGCCTCTCACGTCATATTAACGCAGTTTTCATAGGTCAAAAGTGCCAGGTGACAATCACGACTGTCGTCTATGTCATGGAACGATCCGGGCATGCAGATGTTCATATCAATAAGAGACGCGTTTGTTCATTGACTTGTCCTGCGGCGGCTGGGTAAACAAAATTTGAAAACTTCTGATCATCAAGATGCGCATCTCGAGTCTCGCTGCTCACTAAGCGACGCTGGGCAACAAGGTGCTGTATTTAAAACTTGTCAATCCTTCACACAAGGTAACGAGTCTATGTCTAGGTAGTGGCTGTCGCCTACCATCCATCCCGACAATAGGAATCGACACAAGGTCTAGATCTGTTTGACAACTATAATGTTTTCTTTTCATGCTTTTGATTGTTTTTCGTAGGAAGTTCACACTGTGATACTTATAAACATATGGAGGCGAAGTCTCCGGCAGTCATGTATACTTTTAATAGTTCTCAATTCAATTTCTATGCTAAAAAAAGAAAGGTCTAGATCTGCATAGCCGTTATTATGCGCAACTTGTCGGTCCTTATCAAAATAAGCATGCGACTGGTCAACAGACATCCAAGGCTTAGAATTGAAAATATACAATAACGGGGCTGCTGGAGACCAATAATAAACAACCTCCTGCTACGTGAGTATTTATTTACATATGACTTTGCAGCGGCAATCCTTGAGACTTCAATCCCCATAATGCGTCATCAGGCCATCGAAGAATCACCTCATTTGTACGAGTGCCCTTATGCAGCGGTCTTCCATGATTATGTTCAGGCCTATGTGCCCTTGCGCCAGCCCGTCATCAACTACTCAACGTCATCTGCAGATCACGCCATCTATCGTCTCCCTCCTAATCTCATGCCGTTCAAGAAACTAGTCTTCCGAGATCACTAAGGAAATATTCGTCTTGGTATGTGGAAAGGGCGTTTTAGGTGTTCCGCCGCGCTCTCAACAAGACCAGCTGCGCCTGGCTTTGCAGCTAGTCTGTCAGGATTGGCGACAGGATCGTGATTAATACCCCAGTACTGTGGAACGACCTTGACCTGAGGATCACATCGCGACGCAGCTTATGCGGTCATAACATTCATAAGGTCACACTTGCGGATACCGATTCATGGATTCATCGTGCAAGGTCATGGCTGCACCTACTGCAGGCAACTCCCTCATTTCATTGCATCTACTGGTGTTCCCCTAGTGTCGAAACATGGCGTGTTTCCGGTCGTACTCCCTCGACGGGTCATATCCTTTCTTTCAGATTATAGATTCAGGGCACTGTCTGTCCATGCGCCCGTTGCGTCATTTCTAGACTTCGACGAATCGCTCAATGCATCTTTGCGCAGTGCCAATATGCTCTCCTTATGTGCGCCCATGTCGACATATCCACTGATGCGTCTATATTGGCGCCCACCTTTGTTCTCCTCGCTCAAATGCTTATCGCTCACATTGAGTGACGCCCTTATGTGCAAAGACCTGCTGTTGGCTTTTCCGTGGCATCAATTGAGTCAACTCCAATTGGGCACCATAAAACAGCTGGATTTGGCAGCGGATATCTTATGCCGGTGTAAATCGCTTGTCAACTGCACGATTCACATTGAAGAGTGTGATGGGTTTTCATTACACTTCAGCGATATACATCTCCCCCATTTGCAGCGCCTGTCTCTTGTGAGCAATATTGTCGGTTCCGCAAACGAATGGGTTCTCCGAGCTATGATCGCTCCAAAGCTTGTCACTCTCAGCGTGTCAGGTTTGTTTGGCACTTCTTTTATGACTCTTGAGGCGGTTAAATTCATGGCGACGCGATCCTGTTTCCAAAACAGCCTTCAAAAGCTCGTGCTTAGGAGTATTGAAGGCGCTGTGGATCTCCGTTCGATGTTGGACTTCTTTCCGTCTTTACGTTTCGTAGAGGCAGTCAACACTATTGCCAATCAAGGCACGTTGGATTCGTTGGCCGACGGTTCAATTGGTCCATGTTTAAAGGGGATACATCTTGGAAGCTACGATCTGAAGCCAGGTGTCTTATTGGACATGGTTGCGAGCAGACAAGAACGCGCGAAGCGTTCTGATTCAAGGATTGCACCTTTTGTCTCTGTATCATTCTGTTTCCCCTCGACTCAATTCCCCGATATCGCTGCTCAGTATTCTGGCCAAGTGGCTCGTCTGCAAGCGAAACTCAACATTGAGCTAATGCTAGGCAGGTTTCCTACAGATTCCCGATTACAGTGAAATAGCAGATGGCGAGACGGTGCTAAATTCTCCTGGGTTGGTCAATGTACCTGCTATTCAAACTTAACATCATAGAACTGCTTCCGTATGTACATCATGCCGCGATTATGGATTACTACGTCGGCCTATACAGAATATGGTTAGACATCACGGAGTGATCTTAGATGAAGTGAACGTCGCTTCCTGCTTTTGCCGCCGATCCCGAATAAGTGTCGCTCATGAGAGGCTTTAGTTCTTGGGACAGGCATGCCGTCATAACAGAAAGCCTCCAAACACAATCAATCATTACGACATTTCTTTACAACTACACATCCAAACCCCAGAATCTACCTTTGCATTTGAAGGGCGTACATGAATATATCGACACTTACTGCCATCCAGCGGCTCCCAGTGCAACGATCTGCCAGACTCAATTGGCGTTAACGGGAAAGGATGTGCGAGATTATGGTTTGTCGCAGGCTTTGGCTACCTCGCAAGTGGCAGATAGGTATGCGTGAACTATGGCGTCAAGCCGTACCATGAGTTATCGCGTGCTTTTTGTCATCGTGATTGGTTAGCGTTGCTTGGGGCGTAAGGCCAATCCGAAAACGAACGAAGCATCTGTCAGAGGGCTAAGTTACTGACGCCGAGATCCATACAATTAGACCTGAGGCTTGAGGCCTGATGCGCGTTCTAAGAGTCGCGCCCGGCGGCTAGCCTTCGCGCGGTGCGTAATACCCTCTAGTCTCATCTACCAGCTCTGCTCACCCATCCGGGCCACCCTCGTTACGATGTCCCGTAGCTGTCTTGGGCGCATATCTGATCTCAAAACCGATCCGAGGAGCTCAGACCTCAGGAACCTCGCGTCGGAGAAAGATAGCTTTACGAGCGCGGAACGGCAGCATTTGACAAAAACATACGATGATACCAAGTTTGAACGCGTGTGGAGGAAAATGGACATGCTTATTTGGCCGGTCGTGTCCATATTTATCTCTTATCGTACCTGGTGAGCCAGGGGGAAAAGAACGGGGAGATGGAGCTAATACGCTGGTGTTGATACGTAGGATCGCACCAACTTTGGCAACGCAAAAGTCGCCGGGATACAAAAAGACCTTAAGTTGACGAACCACCAACACAGCGTAGCTTTATTGATCAATTATGTTACTTATATCTTCTCAGGACTGCCCTCCAGCTTGATTCTCAAGGTCCGGTTGATCCTTTTGTAGCGGCAGTCGGTCCGAACCTGATGTTGCCTATGCTCTCGCTCTAGGGTATAGTGACCACGCTGCAGGGTGTGGTACAGAATTACCAGGGACCGCTCGCCTGCCGATTTTTCCTCGGCTTGTTGGAAGGTGCGACCGCTTGCCATTTAGCTACTATGCGTCGACCAATGATTCGCTACGTTTGGCAAAAGGTGGCGTGTATCCCGGATTAGTGCTCTACCTCTCGTCCCTTGGCCCGCGACAAAGACTCCCATGAAGGTCGGTTCCATCCTCTACCAAAGATAAAAGCCGACGATGCGCATGCAGGGTCACCACCTTCTTTTCTACCGCCACGATTTCTGGTGTATGGCATCATCCACATGAGCGGTATCGGGGAACGGCCAGGGTAAACATAGATATTTATTCTCGAAGGACTGTAAGGGTGTTAGGTTTGACGTGACGTTTTGCAGCTTCTGGCCTTCAATCATTCAAGAACTTGGTTTTACCGCTACACGTGCACGGCTAACGAGTGTGCCGCCATTCGCGACTGCTTTTCCCGGTTGGTCGCTTCCATTTCAGACCAATCAACTATGGCAAGCTCATTCCCTTGCAGTTTGCGTGTTTCTAGCTGAGAAAAAGCCAGGTTTAGGCGACAGATCAGCGTAGTACCTCCAACGATACGATGCCATTCCGTGTGCCAGGGGCTCGCTTGTTGTGTATCAGCCTTATTGATAGATTCTTTTGAACTATGTATGATAAATAGCGTCAGGCGAAATGACATATCTGGAGCGGCAGAACGAGATTGGAGAGAACGCAAATACGCGTCGTTGTATGAAATTAACTGCTATCTCGGTTCCCACCCCCCCTTTTTCTCTCGCAGTACCTAGCCCAACCCGTCGTCTACAGACCGAGCATTTGTATCGAAGTAATCACTCCCACTCATAATACTAGCCCTAGTCGAGCAAGGTTTCGAGCAGTCGAAGTCGGAGCTTCCAAGTCTAATTTGTTTGGCAAAATCTCTTCACCTTCACTGGTGTCACCGATCGCGTTTTGTTGGAATGTTTGTGCCAAGGAGCTGCCTTCGTCAGTCTCTCTGCCGATTCTATTCCACCGTAGTCAATTACGATGGTCCGTCTTTCCCACCACTTTCCTGCCTCAAATCAATTGACTGTCGATAGTATGTGTCATTGGAGGCGGCCACGCGGGTTGCGAGGCGGCGACAGGCGCGGCCAGGACAGGCGCACGAACTCTGCTTTTGACGCAAAACGTGAACACAATTGGCGAGTTGTCGTGCAATCCCTCTATAGGCGGGGTCGGAAAAGGCACATTGGTGAGGGAGGTGGATGCATTGGACGGTGTCATGGGTCGTGTGGCGGATAAAGCCGGCATCCAGTTCCATATGTTAAACAAGTCAAAGGGGGCCGCTGTTTGGGTAAGCACTGGTCCTTTTAGTGCCGAGCTGCGCTTACGCGGTTGCAGGGACCCAGAGCGCAAGTTGACAGGAAATTGTATAAGCTGCATATGCAGGAGATCATGAATCGATATCCTGGCCTAGATATTAGAGCTGGAAGCATTTTTGATCTTGTATTTGACCATTCCCATGAGGCACTTGCGGGCGGGAAAAAATGGGGAAAAGTCTGCGGCGTAAGGCTAGGTCAGTTAATCAATGTTCTTTTTTTTGGATGTATCTGACTCTAGTAGACTCCGGTGAAGTCGTCAATTGCTCTCAAGTTGTTATATGCACGGGCACTTTCTTATCCGGTGAAATACATATGGGTATGCGTTAAACAACGGTTCGCTCTTGGTGATAGAGAATACCTTTTAGGACTCAAACGCTTCCCTGCTGGACGCATGGGCGAATCACCCTCTATTGGCCTTTCATCATCACTTACTTCCGCAGGATTCGTACTTGGTCGTCTGCAAACCGGAACACCAGCTCGGCTTGACAGAAGCACCATCAACTTCCTTGGCTTGGAGCGGCAGGACGGTGACGAAGAACCGTTACCATTCAGTTTTCTCAATGGTTCCGTGGATAACGCGGTTGGTATATGCGTCGATGAATCAATTAATTATGCTTAAGAGCGATGCAGGATAATCAAGTGGTATGCTTTAGGACTGCGACGACACCAGAGACGCACAAATTTGTGAAGGATAATCTACATCTAAGTGTGCATATCCAAGAAGCTAAAAAAGGCATGGATTCTTTATTCCGTCTCTTAGACACTGACGTATGAGCATAGGTCCGCGATACTGCCCTTCTCTTGAATCCAAAATCTTGCGCTTTAGCGATAAACAGCACCACACTGTTTGGCTAGAGCCAGAAGGTTACGATTCAGATCTAATTTATCCTAATGGTATATCATGCAGCATGCCCGAGGAGCTGCAAGAAATGATGATGCGTACCATTCCCGGGTTGGAAAATGTTAAAATGATCAGGCCGGCGTATGGTGTAGAGTATGATTTTGTAGATCCGAGAGAGTTGGGTCAAACTTTAGAGACGAAAAGGATCAAGGTATGGTGTTATCACAGTACTTTGTTATCAGATGTTTCTCTAAACGGCTGAAAGGGCTTGTTTCTAGCTGGTCAGATTAACGGTATACTCTCTTCTCCGCTTCCTTCTACCTTTTCCCTCTGACAATGGCACTTGTAGGCACAACCGGATATGAAGAGGCGGCTGCGCAGGGTGTAGTTGCAGGCATAAATGCCGGGTTAGCGGCATTAGGGAGATCACCAATGGTTTTGACCCGTGCGGATGGGTTCATCGGCGTGATGATTGATGACTTGATCGTCAAAGGAGCCGAGGAACCATGTACATTCATTCGCTATTCCTTGGTACACGTTTTCATCTTTTTAAGCAGACAGGATGTTCACTTCGAGATCAGAATATCGCATGACGACTCGATGCGATAACGCTGATTCTAGGTTGACGCCAAAGGGTGAGTTTACGTTTTTGTTGTACCAAATATCATATTGCAACCTGGTTTGGTTCAAGGGAGGGCAGCAGGTGCTGTCACTGACTCTCGATGGTCGGCGTTTGAAAGCACATGCTCAGAGATTGAGGATGTAAAGAAATTGTTAAAGAGTGTTTCATTAAGTCCTCAGGTGTGTTTCTGCGTCTTTCTCCATTCTGAGGGGCCTTGACGCATAACTGAAAGAGCTGGATTTCCTACGGGTTCAATGTCCAGCGTGATGGTGTGCCCCGTAGGTGTGTTTATTCATTTTTGCTCGCGGCGTATTGTTTTATGATTGTTACGGCATAGTGCATATGATTTGTTACGATACCCTGGTGTCACCGTGTCCAAGTTATTCCCTGTCATACCCGGGCTAGCCAACATGGACTGTTTGGTGTTGGCCAGAGTGCAGATTGAAGGTACTTATTCATCGGTTTTTGACATTCACACTAAAGCTTCGACTGCAGGACATTACAACGTGCACATATTCCGTCAAGAGGCCGATCTTCGGCTGTTTATGGAGGATGAATCACTTCTGTTGGATCCTTATATGGATTATGACACTGTGGAAGGCTTAAGCTTGGAGGTGAGAGAGAGATTGGGGACGGTTAGGCCAGAATCAATTGTGAGTGTTTTGACCTTCAGTATGCAGTTGGATTGTCTAAGGATGGTTGATATGAAGGGTGCGGCGAAGCGGATGGAGGGTATGACACCAACATCCATTGTGTGCCTCTTGAGACATGCAAAGAGGACATTTGGGAAACGATCGAGAGCTCTAGTGACGATGTCAGCGGACCTAACTGTTTCGGCATGGTGGTATTTCGTTTAAAAATGGCAGGCTGATGCCATATTGATAATCAAGTGGGGTTGGCTTGCATTTGACATTGATGTGCCAGTACATCACTGTACATGATCTTTTTCAATCACTCATTTTAAAATCACTGGAAATTTGGATTGCAAATATATAGGGTATTTATTGGTATACAGCTTAACATTTAATAAGAAATTTCCCAGGATGAGTGGTTGTATTGAGGATAGAAATTAGAAAATTATTATACACATTATGCATGTCATGTCTCACATCATATCCTGTCTTTGGATGGTCAGCTCTAAATATTTAGTCCACTACTATTCTTTGTATAACAGAGTAGGAATCCATAACAGTGAATTAACTTGTGTAGGTTCTGGCATAGATGAGCATCATTTTCTCACCATGGGGCAATAACCACTGCTCATTTGAAAATCACTGATATTTGGATAGTATACAAGGCATCTAATCATACTGTGTTTATCACATGGATATTGCCTAGGTTGAATGATCAGACTAAAGAGAAAGGATTGAAAATTGTATGTAAATGCACATTACACATGTGTTGTCTTGTTAATATCTTCTTCAAGTTCACTGAGGTGTTTTCCATATTCCAGTGTTTTCAGGATGCATTTCACCCATCATTCTCTTGCATGGCATGCACAGCATCATTAAGGATAGTTTGTGCCTTGGTCAGATGGCCTTGCTTCCAATAAATGATTGCCAAGTTTGCCCTGCTATTTATAGCATCTGGATTATTGTCTGCTTTTCTTTGTTCCACAACCTGAGCCTGCAGTACCTCTGCCTCATCTAGTCTTCCCTGTTCTCTGTGAATAATGGCCAAGCCTTGGATGCTCCTCAGGGTACTTGAATGGCTTTCTCCAAATTTGGTCCTTGATAACTCCACTACTGTGCTTTGTAATTTCTCTGCTTCATCTAGCCTTCCTTGTTTCCTGTATGTGGTAGCCAAATTGTTCATACTTAATATTGTACTTGGATGGTCTAGCTCATATTTGACCTTGTACTCCTCCATCACTTTTTTCTGCAATATTTCTGCCTCAACCAACTTCTCTTGATCACAGATATGTGATTGCAAGGTTGTTCATGCTCAACAAAGTTTCAATATGATTTTCTCCATATTTCTTCTTGTTGAACTCCAACAGATTGGCTTGTAATTTCTCAGCTTCATCGAACCTCCCTTGTGTACAATATGCAATTCCAAGGATTGTTCATGCTTGTGAGTGTGTCAGGATGGTCTGGTCCAAGACAAACTTTCCTACTTTCAAGAACACATAGCTCAAGGGTTTCTGCATCATGCCATTTTCCCTTAGCCTTATATATAACTGCCAAATTACCCATATTCCTAAGGGTATCTGAGTGATCTTTTCCAAGTTTGGCCTTGGATATTTCCACAATTTCTAAAAGCTGCTTTTCTGCCTCTTCAAGCCTGCTTTGATTCAAGTATGTAACTGCCAAATTGTTCATGCTTTGGAGAGTGTCAGGATGATCATCCCCAAGTTGAGGTCTCCTCTCCTTAACAACAATCTTGTGCAGCTCTTCTGCATCCCTCCACCTCCCTTTAGCATTGTATGCAAGTGCCAAATTATTCATGCTAGTAAGAGTGCTTCGTGTGGGTTTCTCCATATCTTGCCTTGATTCCTTCAAGTGCTTGCAACTGCATTCTCATTGACTCATCAAACTTTCCCTGGTGCCAGTATGTAAGTGCCAAATTATTCAAAGCAGTCAATGTCTGTGGATGGTTTGCACCAAGCTGTGTCTTCCTTTGTTCAAGGATTCTTAGTTCCAATTCCTCTGCTTGATCCCACTTCCCTTGTGCTGTATATATTGCTGCTAGAGTAATTCTAAACATTGATTTGTTAGAATTGTCCTTATTTTCTGGATTGTTCAATATAGACAGGATGAGCCCTTCTGCATCCTGCAGTTTACTTTGTGACAAATAGATAAGTGCAAGACGATGAACATTCATTGCAGCAAAGCCTGCTTCATAGTCATCTCTCTTTTCCTCCAGTACTTGTTTGATGAGTGATTCTGCCTCATTCCATCTTCCCTTAAGCCAATATGTGTGTGCCAGGTTGCTCATCATATTGGGCTTCAGTTTATCAAAGTTTTCACACTTTCCAGACATCCCCTGCACTTGTAGCAGAACTTGTTCACCCTCCTTGATCATACCATTCTTTAAAAATGCATTCCCCAACCAAATCATGCTTTGTAGGGTCTGAAAACAATTTGTCTCCAGATACTTTTCAATTACTTGTTGGTGAAGTTTGATTTCATCATCCCATTCCCCACATAGATGGAAGATATATGCATATAGAGTGTATTCCAGACCAGAATATTCAGGTGGGTTTGACTGGACAATTTTTTTAATGTGAAAATACACTAGTCCTGACAAATTCATAGTTTGAGTCATTAAGTGGTGAAGCCACAGCTGATAGGACCACTACAGCCCTGGCTTGCTTCCAATGTGATGTCTGATCTGACTCAGAAAGTCTGTCTCTGCTCCAAGTGTGCACCAATGGGTGAACTGAATACATCTCATGATCTCTCTTGATCAAAGAGAATGATAACAGGACCCCAATGCCATCTTGGAAGAGGAGTTCATTCCATTCCTCTTTCTCATTTAAAAAGAGAAGCTTTGGATTTGGGATTGATGGTGACAGTAATTCATCTGACTGCTCAATATTTTTTATATGCCACTTCTTATAAGTCTCTGCAGCTCTTTTGAATATGTCTTGAGAAATATTATCAGTATCAAGGAAACCAAAGAGACCATGAAGCAGGAGAGCACTCTGAGCTGCTTCATCACTTGCAGCTCTAGACTCTATCTCTTTAATTGATAAATCCCAAGTGCCATAAGCACAATGTCCATAACCAGATGCAGCCTTAAATTTAGGATCTGACATCAGTTTATAACGATGTGTAGCATATAGTTTCAGATAACGATCAGGTGGACAGTGTTGGATGTATGCTCCAGCCTGATCAATTGCCAGAGGAACATAGCCTAGCATAGAGACTATCTGTGCTGCAATGTCTCTTGAATAAGAATCAAGATCTCCACATTTCTGAAGCAATGAGATGGCTTCATCTTCCTCCATTTGATCAATAAGAATAGCAGGGTTGGATGTAAGTCTGTTCAAAGCTTTGTTTCTGCTGGTAATCAAGATATTGCCTTTGTTTCCAGATGGCATGAATTTCTCAACCACCTCATATCCACCATCAGCATTGTCAAATATTAAAAGCCAATTAGAAGATTGGCATGACATCCATTCCAATGCACCCTCAACTGATGATTTAGGTAAACCCTGAACTTTGGCAATTTGTTTCAAAGTTGTAGAAATTGAGCTTTCTGAAGAAGCATCAATCCAGAATATATGAGGAAACCTAACCACAAACAATCTTAGAACTTGGGAACTACATACCTAATCCACTCACCAGTCTTTACACTCTTCTATGAACTTGAGGCAGATTTGTGTCTTACCAACACCTCCCATTCCATGCAAAAGGATTGACTTTTTTGTGGAAGGTGTAACAGACACAGTTGGATCAAAGTACTCCTTCAGCTTCTTGAGATACAATTGCCTTCCTGTGAAGAGTGGACTAGGGTTCTTCAATCGTGGCAATGAGGGGATATCAAGTACAACATGGTCAGCTGACAAGTAGTGGATGATCTAAGAGTTGAGCCGCATAAGTGATTTCTAGTGACAACATTAACAGGTAATGGACGGTGGCGTACCTGATCGCCATGGACCTCGGTGAATGTGCCATTGCTTATCGTAAAGTCTCGGGCTCCAGAAAAGAAGCCAGAGACGCTGGAGGTGGTGTTGCCCATGGTGCGCGACTTGGACTGATGAAAGCAAGTGCTCAGCGCGTCACGCATCACGCATCACGAGTACGCTCGGAGACGTCCTCCCACGATGCGACACGAACATAGATCATGTGTGTATTCCCCCATCGAACACTGCATCCGGAAGGACCTCTGCAGTACTAATCAGTCAACCACCAACAGTAAGCCCCACACGCACAAAAGCTACGTAAATGGTAAACCCACCACCTTGTTTCCCCGATCAAAGCAGAGACGCGCGCTTGAGGACCAGAACGGGGGGGCACGGGCGACGCGACCTGCGGCGATGTATGCATGGGGCTGCGGCTGCGATTGCGGTTGCGACGGCGTTGGCCAGCGCTGCTGCTTCTGCTTTTTGGCCGCCCGCTCTCCGATGCTCGTGCTCATTCGTATTCGCGTTGGTTGTCCTTACCGCTCGTCCTCGGTACCGTCTCAATCTCGTCCACCTCTAAGATCCTGTCGCCTGCACGTACAGGTCCAAGGAACATCATCCACAATAGGGGCGGCGTTGTGGATGATCTAAGTTTGATGATAGTGATGGCGAGCGCGTCACTGGCACGAGTCACTGGCATCCGAGCAAGAAGCTCTCCTCAATCCAGCCAGTCAGCCGTCAACGTGTCAACAGCAAGTTCCAAGCAACGCAACCCAAACTTTTATAAACTAAAATAAGAAAAAAAGCCAGACTATATATAATATATTCGTGTGCGAGTCATACTGTATGGCTATAAGGACTTGGGCCCAAATGAAGACGAACGGTACGACCGAGTGAGAGTGAGTGAGTGAGAGATATGGAGAGAGAGAGAGAGAGAGAGAAAAGAGATCTGAGTGTGCGTCTTGTCGAAAACATATGCCAGAAGAAAAAGGAGAGGTAGAAATACTCACTCTTTACTAATTAAAGAAGGCGGCGAAAGGGAGAGCACATATGTACGATTTAGAATTGGTGGGTGCGAAAGGACAGTATCCAGCAGCAGCATCGAGAGAGATAAAAAAAGAATGACTCGATTCGAAAAAAAACGAATGGCGCTGTTGTGTTTTTTTTTTTCGAGTTGTAATGAACGTATGTGTGTGTGCGCGTGAGTTTTTGAGTCGAGTTTGCCCGGCAAAATCAATGTGCATCGAAGGAGGAAATGTGTGTATGTGTGTACATTGAGGCTTCCCGAACCCAAAGATGAGGACGGGTGGAGGTTGATTCATTTTCCTTCTTCCGGTACCACCACCAAAAAAAGGACCCACTATTTCACCAAAAGAGCACGAGTGCACCAAAGAGAGAGCGACAGGAACGGAGAGACTGGGCGAGACTAATACTCCTCCTCTTCCTCTTCCAAAACGTTATTCAGAGGTGCACCGTGCACATACCGTCCCGGACTCGGCTGCTCAAACTCCTCGAGCGCAATCTGCATTGGTTCAGACTCGACCACGACAGGCTGGTGGTGGGTCGTCGTCTGCTCCTCCGTCGGGACCGGAACGGGCACGGGAATCCGGCTCGCAGGCACAATGACGGGCGCAGGAGGGATAGACACCACCTGCAGCGCGATAGGCGTCGGCTGCGGTTGCGGTTGCGTTTGCGGTGAAGGCTGGGACGGAGACTGAGACTGGGCCTTTTGCGCACGGTCGCGCTCCCGGTACATCTTAATCAGCGCCGCCGTCCTGCTCTGCGGTACACCCGGCTTGGACTCTGCAACGTGCTGTCCATGGCCATTGCCGTTTTCTGCAGCCTCATTCACGTCGACATTCACAGCTAGCTGCGGAGGAGGAGGCGAAGGCGGCCGTTGCACTTGCACTTGTGGTTCCTGAACCAACTCCGGCACCGGCATCGTCTCCTGCACAGGCGTCTTGTCCTGGTGCGACTCTTCCTCCTCCCCCTCTTCATCTTCTTCATCTCCTTCCTCCCCCTTCTCCGCCTGCCGCCCAGCCTCCTGCCGCTCCTCATCTGTATCTCGCTCCAGCTTAGCCCTTAGCTCTTCCTCCAGATCCAGCGAACTCGTCGGCGGACGTCGCTCAGGGTGCAAATCAAAATACCCAGGCTGGCCCCTCCTCGCCTTCAATCGCACCTTGCTCACCGCCTCCTTGAGCCGCTCGTCCTTCCCGTCCTTCACATCTTCCTCATTCTCATTCTCGTGCTGCTCGTGCCCATGGTCATGGTCATGGTCATTGTCCTCCGCATCCCCATTGGCACCGCGCTCCGAATACCCCGAGCTCCCCGTCGTCACACCGCTCGTCCTCGGCACCGTCTCAATCTCATCCACGTCCAGATCCTGCACGTGCAGGTCCAGAGCAAAATCGCGGTCGACCCGATCGACCTCGTTCTGCGGCGGCGGCGGCGACGACGACGACGATGGCGAGGGCGAGGGCGGCCGGTTCTTGACCGCAGCCAAGACCTGGGCCACCTCCATACTCGCCAAATCCGGATCGGAATGCGCACCGCGCAGGCTCATGCGCTTGACAGCGTCCTGCTCGCCCGGCAGCAGCAGCCGCGGCAGCTTGTTGCCAACTAGAATGTCCACCCACGCGTCATCCTTGGACCGGCGCCGGCGCTGCTTGGCGCTCTCCGTCTCGTTTGCATTGTTGTACTCGTCGTCGCTGTAGCTCGCCAGCCGAGTCTCAAACTCGACTATCGAGTACTGTGCGGGGGGGATGGCCGACTTGCGTCGGACGCTTGCGGGGCTGGGGACGGCAAGTATGGGAGTTGCAGGTAATCGAAACCGCGACGTCCGTTTGGAAGAAGGCGTCGAGTCGACCGAGTGCTGAGAGTCGTTTTTGGGCAGAGCGGGAAGCGAGTCTTTGGGAACTTGCATCTCCTTGGGGGGCACCGGTGGAAGGTGATAGGACTCTGATCGTTTGAGCTCTATGCCCAAGCTGGATATGGTCGATGCCCGAGGTTGGGGGGCAGCCAGTGAAATCACTTTGGTTGCGTTGTCGGCGTGAAGCATGGCATCAAACTCGACTTCGTGGTAAGTCGGACTACGAGGTACGTGGCCGACCTCATAAGGCTTTCCGTTTAAAGTTGCCGCCTGTTTCCAATGCTTTGACTTTGTGGAAAAAAGAGAGGGAAGCCGTCGTTTGTTCGAAGACGACTGGGCGAGTTTCTGGCGGTACTCCAAGGGAACAAACTCTTGAAACAGAACAAGACTGGTTGTGGTTCGAGGATCTGAGCCACCAGAGGTGGTCAAGCTGAGAGGCGTGGCTTTGAACTCGACCTAGCCAGGATCAATAAATGACGACAGTCGGTTAGAAAAATCAGACAACTCACCATGGCCCAATTACAATCTCTCTCCACGTCTTCGCATCGTTCGGCATCCATCCAGCCACTGCCATATATCAGGTCACAAAAGACATCGACAAAGGCTTCTTCAATCACTTCTTCATTGAAAACGACAGGCTCCGTGTCCCAGCCAAAATGAGGTAGTGACCTTTCTGCCTTTTTCAATTTTTTCGAGAGTTCAGCCTTTTGCGAGGGCCATGACGTGATGCTGTTAGATACGGGACTACTTAACTGGAGGGTGGTGCTGAGGGGTGCGTCTGAGCGAGAGAAGCCGGCAGTAGAAAAGTCGTTCCAGGAAAGCGTCTGGCGCTTTCTGGAGCGCTCCTGTCTGGCACTTTCTGTGAGGTCAAATTCAAGTTTCTTGTCGTCGCCAAGACCTCCAAAGCCCATGCTCTCAAACTCTCCCCACTTGAGATCCGTGAGGCTTTTGAACCTGTCTTCGCCCTCGCGTGGAGCCAACATGCCCAACTCGGACGACCCGACGCTGTTGACGGTCGAGACGGCGGATTTGTAAGAGGAAGTGGAAGAAGCGTGGCTGACGGGGGTGGATTCATAGCCTGACCCAGCATCAGGGTGGATGTTTGGCGGCAAGTTCATGCGTTTCTTGAAGGAATCTGAAAACCTGGGAGGTAGTTTGAGCGTCAATGGAGCGATTCTGTCCCATTCTTTGGACACATATAGTGCATTTGAAGGGCCTGGAGACGATCTAGGGGTGATACGAGAGCCCCAGGTGGCGCCAGATTTGACGAGGTCTGGGGAATACATGCGCACGTTTCTTCTGACGCTGAGGAGTCTGATGGTGCGGGCGCCCTTACGGGGCTGAGGCGTCGTATCTTTCTTGGGGTCGTTTAAAAAAGAGAGCATGGCCGGGTATCCTTTAATCCAATCCTTGAGACGAACGGGGACACCGAGAGCGGCGGATGGACCTGTGCGGGGGGTATCTTGCCAACGAATGAAAGCGAGGATAATGTGCTCCATTGCATTCGTTGCGCGGAGGTAGAGGTAATAGGTCTGATGAAAAGACAATGAAGCAGGCCCGAGGCCGAAAAATAAAGGTCCAAAGAGAGGAGAGAGGGAGGGAGGCGAGTGGCCTGAGGAGGTGCTGTTTGCGGTGAGACGGGTGAGTAGAGTAAGGACTGTGGTGACGATGGAGTGGATGACTGGGGGCAGGTCATCGAGAAAAGTGTGGAAATGGCCTGAGGGATACCGATTGGCTGGGGAGAAGAAGGTCAAGAGAAGAATCAGACAAACAAACAGCAGAGCGAGACGAACCTGCCTCTGTTTCTCTGAAGCGGACATAGTGGTCCCAGCCAATGAGCCCGTGGACCTCCTGGCCCTTGCTCATTCGGACGACACGGGCGAGGCCCCAGCGGAGACAGACTGCGAGTTCATGGAGACCGGCAAAGCGGGCCTCGTCTCTCCACTTTGTCTCTGCCTTGTCGGCGGAAGGGCAGGAGCGCAGGTCGCATGTGTCGAGGAAGGCACGGATGAGGCGCTTGACGGAAGAGTAGGAGACATCGAGAGCAGTGGTGGAGAATATGAAGGGCGTGGTGATGCCGCCACGGGAGCTCAGCTCGTCGGTGACGACGGCCACGAGACGTGCCAGCTGTGTGGGGGCGAGGATGACATGGCGTTCGAAAGCGAGAAAACCATAGTCTGGAAGGCGGGGAGCATGGGCGCGGGGATCCAGGGCGAAGCGGAAGAAAGGCGGGCAGAGGCGAGCCGGGGACGGGGCGTGGGCCGTCGCGCGAAGGAAGTCTTCCGAGCTCGTCGTGGGCCTTTTTGGAGGCTGAATGGGTGCGGGCGCGCGAGAAGAGAGAGGGCATCGCTGAGTTGTTGGTTGTTTCCCGCGCATCAATGTAGGTACCTCATGCTAAGCTAGCTAGTGGCCCCGCCGTCCAGCCAGCAGAGGCTTCAGCCGCCCAACCAGCGTCGACGCCGACCTGACCTGTGTCGCGTCTCGCCCGTCTGTCTCTCCGAACTGCCCGTCCACCGGCGCTGACCGCAGCGCCACCGCCCGTTCCCGCCACTGCTCCCGCTCCTCGCGCTCCCGTCGCCTCCCCGTCTCCGGCACGATGAACCGCGTGTTCTTGTCGCGCGGCGTCTTCGAGTCTGGCCGCGGGCTCTCCGGCAGCCCCGCCTTGCCCACCGCAGGCGACGACAGTTCCGCCGTCTGCGGGTAGTGGCTCGACGACGTATACGGCGTCCGTGCTCGTTGCGGCAGACTCGGCGTGAATGCCACCGAGTATGCAGACGGGGGTACTGCGGCCGTTCGAGGCCCATATGCAGGGTACGTCACCGGTGGCCTCTGCACCTGCACAAAACCAGACTCGAACGGCGTCGGCGGCGGGCCATGTACTTGGCTCGCCTCGACACTCGCAATCAAGTCTCTGGCCCTGTTCGCCCGTTGACGGTGCACGAATAAGCGCTGTCACTAATATGAGAAGGAGAATGCCAACTGCATCACCCTGTGCGTCAGTTTCGCAAGCAAAAAAAAACCACAAACCCAAAAACGTACCGCAGGTACACCAGATCGCAGCGCGTGCATCAAATGGAAGCCGATTGTGGCATACTGATCGTACCGAATCTGTTCTGCACGTCAGCCCGACCAGCATCTGGAAGCAGAGTATGCTCACTTACGAGTTAAAGCACACCTTTTCCGCAGAAACGACGGGCAGAGCAGCCGCCAGCCACAAGGCCGCGCCCCTCGGTAACCATCTGTTATCCATGTTTTTCTTCAAGACCTGCCCAGCAGTATCCACACACGTCCAGCGAGTATGGAGGACAACAACCTGTGTTGCTGATCCGGAGCGCACGGCTGCTGACATAACGACCTTGCCTCCAAACCACAATGGTAGGCAACACACACACGCCAACGTCCGCCCGCCCACTGACATTCCCAGTCCGCCTTGTTCAACTTTCAATCCCTCCTCCTCGTCATCCTCCTCGTCATCTGCACATGCACCTACGTCCGCGCAGTTGCCCCGCGTCTCATCGACCGTAACAAACGAGGGTCTGCCCCCCTTATCGCCGCACGCACGCCCTGCTGACCACACGACAGGTTTCTAGGCCTCTTTTTCATGTCTGCACGCATAGGCGAACGTCTATCGCCCTATGTCGGTCTAGCATGTGTAGCCATGGCGGTCGCTATCATCTGTACTTAGTGAATGTACCTGTATTTGCACTTGTTGTCGCGACGCGTACTTGTTACGATGCGCATCGAAGAGCTCGTCATCGAAGGTATCCAACGCGCGCCCCCGCGTGTCCAAACGCGTCGTACTCATTCACTTTATAATAGGGTTCAAGTCCTACCCCGTGCGGACACAAATCACAGGATGGGATCCCTCCTTCAACGCCATAACAGGCCTTAACGGTTCCGGAAAATCAAACATACTCGATGCAATCTGCTTCGTTCTGGGCATCACCAACATGTCCGCCGTACGTCTTTCTCGTCTGTCCGCCGTTGGACTAAACCCTCCATGTATTCCACATAGATGCGGGCATCCAACCAACAAGATCTCATCTACAAACGCGGCCAAGCTGGCGTCACGAGAGCCAGCGTCACCATCGTCTTTGACAACTCGGATCGCTCCAAGAGTCCGACAGGTTACGAACACTGCAAACAGATCACCGTCACCCGTCAGGTGTGCTAAGTGTTCGACGCCTTCTGCTTGCTTGCTTGCTGCTGACTCGTGCAAGATTGCCATTCCAAATGTCTCAAAGTACCTGCTCAACGGACACAAAGCTTCGCAAGGCCAAATCCAAACCCTATTCCAGTCCGTCCAACTCAACATCAACAATCCCAACTTTGTCATCATGCAAGGCCGCATCACCAAGGTACGTGTACCACTTGTCGTCTTTTTTTCTTTTTTTTTACGTATCTTTTCAACCAGGTTCTCAACATGCGCCCACAAGAGATCCTCGGGCTCGTCGAAGAAGCTGCTGGAACGCGCATGTTTGAAGAGCGTAAAGACAAGGCCAAAAAGACGATGAGCAAGAAGGAGAAGCGCGTCCAAGAGATCACCTCCATCCTCGAGGAGGAGATCACTCCCAAACTCAACAAACTCCGCGAAGAAAAACGCTCGTTTCTCCAGTACCAGAAAACGTGCACCGAGCTGGAACGCGTCGGACGCCTGCTCCGTGCGTGCGACTGGATGGAGGCCAAGAGGCGCGTGCGCACCAAGGACGCCGAGTTGGACGACAAGAAGGTCGACGCGAAAAACCTGAACGAGTCCAAGACGCGCATCTTGCGCGAGGTCAAGGCCGCCGAGAAGGACGCGGACGACGTCATCAAGAAGCGCGACGCGGAGATGAAGAAAGGCGGCAGGCTCAAGTCGCTCGAGGAGCGAGTGGCAGAGCTGGGCAAGGTCCTGGTTAAAGTCAGGACGCAGGCCAGCCTCGCGCGCGAAACGATCAAAGACGAGGAGGCGAAAATGGTTGGACTCGACACCGAAATAAAAGAGGTGGGATGAAACTCTCTTTTTTTTTCTTTTTTTTTTTCCAGCAAACGGACTTTTTTTTTTTTTCTTCAAACAGTTCCAATCGTCGTTTGAGAGCAAACAAATTCAACTGGATAAACTCAGCGTGTCATACAACGCGATCAAGGACAAGCACACCACAATGGAGAACGGGCTGTCCAACAAGGAAGAGCTGCTGCAGTCGCTCCTCACCGGTCTCACCACCGCGCGCAACTCTGAGAATACCATCGGTGGAGGCTACATGGGCCAAATCGCCGATGCGCGTGCACGAGCTGCCCAGGGCGCCGCAGAGGAAGAGCAGGGCAAGGTACGCCTCGGGATGGCGGAGAGAGACCTGAAAGCGCTCGACGCGAGGTGGAAAGAGGTCGAGCGCGAAGCGGGGGACGGCAGGAAGAGGGTTGAGAGGACGAAGCAGGCTGTTGAGGGCTGCCGTGCGGCCTTGGCCCGATGTCGGTGGAACGAAGAGCTGGAGAGACATCACGAGATGAAGTTGAGAGAAGCTAGGGATGCGGTTGGAGATTTGACGAATGTGGGGGGGGGTCGTTCGACGTTCATCTCGTTTTTTTTTTCATTCGCTGACTTGGCGACGATAGCAACGGGACCGAGTCAAGCAAAGCGTCGGGAGGCTGAATTTTGACTATGTCACTCCCTCTCCCCAGTTCAACCGGGCCAAAGTACGCGGATTGGCTGCCACCCTCATCACACTAGAGAAAGAAAATTATCGGGCATCGACAGCCCTGGAAATAGCTGCTGGTGGAAAGCTGTACCAAGTCGTCGTTGAGGACGAGAAAACGGGTGCAGAACTGCTGAAGCATGGCCAACTGAGGAAACGTGTCACGCTCATCCCGCTGAACAAAGTCAGTGCTTTTACCATCTCGGCCCAGGTACGTCCGACTGCAATCGCTTCTGCGTGTTTTGAATCGATGACTGCAGAAACTACAAGCCGCTCAGCGCCTCGCACATGGCAAAGTCCGACCTGCGCTTTCCCTTGTGGGCTACGCAGAAGACGTGGCGAATGCCATCGCCTACGTGTTTAGCGACACTCTCATTTGCGACGACGCAGAGTCGGCCAAACGGGTGACCTTTAGCAGAGACGTGGCCGTGCGCTCTGTGACGCTCGAGGGAGACGTGTACGACCCGTCTGGCACATTGAGCGGTGGATCGGCCCCAAGCGGCAGTGGAGTACTGATCCAGGTGCAAGAATTACTCGAGAAAGAGTCGAAACTGAACGAGGCAAGAAAGAGGTTACAGGCACTAGAGCTTGAAGAAGAGAGAAGCAGAAGAGACAGGCAAGAGTGGAAAACGCTCAAGAGAGATTTAGAAATGAAAGAGCATGAGCTGAGACTTTTGGAAGAGCAGATTGAGGGAAGCAACGCCGCCCGCGTAAATCATCCATTCATCTTGACTTTCTCCTTCCAACGACTAACATCTGCGTATCAGATCGGAACGGAAGTTGAAGAACGCAAGAAGGCTATTGATGACCTCAAATCTGCCATCCAAGCCGCTAAAGATAAACAGAAAGAAGCGAATGAAGAGTGCACGAAGCTCGAGCGTGACATGAAAGAGTTCAAAAACAACAAGGACGGCAAAATCGACGAGCTCAAGGCAGAAATCTCAAAGCAGAAAGCGGCGCTTCAGAAGCATGCCGTCATTGTCAAGACGGAACAAAAGGAGTTGCAGACGGCCACGCTTGAGTTGGGTGTGTTACTTTTCTGATAGACGATCGACTCTTCTCATGTTCCAACTTAGAGCAAATCCAGGCGGACATCGAAACGTCAAAGGCCAATCGCGATGAGGCCAAGGCAGGGATTGAAAATTTCCAACTGGACCTTGCCAAGCTAGAAGAACAAGTAGCAAAAGAGGAGGTATGCCTGGTTCTTGATCGTCCGTCTCTGCCAACCGGACACCCTACCAGGCTGCCCATGCCCGCGCAGAGGCCAAGCTCCAGGAGGAGTTGGCGACGTTGTCCCGGTTCGACAACGAGCTCAAGGCGCTAGACAAGGTTATCAAAGAAAAAAGGGCGACCGTGTCGCAAGCAGAGATAGACATCCAGAAACTGGAACATGCTATTCAGGCGCTAGGCAGGGAACGGACGGCAGCGATCAACTTTGTTGCCAACCTAGAGAAGCAGTATGAATGGATCCTGCAAGACAAGGAGTGAGGCCTCTCTGTTTTTTTTTTCTGGTTAGATTCATAGCTGAGGGAGGGACAGCGAGTTTGGCAGGCCTGGTTCGCAGTATGACTTTAATGCGATTAATGTGAGTCAGTTGAGGGACAAGGCGGTTGAACTGGAACAGGCTCAGAAGGGGATGAGGAAGAAGGTTAATACCAAGGTCATCAACGTCATTGACAGGTATATGTTTCATTTTGGGAACAATCAGGTGCCGTTGCTTATTTCTGCCATGTGTCTAGCGTCGTGAAGAGAGAAGCTGAGCTTAAAAAAATGCTCAGTCAGGTGTTGGAAGATAAAGAAAAGATTGAAGAGACGATCGAAGAACTAGACCGCTACAAGAGGGACGCACTTCAAAAAACTTGGGAAAAAGTTGACGGGTGAGCCGCTTCGTCATTATTTTGTACGACCAAGGGATTGAGGCATGTGAAAAAAAGTGACTTTGGTGGCATCTTTGCAGAACTCTTGCCGGGCAATTTTGCCAAACTCGTACCGCCCGAAGGGCAGGATCTTATGGACGGTCTAGAGGTCAAAGTTCAACTCGGCACCGTTTGGAAGGAGAGCTTGACTGAACTGAGCGGAGGCCAGAGGTATGTTGTTCCTTTTTCATTTCATAACCCAGCCTGACGGTAACGCTGCAGATCTCTCATCGCACTCTCGCTCATCATGGCGCTGCTCCAATTCAAGCCTGCGCCAATGTACATCCTCGATGAGATCGATGCCGCGTTGGATCTATCGCACACGCAGCATATTGGACAGCTGTTCCGGACACGGTTCAAGGGGTCGCAGTTTATTGTGGTATCGCTGAAGGAAGGGCTGTTTACGAATGCAAATGTGCTCTTTAGGGCAAGGTTTAGGGACGGGACGTCGATCGTTGAGAGGACGGCGCAGCGGTCGACGTCGACGTTGTATACCACCGGTGGTGGTGACAATGAAGGCGATGAGGGCGGTGGAAGGAGAGGAGGAGCGAGGAGAGGCGCGGGGTCGGGTTGACATTGAGCCAATAACTTATTGTTGAGTAGATAATGATAATGTTGTAAATCTAGCGCCTCTAGAGTCGAAATTAGTTTTGCACCCTTTGAAGATCATCTCCCCCTACGTGATCCTCCCTTTCCGCACGCGCTTGAAAGCTGTCACTGAATTCCGCCGTACGGCGTCGGCCCACTGGTGCCTGGCGTGGCTCTCCCATTCGTATCGCGGTCGCCACCTGCTACCTTTCCGGGACTCTAAACATGCTACCCCTCGCTTGGCGCTGGCCGCAAACGCTTTATCTCTGCCTGTGACGGCTCCCCTGGTATCTTTTCCCGGTTTACCCGCACGGCCACCGGTCACATGCCTTCTGCTGATTTTCGACAACGATTCTTTCCGGCCTCCCCGACCTCCTGCTTGGTCTGCCCGAACAGGCCCCCCTAACCCGCGAACATATACTGTGCCAGTGCACTCGGTATAGTTACTAGTTACTCTTTTCCCTCCTTTTTCTCCTTTTCGCGCCGTCGTAATAATTATGTAGGGCTATTTGCTTTCCTCAAAGCCAACCCCTCTGCAGCGACATTCGCCGACATCGATCCCGTTGTCACGCCATCTGTCCCACTACTGCAGCAAGCCGCGTTCCACCGCCTCTTTAACGATTAGGGTCCTCTTTTTAGTTTCCCCCTTCTGTTTTTGGTCTCTTGTGTACCGTATTCATGCGGGCCTCATGGCTCCGTTGCTTTCCTCTCATGAACATAGAATACTTTGCTTTTGATTACTCCCCACAATACATCCATATTTCTATTCAAAAAAAAAAAAAAAAAGTCGAAATTGGTTTGTCAGCGCGCAAGGTTCATTCCTGTCCATCCATCCTGCTGCATTCCCGCGCGTTTGAGCGTTTGACATGGCACAACTCGGACATGTCGGCGTCAGAAGCGTCGACATTGCCGAATAATCTCGAGTGGCCCTCGACCTCGACCACGTCATCTCGGGCCCCACTGCGGCCATGCAAAAAAAGTTTGGATTCGCGACTATAACTCTTGCACTGTTTGTTGCGGCCCATTCCAACGGATCTGACTACTTGGTATCTCATGATTACGTTCACGCTACGACTAGAAGCAACTTGATGGGAAATGACAAGTTTTCCCCTATGCTTCCAATCATCGAGAGCAACACGAACGACAGTATTAACAAGCGCGACCTCGAGGAAGTACGTGATTGACATTCTCTCCTCACCCACTGCAATCAATAATTAATGACCGCACGCTCAGACAGTAGTGACAACTGTAAAACTTTTCAGAAACAAAGAAAACGCCTTTTGGCTTGGAAAGATCAAAATTGGCACCAGTCGTCGGAAGCGCCAGGAACAGTATTTTTATGTCATTTTTGACACAGGTTCTCCGTATTTATGGGTAACCTCGTCCGCATGCCGCGAACCTGGTTTTTCCAAATACAGGTCACTTCTGTCGCGCACAAGGACTAAAATTCCAGGGGTCTTTCGAGTGAACTATGCAGGTGGTAGTTTCATGGAAGGTATCCAATATTCAGACAAGGTCACTATTGGAGAGATGACAATGGAAGTATCATTTGGAAGCGTGGTAAAACATGTATCTTTCCCGAGTGACAGGGGGGATGGGTGGGTCTCTTCTCTCTCCCACGCAGCTTTGCATGATATGATACGTTCAGCATTTTTGGACTGTACCCTTCCATCATTGGAGAACCACGATTCAATTCGTTCTATGCTATTCAAACAGCATATCCCCACTTTAACCCTGTCGCAGCCTTCTACTTTGGAACGAGACACCCAGAGCTTCACCTCGGTGAGATCAAGGAGGTCTACGTGGGTAAAATACAGTACCATCCACTCATCCCAGGCATGGTGGTCAACGGTGTGTTGACTAAAACATGGACCATAGCTGGCGGGGATATCTTCGTAGGCGACGAAGAGCTCGCAAAATGTACCTGGTCCCAATTTGATACCGGAGCGGGATGGATTCTTGGCCCCATGGATGAAGTGCAGAAAATCTATAGCCGTATACTGCCGGGAAGTCGCCCTTCTGAGCTAAATGGGCAATTTTTTTATCCTCTTCCTTGCAACCACGCGACCGGTCTGCCAGTGAATGTGAACATCAGATGGAATAATCAAAAGTGGATGATTCAACAGTCAGTGACTCAATTAGCTGCGAAACTCATGGAGTTCATGCAAGACAATAGTTTAGCAGTTCCAGCGTCGGTTGATTGGTGTTATGGAATATTTGTGGGTCACCCGCATCTCACGGGATGGCTGATAGGTGATAAGTATATATCCGCGCCGCTGTATTAAAACCGAAGTGATGCTGATGTTGCTTAGATTCATGCAAGGCATGTATATTATATTTGATGCCATGGGTCAACGCATTGGACTGGCGAAAGCCATGTAGTCGTGGTATGCACGATCGCTGGATGTCGCCAATGAAAAAGCCAACCACATAAAAATTACCGTTATATCTATTCGGTTTTGTGCCTTTGGATTATGCCACCTGAACCAAAATGAAAATTACTTCTAAAAGCCTGGCCAACGCCTTTCTTAATAAGAAAAACCGGCGCAAATCCCCACCAACCCAGCGCTATGAAGCCACGCCAACTTAACAACGTTTGAGTCAATGAGCTTTAGTTTCCCCCGTAAACACCTAGAGTACGCGGTATGCTAAGCAAACTGTATCATCGTCCATCGGAACTGAACTACGCAGTCAAGGGCTCGAGGCGAGTTGTCAAAATCTCCTTCCCATTCGTGTGACATGACAATACGAAATGGATACGTGGATTGTCTTTATGTGGTCGCATGGCTATTTTATTGAAGCACCGGCATGTTGATTGTCTTGCCGTACCACTGATACACGCTGTCAGCACGGTTGGTCAGGTTGCCCATCACCGTAGGAAATCTGGGGTGACGATAATGCCACCGAACACGCCTTGATCATAACCTGTGTTTAATGTTAGCTCCAATCACAATACAAAATTTACACCCAAGATCACATACCAAAGAGTGTCATAGCTGTCGTGCAGGAAACCGTAATTCAAACGTTGAGGTACGTGCCGATCAACCCAAAGTAAGGCTTCTTTTCTTCGCCGGCACATTTTCAATCGTGGAGGTGGCATCTTCGTTGCCCATGGCACCGAACAGTTAAACAATCAGGCCTCGAGTGGAAGCGTAGGATGCTGTAGCGGGGGGATAAAAACAATGCGAGGAGGCAGACGAGGGCCGGAATATAACCCATGGCGGCTGACAGGATATCCATGGTACAAACGGTTGTACCAGTCAGCTTGTCCTCCCCGACACGTCTTCCTACAGAATCCACTTCCTTCGCGTAACGGGCGTTGCTAGTGAAACGTACATCGGGATAACCATATGGAGTGGTGACAGCATTGCTACAATATGTTGTGCGTCATCCTGGGAAAAACGCTTCGGTTTCACATCATGTCAAGCTGAGTGCAGTCGTCTGCCAAGATAGCCTATGTTGAAAACCCGTTGGCTGTAGGCTACATCTGTGGACAGCCAAACACATTAATGTGCCGATGATCCAGGTCAATCTGACACCGGGGGCACGCTTTTACAGTTTTTGAGTGATTGAATGTGGAACTTCTTTCGACCGGTGAACGTCAATGACAATATAAGGCGAAGCATTCATCAAGGAACGAATCCAGCCGGTGCACTCATTAGTGTCAGCCTAGTGGCAACTCTTGCACGTCCTCGCAATCCTACGTCCTCCAGTACCCCTTCCTGCTTCAGCGATCATTCAAATCCTCGTAGAAGCCCGGCTGATTTGCAGAAACACCACTATGGAACTCGTGGATGTGCTAGATATGGCGACTGGCCTAAACCCAGATGCACATTCTTGAGGTTGCACACATATTTCCACGAGCGCCACGACGCTGAGGTGATTACTTTTATAAATTATATCATATCCTCATAAACGCTGACTAATAATGTATGCAAAGGTTACCCAAGCAAAATCATCGACACGGCAGACGAAGCCCGCATGGGTGGCCCAACGAAGATCGATTCAGTCCAGAATGTAATCACCTTCGCGAAGCGACTTACATTCGGATGCGCAGGACAACTACGAATTCCGTATAGATCCAAATGTGAATACCCTCATATAATGTTCATCCTTTGTTCCTCAAACGTAGAACTTTTTCTCGGTGCAGAGCAATTATTGCATCATCCGCGTTTACCAACAGCCATGCAGATATCAACGATCTTTACCTCCAGTTGGACCACATCCAAGATCTTGGACCACCCACTCGACGAGCTCTTCACTTTGTGCAGGGGATCTTCAAGCATATGAGAGGCACGGTACAACCGGAGTGGGATATACAAAGAGAGTTGTCAAACCCCAAGATCTGTGGAACTAGGGAAGGAAAAGAGCGATTCGAACTAGATCGCTTGTTTGATCATCAACTATCGCAACAATCAAAGTTGACATTTGTATAATTATGGCCTAGCGGCTTTTCTAAGATGTGTTATTCGCTAGCGAACAAGGACCTTGGGCCGATTTCCAAGTTGAGGCTTCTCACATACGGCGCTTTGACCGAACGGCTCATCATCTGCGCTGACATCGCAGTTGTGACGGACACAGATTGTATTGAAATGGATTACGAGGTGGGCATTGCCAACGGATAGCCATGCCCGAGAGAATCCTAGGGAAACACTCTATAGTGCTATCCCCGGGTACCTCAATTCCCGGACCAAATTCATAGGCAAGATGCTGGCACTATATTTAGCATGGTGGGCGGCTTTCCGATCTGCTTACCCCTATGTCGACCGTCGATCATCATCACATTTGGTGTTTCCACCGAACGCTTACACAGACAGTTACTTGTAAATACGCTCACTTCAGCAATCACTTTGATCCTTCCACTACCATGGATACCTACGAGCAGGTTCTTGTGATTAAAGTTACCTGTGGGATGATTGATGGGGATGGGGATGGGCGCATCAATCAACACTTGGAGTTGCTCTCGGGCATCGGGTATCCCAAGAATCTCCGGAAGTAAACCACTTAATAATATCTTCCGCGGCCATCAAGGACTTCTCGACCGACTTCATCCGATTATACTGTCAGCTGGTGTGCCCGCTGGCATTTCATAAATGTCATAGTTACGGTATGTTCTCATGTTTGTTTCCTTTCCAGTAACAGACCGAGTCAGATATAAAACTCCTCGCGGTAAGGCGTCACTCAATCCACCAGGGCGACGCACCAAATCTTTCATCGCCCATGGCCTCTACCAATCTTGTGTTTCCTCCTCTCGATGGATCTCTCTTCTTCCCCGAAATGATCAACTTCCATATGGAGAGAAACCCCACTTTTCCGGCTTTTATTTACGCAAATGAGAACGTACCAGACATTCCGACTGAGATTTCATTTCTCGAATTCGGTCGGGCCGCTCACAGAATTGCGCATGCTCTTCGCCCCTCCCGCCAAGGTCAAGATGGCGAGGTTGTTATGATCATCGCCAATACAGACACACTTTTGTACCATGCTGTTACTACCGGCCTGTCGATCGCTGGATGGGTCGTACGTCTACAGTCATCTATTTATTTCGGTTCATTCTCATCCGTTGCTAGCCATTCCCAGCTTCGCCTAGAAATCCCGTTGCGGCTATTGTTCATTTGATGAAGAAGGCCAATTCCTCGCGTATTGTAACGCTTGGACACGCTCACAAAGCGCTTGTTGATGGCGTTCGTCGCGAAAGTCAAGGCACTGAACTCACTGTTTATGAAGTACCAACATTCCGTTATGCATTTCCGAAGCCCGGACAGGAGGTCGCAGCTGATCCTTTTATACCATTCCCTTCTTCCCTGAAGCGACCGGACCCGGATTCACCTGGTATCTACATTCATTCATCGGGTAGTACTGGATTTCCCAAAGCCATTGCTCACAGCCACAGAATGCAAATCCAATGGGTTGCACGACGTATGTCGATATGTTCTATTCGACTGCACCGTTGCTGATTATTTACAGCCATTGCCAATGGTCTCATTACATATCCAGCTCCACGTCGAATTGCTTCCATGGCGCTGCCCGCATTCCATGTCTTTGGTATTGTTACGGAGCTTTACACTTCAGTTGCATATCTTGTCACTACTGTGGTCTATGCCCCGCGTACGGAGAACGATCCACTCGCGCAACCAGTGATACCTACAAGCGACAACATGGTCGAATGTCTCACAAAAATCCCGTGCAACACGCTCATGACGGTCCCAACACTCCTTGAGCAAATTGCCGCGTCGGATGAGAACATTGGAATTCTCAAGAAAATAAATTCTGTGGTACGTGCGATACAAACTAATCTCTCTCTTCACTTTTAGTTCACCATCTCCAGGTCTTTGGTGGTGGTCCTCTACCCGTTAAGGTCGGTAACAAGTTGTGGGCTGCTGGCGTGCGACTCGTCAGCGGTTACGGTGGGACGGAATTTGGAGTCCTCGTTGGAGCAGGCCACGAGCAAGATTTCAGCGAAAGTGGTTGGACGTGGATGCGATTCGCAGACGAACCAAAACTTAGATGGGTTCCTCAAGGGGACAACACATACGAGTTGCAGGTCTTGGTATGTTCAGGCCATCGTAATTTGGGAATAATACTGACAAGCTTGGTCAGACGACCGAATCTCAATACATGGCTGTAGAGAATTTGCCCGATGTAAAGGGATATTCTACTTCGGATGTATTCGTGAAACATCCTACTAAGGACCTGTGGATGATGTAAGTCACTTTGCAAGTCTACACCCGAAGTCATCCTTATGTGTCTGTTTCTCCATTACAGTGTTGGAAGGGCCGACGATGTGATCATTCTAGCATCTGGAGAAAAGACGGTCCCTGCTCCGATGGAGAGCGTCATCGCGTCTTCTCCACTCGTGCAAGGCGTCGTCATGTTCGGAAGGGAACGGAACCAAGTTGGTGTTCTCATCGAGCCTAGCCCTGCGCATGCAGTCGACATTAATGACGAGAAATCTGTGGCCGAATTTAGAAATCAAATATGGTATCTTTTTTGCTCAGAAGCTGACAGGCTCGCTGACTGATGTGCCAATCAAAGGCCCGTGATTGAAGAGGCCAACAAGCCCTCCCCGGCATTCAGTCGTATTTTCAAGGAGTTGATTCTGATCACGAGCGCTGATAAGCCCATGAAACGAGCTGCAAAGGGTACTGTTCAACGCAAGGCAACTCTCAATGATTACGAGGCAGAGATTAATGCACTGTGAGTCATTATTTCATATCAGTGTGAATGTGGATTTAAGATTCGCCGAAGATATGATACCGTCGAAGCAAGTTCGGAAGCTCCAGATGGCTTGGCTGGACCATCAGCATGGACCAGAGAAGAACTTGAGAAATGGCTAACGGACCATGCTACTTCCATCAGTCCCATCGGGCACGTTGATCCTCATGATGACCTGTTCGCTCAAGGCTTCGATAGGTGTGTGGTATAGTAACAAATGGTGTCGTTACTCACATTGTGATGTTCTTTCCTAGCTTGAGTGCAACTTATCTTCGAAACCGAATATTGGGTGCTTTACGAAAATCTCTAGACCCGGAGGTCAGGGAAGCTGTTGCCCATGTCCATCCTAACGTCATCTTTGAAAATCCGACAATCCAACTTCTCAGTGCACATATCGTCGCTTTGGTGAGCGATAGTAGTGCCGGACAGGCACAAAACTTCATCGAGCAGCATAAGCAAGCCATCAATGCTATGATCGATAAGTACTCCGTCGGCTTATATGGACCTGTTGATGGGGTGCTGCCAAGCAGCCAATTGATTGAACCTACCGTCGTACTTCTCACTGGCACCACGGGCGGTCTCGGGTCTTTCTTACTCTCAGAGCTTCTGAAGAGCCCTGCGGTTCAGCGCGTATTTGCGTTCAATCGTCCCTCATCGAAAAAGTCGATCGAGGAGCGACAACAGTTCAGCATTCAAGGACAGAGGACTTCCCATTGACCTCTTGAACTCGAATAAGCTTGTCTACGTCGAAGCGGACGCATCTGCAGAGAAGTGCGGTCTATCTCCGACTCGATATGAAGAGGCAAGTATAATCCTTGGCTTGTCGAAAAAGCAGGCTCAATAATATATCATCCATAGATCCGGAACTCAGTCACGTTGATCATACACAACGCGTGGCGTCTCGATTTCAACTTGGCGATATCTTCCTTTGAGGACAGTATCCGTGCATCCCGGAATCTAGTCGACCTTGGATTGGACTCGCCGCAGAGTCAGAACCTCCGTTTCTTGTTCACTTCCTCGATTGGGTCTGCTCAGTCGTGGGATAGCCTCAAAGGACCTTTCCCAGAGGAAGTCCAACTTGACCCCTCCGTTGCGGTCGGGCGAGGTTATGGAGAAGGCAAGTATGCTACTGAACGGGTGAGTCACCGTTCAATCAGTGCTGGGGATTGGTGTTGATTTGAAATTATAGATTATCGTGAAGAGTAGTTTACATGCGACCTCCCTCCGCATTGGTCAAATCGCTGGTGGACATGGTGGATCTTGGGCCACAACAGATTGGTTCCCGATTATTGTCCAATCTAGCGTTGCCCTTGGTGCGCTACCGGAAGCTGCTGGTGTGAGTGACAAGATACAGTCTACATATGTCGGCGCTCATGAAAATATATGATATAGGTCGTGTCTTGGCTCCGCGAGGAAGAAGTGGCCTCCGCAATCTTGGAAACGGCGTTTGGCAAGGAAGCACCGCCACCAGCACTGAACATTTTCAACCCTCGCAATGTGCCTTGGGCGGACATTATTTCGTTCGTAAGACAAGCGGTCATCAAGCGAAAAGCCCTTAAGGATGACGCTCTCCCGATTGTTTCGTTTGAGGACTGGTTTGAGTTATTGGAGAAGAGGGCCGAGAGCGCAACCGAAAACGACCTGGTGAAGATTGTGAGTAGATTTGTATTTTATGCTCGATGATCGATCGTTGACATGCCCAAACGCAGCCGGCGATCAAGTTGCTCGAGTTCTTCCGTTTGATGGTACAGGGAGACCAAGCTATTCGAAACCCGGACGTTGGTGTCAGGGAGGCAGCAGGGATGGTACTGTTAAGTACGAGCAAGATACAGCAAATCAGTCGGACAATGGCGAATATGCAGGCGATTGGAGAGGTTGAAGTGGATGCATGGGTAGGGTACTGGATTTCAAAAGGTGCATTTTGAAGTCGACGTAGAAATACAGATCTTGGCCAGCATATGTAATGTTTCTTATAAAATGGCAGTGGTACTTGCCATATTTGGAAACTTACCTTCCCCGCGCCACTAACTATCTTATCTCTTTGTCTGTCTCCCCAGCCGTTCATTCAGTTCACATTTTACCTTCTTGGAAGTCTGTGGACACCTTGCCACTCAAAATAATAGATATTGACGGCTCTGAATCTCCGAGCGTACGGCCCACCCCTAGCTCGCACCGCAGAGGATCGGTCACATTTAGAATTGGTCTCTGGTCAAACCGTATATAACCCCAGACCGACTACCCGCTCCTTCAGATTTTCCTTTCTTTCCTACCATAACACACGCGCTTATAACGCACACATATAAACCGCATACGTTTCATTTGTTCATTGATTTGATATCATTGACGATGCACACAGGCATTCCCAGAAAGTCCTTCTCCCCCTCCACGTCCGCATTCAAGCCGGTCTTGAAAAAGTCCTCCTCCACCTCCACTTCTCGCCTCCCTACCTCCCGCCTTCCTACCTCCCACAAGAAAAGCACTAGCTCTTCTTTCCGCTCCCTTAAAGAAAACATCCCTCCCGTTACCTCCAACTCCAAAAAGCAGTACGTCGCCTCCTTTCAATCTCTTCTTATGGCTGACATGTTCGTCTGCGTGTGGTTTAGGGGCTCTTCTAGGTCTACCTCCGTTCAAAAATCTTCTTCTGGTGCCGACGAGCACAAAATTAGAAAGAAGAATAATAAGACTGGTGATGACCTGGAAGACGTACAGAGCATTAGGTCCAAGCAAAAGGCAAGTGTCACTTTTAATCATATTTGGAAGGCATTCGAATTGACGACGACACTTGTGGTAGGACGGAGAGGAGGAACTATCCTTCACTTATCCCGTGCTCGCGGACCTGTCATCCTCCATGATCGTCGAGGCAGACGAGAACTCTAGGATCGTACGTTCTGCTCTTCACCTCCCATTTCTTTTCTAACAATCCCGGTCCTTGGTGGTATAGGACTTTGACCATGATGTCATCGATTACGACCGAGAGTACGACATCAACCTTAAGCTCGAATCGTCCCTTTACGAGACACGGTTGGCCGCTCGTCACAATGACAGCATTCGAGTGACAATCAAGAGAATGCAGGCGAAATTCTTGCGTCGCACGGGCAGAGCAGTTGATGACGACGAGGCTTCCATCTCCCTCGACTATATTCCCGAGTCCGACATTGAAGGCATTTTGGGTGTCGAGTACATCATTGACCATGATGAGGAGGATGAGGCCAACGACACTTTTGACCTCTCCGACTTTTTGAACAAAAACCCACCCCCAACCACTCCCCTTCCTCCCCTTCCTACTGCCCCTGCTCCGGCTCCAGTTACGGTAGAAGCGGCCGACGATACCTTTGACCTTTCCGACTATTTGGAAAAGAATACTCCTGTTCTCGGAGAGGATCGGTTGCTCGACACGTCCCTTTCTGAGCTGATGAAGGTCGAGATCGACTACGACCGCGAGTTCCCCAACACTGCCATTGGCCGCCCTCCGCACATCTTTGTTGCCAGGTACAAGCGCGACATGAAAAGAAAGGCGGCTGCTCAAAGGGCCTCGGGGAATGAGGTCCCTGCTCAGAAAGAGAAAAACCGGTGCGTGCTAGAAAATGAGTGCATTATTGACGTCCCTTTGCAGGTTTGGGCGCCAACTTTTAGCGCTAAGGTTCTCAGCCCTAAAAGGCAAGATCTGGAAGCAGCAGCAGCGCCTCCCAGCATTCCGACTCTTATCGTGACAAGTCCAAGCGACGATGATGTTGTGCATGTGCTGGACAAGAAGCCGCCTGTGTTTGACGAAATGATGATTATGTACGGCGCGCACAAGAACTTCCTTTTGGACGCTTCCTATCACAATTGGTGTTTGAGGTTTGGCGAGCCCACCCCTAACGTTCTGGACGAGGACGAGTACAAGGATGAGGCTGAAGATGAAAGATCTCCGAGCATCCCAAGTCTTATGGTGACAAGCCCGAGCGACGATGATGTTGTGCGTATCCCAGACATAGAACCGCCCGAGTTTGACGAGAAAATCATCGAGTACGGCGTGCACAAATACTTTCTCCTGGACGCTTCGTACCACAATTGGTGCCTGAGGTTCGGCGTGCCTCGCCCTGACGACGAGTACGTGGACGATGAAGAGGAAGTGCAAGGCATAGTGACATGCTCGGACGAGATTTATTGATCGGGAGAGGCAGTTGGTAAGTGGCCAGCGCCAGCTTTCACTCTCATCTGAGACGTTCGCCCTAGTTCCACCATATACCCATATACCCAGCGGACATGGACGCTTTTATTTTCTCTGTTTCTTTCTTTCTTTTCCTTTTCTATTGCGTTTGGATACATGTAACTGCATTGCTTTTCTGTAATGGGGTGCGTGGGGAGATGGCGAGGCGGGGAGCGCATTCGTAGGGGTTTAGCCAAACCACTCGGGTGCGTTCTCTGGCCAATGACGTCCTGGGGAGGCCTGGCAGTAGGACGCGGAGGGCAGGAAGCCTTGCCACCTCTCCTGTCCTGGGATGTGCCTGAATATGCCTGGCCGGGGAACCAGCCCTACGTATCAGCGACTGTGTCATGAATGAAAAAATGGGTTGAAAATTGAAACCATGGGTTCACGAAAACATGACGGCAGGTCATTCTTCGGCGAACTACTTCCATGGCGCAGTGGGTTTAATACACTTTGATCCATTTGATCGGCGAAAGTCTCACTCCTCCCACTCTTAATTCTTCCTTATTTGGGGCGGCCCATCAGATATAATCCATTACGGTAGAGATGTCATTCAATAACACCCATGGCCTCTACCAATCTCGTGTTTCCTCCTCTCGATGGATCTCTCTTCTTCCCCGAAATGATCAACTTCCATATGGAGAAGAACCCCACCTTTCCGGCTTTTATTTACGCAAACGAGAACGTACCATACACTCTGACTGAAATTTCATTTCTCGAATTCGGTCGGGCTGCTCACAGAATTGCGCATGCTCTTCGCCCCTCGCGCCAAGGTCGAGATGCAGAGGTTGTTCTGATCATCGCCAATACAGATACACTTTTGTACCATGCTGTTACTACGGGCTTGTCGATCGCTGGATGGGTCGTACGTCCACGATCATTTGGGTTATTTGACCGTCCTCATCAAGTACTAGCCGTTCCCGGTCTCGCATAGAATTTCCGTTGCCGCTATCGTTCATTTGATGAAGAAGGCCAATTCCTCGCGTATCGTAACGCTTGAACACGCCCACAAAGCGCTTATTGATGGTGTTCGTTGCGGAAACCAAGGCACAGAGATCACTGTTTATGAACTACCAACATTTCGTTATGCATTTCCGAAGCCTGGGCAGGAGGTCACGGCTGATCCTTTTATTCCGTTCCCTTCTTCCCTGAAACGACCTAATCCGGATTCGCCTGCTATCTACATGCATTCTTCAGGCAGTACTGGATTGCCTAAAGCCATCCCCCACAGCTACAGAATGCAAGTCCAATGGTTTGCGCGAAGTATGTTGATATGTTTTATTTGAGGGCACCGTTGCTGATTATCTACAGGCATTGCCAGTGGATGCATTACCTATCCAGCTCCTCGTCGAGTTGCTTCTATGATTCTCCCCCCGTTCCATGTCTTTGGTATCGTCATGGAGCTTTATACGCCGGTTGCATACCTTGTCACGACCGTGCTTTATGTTCCGCGTACGGAGAACAATCCACTCGCGCAACCAGTGATACCTACAAGTGATAACATGGTCGAGTGTCTCAGAAAGATTCCATGTAACACGCTCATGATAGTTCCGACACTCCTTGAACAAATTGCCGCCTCAGATGAAGGTATTGAGATTCTGAAGAAAATAGATGCTGTGGTCAGTGTGATCTTAGTATATCTCCTTCTTTTTCGTCATTGTTTCCAGGTCTTTGCCGGTGGCCCTCTGCACCCCAAGGTCAGCCGCAAGTTGTGGGCTGCTGGGGTACAACTCGTCAGCGGTTATGGTGGGACGGAAATTGGAATGCTGGCTCTATCGAGCCGCAAGCAAGATTCTGACGAAGATGCATGGATGTGGATGCGATTTGCAGACGAACCAAAAATCAGGTGGGCTCCTCAAGGGGACGGGACATATATGTTGCACATCTTGGCATGTTTAGGTCTTCATAGATTTGGGAAATGCTAACAAGCTTAATTAGACGACCGAATCTCAATACATGGCAGTAGAGAATTTGCCTGACGTGAAGGGATATGCCACTTCAGATATATTTGTTAAGCATCCGACTGAGGACCTGTGGAGGATGTCAGTCACTTTACAGATTTACGCCTGAGGTCACACTTATGTTTCCGTTTCTCCCTTGCAGTGTTGGAAGGGCCGACGATGTGATCATTCTAGCATCTGGCGAAAAGACGGTCCCTGCTCCAGTGGAAAATGTCATCAGGACTTCTCCACTCGTCCAAGCTGTCCTCTTGTTCGGAAGAGGGCGGAACCAAGTAGGTGTTCTCATCGAGCCTAGCCCAGCATATATAGTCGACGTCAACGACGAGAAAGTCGTGGCTAAGTTCAGGAATGAAATCTGGTATGTTCTATTCATAATCCGGCAGGGCCGTTGGCTGAAATGAAAAAAAGGCCCACGATCGAAGAGGCCAACAAGCCGTCCCCGACGTTTAGTCGTATTTTCAAGCAGATGATTCTGATCACCAATGCTGAGAAACCCATGAAACGTGCTGCTAAAGGTACTGTCCAACGTAAGGCAACTCTAGATGATTACGACGCAGAGATCAGTGCACTGTGAGTCATTTCATTACACCAGTGTAGATCTGGATTGTAAATTTGCCAAAGATATGAGTCCATCGATGCAAGTTCCGAAGGTCCGGACGGCTTGGCTGGGCCATCAGCGTGGACCAGAGAAGAAGTTGAGAAATGGCTAACGGATCAAGCCGTTGCCATCAGTCCCAATGGTCACGTTTGTCGCCATGATGACCTGTTCGCTCAGGGCTTTGAGAGGTGCGCGATATCGTAACAAAAGATGTTGCTTACATTGTACTGTTCTTGCCCAGCTGGAGCGCAACATATCTTCGAAACCGAATATTGGGTGCCCTGCGAAAATCTCTGGACCTGAAGATTAGGGGAGCTGCGGCTTATGTCCCTCACAACTTCATCTTTGAAAATCCGACGATCCAACTTCTCAGCGAGCAGATCGCCGCTTTGGTGAGCGATAACCATGCCAGACAGGCACAAAGTTTCACCGAGCGGCACGAGCAAGCAATCGCCGCCATGATCGATAAGTACTCCGTCGGTTTAGACGGACCTGTTGATGGAGTATTGCCCGGAAGCGAATTGATTGAACCCGCCATTGTCGTCCTCACCGGAAGTACGGGCGGTCTCGGATCTTCCTTACTTTCCGAGCTTCTCAAGAGCCCTGCGGTTCAGCGTATATTTGCTTTCAATCGTCCCTCATCGAAAAAGTCGATCGAGGAACGACAGACGTCCGCTTTCAAGGACAGGGGACTTCCCCTTGACCTGTTGAATTCAAACAAGCTCGTATATATCGAGGCAGATGCGTCTGCGGAGAGGTGTGGTCTGTCTCCAACTCAGTATGACGAGGCAAGTATAAGCCTTGGCTGTCAAAAAAACTCAATAACATGTCATTTACAGATTCGGAACTCCGTCACGTTGATCATACATAACGCGTGGCGTCTCGATTTCAACTTGGCGATATCTTCCTTTGAGGACAGCATCCGTGCGTCCCGGAACCTGGTTGACCTTGGCTTAGACTCGCCGCAGAGTAAGAAACTCCGTTTCTTGTTCACTTCCTCAATTGGGTCCGCTCAGTCTTGGGATAGCCTCAAAGGACCTTTCCCAGAGGAAGTTTCATTTGACCCCTCGGTTGCCGTCGGACGAGGTTATGGAGAAGCTAAATATGTTACTGAACGGGTGAGTCACCGTCCAACCAGTATTGGGTTGGGGACCTGTGTTGATTTGGGTTTATAGATTATCTTGAAGAGTGGGTTACATGTAGCCTCCTTTCGCATTGGCCAAATTGTTGGTGGACATTGTGGAACTTGGGCCAGGACAGATTGGTTCCCAATCATGGTCCAATCCAGTGTTGCCCTTGGCGCGCTCCCAAAAGCAGCCGGGGTGAGTGACAAGTTACATTCTTCATAAATTCAACGTCAACGTACTTATGAAAATATATCTAGGTCGTGTCTTGGCTCCGCGAGGAAGAAGTCGCTTCTGTAATTTTGGAAACGGCGTTTGTAAAGGAAGCACCACCGCCCGCACTGAACATCTTCAACCCACGCAGTGCGTCTTGGGCAGAGATCATTGGGTTCGTGCGACGGGCGATCATCAGGCAAAAAGCGCTTGAGCATGACGCTCTCCCGATTGTTCCGTTCAAGGACTGGTTTGAGTTGTTGGAGGAGAGAGCTGAGAACGCGACGGACGATGACCTGGTGAAGATTGTGAGTGGATTCTGTACCTCGATGACCGATTGTTGACGTGCGTGAACGTGGTGTGACGTAGCCGGCGATCAAGTTGCTCGAGTTCTTCAGTTTGGTGGTGCAGAGAGATCAAGCCATTGGAAGCCTCGACGTTGATGTCAGGGAGGCGGCAGGGATGGCAACGTTGAGCACCAGCAAAATACGGCAAATCAGTCGGACGATGGCGAACATGCAAGCGATTGGAGAGGTCGAAGCGGACGCATGGGTAAGGTACTGGATATCGAAAGGTGCATTTTGAAGTATGTGTTCGACAAGATTAGAAATACAGGGCTCTTGTAATGTTTCGATCGTGTACAGAATGAGCAATTTTCGATTCCATGGTTGATCGAAAAAGGTTTCCTTGACGGACAAGCGCGCGTGAGATGCCAGTAGGACTAGAAGATAATATACATATACTACATACTTATACGAACCTGGAAGCGATGCTTGTACCAGCGAGCGTTGCGCGTTTACTATACGCTTGGCGTTGTGAGAGCCGTTTCCTCGTCTTGTCATAAAAGGGCTTTCTTACTACGCACTTTTTTTTTTTTTTTTTTTCGAATAGAAATGTTATATTGCAAAACACTGTAGCGAATGTAGCTAATAGACTTCCGGTCAAATAGATTGCCGGAAAAACTTTGGTATGTACCAATAAAGACCAGATCATAGACGAAACAAAAAAACAAAAAAAAAACTCTAAATGAATGAGCAACGGGCAGTTACTACGCACTCCGGTTCGCCTATTTCCGGCATTTACCCTTGGGCTGCACTGCAGCACAGAGCACAGGAAGGCTTCCCCACGTTGTAAAAAAAAAAAAAGAATCATAAACCTCCTCCCCACGGCATATACAAAGACCATGACATTTCTCTCAAGATTTACATGTTACAGATCACAAGATCGTTACAAAGACAAGGCAACTATATTTAGCATTCAATCCTGCCGCATTGAACACAGGAATCTCTCTTGCCAGGCCCGTAGATACAAGTATGCTGGTCCGCGTTGCACTGGAAAGCGTAGCCATCTGGGCAATCCGGATTAATGCTCGAATCACCGCAGAACAACCCAGGAATGCCATTGCAAATGCAAGCAGAATCATGGCACCACTAAACAAGCGAGTCAGGCGCTGCGCATGGTACGTGTATACACAGGACTTACGCGCTTTTCCAGGCCACGACCAAGGAGGCCGTCAATTTCGGCCACGGGGGCCGGCTCAGCTGGCAGGGCTTCACGCACCGCAACTGGCAGAGCTATGTTGGCAGCGGCAGCAGCGCCGACAAAGGCGAGAGCAACAAGGTTGGCGTATACGGAGTACTGCAGCGAGAGTGGGGATTAATGGCAAATCTACATCGTTAAGCTGAAGGATTTACTTTCATTCTGCTAGCGCGAAGTAGAACTTAAGGCTCGAGTGAGAGTGGTAAGCTGACTGGGGTGGAAAGCTCGGTTGGGAAGTGAAACCAGAGGAACGAGCACTCTTTATACCTTTGTTTCATGCTGTTCCGTGCTGGTAGGCATCAATCTTCTTTCTTGCGGAGTGATAGATATTCTGGGTGATATTCATCACGAGGTAAATTCAATCACCACTTTTGCCAGGTGGGCGTATATTCCCATCCATGTCGCCCATGCCACTGGATATGGCGTTGTTGCTGGGGGCCCGCGAATTAAATGTGACTGCCGAGCCATTTGGATTGGGTTGCCCATTATGTAGACCTGCCGCGCCCTGATGATACTGCTGCTGTTGGTGTTGGTGTTGTTCCACCCGCGCGGCAACCTGGAAATCCTGTTTGTTGAATACGCATAGATGAATATTCGTCTAGTTGTCTTCGCCGATGATGTCGATGCCAAATTCCTAGGGGAAAAAAATTATCAAAGAAAGTCTTCATTACCCACGAACAAGGAGGAACGATGATCGTTCCAAGCATGGTGGAATCAGAGTTTGGAAGTTGTGCCACGCCTTTCACTGCGTAAACGTCCCAAACTGCTTCTCCAGAGTTTCAAATAATTTCAAGACGAAGGAAAATCGAACGATGGAGAAATTGACTTGATAATGCCTTTTCTGGTCGCGTTTCAGCCTTTCGCATTCTACGAGATAATTATCAATATGTCAATAGTCGGCTAGCCCTGTGTTTCGAGTTTAATTAGAAGCGCCTTGTGAATAGGAATGGAAGGATTTGAAAGACATCTGCAACATCCGATCTCCAAAGATGTTTGCAAAAGAAATATTGATCGTTGATCCTTGTTGATCATGGGTCAATTGTTGGGCAGTGCATGCTTCGGATAGTGACAGAACAGTTGATGTACCAGTCAAGACTGGGGACAATCTAGGGAGATCAGCATAGCAATATGCCTCCTGCATTATGGTGCATACCGTTTCGTGTCGTAAAGCAATCTGTCCTTATTGTCCAGCTCGAGGCTCAGGCCTTCGAGAAGCCAGCGGATCTTCGGAGATGCATATCTGATCAGACGTATGAAAAATAATGCCAGCATTTCCCCTGCCTTGCCATACGGTGAGAGTGGTTGCAACCTGGCTTCGAACCAGCTCCAGGACTGCATGAGTTTGCTTTGGCAGCCACATCTCATAGTGTGCAGCAGTGAGCCTCTCAACACTGCTCTTCTTGGTCCAGATTCTTCCGTGCTGATCTTATGGGGTAGACTGATGACTTCACGGAGGGACCTGACCGGTGTTGGCTCCCGAGGCTGCGCTTTGCGACACATCTCATCAGCGCTCATACATTAACAGACCGTCGAGCTTACTCATTTGGCAAGGAAGAGCGCCAGAAGTACTATTTTTCTCATGCGACAACGGTGTACTTGAAAATCATTAGTCTTGACTGCCCAACAGTCGCTCGTTGAACGGTATAAATTCCTTCATGAATTCCTTGTGGTGGAAGAGGAAACCTTAAGGATTGTCTTTGATAAGATATCAAGGTGTAGTCACCGACCTCATGGGGCCAGGCAAATATCGGTGATAGGCATCTGTTACTACAACGCGACAATACGCACTGAATCCGGAGAACGAGATGCTGTGCGAGGTCTTTCTCGCTCGCTCCTGGCTCCCATCGATCGGACCTGTCATGCTCGCGGTTTATCGGCGAAGATGTGATACATCCATTCTCGACAGCGTTCTGCCTTGCTTTTTTGTCAACACCGTGCCTGTGCACCACCTAGGACGACGTGTCCTGTTCCACTGGATTGCTGAACCAACGCATTGCGGGTGACTGGAAGAAGGTGGATTACCGAACGACAGCCTTCAAGAAAATACACTCGCTATCAGAAGCTAACAGCTGGGCAAAAAAGGTTGAAATCGAGAGCAAGCACACTGACACGCTTTACACGGTCGCCATCGACCCATGCGTATCTTCGCAATGTTACATAACTCGGCGGGGGAGGTACGATATATATAACTACGTCGTATTCAGAGCCACCAAGCAAAGGAGTCTTGCTCTCTCGGAACTTCTTAAGAGCCCTGCAGTTTAGCGCATATTCAATCATCCCTCGTCGAAAAGGTCAATTGACGGGCGGCAACAGTTGGCCTTCAAGGACAGGGGGGCTTACTATCAACCTTTTGAGCTCCAGTAAGCTTGCCTACATCGAAGCGGATGCGCCTGAGGAGAAAGCGGTCAGTATGAAGAGGTAAGTTCATTGACCTGACGAAGAACATGCTAATATCGTATCATTCACAGATCCAGAACTCGGTCACTCACAACGCGTGGCGTCTAGGTTTCAACCTGGCGATACCTTCCTTTGAGGACAGTATCTGTGCGTCCCGGCACCTGGTTGACCTTGGCTTGGACTCGAAGCAGAGTCAGAACCACCGTTTCTGGTTCACTCCTTTGATTGGGTTTGTTCAGTCCTGGGATAGCCTCAAAGGTCCTTGCCCTGAGTAAGATCAACTTGATTCCTCTGTTGCTGTCGCACGAGGCTATGGAGAAGCCAAATATGCTACTGAACACGTGAGCTATCGTCCAACCAATGTTAGAGATCGATATTTATCTTGAAGGGTGGCTTACGTGTGACCTTGGGCATCAGCCAAATTGTTGGTGGACACGGTGGATCTTGGGCCACGACAATAGGCACCCGATCATTGTCCAATCCTGTCCTTGGGGTGCTCCCAGAAGCTGCTGGTGTGAATGGCAAGACACATTCTTCGTATGTTCAACGTCACCACTATATGCTCCAGGTCATGTCTTGGCTCCGGGAGGAAGAAATCGCTTAGAAACGGCATCTTCGAAGACGGCACCATCACCCGCACCAATGCGCCTTGGGCAGAGATCATTGGGTTCGTGAGACAGGCGATCATCAAGCGAAAAGCGCATGGGGATGTCGCTATCCCGATGGCGAGGAGATTTAGAGTTCATGCTTTGATGATCCATCGCAGAAGCGCAGCCAGCAATCAAGTTCTTCCGTTCCGTTGTCGTAGGAAGATCAAGCTATTCGGTGATGCAAGTGCGCTAGAGACCAAGGATACGTAGTGTAGGCAAAGTCATTCTAGATCTCTGCAAGTGACGTACTCGAAATACTGCAAATTGCAACAAATTCATCCTGCACGCTCTAGCTATGCCCCTTGTATTCCGGATTATCGATTATCGAGGCATCCTTTCCAACAGAATTTCCTTGACACTAGCATGCAGTGTGCGGCGATTATAATAGATAATCAATATTGATTACCTCGTGTCTGCGCCACATCCTCTCAGCAGCCCATTTCTGGAAGTATTTGCATAATTATCTGATTTTGTTATCAGATATAGTTCGGCTCCAGACAAGGGAAGACGGATATAAAACTCCACGCCCCACAATAATTCCACTTACTCAACCTCACCTCTAAATCGTACAGGCCAGGGAAACATGGCATTGGAAGCAGAACTGAGCTCGAAATATCCACTCAAGACGGAGGGGGACGCCCAGTTTTTCAAGACCCCTAAAATGGAACCCTCCTTCCGGTTCGAGGTCCCAGAACTGGGCTGGGAGTTCTCGGACGGCTTCTGGGTTGGATCCGGTGCGTCATTTTTGCGCATGCGGTAGGCGTCCAACCGACGGTATTGGCCTCGCGTACAGAGATCAAGGGCACCCTGTACTACAAGGAGGGCGTCTTTGGTGGTATACTCCCAGAGGATCGTGCGACCAGGGCGGAATTCTTTGGGGAACTGAGCACGGGAGGTCCCGTGCGGTACGTGCGCATCACGTTCTACGCACCAAATTCGGAGGACGAGGTGCTGGGCGAGGTGCGCTCTCCCTTCTCTCTCTCTCGCTCCTGGCTTTTTCATTGAGCGGACCTTTAGTTCATCGGCAAGGATGTGGTACGTCCATTCTCGTTGTCACTCTTTTTTTCTTCTTTCGACATTGTGCACCACCTAGAACAACGTCTCCGGTTCCTCCGGTTTACTGAACAAACGCCACGAGGGAGAATGGAAGAAGGTGAATTACGCCGTTGGCAAAGCGTTCGCCTTTAAGCAGGCCAACTCGCCGCTCATCACCATCACAAGCGAAGAACTGGGCAAAAAGGTCGAATTTGAGTGCAAACCCACCGATACGCTCTACGCGATCGCCATTGACCGTGCGTGTCTCCACTCGCGATCGTCACGCGTGGTGAGACTGATACGCATATGCAACACGAACAGACCCTGGGCGGCTGACGGTCAAGGATCGTGAGACGGTCAACCAGTCCAACTCGGCGAGGTGGTACCACGAAGTACGTCGTGTTTTACGAGGGCCACCATTCAAAGGAGTTTACTGCGTTTGTGCGTCTCTCTCTCTCCCGTAACCCGTCGGAATCGTTTGCTAATGTGCGGTTTGTATCGTTTAGTTCTTCCGTAAGTTCCTCGTTTGCTCTGGACGGCCGAAAATGTGCTTGATCGTATGTCTTTTCACTCTAGCGGACGAGAATCTCGTCAGTGATGAAAATGTGTTGTTCCACAACGCCGTGTGGACGGACATTCGAGGTTGAAGCAAGCTCAAATACAAAAAAAAAGGGGGGGAATATGATTTTTTTTAGTCTGCCTGTGTATTTGTTGTTTGTGTAACATGTACCGTTGTAAACCGTTGTTCAGACCCATTCCAAGTTTCGGCGTCGTGATTCCCGTAGAAAGCCGCTCTTCATTAAAAATGTTATTCCCGAACACTCATTATAGTTTCATACACGACAAAAAGGCGCGGAGGGTACCAATCAATAAATAAGCAGCAGTCATTCTTCGATATCGGTAAAAAAAAAAAAACGGGAATCGTTTTTTGAGAAAAATTCAGAAAGAAAGAAAAGGAATGTAAACAGCAACATCTAAAACCTCGACAAACAGAGAAGAAAAATGGTAAAAAGAGTGGACGTCTTCAGAGTCAAAGGTCATTGTATAAATGTATGGAGGATGCAGTCATGGCATGAGCAAGATGTTGTTGTTGGTTCGTTGTAGGGTCATCATGCAGGACAAATATGGGTTGCGTCTCGGGTGGCGAGAGCGACGTCGTCGTCGTCGTCGTTGTGCTTGCAAAAAAAAAAAAAAAAAGAAAAAGCGTAATGAAAAAATAACCGAGGCGGGGGCGCATCGTCACAGCTTGAGTTCGGTCAGCACCCGTCTCGCCAACATCTGGTACTGCCACCCGTCCCCGCTCGCACGTCTAAACTGGATCCCATTCAGCGGAAGCCACGGCACCTACCACAACGTCAGACAACCAGCCAACACCCCTCCATAAACATACTCGAGCTCACCTTGACTATATTAATCTCAAACCGCACACCCAGCCTATTATTCCCCACATTCTCAAACACGTCCGCCTCTGGTGTCAGAGCCGTACTCGGCTGCGGCGATGCCGCCCTGTTCACCTGTGCAGGGTCGCGCGGAAGGGGCGGTAGCATCTTGCCCTTGCCAATCGTTGACGGCCGACTGCCCGGCATCTCTGCCTCCCCACCGAAAGGCCCATTCACCCCAGCAGCACCGACAGCAGCAGGAACGGCGTTGGCAGGCGTAGGCGTGACAGGCGTAGAGCCATTGGTAGCATGAGTAACCGTATGATTCGAAGAAACGTTAAAGAACGAGGACGAGCCGCTACTAGGCGTCGTGGTCAGGGTCGTGCCAACGGAGGGCCGCCCGGGTGCCTCCTTTTCCTTTTCCTTGTCCTTGTCCTTTTCTGGCGGAAGCTCCTTGTCCTTGACCTTGTCGCGCTTCATCCCAAACGAGAGCTTGGAGGCCTTTTTCACAATCGACTGCTTGTGCGCCAGCGTCGTCCGCCCCGTATCCATCGATCCCAAACGACTGCAACTGCGCCTGCTGGCCCGACGGCGCAAGGTTCGCCGGCATCACCGACGACAGATCGATGGATGGCAGATGGATGCACTCGAACCCAGTCTTGGTCTCCCGGTACTGAATCTGCATCCTGTCCAGGACACGACGTATGTCGGCCTTGATCACCGCAGGAGGCCTGGTCGACGTTGTCGCAACACTGAAAAGAGCATCAGAAAGACTCGCTTCCACATCGTGGTGATGATGCTCACCTGAACAACCCCTTGAGATAGACAGACTTGAAGTCCTTATCCTGCACCTCGTTCTCCTCTTCCGCAACATCGTGAAGAGCAACGTCCGTGGAAGGCCGATCGCCAGCTTCCTCCTCTTCCCGTCTCTCAGACAAGTCCGAATCCCTGGAAAAGAGCTTCTCAGCGCGGCCCGCGAACCCCATCGAAGGCCGCCTATGGCGCCCAATTGAGCCGCCAGTCGTCAGCATCGCACCTCCCGTGCTACTCCGCCTCTCATGCCTCGCCGAACGGCCATGGGGATCGAGCACCGTCGCCGCCCGACGATGGAGATTCCCAATCGGCTGACTCGCGCTCTGCACGACACCCCTCGACGCTGGCGTCGTCTCCCCCACCTCCACCACCTCCACCGCAGCATCCTCATCATCACCACCACCTCCCCCATATCCGCCTTTCGTCCTCAGACGGCCGCGGAGTCGAACGTCCACCATGGTGCAGTGCGGCGACGGCATGCCGCCGCGAATCGTCCGCCTTGCCAACCAGCAGACTCTGCATCTTCCTCACCAGCGTCAACGGCGATACAGGCGCAGCATGCTGCTGCTGCGTCTGCCCATCCCGATCAGCCTTCGTCGTCGTCGTCGTCGCGCTCGCGGGGCGCTCCGGCTCGAGCTGGGCAGGGCTCTCCACCTCGGGCAGCATGGACACAGGGGACGGGGACGTCTCCGCCGCCCCCGCCGACTTGGGCAGGACCGCGATCGAGTGAGCGGCCTCCTCGTCCGCGTGCTGGTCGCCGTTGCCAAAGAAGCCGCCCCACGCTTTGCTGAGCGTCGGCCTCTGGCTCATGCTGTGGCTCCTCCTGTGGGTGCTCGCGGGCGGGGCGCGGGGAAGCTCGCGAGGTTTGGCCGCCAGCGCCTTTTGGTCAATCTCGACCTGTCTCTTTCGGGCCGAGGGGGACGGCGAGGGCGGTGGGAGCCCAGGATCCCGTGCACGCGGCTGCGGGTGGAAGGAGGGAGAGGTGGGGGAGGGAGCGACGGTGTTGTCGTAGGACAGGCCAGAATAGTGGGATGTTTCGGGGGCAGGAAGGCGCGGAAGCGGCATGCTATAATCTGCTTTTCCAGTCCCGGTCAGCACGTCGGACGTCAAGTGGGGATGCTTGGTGGGACCGTACGAGACCATGTGCTCGCCGGTGACGTTGGGGAGGGGACCGTTGGTGGGTTGGCCCGAGGCCGAATCTTGGACGGAAAGCTGGGAGCTTGCGAATTGGCCTGGACCGTAGACACGCTCCCGTTCCTGCTTCTCTCGGGCGAGGCAATACATCGAGATCAGCGGATGGAACCCCCTGGTTGGATCGGGGAATTCTCGATTGGCATCGCCCGCAATGTAGCCGAGATGGCTTTGAGAGTTGGGGGGTGATTGGCTCATGGGTGTTCCTGGTGGCGATGAAGCCGGGGAAAATAGCTTGCGACGGTAAAAGTCAAAGCCAGAGAAGCGTTTTGCACGCTTGGAGGGAGTGGAGGGTTCCTGTCGGGTGCTCGATGAGTCAAAGGAGATGGCCAGACTCGAATTTGACATGGACTCTCCCCAGGGTCCGTTGCCGTTTAAAGAAGTTCCAAGACCGCGTTTTCGTTCCCAAGTCTGGACGGCACGGATATACGTGTCTGATTCGAGAATTCGGATGAGCTTTTTCTCGATTTCGTCTTGTGTGCCAAATTCAAAGCCTTTCATGTCACGGATGACGTTTCGATCGAGTTCGTCCACGCGCAGGGGCTCGCGACGAACTAGGTGAGGGTCGGGTGGACCGTTGAATCCGCGAACCATCCATGGGTGGGCTAAAACTTCATGAAGGGAGGCACGATTTGCGGGATTTGTAACGAGCATGCGAGACAAGAGATGTTTGCATTCTGTGCACGGACACGTTTTAAAACGAATCTAGGTAAAAAAAAAAGACAAGAAAAGCCTACCTGCACTGAGCCAAACGGGGTACTCGACCAAGCCTCGTTTGATCTTGGCATGCAAAGCAGGCATGCTCTGGTCGTCAAACGGGACCTTGCCACACACGAGGACATAGAGGACGACGCCGAAGCTCCAGACGTCGACTTCTGGCCCGGTATATACGCGTGCATTGAGCAGTTCTGGGGCAGCAAAGTAGAGGGAGCCGCAAAAGGTGGAGAGCTGGGCAATGGGGTCGTACAGATTGGAGAGGCCGAAATCGATGATTTTAATATTGCCGGTTTGCGAAATGAGGATGTTTTCAATCTTGAGGTCTACGTGGCGGTCAGGAGGGAGGAAGAAGAGGAGGAGTGAGGTGGGTAGGACAGACCGCGGTGGACGACGTTGTTCTGGTGGCAGTAGTCGAGGGCGCTGCCGATCTGGCGTGCAAATTTCCGGGCGACGCGTTCGCGCAGACGGCCGTGGCTGATGATATAGTCGAGCATCTGGCCGCCGTTGATGTATTCAAAGACCATGTAATAGTGGTGCTGGTGGACGATCATCTCGCGCATGCCGCAGATGTAAGGGTGGTGGAGCAGCATGGAGAGGGCAGCCTCTCTGAGGGTGCGGATCTCCTTGGAGGCGTCCTTGGAGGCCTGCTTTGCGACGGCTGGATCGACGCTGGCGCCGTTATGGGGCTGCGGGGAGGGGTTGACGCGGGGGAGGATTTTGATGGCGAGCTGTGGAAAGGGCGGGCGGTGAGCTCGGGGGGGGAGATGCGGGGGGGAGATGCGGGGGCGGGTTGCGGGGGGGGGGCGTACCTTGTCGCCGGAGACGTTGTGGACAGCTAATTTTACCTTGCCCATGCTGCCTGCGCCGATGGTCTTTCCGAGGGTGTAGTCGCCGAGAACACGATTTGAACGGCCCTGCCTTGTGGAGGCGGGGGCCGAGGTTTCGCGATGTTTTCTGGGCGGGGGAGAGTCGAGGGGCGGCATGGAGGCGCGGTCGGCGGCGGCGGGGGAGTGGAAGGGCTGGGGCGGCAAGGAGACGGGGCGGGGGCGGGCAGGCGCCGGCCGGGGAGTGGCAGGCAGGCCGTCGAGCTCAGCATCCTCGGGCACTCGCTTCAGCTGGCCGGACGCAGCCATCGCGCAGAAGAAAAAGTGCTCTGTTTGGCCCGCTATTTACCGCCCTCCCACTCCTCCCCGTCCTGGCGGTACACGCCCCACCCTGGCACGACGGCCGCACCCACCAGCGCAGTGCTCGCCCCAAGCGTCCAGAACGCCGCCCCCACAGACTGCACCGCAAACCCCGCCACAAACGACACAACCTGCGCTGCCGTGTCAGCCACGCCGCGCGTGTCCGCCGCTGACTCACCGTCGCTGCCACCAGCACACGCCGCATCGCTTTCTCGGCTCGCTGCTGGCCAATAAAGTCCTGCAACGTGTCGGGGTCATCCACACACACAGGCTGCAGAACCACGCACAATTCTGCCCTCGAGCATCCCTTGCATTGGTAGCGACGTGGTGATATATCAACTCGGTGCACACAACAAGTACATACAACTCTACACATCGACATTACGTCATCTACGCAGGCTTGCCGCTCTCCCGCACCGCCTTGACGCGCAGCGGAGGATGCCTGTCGTCCTCCAACCGCTGCATGTCGTATTTGCATACCTGGAAACCACTCTGACCTTTCGCCATGTACGCCTGCAATCCAGCTGTCAGTCATGCGCAGGAACCGAGAGCGTTCCACGCACCCGTGTGACTCTGTACAGACCGTCGTAACGATACCTGTGCAATCCGTCATTCCAGTTGTCGCCATCAAGCCGAGTCTCCTACCCTTCATCTGGCGCGTAAACGGTGTGTTTGTTGGGACCCCGAATCACGCGAACCGGCCGCCCAGTCTCCGCTGATCTCTGCAGACCTGTTGAGCAGGACAAGCGGGCAGGCGGCGTGACAGCCTTACCTTGAGTGCCTGATTGTGCGGGTGATCAAAGCTCTGGTCGCTAATGACAGTGTGGTGCTGAACTCTATCAGCATGACTCATTCCGAGCTCTTCGGGTCCTATACTTACCCCAAAGTCGTTCTCCTTCCCACCTGTCCATATAGCCCCGTTGTGGAATGAATGCAAGGATGCGGCGCGAATGTTACATACCTGTGCCCGTATATGAGCTAGAGAAACATCATCAGTAGGAGAAACAGGCGGTTCCACAGGACGCACATGAAATTCCCTTCATCGTTGTTATCGATGTAGCCAGATGAGAGCACGATAGAGTAGGCGCCTTCCGTGACGTTGCCTGCAATGCCTGCAGTCTGTTGGATGTGCACCCCACCGCGTCGAAGAGCATCCCTGCGCAATACACGTCAGTAGCCATGCAACGAGAGAGAAAAACGCATCCCGGCCTCGAGGGAAATGTGGTGAAGACGGGTACACCGCTGATATGTCCAAACTTTGGATTCGACTCGGCCTGGATGTCCTGGTAGAGGGACCGATTCTCCACAAGCATGCGTCGACTTGAAGACGGTTAGGTTGACCCCACATCGCACAGGTGCAACGTACAATTGCTCCAAGGTAGGCATGGTCAAGACACAAGAAAGAAATGACTCGAAATGAATTGAATTGAAGCATGCTGCTGCTGACTAAGCAGACCACCGCCATGACAGACGCGACCAAGAAACCGATTGCCATCCTCGCCATCGGCATGGCAGGCGCAGGCAAGTCCACCTTTGTCCAGCGCATCAACTCGCACCTGCACGCTCAGGCCAAGCCGTCTTACATCCTCAACCTCGACCCTGCCGTCACCCATGTCCCCTTTGAGCCCAACATCGATATCAGAGACACCGTCAACTACCGCGAGGTCATGAAGCAGTGTGTACATGACTCCTTCATTCGCCGCTAGTTGCGTCATGCTCTTCAAGATACAACCTAGGCCCAAACGGAGGCATCCTCACCGCCCTCAACTTGTTCACCACCAAGTTCGACCAAGTCCTCGACATTGTCGAAAAGAGAGCGGAAGAGGTCGAGTGGGTCCGCTCGCTCTTCAAACTTTCACATCGTCTGATTTATTTATTTATTTATTTTCAGTTATGTGATTCTGGACACTCCGGGACAGATTGAAATATTTACTTGGTCTGCGTCCGGTGCCATCATCACAGACGCGATGGCGTCCTCCCTCCCAACCGTGGTAGCCTATATCATCGATACGCCGAGGACCACGGCACCCGCCACCTTCATGTCCAACATGTTATACGCATGCAGGTAACGCGTTACCTCACATTCGGCTCTCATCGTCATTATCTCCAACCGAATCACACAGCATACTCTACAAAACCAAACTGCCCTTTATCCTCGTGTTCAACAAGACCGATGTCCAGCCCCACCAGTTTGCCATCGAGTGGATGCAGGATTTCGAACAGTTCCAGCTCGCCCTGGCCGCCCACAGCGGGACGAGAGACGGCGAAGGGGAGCCGACGTACATGAGCAGTCTGATGAACAGCATGAGTCTCGTCCTGGACGAATTCTACAAGAATCTCAAGGTCAGATCCTAATCACCCGCCATGTTGCCGGGGCTGACTGGCTGGCAGGCCGTCGGGGTGTCCAGCATGACCGGCGATGGCATCCAGGCCTTTTTCGACGCGGTCGATGCGTCCAGAGGCGAGTATGAACGGTGCGCCCGCTTTTCCTTGTCCCGTCGTCGTTGTCGTTGTCATCACGATGATACAGGGAATACCTACCGGAGCTAGAACGCGCCCGGGCCCAGCGTGACCAGACTCTGAAAGCGGCCAAGGAAGAGTCGATGACGCGGATGATGGGGGACTTGGCGGTCGACAGGGCCAAGGATCCGTCCAAGTTTGCGGATGATAGGTGGGATCCGGAAGAGGAGGACGATGATGGAGGAGATGCGAATATAATCGATCAAAGTGCGTGCGTTCCCAGGTTTCGTTGCCGTGTCTGACGAATGGGCATGTGGCAGGCGAGGAGCGATGGCCGGGACAATATATTGATGTGACGCGTGCGAGGAGGCATGGAGAGGAACGTATTAATTGGCCACGGCCGGGATGAGAGGTCTGTTAGATTTGTTACCGAAACGTGTGAGACTCTGCGACCCTTTTGGCTGGCGGGGACTGCATAAAGCCGCTCGTCCAGTTGGCCACCCTCGTCTCCTCCCTCTCTCTCTCTCTTTCTCTCGCCTCACACACACATATGGATCGGTTAGGCTCTCGCTCTCTCTCTCACTCGTCCCATCTGATTCGCCATGAGCCAGGTACGCCAAAATCGAGAAAGTCGGTGCGTCGCCAGCCCGCCCAGCCCACACACACACCACGCTCACTGCTTCTCCCACCCGCACACTCAGGCGAAGGTGCGTTATCGTCCACCACCAGCTGATGCTCACACGCATCTGCGCACGTCCCACAGGGACATATGGCGTCGTCTACAAGGCACGGGACATGACCACCGGCCAGGTGGTCGCGCTCAAAAAGATCAGGCTCGAGGCAGAGGACGAGGGCGTGCCCAGCACCGCTATCCGCGAGATTAGCCTCCTCAAGGAACTCAGAGACGACCATATCGTCAGGTACGCTTACCGCCCGCTGCCGATAAAAATGTCAACGCGCACACAACGTTAGGCTGCTCGATATCGTGCATGCCGACCAAAAACTATATTTAGTGTTCGAGTTTCTGGACGTGGACCTAAAGCGCTACATGGAGACGGGGAACCAGAATCGGACGCCCATCACTCTGGACATTGTCAAGGTACGTCGCCCGACGCGCCCCGTCGCGCTCCGGGTGATGCGTGTTTTTTAATTTTATTTACAGAAATTCACACATCAACTCACCGCGGGCCTTGTATTCTGCCACTCTCATCGTATCCTGCACCGCGACCTCAAGCCCCAGAATCTCCTGATTGACAAGCATGACAATCTCAAGCTCGCTGATTTCGGCCTCGCCCGTGCCTTTGGTATCCCAATGCGGACCTACACCCACGAGGTAACCCGCCCTCTGTTTTTTTTCGGATACATCAAGCCACTTTGACTCACTCGTCGGCTTTTAGGTGGTGACGCTGTGGTACCGCGCCCCCGAGGTCCTGCTCGGTTTACGTCATTATTCCACAGCCATCGACATGTGGTCTGTGGGCTGCATTTTTGCAGAGATGGCTATGCAGGGAGCGCCACTATTCCCTGGGGATTCGGAGATTGATCAGATCTTCAAGATTTTCAGGTCCGTGCGTGCTGCCTGTCTGTTTGTTGTCCTTTTTTTTTTTTTAATAAGAAAGAACGGGTACCTTGGTGTAGGATCATGGGTACCCCGAATGAGCAAACGTGGCCTGGAGTGAGCAGCTTGCCCGATTACAAGACGACGTTCCCGCAGTGGAGCCGACAGGACCTCGCTCGGATTGTTCCGACGCTGGATCAAGTGGGAATAGACTGGCTCAAGGTGAATGATGGGCTTGGTGTTTGAGCGAGAAAAGGTTGACTCACGAAACCCCCCCCATTCTTAGCGCACGCTCTGTTACGACTCTGCCAAGCGTATCTCAGGTGGGTCAGGCTCCGTTGTTGTTGTCACCAGCGCGACTAAACGTAATTCACTAGCCAAACGTGCACTGATCCACCCCTACCTTGCCGACTATGATGCATCGCAATAATACCCTCGATGACCACCGTGACAAGCAACATATATCATTTTTTATTATACACAATACATGGCGTTTTTACCTTTACCACTGTCATAATACACTTGACGTGACAGCACGACAAGTAGAAGCAATAAGTTTTAAAAATTAGATGCGTGGTTCGGTTTCAGTACATACATATATATCAACTGATAGCCATCTGTGCCCCCGTTATGTATCTGTCGCCCTATTATTATCCCAAGCCGTTACGGTAGACGCAAACCCATTAGCGTTACCCGCCTGATTTATAATACCGGCACCGTCGATGCTCAGCTGGTACACCGTCCCAACCGTGGACAGGTTGTAGATCGTCACCTTTTCAGACGCGCTGTCTACGTTGACAATCTGTTGCTGGCAGGTCTGCGTGTCCAGGCATTTCTGGCAGTAGTTCTGTTGTCCCCACGTTAGGGGAAAAAATAAAATTCAATGCTAAAAAAAATAAAAACGCACCCTGAAAAAGCTGTATAGTCCGGCGCCTAAGGAAACGGTCAGAGCCGTTGAAAACAAGTCAGGATCGGAGGAACGAACACACGCACCGAATACGATCACGTCGCATGAGCAACGGATAACGAGTCCCCACGAATGATGCAACCCATCAAAACACGGATCGTGGTATTTTGGAACGATAGAGAATGGAGATGGTGGCGCAGGACAGGGCTGGTAGTAAGGCTGCCCCCCCCCAAAAAAAAAAAGATCCATCAACGACTCAACGAGACGCCGCCAAAAAAAAAAAAACGCACGCTCTCGGTCTGGATCATCCCCATGTAATGGTTCTTGGCGTTCACAATATTGTACTGATAAAGCGTATGGTGTTCGGCTGCGCCATTTGATGGTCAACATCCCATGAATCACGGCAGAGAATGACCCGGCGACGCACAAGCTGTATCGTCAACGATCAGATCGATGTCACCCCCCCCGATGAAGATGCGCACCTGTTCCGATCATCCACACAGGCCCAGCGGATTCGGATAAGATTCCTCGACCGGAATACAGGTTGAGGTTTTGCTGCGCAGACGAATCCAGGTCGTGGTCCGCAAGCCATACCCATGTACCCTTTTACCATCGTCAGCATGGCATATCTGCGTACTGAAGACCTGCGCAAACGTACTTCCAGATAGGCAGTACATGCGCGCGTCAGGTGTAGACCCAGGAAAGCTGCCATGCAGCAGTCGTACCCTCCCGTTCCGATCGACGGGCATTGTGAACATTGCAGGTTCGTCCCCGTGGCTGGATAACAGTACATGAGTAAGCTCATTGATAGAATTTCAGCAGACTGATCACTTACCGCCGCCGAGTCTAATATGCGAATCCCACATTCCCGCACCCCCATTCTCCCCGTGAGGTTGTGCAATATTCCATTCTACGACAATCGCGCCAGGAGCTGCCAAAAGACAGCGTCACTCTCACAAATGCATCACGAGAGCCACAAGATGGACGTACTAGGACCAATCGTCGTGAAAACTATATCGCTGATCTCGACGACGCCTCGAGAGTCCGGCTCTCCGACCCGGATCACCGGCCGAGGACAATCAACGTCCTGGAAGGAAGGGCCGCTGCCGGCAATGACAGACCACACTTCACCCACCATTCGTGTACCAGCATGTATGGTCAATGTGTCGGTGACGACATATATACCCGCGTCGAAAAATACGATAGCACGGCCAGCGTACTTATCTCGGAGGGGTGAGAATGCAGAGAGAGTTTTCGTGAAACAGGAAAGCCCACACCTTCCTGAGCACGTGTCTCAGAACTTCAGTATCGTCCGTAGCTCCATCACCCTTGGCACCATGGGACCTGACACTGACAAATTGGTTGACGGCATAGTCGGCGTACTGCGGGTGCGCTTTGCCAAAGATCTTCCCAGTGTAGTCTAGCAGCACCGACGGCTTGTGGGGAGCGGCGATGATACCTTGCACATATTCCCCCGAGCAGTGCGCCCCGCTGTATATCCTGCCCTGGCCCCAAGACTCGATGGTCACGGTTCCACCTGGAAGGACGACTGCTCCGTTGGCAACGCCAACGGCAGTGGGCGTCTTGATCAGCTTTGCATTATTAATGACAATCGAACCAGCGAGCGTGCCGTTGCTCGGTGTTGATGTCCGGACGAAGACGTTCGTCTCGCGGACCGTTGCGTCGATGATCGACATCGAACCCGCACCCTGGAAGGACAATGCGTAAATAACATTTGCAATGAGCGTTCAGTGTCTTACCCCGCTACCTCCCCTTATGCCACCAGTGACTATATCGAAACCAACTTGACAATTGTTGATAAACACGGTTTGAAACGTCCAACCTTTCCAAACAGGTCACTTGGTTTGGGAACACGATAGATATCGAGATATTACCCCAATTCCAATTCATATATACCGCAGATTGGGCATTGTTCACGGTGATGTTGCGCACCGTGAATCTGTTGCTTGGGTCAAATTTTTCGATCGAGCTATATCGGCTTGCTCACTGTTGATTCCCGACCCACATTCCATACTTGCCTTTTCCATATGTTAACAAAAAAAATTGAAAAAGACATTTTCCTTTTTCTTAGCTAACCTCCATTGAAAACCATGTCACCCATATATCCTCCACTAGCGTCGGGTTAATTGTGTATGATAAAAGGGAAGGCAAGGCCATTCCAACCTTCCGTTTTCCATCCATATGCCTGAAACGAGTATAAGTCAGTCTTGAAAAACACGGGCTGCTGCATTACCTTGATGTGCAGTGTTAGAAGCCGTTGACATTTCAAAGACGATGTTGATCAACGACGTCGCCTGTGAAACTTGCCAATGGATACCCGTTCCTGACGTGCTGGTAGCAGACACTCTAGATGGGGGGTTGAGATTAGAGCTCCTCCTTTAGAGTGTCGACCACGTACTGCCGAACGTCGATGATGAAATTGCGGATGGATCGGAAACTGTCTAGTCCATCGATTCATTCGACATTGACGGTGAAAGGTCACTTACAAGTTACACTGGTTGATATACCATTGCGCCCCGTTTCCACCAGGGATGTATGGGTCGACATCTGACAGAGTACACATCAGGCACGACTCGTGCACTACCAAGGCCGATTTTCGCACCAATGACCGCAATGCCTGTGAAGGAAGGAGAAGCGAGAAGCGTCGGCGGGTTTCTCGCGTCTCCAATCATTTGGGTGTAGTAATAAGCGATGAGGGGAGATGACACGAGATATTTTCTGCATGCTTTGTCAGGAAGAGAAAAATCGTAGGAGAGATCTTCCGTACCCCTGTGGAAAGTACACAACCGCAGGTGAAACGCTGAAATGCTGCTCAGCTAATCAAAAGCAAACCGTCACGGGTCGACATACGTCGAGGAGCCGCACGAGGAGCCGCAGCGACCTCCAGATGAAATGGCATTGCTGGACAAGGAGAGTAGGATTAAATAACGGCAGGAGCGCTGATCAAAGCACGTACTTGATAGCCGCAGTATCGTCGGTAAGGCCATCACCTTTGGCGCCAAAATCCTAGAAGAAAAGTCATTCTTGAGACCCTGGAAATCATTGATGCTCTGCGTGCCTTTACGTTCCGAAAGACCTGATAGGTGTTCGCGGATGAGTGGTAAGGAGCGAGACCCTGGTGCTTGATGTTCTCCATCCAGAAGGGATCCGTTGGCGCTGCCATCCCAGGACCGAGGGGGTCCCAAACACCACCCGAACTGATCTCGGCACTGTCACAGTTTTGAGTAAGTTGAGACATTGATGTCGATAGGCTGCCAGTGTTTGAGGAATACCTGGCTTGATAAGGTTTATCATTTGAGATTGGATTGATCACAGCGGCCACACGTGTCCGGTATATAGCAGCGTGTTCCTACAAATGTCCTACAATTCATAATGTTGTATACTGTGCACATGGGTGTTTAGCAGTATTATGTGTAGGGGCGGTTACAGAACTAAATTATGCGCAAATCCAACGCCCTCTACATGATTGAAAATGGTGCACCTATTTCTCATGAATCTACAATAGCCTCGGTCAACACGAACAGACCTGACCCATTGAGACTTACATATTCCCAAATATCCATGCAGGCCCTATATCTCGCGCTGATTTTGGCAGGAGCGCACCCGCGCACATTTGGATTCCGTATACCTCACCGATCCCGTACAGCTTAAAGCTATATTATCATCAACAGAAATTCATGTGCTCGCTAAGAGGATGAACGTACTCATCGCTCAGAACTGTCCACACTTCCCTTTTATTCCATCTGAAACGCAGTACAGGTGCATGATCGCAGGGAAATAGTGTGTGTCCATCCTGGTGTGCTGGGTAGATTTTCCTGTAGATTGAATTCACGACATCAGGATCACCAGCAATGAAATGGGCTGAGCTGTCGAAAATCGTCTGAAAACCGCCTCCCTTCCAAACATCACCGCCTATAGATATTTCCCCGCCACCGATTGACCAAGGGATAGTATGACCAAAACCGTCATGATTTAGTTTATGATACTCGATCTTGCTGTTCACAACGAAATGTGAATTGATACTGCCGAGGTGGAGCTTAAAATGTTCCTTTGAATGGCAGATTGCAAATAGATCTAGTCGTTCTCGGCTAGTCATGAGACTGATGAAGCTTGGGCTTTTCCCTGACAAATCAGCGTGGGACAAGCCCAAAACGCTGAACAGGTGAATTGAAGGACTGAGAAGAACGGAAGTACTAACCCATCTACATGTACAGATCGGTAATGTGTCGTCGCATATGCAAATTCCACGTTTTCAAATTCGGTGTGCGCAATACGCCATGTATCGAGATATATATTCCCCGCCACGCCCCAGTAAGTAAAAGAAAATGTTTTGAGAGTCGGGTGTGATGAGCTTGACAAGGTTGGGTTATAGGCCAGCGAGCTGACCCAGATATAGGAGAAAAGCGTGTCGACACAGAAATCGACGATCTGATGGTGAGGAGTGCCAATCTCAAGACTTGCAACCAAGAGATCCCTCTTCATCTTGAGCGGTAACGTGATCACTTTGGGTTCCTCGTGAGCATGGTCCTAAAACGTCAAAATGTTACTGAGGTATGTGTACGAGATGAAACAGCCATTCACCTCCAAGGGTTTTTGGGCAGGACTACGTTTCAAATTTGCTTGCCAGGCCAAAGCCCTACCAAACAAGTCTTGTGATACATTGGCCTGGGGACTCGGAGCCTCGTGATCACGGCGTTGGGGATGAGACTTGGAGTGTGCGGCTGCAAAGAGCGCTAGAGTCGCTACAAAAATGAACCATTCACCAATGGGGTTCAACATGGTGAGGAGTAGGAAGGCAAAAACCGTCCGCAAGGAGCCGTTTTAACTTCCAAGGTCCGGTCCCCTTCGCGACGCCGGTATGACAACATGATATGATGGCTGCGTTGGACAATGATATTTGGCAACAATGATGCGGCCTTTCAGTGACGACTGTACGTGGCAACATGTTTCCTCCCATCCTGTCATTCTGCCGGTGGTGGCAGGAGCCAAGTGATGTTAAATAGCCATAACCCCTGCCTGTCGCAAGAGCCCGAAGGGACTCCACTCCTCGGTCCCCACACCAGTATGTGCATGGATAGATACCTCGTCGGCAAAGGGCTTATCAACTCCTCAGCTGCAGATCCCTGTATGTATTGCGATGCTGTTGGGAGAGGTCGTAGAAGATCCTCCCTCGTTATGATGATGTATAAAAGCCTTTGTGGCTCAGTTTGGGACGCGATGGACAAGCGATAATAGCACCAACGATTTCCACGTTGCGTCTCTGTCTTGTCAGGACTCACGGACAAGTACACAGCGCACTACTAGTCTCTCACCTATAATCGCGACGGCGCGAATAGGCGACAGGGTAACAAACTTTGTGACGTGGTTGGACTCCCAATGGTGAGCCCCGTCAAGACCTTGAATTTTCTCAAACCAATCTGCAGGCTGCACAGGCAACATTCAAATCCATCCGGTCTGCTGTCCCTCTCCTGGACCGTGTCCTCGTCCAGCGTTTTAAGCCAGAGGTGGTAAGTATCATTTTTTCCATTCCATAGGCGGTCAAGTTTACTGGACATGACAACCAGAAAACGGCAACGGGTATTTTTCTGCCCTCGTCGTCGACCAATAACTCGCTCCCAGAGGCAACCGTGATCGCAGTTGGCCCTGGTGCACCTGGGAAGGACGGGAAAGTTGTGCCCACGCAAGTCCAAGCTGGTGACCGCGTGTTGCTCCCTGGTTGGGGAGGTAGCGCGATCAAGGTCGGTGACGAGGTGTGTGTCCTGTCTGGTATATTTGACGTGTCATGGTTGGTTGACGTGATGAGTTGCGCAGGAATACGCCATCTTTAGGGATAGCGACATCCTCGCCAAGGTTCAAGAGTGACGTGTTGATGGCAATATATATGCGTGTCCCAAACGTTTGTTATGAAACCTTCAGGCTAATGGTACTAGTACATGTCATTCCAACTACACCTCAACTCAGGCAATAAAAGATGTCATATTCAAATGTCCAAGCCGTACATACTGTGACGATTGCCAATGTGCGGGCGTTTGGCTACGTCACGGGTGCAGCCGGTGCAGTATTACGTACTCATTCTCAACCACCTCACACATTCAAAATACTTATGTTCAGTGAATGCTCATGCTCTGAGCTCTCAAATAGAACCAATTCTTAGGCAGCTGCAACCGATGTCGACTGCACCCGCCTCTTCGAGTATTCAACTACCCGATCTCCCATCACTCACCCGTTGCTTTGAACTACGAGCCAACAAATCTTGTCGGTCCGTCGCACTTGCCTCAGAATCCCGTTTCCTAGATCTGAACTCAGACAACCCCATCTCATTATCCAACGCCGAGCGCGCCCTCCTGTCTTCTGCGAAAATTGGCCTGCTTTCGGGCTTATGCTTCCCCACATGCGATCCGCCACAGCTCCGGCTCTTGACCGACTTTATGACCTTGTTGACATTCGCACATGAGCGACTGTCACATGCAAGAAACCCGAATGAGTCTGGGTGGGAGGGACTGCGGAGTCAGATGACGGACGGTACCACTGACTCGAAGGTCGCTGAGGGTGTTGGATCCAAATTCAGAAGTGGGGTCGATGTTTTAGAAAGACACGAGCTTTTCAAATAGTACGTGGTCCTCTTAGGAACGCCGATGCAACGCCGTTGAACTAACTACCACGCGTCCTCAACAGCCTGATCCTTGACTTGACTCATTTCTGCTCCCGGGCCTCTCCATCATGGAATACCCGGTTCTCTCTTTCGATCGTTACCTATCAGCGTGCCCAGCTTGCTTCTCTCAACCCAACCCAAACACCATTATCACTTATAGGCGACGGAAACACTACAAACGTTCTGGAATCATTTATCTCCTTACGAAAGAATACGACGGGCGCCCATATCATCTTTGACTTGGTGGAACTCGCTTTGGGACACCAATACCTTGAATGCAAAGAAGCGGTTGGCATGGGTAGTGCCAATGTTGATGACGACGACGGCGGCAACGACAACGATAGCCTCGGCATAGCACGCATCTTCCTCTTACACGCTTTGGACACTCTGCGAGACCTTGCTGCCGAAGTCGTTGCCTTGTCAACGGTATGTAAGCCACTTACGCCCTCCGATAGTTCCAAACAAAATTTCATGCCTGATCTGACAGGACATTGTATCATATGCCAAATTCCAATCCACGCGGGCACAGCAGCGCCCACCACCGGACCACATTCCGCACAACGTCGTCATGGTCTGCATGCTCACCAGAAACCTGTCAGCACAAGGAGCCATTAACATCGTCCTGAAACGTCTCAAAGAACGAATTCATGCCTTTCTGGAATTGGAACAGTGTCTCCACACTCTTCGCGATTCCGAACCTAGCGCAGGCCTCTTGTCGTATTCGTGGATATTTGGCTCTATCAAGTCGGTCGGCAAAGTGATCATGAATTCGGCAAGTAGCAGTGATCAAGAAGAGACGCCACCGTTGATCAAATCCTTGAGCTCCCTGCATCCGAGCCCTGGCTTGTCTCGACTGATTAGAGATCTGGACGCGTCTATTCGCTGTACTTCGAGACTACATTGCGGGGCATATCCATTGGTTCTATGAGACGGAGTTCTACTTTGGCTCAAAGGGTGAGGACGTCAAGGCTTTTGGATGGGTTTTTTTGTCAGGCACGAACTCGACCTCCGTCTGATCTCGTAACTGAGCGATTCTTCACCCTTACCCTACAATTCATATTCTACCCTTTGTTACCAATGTACTCAAAGATCCGTATTCCTATCTATCCATGTCAGCATTTCGATACCATTTGATCTGGAAAGAATGAGTGCGTTTTTTGATTCTTCCTGGAACTGTGTCACGGTACTACTTTGGATAAGCTGATGAATATGTTGTAATGTGTCCACAATCCATGCCCAACGTCTACGGGAGTGGACGCGTAAGGTATCAATCTTTCATGACGCTCGTAGTAAGCAGAGAGAATGTTCGGCGTGACAAATGTTGAAACAGAAGGTAGAAGCTCGTGTTCGGGGATTGACGTTGATGATATGCTGCCAGTCTGATGTGGATGGGATAGGGGAAAGAGGTATATTAGATAGATAGGACATAGTATAACATCCACAGAACATCTTGCAGCCATAGCTATCATCAATGCCATGCCGTCACCGTGGACGCAAAACCATTAGCGTTCCCGCTCTGGTTGATAACCCCAGCACCATCGACGCTTAATTGATACGTCGTTGCGATGGTTGGAAAGGCTGTAAATCGTCACCCGTGACGCACTGTCTATGTTGACAATCTGCCTCTGGCAGCTTTGTCCATTAAGACACCCTTCGTCGTAGTCCTGTGCATCGGATTGAGCGCCGCGGCGAGGAAGGAGTTAATGGAGTAAAGTGCTACGCACGTTGAACCAGCTGTATAGGCCCGCACCTGGCGGAGTTACGAGTCAACGGAAACTGAAGGAGAGTGGAGATGCATACCGAATATGATGATATCGTATGAAGACTGGACGACTAATCCCCATGAATGGTCTAATTCATCAAACGATGGATCATGATAAGATGGATCGCGGGAGAATGGCGATGGAGGTGCAGGTGAAGGCTGGTAGTAAGGCTATCATAATTATGAATCATGAGATACAACTCGCACGTAGAAATTCGAGACAGAAAGAAACGTACACTTTCAGTCTGGATCAATCCCAAATAATGGTTCTTGCCATTTACGATATTATACTGATAAAGCGTGTGGTGCTCAGCTGCGTCATTTGATGGTCAACATCCCATGAATCAGACAGAGAATGCAACGCACAAGCTGCATCGTCAACAGTTAGAATGAGCGCCTCGCTGAGATTGAAAGCGCATACCTGTTCCAATCATCCACACGGGCCCAGCGGATTCGGATAGAATCCCTCGACCGGAATAGACGTTAAGATTGAGATGGGAAGTATCAAAATCGTGGTCAGCGAGCCATACCCATGTACCCTTGTGATACGATGCGCTTCAGCATCCTGTGCATATCAAAAACTTGGACAAACGCACCTCCAAATAGGCAGTAGATGCAGGCGTCAGGTGTAGACCTAGGAAAGCTGCCATACATGGATCGAACCCCCCAGCTCCGCTCGACGGGCATTGTGCACTTTGCAGGTTTGTTCCGGTAGCTGGATGACTGTAAAAAACAAATAATTTGTCCAAATCGTATTGATTCCTTACCTCCTCCAAGTCTAATATGTGTATCCCACATGCCTGCCCCTCCATTCTGTCCCGATGGTTGCGCAACATTCCATTCCACAACAATGGCGCCAGGAGCTACCAGAGCAGTGTTATCATAAAAACGGTACCGCGACCTCCAAGATGGACGTACTGGGACCGACAGTAGTAAAAATCATATCGCTAATTTCGACGACGCCTTGAGAGTTGGGTGCCCCAACTTGAACCACTGGCCTAGGATTGCCGGCATCCTGGAAGAAAGACCCCCTGCCGGCAATGACCGACCACGCCTCGCCCACCATTTGTGTGCCAGCAGGAATGGTTAACGTCGATGTGATGATGTATGCACCCGCATCGAAAAATATGATAGCACAGCCAGCGTACTATCCCGAGGTGAACGTACGAGGCTGCAGCGATGCAGAAAAGCGTACCTTACTAAATACGCTTCTGAGTGCTGCAGTATCATCCGTAGTTCCATCACCCTTTGCACCATGGGACCTAACACTGACAAATTGGCTGACTGCATAGTTGGAGTACTGTGGGTGGGTCTTGCCAAAGATCTTCCCAGAGCTGTCTAGTAGCACCGACGGCTTGTTCGCAGAGACGATGTTACTTTGCACATACGACCTTGAACCGTCTGAACCGCTATATACATTGCCCTGGCCCCAAGACACAATTGTCGTGGTGCCTCCTGCAAGGACGACTGTTCCATCTGCGACACCAACTGCGGTATGCGTATTAATCAATCTTGCATTATTGATGACAATTGAACCGGCGAGCGTGCCAGTGCTCGCTGTTGAAGTTCGGACGAAAATGTTTGTCCTAGAAACGGTCGCATCGATTATCGACATTGCACCTGCAGTCTGAAAAGTTGATAGTATTCAGTAGCATTGGTAATGACCACCAATTTCTTACTTGACGACCTCCCCTCGTACCACCGGTAGGTAAGTCGAAACCGACTTGACAATCATTGATAAACACGGTTTGGAACGTCCAACCTAAATAGATAAGTCACCGCCATCTGGATAATGATATGCATCAGAATCTTACCCCAGTTCCAGTTCATGGATACTGCAGTTTGTGCGTCGTTTATGGTGATGTTGCGCACCGTGAATCTGTCAACAATAGGTTAGTCAATTCTCATCAACTCGGATTGGCATGCTTACTGTTGATTTCCTGCCCGCATTCCGTACATCCCTTTGGAAGCTGTGTTAGCGAACGTTGAAGCAGAATTTCTCAGCTGACCTCCATTAAAAACTAGGTCACCCATGAAACCTCCACTGGGATGGGATCAGGTTAGTTGCAGAGTAAAACAAAGTTGAAGCAATTCCGACCTTCCATTTTCCATCCATATGCCTGAAGCGAGTATAAGCCAGTCTTAAAACATGGACTGTTGCATTACCTTGCTGTGTGGTGTTAGACGCCGTTGACATTTCGAAGACGATGTTAATCAACGATGTCGCCTGTGAAACTTGCCAATGTATACCCGTTCCTGACGAGCTGGCAGCAGGCACTCTAGACGGGAGGTTGAGGCTGGAGATTTGTGAAACTGCGACAACTTACTGCCGAACGTCGATGACGAAATTGCGAATGGACCGGTAGCTGTGCAACTGATTGGTTCATTCGAAATGACTGTATGCGGCGCCACTCACAAGTTATCCTGATTAACATACCATTGTGCACCAAATCCATCAGGGATGTATGGGTCGACATCTATTGGGGGGTGTAGATGTCTGTGTTTTTACGTATTAGAGCCAGTTTTCTCACCAATAACCGCAATGCCGCTAAAAGAAGGGGATGCGAGAAGCGTCGGCGGATTTCTTGCGTCTCCAATCAATTGAGTGTAATAATAGGCGACGATCGGAGACGACACGAGATATTTTCTACAAAGCTCGGTTAGGAAAAGGAGATCGCGGAGGCGACAGTTCATACCCCTGCGGGAAGTACACAACAGCAGGCGAAACGCTGAAATATTTCTCAGCCAATCAAAATTAAATTGTCACGAGAGCCGACGTACGTCGAAGAACCGCACGAAGAACCGCAGCGACCCCCCGATGAAATGGCATTGCTACACAAGTCTAGGGTTATCTAGTCGGGAGCTGATCGAATTACATACTTGATAGACACAGTATCGTCGGTCACGCCATCTCCTTTGGCTCCAAAATTCTAGAAATTATATCGCTCGAAGCTCTGGTATTCATTAGTTCGCGTACCTTGACATTCCGGAAGACTTGATAACTGTTTGGGTCCGAGTGGTAAGGCGAGATGCCCTGATGTTTAATGTTTTGCATCCAAAAAGGATCCGTTGGCGCCGCCGCTCCTGGGCCTAGGGGAGCACTACAAGCACTGCCAAAACCAGATACCACACTGGCATACTCTAGAATCGTGCAGAGGAATAGGAAGTACATCAGCGGATACATGGCAAGATCTGACAGTCTGAACGGCTATCTCTGAGATCATCCCTGGTTACCACGGCAGCTTATATACCCAGGGACAGGAAAGATCGCGGACCGTCATAGGAAACAGGTTTCGGGGAAAGGCCCTGGATGCCCGCGTCTTGCTGTCGCATGATCATGCGTTGAGAAATGTTGGATAGTTCAATAAGGCGTGAATCAGCGCGTCTGCATGCCATCACTAGCAATGGATGAGCGCCATAATGAGCTTGGTGTCAGCTGGTAGAAGGAGGAAGGAGCTTGAGAAAATGGGTTCCGAGGTGGTGGAGCTTGGGTGTGCTGCGAGCATATGGATCAAGCTTTATGCAAAAGGATAAAAGACTAACGCACGCATCTAGCATCAATGGCGCCTCGACTGTTCGATGATCATTCGCTGTCCACGTCGTGATCTGCGCCGAACATCACCGGACCACGCACTTTCCCCCAGTGTCGTTATTTGGGTCTAGGACTTGTCCCCATGTCCGTAGTGACGGCCTGCCCTGCTTGGTGATCCCTGCTGATCACAGCCCATTGGCTCAAGTTCCGATACTTGCTTCAACTCCAGAGGCAAAGCCCAAGAAACCTGATATGTACGTTGCTGAAGTCATTTGGATCGCGGGTTGGTCAGCCTGTGACATAGCGGCAACAGGAACGAGATGGCCTTGTTGTGTTGACATTGTGGGGCGTGATAATGCTTTGACAGAAGAGCTGGTCAGACCGCTTCTTCATATAGTAGCCAGGCAACCAGTTCGTCCTGTCCCACGACGCCGCTTTGTGGCGCTGATTGATTATCCTGCGGCTCAGCTCTCAGCCCGCAGGTCTGTTAAAGTCATCACTGGTAATCTCGGTGATGTGTCCAGGTAGAATGATGCAACTTGGGAAATGCCAGGGTAGATTACAATAACTTGACAGATCAAACGTACATCGAAAGGATGGTGAAATCGAGCATTGGCGGGTGGAGCCCGATACCATGCAGAGGAGTATATGAACACGACGCGCTCTCAGTCGAGACAGATGGTCCTTATGACTCCTCTCTCTGAAGAACCAACTGGGAACACAATTCATAGCATCATTGCACATTCTTGTCGTTGTGCTTACAACAAAAGAAGGATACAGCGTCCAGTATATGGCACGTTGGTATTCCGTATGCAAGGCCTTATCTCTCTGTCGGCGGCACAGTAAGAGCGGCTAGATTGGGCTTATGGTCTGAATGAGAGTGTCTCTGCTCCGTGCTCTGCATGGCGCACGCCACCCGTGGCTGACCTAACACACGGATGGCAATTGATCCGCTAGTTCGGCGCCGTAGACGTCAGTCGCATTTAGAATCGGTCAGTCTGGTCAAATCGTATATAACCCCAGACCGACTACCCGCTCCTTCAGATTTTCCTTTCTTTCCTACCATAACACACGCGCTTATAACGCACACATATAAACCGCATACGTTTCATTTGTTCATTGATTTGATATCATTGACGATGCACACAGGCATTCCCAGAAAGTCCTTCTCCCCCTCCGCGTCCGCATTCAAGCCGGTCTTGAACAAGTCCTCCTCCACCTCCACTTCTCGCCTCCCTACCTCCCGCCTTCCTACCTCCCACAAGAAGAGCACTAGCTCTTCTTCCCGTTCCCTAAAAGAAAACATACCTCCTGTTACCTCCACCTCCAAAAAGCAGTGCGTCGTCCCCTTTTCAATTTCTTCTTATGGCTGACATGTTCGTCCGCGTGCGGTTTAGGGGTTCTGCTAGGTCTACCTCCGTTCAAAAATCTTCTACTGGTGCCGATGAGCACAAAATTGAAAAGAAGAACAATAAGATCGGTGATGACCTGGAAGACGTACAGAGCATTAGGTCCAAGCAAAAGGCAAGTGTCGCTTTTATTCACATTCGGGAGGCATTCGGATTGACGACGACAATTGTGGCAGGACGGAGAGGAGGAACTATCCTTCACCTATCCTGTGCTCGCGGACCTGTCATCCTCCATGATCGTCGAGGCAGATGAGAACTCTAGGATCGTACGTTCTACTCTTCACCTCCCATCTCTCTTTTCTAACAATCGCGAAGGACTTTGACCATGATGTCATCGATTACGACCGAGAGTACGACATCAACCTTAAGCTCGAATCGTCCCTTTACGAGACACGGTTGGCCGCTCGTCACAATGACAGCATCCGAGTGACAATCAAGAGAACGCAGGCAAAACTCTTGCGTCGCATGGGGAACGACGAGGAGGCTTCCATCTCCCTCGACTATATTCCCGAGTCCGACATTGAAGGCATTTTGGGTGTCGAGTACATCATTGACCATGATGAGGAGGATGAGGCCAACGACACTTTTGACCTCTCCGACTTCTTGAACAAAAACCCGTTCCCAACCACTCCCCTTCCTCCCCTTCCTACTGCCCCTGCTCCGGCTCCAGTTACGATAGAAGCGGCCGACGATACCTTTGACCTTTCAGACTATCTGGAAAAGAATACTCCTGTTCTCGGAGAGGATCGATTGCTCGACACGTCCCTTTCTGAGCTGATGAAGGTCGAGATCGACTACGACCGCGAGTTCCCCAACACTGCCATTGGCCGCCCTCCGCACATCTTTGTTGCCAGGTACAAGCGCGACATGAAAAGAAAGGCGGCTGCCCAAAGGGCCTTGGGGACCGAGGCCCCTGCTCAGAAAGAGAAAAACCGGTGCGTGCTAGAAAATGAGTGCATTATTGACGTCCCTTTGCAGGTTTGGGCACCAACGTTTAGCGCTAAGGTTCTCAGCCCTAAAAGGCAAGATCTGGTAGCAGCAGCAGCGCCTGCGAGCATTCCGACTCTTATCGTGACAAGTCCGAGCGACGGTGATGTTGTGCATGTGCTGGACAAGAAGCCGCCTGTGTTTGACGAAATGATGATTATGTACGGCGCGCACAAGAACTTCCTTTTGGACGCTTCCTATCACAATTGGTGTTTGAGGTTCGGCGAGCCCACCCCTAACGATCTGGACGAGGACGAGTACAAGGATGAGGCTGAAGATGAAAGATCTCCGAGCATCCCAAGTCTTATGGTGACAAGCCCGAGCGACGATGATGTTGTGCGTATCCCAGACATAGAACCGCCCGAGTTTGACGAGAAAACCATCGAGTACGGCGTGCACAAATACTTTCTCCTGGACGCTTCGTACCACAATTGGTGCCTGAGGTTCGGCGTGCCCCGCCCTGACGACGAGTACGTGGACGATGAAGAGGAAGTGCAAGGCATAGTGACATGCTCGGACGAGATTTATTGATCGGTTGGTAAGTGGCCAGCACCAGCTTTCACTCTCATCTGAGGCGTTCGCCCTAGTTCCACCATATACCCATATACCCAGCGGACATGGACGCTTTTCTTTTCACTGTTTCTTTCTTTCTTTTCTTTTCTATTGCGTTTGGATACATGTAACTGCATTGCTTTTCTGTAATGGGGTGCGTGGGGAGATGGCGAGGCGGGGAGCGCATTCGTAGGGGTTTAGCCAAACCACTCGGGTGCGTTCTCTGGCCAATGAAGTCCTGGGGAGGCCTGGCAGTAGGACGCGGAGGACAGGAAGCCTTGCCACCTCTCCTGTCCTGGGATGCGCCTGAATATGCCTGGCCGGGGAACCAGCCCTGCGCATCAGCAACTGCGTCATGAATGAAAAAAATGGGTTTAAAATCGAAGAGCTTTTGAGGGACTCTTGTCCATCTGCATGATACTTATTGTTCTGTGGGTGTTGTCAGTTTCGTCAAGAATATGACGGCACTTGCTGTAATGACGCAATCCCAGCTTGAGCTATACGGTGAATGCCTGCATGCTGTTGCGGAAAGCGAGCGCGTGGCTGAGTCACGTCTCCTGCGCTCGCAGTGCTTGTTGAAAGTCTTTGCCAAGGTCATGTTGCCACGAGCGTAATGTTGACTTGTCCACGCATTTGACCCTAGTTCCGGGTCGCCCCCGAGAATGACCTTGGGAATGCGTCGACCGGTATGATCTCTTTGTCAAGGTACCGCACCGTCCCGTGTCGTGTACCAACAGCCAGGTTGCCTTTAATCCACCACCGTGGAAGCCCGTTCAATTGTCCAACGGAATAAACAGAATTGCAGACGGCCATCCCGCTTCTGCTTCTGACCAAGGCGGTTGTAAATATACCTGGCTTCACATCTATCTAGAGTTCAGATGCAAACAGACGAAATGAGACGAGAAGAGCGTGAACGTGTTGGATGAAAACCTGGTACATCCAGAAAAGCCTTACTTCTGAAGAACCCTTGTCCTGCCGTCCGTCTAGAATCCCATTCAAGTACAGCCGCACGGAGCTCATCCTTCGCCCCATGTGGCCAGATTCGTTGTCTACAGAATCTAAACCGCACCCGTTGCATCTGGCAGCTGAAAGAGTTCAGAAGACTCCACGAACGGCAACTCTTCCTGCCAATGACTGATAGCGATCAACGCTTGGTCATGGCCCACACCACCGAAAGAAATATAGCGCTTCACTGCCTTGACCATTCCATCGCTCATCCCACTCAACGCCTCGTCTAGCAAAACCAGCGGTGGGCGGCCCACCAAAGCCCTCATGACCAGTACCACCCTCTGTTCCCCCACACTCAGCTCAACAAACCGTCTATGAGCAAATTCCTTCGTCACAGTGGATGTGGGTGAAGAGCCCTGTCGATGATCCCATGCAGCTGGCCCGAGAGCGTCCAAGACTTCCCAGCATCTTTTGATTCGCCATTTTTCCACTTCATCCCACTTGTCTCCGTTCACGCCATCCCATGATAGCTCATTTGCTCCTTCCTCTCGTATACCAACGCCCAAACCTCCCTCTTTAATCGATACCCCGACACCTTCGTTACCCCTCTCAATGAATGTGCCCTCAAAACCCGTGCCCACTACTGCCCAAACATTCATACCTGGCATTCGCCTGGGAAATGCATTGAACAGCTCTGGAGACATCTCTCCTATACGAGACTGAATCATAGGTGTTGGGATCCGGGACCTTTTCTGGCCGTATAGACTGAGATGGGGGAGGGTGTACGATAGAGGGTGAGCTCCCGTGAGCAAAGAGAGGAGTGTCGATTTTCCAGAGCCGTTGGAACCTTGGAGATGCCACCGTTCACCGAGACGAATTGTCCACGAAACGTTGCTGAGGACCTATAGTGGACTCGGACACGTGCATACGCCGGCCAAAGAAATGCACATACCCTACGTTCCCCATACTGAACCGTTGCATTTTGCATTTCGGCAACAGCCTTGCCCTTGGTATTTGGATCTCGGTCACTAGACTTTTTCCAGTTCTGGCGAGCTGCGTCGCGTTCCAAGATGACATGTTGTTGTACACTTGCAAGCATCTTCTCCTTTTCTCCCACCTGCAACTTTCCCTTGTTGACGAATGCGACATGTGTTATCCAGTGCGGAATATCATCCTGGGCTCTTAGGCCCATTATGACGCGCGGCTTCCTTGCTACATGCAAGTTTCTCAGGAGAGCGAGTATTTGAGAACGGCCCTTGTCATCGAGGCCGGCTATAATAGCAAGTCAATAAGACAGGAAAGAGTCGGCTAGATGTACACTTGCTTAATGGCTCGTCCAACAGAAGTAATTCTGGTCTCTTCAACATGGCCTTTACGATCCTTGCCCGTCTCGTCTGCCCATTGCTCAATGTCATGATTGGGAGATTCAGTAAGGATTCTAATTCGGTTTTCTCTATCAGATCTTTGAAAAGACGTTTTTCCTCGTCCGTTAGGAGAGACTCGTCCAATTTCCCTGCATCGCGTGCAGCATGACCCTCGCGCTGCCACTCGAACCTTCCCTCTCTTTCCATCCTCATCTCGAGGAAGCGGGGGAACATGCTTTCGAGTAGAGTAACACGTTGATCGTCGTCACGTATGGCACCATATCGCGCTGTAAAATCATAGAAAGCGCCTCCTGGACCGCCTGCATGGTGCCGGAAGGAAACCAGGGAGATGGATGCGTAGGGGTCGCGTGGAAAGGATGCGGACGAAGGAGAAGGAAGTGAAAGAAGTGGGAACAGCTCTCCTGGAGGCAGAGGTGGGGGGAATAGGCGTAGCTGGCCTAGTAACGTCTACAGCGCGTCCGTGTATGTCAGAATACGGATCCCCAGGTGGAACCCGCAGATAACATGCCTTGAATACGGCATCTTTCCCACTCCCGCCACCACTGCCTGAATCCACGACGGCCCACATTTCGTCTTCGTGAACTGTCCATTGGAGATCCTGGATTATGGGGTGTGCGACGGCGTGCGGGGTATCGCCGAAGCGGTACACGGAGGATGCGGGGATATGAATGAGCGGAGGGACTGTACGGTTTATCCATCGAGTCATGTTTGCGCCAGGCTGGCGTCGGGATGTCAGCGCCCATGGCTAACTTTAGCACAGGCAAGCATGGTCCACGGGTTTCTGCGCCCGCAATACAACTAACTCTAGCGCTATTCAGACAATTGACTGAGAGCCATCATCACTTGTGGAAGGTGGCCGTTTGATGCATCAGGTTGTGCCCATCTCTGACGACACTGCCCCGGGCTGAAACTCCTCATAAACTCCTCGACCGTACCCACCTCCCCCACGCTCTCACTGCACCTCCACAATGCCGACAATCACGACCACCGTCGAAGATAATTCGCCACTTCTGACTTTTGACGGTTGGATCATCGGCTCATCCAATGGTTTTGATGGAATGACTATGAGGTATTTCACAATCTCCGAGGCTAATCCAGGCTAAATCCACCCTCCCAGCTATTCTGAGCGCAACTTCATGGCCACAACCGGTCAGAATGCTACAATGACATTCAACTACAACGGCACGGACGTGCAATTGTACGGCGCCCAGAGAGGCAACCATGGGCGATATCAAGTCACGCTGGACAACACCCAGTACAGTCCGCAAAGCGGCTTCGCGCCCGATCCTGGAAATTTTCAGGTTCTGCTCTTCGAGTCCCACGGTCTGAAACAAGGTAACCATACCGTGAAAATATCCAATATCGATGGCAATCTGTGGTTGGACGTTGACTACGTACGATTTCGTTATGCATGTGCTATTATTGTCGCGTTGAACTGATACGTCAAGGTGACATGGACATCAACGTTTGGCGACCCGAATGCCCAGCTCGCCGTAGTCACAATCGACGATAGTGCGTTCGCGTATTCTGGTAGCGACTGGACGACTTCCTTCACGGGCGTCGGCAAATATTTCGCTGGAACGGGCCAGTATGTACCAATCATAGCTTGCAAGTTCGCTTTTATTGATGCTCTTGGCCCATAGTTCGACATCAACTTACAACGCAAAGATGCAATTTACATTCACAGTAGGTGCCCCTCTTTGTCCGATTTGTTGATGCTGAAATTCGGAAGGGTATGTGATGCCCACGGACGATGAGGTCGTTACCCAATACACCCATAGGTGATGCTATATCACTTTACGGCCCAGTAGGCGGCACCATATCACCGTATTCTGTGCAAATGGATAAATCTGTCCCAGTTTCGTATAATCCAAACCGATCCCCTGGTTTTCAGATATTGCTCTATCATGCAAACAATCTTGGACCAGGAAACCATACGATGACGTTTACATGTCTGCCTATACGACAACAAATATGTGGCATTGACTATGTGAATATATACCGCACGGGAAGCACATACTCTTCAAACGCCACCAGGCAAGCGCTAGAAATCCTAATCCATGTTCTGTTCGCTGATGTCAGTACCTACAGTACAACGTTTGATTCTAATAGTGATAGTAATACCAAGTATGTGGTCATTTTCACAAAAAAAATTTCATTCATGGCTCTTAATGTGGCTGCAGTCATGGCAATAACTCATTGTAAGCAAACAGTTTTTTTTTTTTTTCGCGTTCTCCCCGCTCCATCTCATCCATGTTCAACAGCTTAACCACTGGTGACATTGTTGGCATCGCAATCGGATCCGCCGCTGTAGCCCTCGCCATAGTCTTTGTCGCCCTGTATATTGTAGTACGCAAACGTGCTGCTCAGGCGACGCCGCGAAATTATGCAGCAATCCAACCTATCATGTCATATGCTGAAGCCCCTTCATCAATGTCAACACCTAATCACTACCAGAGTTATAGTGGAAGCGTGGGTAAGCCAAGTCTGATTGACCCTTTGTGAACCTTGGCTGAAGCACGGCGTAGGAACTAATATCAGTCCCAATCGGCCGAACTATGCGCGGTAGTGCGTTGTGAAGTTCTGGACTTTTGTTCATTTATATCAAGTATATTACAGTAGTTTAGTTATATGTAAGTATGGACGCGGGAAAGACGATGTTCACCACACTTCTCCACCGTCTTCGGTGATGCTCCGTCTTATTCCCAGACCTCTTCGATGGGCAATTTACTGGTCGCCAATATTTATTACGCTTGGACAGACCGTCTCTGTGAAGCAGATAACTGGGAGAAGTATGCAGGTATGGACAGTTCATACGTCCGCGAAAAGGTCCTGAGGCTTCACCTTGCCAGCCCACGCTCAACCCGGATTCATCCTCATGGAAAGACATTGCTGTTTTTGACCGCATATTCCTGCATACATCTCGCCCCTGCCAACGCGGCGAGATCGTGGCCGTACGGTGCGCGTTCAAGACTTTATGTTGCGATTCAGACTTGACTCGACGCTAGGTCGCCTTCTGACCCAGACCGCATGCTAGTCAAAAGAATCATAGCGACGGACGGAGACACCGTGAAAACGCGTCCTCCGTGCAGAGAACCGGAGGTAAAAATTCCTGCCGGCCACATCTGGATCGAAGGTAAGCAAAAGTCATGCGCCAAATTCCATTCCAAATGGAATGCTGAGGATGCCCAAAGGCGATGAACCATTTCGCACTGACGACAGTAACCTGTTCGGCCCTGTATGTAATGCGTTGGCTTTGCAAGAATGCATTGGTTGACAGAGGGCCAATTAGATTCCCTTGGGACTGGTGGACGCGAGACTTGCGTTCCTCATCTGGCCTATCTCACGGTTTGGACGTCTGGCGGTGTCAGTCCCAGAAGACCGGACGGCACCTGCGTATCGTCTTGCAATGGACCAGATACAGAGGGAACGTTCTCGCCATTCCAGAGTTACAATCGTTAGACCATTGGAATCTACTCCAAAGTGATTCATATTCAACGGATCAGTATACTACACTTTGATCTTGGCTCTACACATTGTTAGTCCTCCTGCATTCCGGTCATTGATGCAAGTTTTATCGAGATCTCACGAAATTGGTCTTGGTTGGATGTTTCGTCTACAAGGATATGGGCAAGAGGCATACATTGGTCATGCAAGCATGGGGACGGCCGAAATTTGTGGCTTATAGGATAGTGATTTCGCTTTCTGATACCTCGCTAATGGCAATAAAATCGAACGTTGCATAATAGCTACCTTCGCCCTGTGGCGCAGGTGCCGCGCTCCGCATGCCTGCGGCGTGGATGACATATTCGAAGCGTGAGATCTAACGGTCCTGTACATACCATCATTCGCAGTAGCGCAGTCCAACATGGGAGATCCCGTTTCCGACAAGTCTGCATTTCTGCGGATGTACATGTCTCATCACCCAGACACTCTCGTTGCATATGCCAAGTGGTATGGCAAAGTCGAGGCACCCATTCGCAGCGCGGAAATGACCGATATTAGCACCAAGGCGCGTACACCCGCTTCCTTGACCAAGCATGTATACCTTACACAGCCAAACATAGAGCATGACACTGCTTTGCACTCTTAAATCTGGCGAGAAGCAGACTACTACGATCACATTCAATCCGCCTCTTGCAGGATATGATGCCGTGAAGCCACGTCTCCTCGAGATGAAAGCCATTGCTCAGGAGAAGCTCGGCATGATCAAGGCTCCGCAGATAACCACGTTTGAGTTTCCTCTACCCGGGGCCTACTTTCCAATAGCATATGTTGCCTTCTTTTCTTTCTTGACCTTCTTCCCAGAAAACCCCCTTGCCAAGCCTATAATTGACGGAGTAGGGGCATCCAATGTGGAGAGAATAGTCCAAATATCTGCAGTAGCCCATGTCCTGGAGAGCCTTTACACGCTTTCTCTATGTAGGAAGCACAAGACGGGCTTCAGAGTTGGTGTACGTTCTTCATTCCCTATGTATACAGATTTTGACTTGCGCTAGACGTTATACACTGTGGGCACGCTTATTTTCGGATATTGCATGTGGGTCGACCTGCGGAAGCGTATCCAAAAGGCGAGGATCGATTCAGTCATGAAAGTAGAATAAGATTTGTGTTCACTGGTTTATACGTTCATATGTAAAGCTTTGCAGAGCGAGATAATCAGAGACTCGCTGTGCGGTGGCTGATAAAATCCAGGTACAGGATCGTTGTCCCTACCAATCATCCGTCTCGCCCCAACCGCTTCTTTCCTCATAAAATATACACTTGTTGTGGTAAATTGGACGTCAACGTAGTACACATACATAAAGTTGGGCATGATACACCCGAAAATCCGCAACGGAACAAAAAAGAGCTAGATAACGACGACGACCGGGAAGAGTCCAATGTGCATACATACATATCTTGTTGATACTACGTCATGTATGGGTAATTGCCGTTGTTATCATGTGAGTTGTTGAAACTCCCATGCGGCGGTGGCGGTGTGACATCCTTTGAGGATGGAGATGGGGATTGCTCCGGCCACGTAAACCTTTAGAGCGATGCGTAAGGATCCAGGTGCTCAAATTACGTGCTTACCCTGGTAACATCATGTTTTGCCACCAAACAGGATTTCTTAGGGCCTGCATTGTCGCGAGGAAATCCTCCTCGGAAAACATGTTGCCTTCAGCGAGATAATCATTATTGACTGTAATTGGTACGGAAGCATCAGCGATTTCCTGTCCGTACAGATTCGTGTGTTGGTGCTGATCAAACATGTTAAACGTAGGATAGTTTTCAGTCACTTGAGTTTCGAGCTGTGGCGCCGCCATCGTGATATTAACATCTTCCGTCTGATAACCAGCTTCCACAGGGCGCCCTTGGGTAGGGGGCCCTGGGTTATGGGGAGACAACGAAACATGGCATCCGTTCGCAATGCGTTCCCTACTGTGCCTTGCGAGAAGACTGGTGAGAAACCGAGCGAAGAGTTTAGGAGTATGCCTGTCATCTATGGCAAGCTTCTGAGAGCTTAACGTCTGTATCAGTCTACTGATCAAGACTAATATGTCCATCTCTTCATCCTTTGTTACTAGACTTGCAAACTCCGGCCGCAAAAGCTAGTGAAAAAATATGAGAAGCAGTGCATACTGCCACAATGGAACTTACTTTCAGGAGAAATGCCGACGCGAAAGCCGCAAAGACAAAATGCCCTGTATTTTTTAGCACCAGAATGAGATATGTGGATCTGGAAGGCTATTACTGACCATCGGGTGCATAACGCATGTATCCACTTGACGCGAGGCCCTCAATCATGTCGGTGACTACAGACTTTGCAGACATCAAACACTGGAACAAGGTCATGTAATGCCCTTTATTTGTCAAATTGTCTTACCTTTGAGAAAAATATATGATCCTCCTGCTGTAGGCCACGACGATATGCTTGCTGAAACCCAAACGAGAACATGACAAGCCTTGAATATCCAACGAGGCTTGGATGAGTTAGTTTTAGAGTTAATGAATGTAAAGAATACCGCCTACTATGGTAAGAGCGAACATCGAAAAGCGCAGGCACGATCTACATTTCCGTTAGCCACACGTGGTCAAAATGCGCCAAAAATAATCCCAACCGTTGGGATTCGATTCTTGAAGGTACTTTGAAGTCCATTCCTCTTGGAACCGGATAAGACGCTCATCATGAGTGAAAGTGACCGACCGAAAGTCGACACTCTGGCAAACATAAGTAAGCATATGCATTCTGATTAGAAGCACCTCAAAGTTTACTTTATTTAAACCCGTAAGGGAAGACGGGTCCGTGAAGATTTCATCATGAAACTTGGCGACGATATCGAGCAGCGCTGAATAACCACATAAATGGATATCATACTACACTTAGCCGTCAAAGTTAGCCGGTCGGTAGAAGACGGCATAGACATACTGGATGATTGTACTTTGATTTTTTATACCAATCTTTAGTGTTTCGCAAAACACTTGTGTATGCGATCAGCACGGAGGCCATGCATAGTTAAACAGATACTCACTAGTGCTCCTTGATCGTTGAGGGTTTTCCAAACTGGGTCGCAGTTGATCGGTCCAGGTTGCAGCAGATCATCCATACCCGTGTCTTGTTAAGAATCTCTCTCTCTTGCTTCTCTGACTGCGGCTTCGCAAAAGGCAACTGATGCAAATTCAGATCGGTCGCAAGTCTCGGGGGAGTTCAATAGCTTATTTAATTCATATATAGCAATAACTTTACCTGATTGCAAGACCCGTGTAAAGCCAGCTTCGATCTTCTTCCCACCGGCGCGCGGGAACAGCATAAATGCTCATTAAGATGTAGGCTTGGCAGAGTTCTACCGATTTCCAGCCATCAACAAGAGCGTTTGCAGCCGAATGCTTTGCAAAGTGCATTGCGACAGGGTAGATTCCTGACTTTTTTGTGTCATATCGCGAAGAAATGGCACAAACTAAATTTAACAGTATTAGCACGTGGAAAGGGAACCAGATGAAGCTACTTACCAACCGTGAAGAGAAAGGGACACCTGGTAAACGTGGACTCCGGAGTGTGAAGGACAGGGTCCAACAATGGCATGTGTGGCTAGGCACGTTCTCTCAATGACGTAGCTAGGTCAGACAGTCACTAGTCAGCGCTTACATTGATATGTTCGTAAAATCTGGCCGATCGACTTAACGGAGACGGAAGATGATTAAATTTATCTACTTACATGTCAAACAGCCGGTCGACGTCTTCTCGTGCAACCAAGCCGTGCAGAAGGATCTCCGGTGGGCTGTGCTTTTCGATCAGCATAGCTCTTGCATCAAGATCGGTAGCCGGTCCTGTTTCGGCCAAATGAGCTGACAGGAACAACGCACTGCATCATGACTGACCTGGCATGAAGTACTTTGCGTTTGCAACTCCCTTAACAAAATATGAATCCTTTTCTCAACAGTTCATGTGCGAAAGGCTTACAATGTCCGTGTCATTGGAATCGCCTTGTTTAAGTGAGCTCTCTTTTGCTTGTCCCCTTTTCCCGGATTTTTCCCCCTCGATGCCACCCAGGCTCATTTTTGCTAGAAGATCAAACGGGATATGCATAGAGGCAAGTTTATCATTACGTCCGTCCTCTTCAGCGTCCTCATCTCCGGACGGCAATGTATCTCCGACCTGGGGATCAACATTATCTTCCGGCTCCGAGTCGCCATCAACAGTCTGTTCAGGCCGAGGCACCGTGAAGTTAAACTTTCCATCACTCGTTTTCAGGCTAGACTTCAGGTGATTAAGCCATTGTACTGTGTCCCGATTGTCGCGGTCTGAGGGCGACGTAGCCATGAGATACGATTCAATTGACATGGGCGTCGCTTGGTAAGGGTTATGTAACTATTGGCCCGTCAACATTAGTCCTACAAATATTCGCAAAAATCGCACCTGCTTCAATAAAGATTCGATAATTGCATCTTTCTGTCGTAACTGAGCCAGCAAGTATTCACGTTTGCTGATGGGTGGAATAATTAATGATGTGTGCCAATGTTGGAGACGATGGCAAAAAATGAGAATCAGAAGATGGAGTAAGAGAAGGTAGAGATTCCAACGATGATGCTGGGGAAGCAATGGACATCTTCAGGAGACACTGTGCAGAAAACAAGCTCGAGAAAGGACACTTTTAAAGCCTTTCAAGTGCGTCTGCACCCAGGAATGGTAAAACGGATGATTGATAGGACATGGGCGATCCAGATTGGAATCAATCCCACTAAAGGGTAAATCGACCATAAAGAAGATTATATCGACTTACTTTGCGGGGATTTTCGGCTTCCGTGCCTCCACGATGCAAACGTGTCTCCCTGACTTGCACCTTTTGCAGGTGTTCTTCCCCTTCGGAAAGTCGCATTTCATCTATTCAATCAATATAGAATGGATCAGACAGGGGGGATCCATTTTAGTGTGCCGCAGGACGTTGGTTCCGGGGATCATGATCGGAACGGAAAAAAGCCACATGATGGATCGTTCCGAGCCGATAAGTTGGGGTAGATGTCGACATGAGCCATGCAACGGTGCAAATTGATTTTGATGTTCAAATTGGGCGAGAACGCAAAATCAGAATGGTCTCGACCTTGAAAACGCGACAACATACTTTCAATCTCTTGCAATGTACGCAAGCTGGACTAATAAGCACAGCATCCCAAGGAACCCATGTAACCGAATTAATCAGTCATATGTCAGCGTCGACGTTAAAATGGCCAGTTTCCGGAGTGTGCATAACGCCGGATGTTCGTTTCAGCCAAGGCAGTGCAGATCAAGTATAATTCGGTTCGCGGGGGAGAAATTATCGGCATAAGAAACCGTGTATTTGGGCAACGTCGGGGGCCGTATAATGATGGAACATTAATGGGACGTAAGCAATAGGAAGATAGCATTGACGATCCGAAGTAAATTTCACGGCATAAATTTGGTTGTCCGGGAGTAAGCGATGTTGACGTTAGTTGTGCGGATGCGGTGACCGAGCCACGTGGAATATAAATTCATCCGATGGAGTCGCAGTTTTCAGAGGGCAAAACGGAAATGTCAGAGTCAGTACGATGCGAGTCTTGGCCGATAAACAATGGAAAAAATGCTGGGATCTGACACCGATGGATCGGGCCGACGACAGTCGTATGATATGATATGAAAGGAAACATACGTTCTTAGACCGCCTTTTCCAGGGCGCCCGACATCACCTAACCCATCCAGGCCCACACTAATACCGTCTTCTCCATTTTCAGAATCTGCTTGCTCCCCTTCTCCACTCAATGCTAAACCCGATACAGTGGCGACTGGACTTGGGATAGTTCTTCTGCGTTTCCTTTTTGGCGGCGACGAAACCGTGATAGGCTGGATCGTGCTTCTTGTCGGTAGCTCCTGCGCACCGGCACTAGCAGACTCTGTGTCATTGCCCACTGCATTGCTACGACCCGACGGTGGGCCAATGTTTGCCTCCGGTTGCTCCGTCCTCGGGTGAGTTCTATTCTCCGCCATGTTTACCCTGAACGTCGTGCTCATCGAGGAGAGCGTCGAACTAGGTGGGGACAGCGACGCCGACTTTCTGCCTGCAAGGCTTGAGCTGGCGTGATTACCTGTAGCGGAACCGATAGCTTCTGACGGATACAGTGGCATTGTATTATACTGGCGAGGAAGATGTTGTGTATGTTCTTTGCGATGCATCGCCGTCCCTCGCTGATCGGCAGGTTCAATCCCTTGATAGGGATTGGATATGATTGTTGTTTGGTGGTACGTGATGTTAGATGTTGCCAGGTTGGCATCGGCTGGAGTGGGTGAATGAACATCAGGACGGGAGTGGTTGAACGCGTTTGCAACATTATGTGACTGTCGGACTTGCTGTTCAGTATGCTCGATGACGCCTCTACTGTCCGTGGCTGAGCGTACATAGCCTATTCCGTGTGTTGCAGAAGCATGCATTATCGGGTAAGAATTAAAGTAGTGTTGCACTTCATTGGACACATTCCCGTGTTGTAAATTAGTAACGGTACCCAGCTGCTGGGCAGTGAAGGAGTCAGTCCACTGCTGATACTGCCAGTCACTGTTCACTTCATTATTTGAGCCGTACCCTTGCTGACAGATAGATGAAGCAGGCCCAATCATGGGTGGATATACAGTCGAACTCGTCGATGGCTGGTGCGATGCAGTGGGATAAGAGTAGGGTTTATTAGAATTGCCAGTTGACCTTGTGGGCGTTACAGTGACAAAAATATGATTACCCGAAGACGCGCTGTCTATTCATATTCCTTGTCAATAAGCTCAATAGCTTACTGTATGCCTTACTCTGGGAGCGCTGATGCATAGCAGATGATGACTGATGACTGGCTTGAGCTGCATGGCCCGTGGCAGAATTGCCGCCGTTGGGAGCGCTGGCCGACGGATGCATGACAGCTGAAATGATGCTGAAGATAACTAGCAGCACTCCGAATATGGTGTACGAACCCGATGTAAGGATCGCAGAAAGATGCGCTGGTGACCGTGAAGGGCAGGGAGAACTAGTATGGATATTGGGTCTCTCGCTTGCTTTTAACGGTTCTAAAATTGACCATCTTGTACCTTACAACCAACACATTATCCTGCCGCAGTTTGGGCGGTAATGTGTCGGAAAGGTGTCGAAAGGTGCAAAGATGAAGCCTGTGGCATAAACGTGCATCAAAAAACAGAAAACTACAGGACGGGCGCAGATTGTACCAAGACACACGCGTTGTCTGAACCACCTACGGCGTTTCCTCGTTTGTGTCAAAGACCACAACTTTAAACAATTAAGGGAAATTCAGGAGAGTTCCACCTGCATTCCGTTTCGCTGACTTAACGACTTGGTCCTGTATCATGGACCTTTGGGAGTTTGTGTCGGAGAGTACATTACATCGTTAAATGTTAAACATTGAACGGAAGATCCACGTGCGATTCTTTTTACTGACGAGCTGACGCGCTGACGAGCGGCTCGGTCGCGTACCAATGGTACCAAAGATGCATGGTACCACTCTTGCCATGCAATTAACATGCGCCCATATGGATGCAATGGGCCCATTGACCAGGCCCATTGTTACATAATTCCCGGGCCGGGCACTGTTTGTGGACAGCCTCTTCACACACCACCTTGCAGTGTGTTGGCCGACCCGCGTGCCACGCCTGGACATTGTAACGGATCAATGGCATTTAATGTTTTCATCAGCTTAGTGCGACTTCTCCCCTATTCATCTAGCCCGATAGACGCAGTTGTCACGATCTCAAATCTCGGAACATCCATCAAGTCAAACATCGTTTTGTTTGGGTTCCAATTCGCATCCTGTCCGGGAACTCCAACAGGGAGAAGGCCCGCAAGGTGAAAATTGGGACACACCTTGTTTCAAGTGGACATATATGTTCATATGTTCTGGAACTCCGAATGACAGGACATGTCTGCGTCCTCTATATCCACCGTCTGACAGGCCGTATGTTCGCAGCGCATGCTAGAAGGGTTCAATTCAATATCCAGGCCTCATGCATACAACAACGATTTCCCTATACAACAACCAAAACACAAATAGCGTCACTCGCAAAAAGAATATTCATATCCTGCACTGTGCAGCCGGACTTCTCACATGCGCATGTCCCGTCTGCCGCCTCGCTCCACGTATTGTTGTCCCTATAACATCCTTACGCCTGCTATACGGTCGTTGGTGCGATGTCACGGCCGACGGAGACACGTTCGGACTGTAGAACAAAGGATTGAAAGAGAACCCGGTATGATTTCCAAGAATGAGCCGCTTCGGCAAAGCCAATCGTTGCCGTTTGGTGTGATCAACCCATCTAGCCGAGTGGATGTCACGAGGGGTCATGGGTATTCGTGAAAGGCGTGCCAAGCCTTTACGAGGAGTTGAGTTGACTCCGCGAGAGTCGGATGATACGCAGGTCAAGGAAGAAATCGTGAAGGTATCGTTCTCGTCGCCTGCAGCCACATCTACTAGTACCAACGTATTCTGGTATCTCTCCAGATGTGCTTCCAGCTCTTCTACCATTTGCCGAGCAACCCTTAAACTTTTATACAAGGATGTCCTCAAGTTCGTTCTGCGGGTCTTGCTCGACGAAACTTGCTTGTCGTGCAAGGTTTAGTTTTACAACCTCGCGGCCAATTCTCCAACAATCCTGTTGCCATTCCCACGTGAATTCCTTGGGCTCACGCTCGTGATGCGCATTCATTCTCAGTGCTAGCTTGCAAGGGTCCACTTCCACAGTCATCCCCTTGACATGGCCTTGGATAAGACGTTCGTGTTTAAGCTCTTCCGTCATCTTCCTCGCCACTTGCGTCATGATTGCAAGTTTCCTCTTCAACATTGCCATCTCGAGTTCCATATTCCCGGCCTGCCTCTCTAGCTGCCATACCTTATTGTGAAGGAGCAGCTTGTTAAAGAAAGCATGCAAGGAATCCGCCTGTCGAGAAGTTTCAACTGATCGTGCATCAGACCCCAACTTGATTTGTTTTTCCTGCTCCCATATGCGATTCATCGCCAGTAGCCGTTCACAAAAAGACATGAAGGCACTACTAATAGAGGAAGTGTCCGACTTGTAGCCAGGACAGAGGCTAGAAAACCGGTTTTTTCTCCTGTTCCGTATCGAACGGAGTTGAAGGGGTTCTGCGCAGGACCCAGGTTCGTGCATTTGGCGTGCTTCCGTCTCCTGAAAATCGTACAGGTAATGACAACGTTCTAAATCGCTAAAGTCATCTCGCACTTTTTTGACTCTTAATTCAAGGTCACCCGCGAGTGCCTGGTTTCGCTGGGAAGAAGAGATGGCAACAATTACTTCTGTTGTAGGTCCAATTCGGCGAAGCCAACGAAAGATTGAGATGGTGATCCCAATTGTTGGCAATACGAGCATGAAGCCCAGCAATGTTGGCACGATGTTAGCCATCGGGTGTGGGTTGAAATGGGTACTGGGCCGGATTCAGTGGTAATGGGTTCGGTATCTTGTCGATAGGCACTAATTGGAATTTGGGTTACTGGAAAGATATTATAACGGCTTGGCATACATTGAAAGCATGAGGATGCCTCAAGTCATTTCATCAGATGCTGTGCTTTCTACACGGGTTGGCCTGGGATAGGGTTCACCACTCCACGCGTGGACCATGAGGCATCGTAGAACAAATCGACGTGTACAACATCAAACGTTGTTTAACGTAAGACATTGAGCCGGACGGGCAACGGCGGGTGTTGAGTTCGGGGACACCGAACGCGTCGTTCAGTACCAAAGACCAGCCACAATTACGTTGCATAATACATCCCTTTACTGATAACGTTCATCATGATACAGATGTTTTTATTCTACGCAATCTCATGCTCTGCAAGAAGCTAGCAAAGTTTTTTTCATCATTTCCGTCAGCGAATATTTGAAAAGACTCACCATATTGGGTATGCCATTTGAAATAGGATACCTGTGTTTGCAGTTTGGACAAATCATCGCACCTTCCTCAATATGTATCTTCGTCTGTTGAACAGTCGAGAAGGCAAATGATGTTATACCACTTACTTCCAGCAAACGTGGTTTAGATTTTTCAGAAATTCGTCATCTAGCATCTCTGGAGGCTCTTGCGGTAGGGAGGTATCGCCTAACTTGAGGATCAAGTCAGTCAGGATGAATTACGCGGGGAATATGGACTTGCCTGCCTCGCTACATCTACTAATGCTTTCCATTCAATTTTTGGCATAAAACCTTTGAGAAACTCGGAGTTGAAGTCTGCCTCACGCAGCTCGATTTGTGCATCCTCGAATTGCAGAGGAAAATTGTTGGATGTGCATCCCTTTGCATGGCATGAGAGCAGATTGTGGGTTATAAGGCGGACCATCGATTCAGATCTTGTCACGCTATATTTTAATGTGACAATTGAATTTACACTCAACACTTGGGCCTTGTCCAATAATCAAGACGCGCTCCTTTTTCTCATGTTTTGGTAAATGGATATCACGACCACCAGACTCGTGTCAAGAGACTAAAACTTTTTGTATGCTGGGTAGCAGGACGTCACACCCATTCGTCACGCCCATCCGTCACGCACCACACTGATAATGAGACCGCCATCGCCATCTATACCAGAGAAAGAATTTCTGTACGACTCTCTAAAACAGTCATTAAGATTGGATGGTCGTCAATCCTTACAGCTGCGAGACGTAACATTATCCTTTGGCCCAGAACTGGGATGGGTCGAATGCGCATTTGGGGACACCAAGTAAGACAAGCATAAGCGGTGTGGCATTCATTAATACGTCGTTATACACGTCAGAGTCATTGCGCAAGTTGAAGCAAAAATCGTACGGCCGCCTACTGAGCGTCCTTTGGACGGCATAATCACGTTACATTCCGAAATTTCTCCGATGGCATCAAACGAATATGAGATTGGTCGGTAGGTGGGTGGTGCCTGTTCTCAGCTTCATGTCCTGGTCAATGTATTCCTATCAGTGCGTCTGAGGAAGAAGTAACTATTACGCGGATGCTGGATAAAGTGCTGCGCAGAAGCGATGCCATCGACAAAGAATCATTATGCATACTAGCCGGTCAAAAAGTGAGAATCGTACGGCAGGCGCATACATATACTGATCGTTGCTCGGAAAAAGGTATGGCATCTGAGGGTGACCCTTCACTTTCTTGCGGACGCGGGAAACATGCTTGACTGTGCATGCCTTGCTGGGATTGTTGCCTTGAAGCACTTCAGGAGACCTGAAGTTGAAGTAATTGGGGATGAAATAACGATAGTAAGAGTGCGTATATGCGCGAGACACCTCCCTAACAATAGCAATTAGCATCCACCTTCAGAGCGGGCACCGGTGCCGCTTGCTATCCATCACACGCCATTCTGTTTCACGTTCGCCTTCTTCCCTGACGTATCGACGCCGTCAGTACTCGACCCCTTCATATCTAGAACAACGCTTGAGCACTGGGCTACTATCTATCGCCCTCAACTGCACAGAAAGAGATGTGCGTTTTCCAGAAATTGGGCGGAGTTCCTTTGGCTCCAATCTGATATTCTCAAAATCATTAATGTTGCCGTAACGAGAGCACAAGAGATGCACCAGATCGTTGAGAAAAGGTTAAGTGAGGACTGGGCAAGTAGAACCGTGGAATTTAGGTGACTAGGTTCAATAAAACAACTTGTCTAAATTTTCTTCGGGTGCTGGGGTTGCGGATAAACAGAAATTTAGCTGGCCATCACAGAAGCCTCAAAAAACGATCTCAGAAAATTTACATTCAAAATTTGATGACTTTGATTGTCCTCAAATGGAAGAATCTGTTCGATGTCGTTTTTTGATCTGTCATTTTGATCGGAGATTTGATGTATTGCAAGACATTCTGTTCAGTTCGCTTGTGCGTACTTCTCTAATCGTTGCACACGTTCACCCCACCGCCCCTCATTCCAAGAACTAACGCGTTTCCACTCCTCGCTGTCTTTTCCGAATAATGTTTGCATCCACTTGAGCCAACCACCCAACGCAAAGTCTGCGAACGAAACGGTCTCGCCCATTACATATGGACCCTTGCTCTTTAGCAGCAATTGGTCAATTTTGTCCAGACCATCCTTCAAATCATTAAATGCTTCTTCCCGCCCAGCGCCAGTCGGATTCATCGCTTTGAGGTCGGCGCCAAATCTGCTACTTCGAGTCTTGTAAAAATACTCCTTGCTCTCTGGGTGATCCAACGCCTCGACATTCAACGGAAGTACGAACTGCCACATCGCCTTGAGATGTGGTACGAAGGATCTGGCTGAAGGCGGCCTGGAGGGCCTCCGTTCCTGGTATGATGACCTTTGGTGTATCGGGATAGGTTTTATCCAGATATTCGGCAATCTGGTGGGAATCGGAAACACCGACACCAGTCGATTCGTCGAAGATAGCTGGGAGGGTATAGAATATGCCTCCGGTTTCGGGACTGGGCGAGTCATTGGGTGGGATACCTTTCTCCCGGGACACCTTCTCGATGTCGACATACTGCGTCCATTGCGTCTTGTATGGAATACCCTTGTAATTCAAGGTGTATCTGCAACCCGGATGTTAGATGGGCGCGGTAGGGGGGAGAGATTTTACAGACCTAGCCTTCCATGTGTTTGGATTATGTGCGCCAACCTTGGATGCGATGTCGTAGAAGATAATGGTCATTTTTGCTCCAAACCTGTGCTGCAGAGATGCTTATATCCTCGCATCAGGATTGGGCGCTTGGTATTTGTCAGCCAGCAATGATTACTTTGGGTTATGAATCGATTTCAAAGACACTCTATTTTCTATTACGGTCGACGTGTCAACGTCGAACACCTCGCTTAGTGGTCGTCACATGCCCTGGCTGGGACTATGACCTTGAGCTAATGGGAACCAATTCAAATGATTACACACGTCATGCTGAATGATCACTCGTCTTAATCGTTGACAGACGCAATGCCCGCCGGGTCTGTGCCCACGCCCTCGCCGCGTCCTTTATTGAAGCGTCATCCGTAGTCACGTTGGACAAGATGTCCTCACTCGTTGACGCGAGCGTCGTCATCGACACTCGTTACTTGTTTTGCTTCTTCTCCACCATCTCCATCATTGCTTCCATCCTCGTCACTGTCTCCGTAACCCGCCAGCGCACCTAGACTGATGCTTGATGATACCTCGTTATTTCTCGTGATCGCATTCGCAGATTCTTCAGCTTGCATTCGTACTTTACTTTTCATTAACTTCCATGTACGACTCCATCTGCCTCGGAGGAACGCGAAGCGTTTGTCAGCACCATGATTAGCCAATATGCGCATTTCTAGTTGCGCAGGATTGGGTGATGAATGCAGATGGACGGCAGTTCGGCGCATGAGCTCTTTTTGAATATCGTCAGGCTGTTAGTTTCGGATAAATTAGTGGAGCAAAACAAAGCAATAAATAACACCTCTTCGTCGCTTTCCCATGCATCTTGTTCTTCCATGTCATCCTCGTCTTCGGCTATCCGGGCCTTTAACCGTTCCTCATAAGCTTTATCAAGTGTCCGGCAGCGTTTTTGGCGCCGATAGTCTTCTACCTCACTCGAGGACAAGAAAAATGTATCTTCGCTGTCTGACGGAAGATCAGACCAACCACTAGGAGATTCGGCCCTTGGTGGTGCAGGAGCTGATTGGACAGGTGGCAGAGTGTCCAACAGAAGGCGAGCATCGTATCTACGACGTAGCCATCAGAATAGAACTTGACAAAGGCGGAAAACTACGAAAAGCAATTATTTTGTGCGAAAATCGTGTGCTGCGGATAATCAGTTCGAATGTTCAGAGAATATTGGATTGTACGGCGTGTCGGATTCAAAGTAACGTACCGATCCATCCACATTTCTTCCTGCATGTCTTGGTTTTCCCCAGCGTGACCATCCTCTTCAAAAAAAACACGCCTCACAGAATCTGCCTGTGCACCCCATTTAACAAGAGCGTCTCCAATTCTTTTCCTCGGGGGTCGGCCGGGCAAATACTCGACAACTTCCAGTGATTTAGCGATGAACTCAACTTGGGGTCCACGGACAATGTCTGCTTCGTGTGCGACCACGAATAGTGCAGGATCAAATTCTCTGCTTGTCCCAGCAGTGTACGTCTTATGGCTTTCCTCTCTATGTCTGTGGATGGAGCGCTGTTTGCGTTTCCTAGTGCGATACATTGCGTGGTGTGGAATGTCAACATGTGTCACGGCGGCCCACTCCTTGAACCCGTACCACCACCTTCCTTTTTCGGCTTTCTTTCGTGCTGCCCTTGCCCTGGGCCCGGGCTTGGGCTTTGACACCAGCACGCCTACATCCGTCGCTTCTTCCGCATCTTCTGCGAGGATGCTTTCCTCAAATGAGGATGTTTACGCCGTGGCAGTGGTTCAGTCCACAGCCACCTTTACCCGGAATGAATCCGTGACCACCTGTCACCAACTGCCCTGGTTCAGCAGCTGACGACTCTCCCCACTTCTTGCCTGAAGTGTTTTACTGGCAATGACTGCAACCCTCCTTGTGGCCATTTCCCCAAAGTACCCTACTTGCTCCACCTGTCTGCAGCTGCTGCAGACAGCAAATTGCCTCTCACCCTGAAGTGTCTCAACTGTGATGGCAGCCACTCTGCCATCTCTTGACCCTGCCCTTTCTATGGGGCCTGCTTTACCCCCAAGCTGCTGGCTGCCCTTGAAGCCCAGTGCCTTACCTGTGTCTGTCAACATTGTATCATTAGGTCTTGCCAGTGTGCCAACACATGCCCTACTTGTTGCTTGCCTGATCCCTACTGGTTGTCTGTATGATGTGTGCAGGTATAGATCCTGCCCTCTTACATATAAGTCCTGATTTTTCGTGTTGGGTTTTGCTGTGAATGTACAAAGTAGTTACATTTATTTTGTCCTGCCCTCATGACTGGGGTTTATGTCTTTCATAGGTTGACATGACTAATTCATTTCTATTAAAAAAAACATGTGTCATGGGTGTGACCAACTAGTTTATTTATTTATGCATGGACATGTATTGTTTGTGGCAAACTATGTACAGCACACCTCCTGTGAGGAGGGACAAAATATAGCTACTTTGTATGAAAGAGTGGCACCCAACTGAGTGGGGGATTTATGTAAATAATGGTAGGATCTAGACCTACTCACATAGTATGGGCAACCAGTATGAAGCATGTATGATGCTTTTGCATGAGAGGGCATGTGATGGGTAATTTGCTGCACCAAATTGGACAAAAAGTGCACAATCATGCATGAGTGGACTTCAATAAACAGTTTGCAATCATGTGTGATCATGCATGAATCAATTGTTCACAAACTCACTGCAACACCTGTCACTTATATTATCACTGCAAATGCCTGTCACTTATATGATAAATAAAAAGTACATGTTGTCTTGGAATAGCTTGATGTAAATAAACAAAGTGACATGTAGTGCTGTAGCTAGTGATGTCAATGGCTATAGCTGGTTTTTTTAAACAATTGCTATATCTAATTGTAGAAATTACCTAAAACTCTGAGATAATTCGAGCAGATAGTTCAACCAAAAAGACAATGGGTCCTCTGCCAATACTAAGTGACATATGAGGCCAATGTTGAGAAATTTGACTTTAGCTGATTGCTTAGCTACTATTGCTTTGTTACAATTTCTTTCTCTAATGTTTACTTTTGTCACTACATCTCCATACTTGTTTTACTTCCCTGTTTCACTCCCTTGTTTTACTTCCATTTATACTCTCCCATTGTTCTCCAGACAGTATATAAACCCATGCATGTATCATAGTTCTTTAGTTCCAACTTAGTTGAGTATTGCTCTCATCTGACTGATCACCCCACTCTCACCATCCTCATCACTTGAGTTGCCTTTGTCGCTGTCTAGCACAGCAACAAGCAGTTCTTTTGTCCATTGGCTGGGATTAGACTGAGCCTCTAGTTGTCATTGTTGACTTAGTAATGAACTGAGGGCATTGACCTTAACACAAGTTGGAACTCACTGAACTGCTTAGTGCATTGTCACTAGCCAGACAACATAGATCTGAAACAACCCAAAACCAGACTCTCTAGCCAGAGACCACTGAATGATTCCTTTCTCTATAAAGGAACATATTATCTAGAAGGACAGGAGCTCTTTTTCTCGACACTACATAAGCATTGGGAATTTTGAGGAGTAGGAAAGAACAGGAACACCCCAGTATCAGATGAATACTTTGAGGGAGATTACATCTAAGGAAGCAAACACTCACTACCTGGGAAACTTTGGATTGAGTGGAGAAACGAACAAAAAGAACCAGAAGAAGAACCAGAACCATACTTTGAAAGACCAAAAGAAACCCTCTGGTGGGAAGAGTACTGTGACAATGATTTTGATTTTGATGACACCAACCCATACTACACCCTTACTGAAGGAGCTATTGCTGGGTGGCATACCTTTTTAGAACAGAAACAGATCAAACATGAACTAGGAAACCCGAAACCTGAAACTGATGCTGAAACTGACACAAAACAGATGGCAACCAACACTGAAACCACAGACACTTGGAGGGGAGATATCAAACCAGTTTCAGCACACATCTTCATGGGAGATCAAACTGAGGCCAGATCATTCCATCAATTGGTTTAGCAACTTCTTCACCATAAATGCCCACAACTATGAGGGGAAAAATGAAAAGAAAATAAGATATGTCTTCCAATGCCTGGGAAAGGAACTAGATGACTGGAAAGAAATAATCCGCAAACAACTAGAGGAAAAGGATGGACTCACTTGGGAAAACTATGACACCTTTGTCAAACAATTCCTTGAAGACTGGGGAGAAGTAAACACAGTGGTCAGAGCACTGAATGAGCTCACCAAATTATGAGTTGGAGGAGAGATCACTGTCCTGATTTATGTCCGAAAATTCAGAATGCTCATAGGATCCTCTGGACTAACCAGAATCACTGCCCAACTTCAAGCCTTTGTCTGAGGCTTACCAACCACCATCACTGCTAAAATCCTTGAAGGACAAGGTGACTTCAAAGCCATCACAGACACCTATAGAAAAGCTGAACAACTCAACACAGCATGGGAAATGATGAAGGCATTGGGAAAGACTGCTGAGGCAGGGCACCAGTTCAATAAAGCAGGAGGATCTAAAATGGTTCATGCCATGACAACTGGATGTCTAACTGATGGACAACGAGAGGAATACATGCATTCTGGGAAGTGTTTCAGATGTGGAACTGTTGGTCACCTAACCTGAAACTGCCCAAAGAAAGATATCAAAAATCTGCCTCCTCCAGGATGATTCACCAGAACAATCACTGAGGATAATGATGCCAAGAAAATTCGCACAATGATTGCAGCACTTAGCACTGAGGAATGAGACACTCTCCTCACTGACCTCAAGACTTAGGGTTTTTAAAGCAGAGGAACCAGAAAGCAGTTGGAACCTCCAAGAATGATTATGGACAGTTAGCACTGACTCTGTAATAGTAAGATTGAATAATAATCAATGACTATCAATAACTGTCCAATCACCTGAATTACCCACTGAAATATCTGCCCTTGTTGATTGTGGAGCAGAAGGAAACTTTATCAATGAAACTATAATGAAAACTATGAACAAAGAAGCATTAATCCAACCAATATGAGTCAAAAACACCAATGGAACAGTCAATCTAAATGGGATGATCACACACAAAGTCAGAATCCCATTGATAAGTTCACTCCGCTATTGGAAATAGGGAGGAAAGGGAAGGTGTGAGGTAGTGAAAGGATTCCTGTCAACTCTGGTGCACTTGATGACAATGCTATGATGCACAGAACTGGCAGAGTTTGCAGAAAATAACGTTCATCACACAAGGGCATAACAGTGATGAATGTGGAACATGGAGTATGACAAGACTCAGATGTGCAGACAAAATGGGGAGGGCATAGCTTAAAGAACAAGACTCGAAAGCTGGGGTGTACTATTCTGTTTTTCTATCTGTTGTACATGAGCTTATATATGTTTTTCTACCCTACTAATAATGAAGTAACTCTGCAAATTTTCACCTTGCAACCATATATCCAAATCCATCTTGAAAGTCTTCACACAATGGGGCTAGCTGAGGGATGTGACAGTGGTATAGGAGCACTGTGGTGAGAGCCAATATTGCAACCTGATGCAGGACACTAATAGAGTCATAGACTTGAAATAGATGCTGCTGATCGCCATTGGTGGCAACTCTGGGATTCATCTAGCTTGACACATCCCTGTTCTCTATTTTCCGTGGACCTGACTGGTCTATACTGTAGTTGGTCATTGGCCAATGGGTTTACTTGTCTGCTAGGGTCCTGATCCACTGCATTGGTGTGTTGCTATGGATGACATGGCGATTAGATTGTGGAATGTAGATCTTCCTAACATGGATATGGCTTGATGGCAGTGGTCCCTTCTCTGTTGATCTAAACTATGCTGGCTGACAATTTTATGCAACTTGGCTGATGGAGTGCTGACATTGGATACAAATGGCTGACTGGTGTGGGGTTTGGATGGCATATGTGGGAGGTGACTTGTTCAGTTGGTCATGGGTGCTGCTTGCCTTTCTGCGGAAAATTTCAGAAAATCTTGGATAATCATGGAGTTCATGGAGTTGCTTGTATAACTTGTGGATGACCTGCTGATGACTCCTCTACACCCTTACCTCGGAATGATGCTCATCACCATACCACATTGGAAATCAATGAATTGAGATGAACTTCCTGATCACTAAGCTAGGAGACCAGAAGCTCATACTTGGACTCCCCTGGTTAGAAAAATACAATCCAGTAATAAACTGGAAGAGTGAACCCTTCTGTTTGATCACCTAGTCCCAGAAAAACCAATAAGATGAATAAGGAAAAACTTGGACCAGGAAATTCGACAAGTACTGGATCAGGGTTAAAACTTCAACCTTGCAAGCATTAGAACATACACTACACAAGGAGACCTCAACAACTCTACCAGGCAAATATCAGGAATGGAAATCTACCTTTGAAAAGGCACCCTCAGAACAATTCCCAATTAGGTGTGCATGGGACCATGCAATCAATCTCAAAACCAGATTTACCCCAAAAGTCAGCAAGATCTACCCACTATCAATAAAAGAACAATCATCCCTTGATGAATGGATCACTGAACAACTGGCTAAAGGATATATTAGACTGTCCAAATCCCCACAGGCTTTGCCATTCTTCTTTGTTGCAAAAAAGGAAAGTGGAGCACTCCGACCATGTCAAGACTACCAATACCTAAATGAATGGACAATAAAAAATGCATACCCACTACCACTAATCTCTGATCTCATGACCAAACTATCTGGTGCCCAATATTTTACAAAGCTAGATCTCCAATGGGGATACAATAATGTCTGAATAAAGGAGGGAGATGAATGGAAGGCAGCCTTCATAACTAACAAAGGACTATACAAACCAACTGTCATGTTCTTTGGTCTATGCAATTCCCCACCCACCTTCCAGACAATGATGAATGAATACTTCCAAGATATGATCAATGAAGGATGGTTGATCATCTACATGGACTGATATCCTAATATGCAGAACAACAACCAAAGATTTAGAAATCCAGACAAAATGTGTCCTAACATGACTGAAAGAGAACAACTTGTTTCTAAACTTGAAAAATGCAAGTTTTGCACTCAGGAAATCAAATTCCTTGGAATGATAATCAGACCTGGGGAGATAACAATGGACCCAATCAAACTGGCAGGAATAGCAGACTGGCCAATGCTGACAATGGTCAAGCAAGTATGATCCTTCTTAGGATTTGGAAACTTCTACTGGTGATTCATTGGAAACTTTGCAACTCTGGCTTGACCACTCACTGATCTCACAAAAAAGGATGAAGTGTTCCTTTGGACACCAGAAAGGCAGACAGCATTTGATGATCTGAAACACTGATTCACCACTGCCCCAGTACTTCAAATGCCAGATATCACCCGACCTTTCATCTTACAAACTGACACATTGAATAAAGTGATAGGAGCAGTCTTAAAACAAGCTGATGAAGCAGGACTGTTACACCCCTGCAGCTTCATTTCACATGCCCTAACTACAACAGAGCAGAATTATCAGATCTATGACAGAGAACTACTAGCAATCATTAAAGGACTTGCAGCTTGGCGACATTTCTTACATGGATCACCACACACCACCATTGTCCATTGTGATCATAAGAACTTATCTTTCTACCAAACCCCACAATATCTTACACCCAGACAAGCATGATGGTCTTCATTTTTGAGTGAATTTGACCTTTGAATTGAGCATGTCCCCAGAACCAGGATGTTTGAAGCCAACACCCTATCCTGATGACCAGACCACATAGGAACCAATGATACTCCAGAAGAAACCACTGTACTACCCCCTGAATGATTCATCAGACTCATAGCAGATGACCTAGCAGAGAAGTTGCACAAAGGCATGACCAAGGATGACTTTGGACAAATATTAGTTGAAGTAATCCAGAATCATCATGCACCACCAATAAAATCGAAGCTCCAGGACTGGATGTACTCTGACCACATTGTACACTATCAAGGGAAAGTATATGTCCCAAATCAAGATGGATTACACACCCAGCTCATCAAACTCACACATGAATCACCCACATCCAGACACCCAGGATGATTCAAAACCCTAGAATTACTTAAACAAAACTACTGGTGGCCTGGAATGAACAAACACATTTGAGAATGGATCAAAGGATGCACACTTTGCCAGCAAATGAAAGTTAACACCCATCCAAACACCCCTGCCTTACACCTGATCAAATCTAATGTGACCCAACCTTTCCAACAAGTCAGGATTGACTTCATCACAGATCTACCAGTTGCTGATGGCTTTGACTCAATCATGGTCACAGTGGACCATGGCCTTACAAAGGGGGTAACCTTTTCCCCTTGCAACAAAACAATTGATGCACTAGAAACTGTGAATTTATACATAAATGAAAACTTCAAACAATTTGGTCTGCCTGACATCCTCATATCTGACAGAGGACCACAGTTTGCATCTAAAGTATTCCAGGGAATAGGAAAGGCACTGGGAATCAACCATAGAATGAGTACAGCCTACCACCCTCAGACAGATGGCAAAACAGAATGAGTCAATCAGGAACTAGAAGTCTATCTCCAAATGTTCTGTACTAATGAACCACACAAATGGAAATCACTATTGCCAATTGCAGAATTTGCTCACAACAATTGACACCATGATACCATCAAGGCATCGCTGTTTCAGCTAATGTATGGAACAAACCCTGTTGCTATTCCCACAGCTGCATGTCCTATGACAACCCCTGCAGCTGAAGATCAACTACAAATGCTGCAGAAGGCCAGAGAAGAAGCACTTGCTGCACATGAACTTGCCAGGCAGATGGTAGCACTCAGAACAAAGGACAGAAGCATCAGATTCGAAAAAGGAGATAGAGTCTGGCTCGAAAACTGGAACCTTTGAATACCCTATGAATCAAGGAAACTGGCACCAAAAAGGGAAGGACCCTTCATGATTGAACAGGTGCTAGGCCCAGTTACATACAAACTGAAACTCCCAAAACAATGGCACATCCACCCTGTGTTTCATGCCACACTACTAACCCCATATAGGGAAACAATTGCACATGGACCAAACTTTACAAAACCAACCCCTGATCTTGTAAATGGAGAAGGAGAGTTCGAAATAGAAGTGATTGTTATGCACAGGAAATGAGGGACTGGCTATCAATACCTAGTCAAATGGAAGGGGTATGGACCAAACAAGAACTCATGGGAACCTGAAACAAATCTCAAGAATGCTGTGGACATCCTCAGAGCATATAAGGACTGTCAAAATCTACTATGAGAACCATGGCCCAATATTGCAACAAACAGATTCTCAAACAGAATATCAGACACACTAAAAGTATCGCTTCCCCCTACTCTCAATTCTCCCCTAGACAATCTATCCCAAAACTCAGACATCTACTCATCCAACTCCCTAATCAAACTCACCCTCACCAAGGATGACACTGATAGGTACCCTGGGACACTGCCTAGTGTAAAATATGCCAACAAACCCAACCCTACCAACTGGGGGATGGGAGTGTGAAGCACCACCTTAGTGCCTGATGTGTAATATGAGGGAGCATGATGGTGAATGAGAGTGTGTCCTGAGGGCAAGTGAGGGTGTGAGTCCTGGAAAAGTCCCAGCAGTCTCATAGGAAATTGCTAATAAAAACAAAGGGGGGGGGGGGGGGGGGGGGGGGGGGGGGGGGGGGTGTAGAGTCTCGAATGAGCCTCGAAATAGTTTGTTAATGGTTATAATTTGAAACTTTGCTAATTGTCTCATTGAATAAGTTTGGAGCCTCGGTTGCTATCAAACTGAACTTGGGTACACTGAAGCCACTGAATTTGCAGTATAACTAGATATTGCAGGGAGAAACTCAATAAAATGCTGCAGGAGAACACTAACAAAATGGAGAATGCTGGTCTGAACTGAGTGAGATTGACAAAGGGGGATCTTCTGATTCTAGTACCCTACTACTATATATATGTAATTCAAAATGTCAAGGCATGGATGACAAATTCATCTGTATTGAAACGCAAAAGCCCACGAGGCCAGGGTACTGCCCCACCTAATCCAACAGGCAACATGAAAAATAATGCTCCACATATTTCAAATAAAAAGATGAATTGGGAAATAAATCACCAACATCTACACAGGGCATCTTTGGGCTTTAGTTGGATATGTATACAGTCTAGGGGACTTGATCATTCTTTTAAGAGCATTGATGAAAGGAGAGCACTGGGTGCTACAGAGAACGGCATTGTTATCGCTTGTCTTCAAGAGAGATCAATCCTATTTGAGGGGGTTGTTTTTATGTGTGAGAAGGTCTGGGCCAGAGATCCTGCACATCAGAGTGGTGTTTAAGTTCTGCAGGAAGGGAAACAACATGCCAAGTGGTTGTACAAGGGAGAATGCAATGGGCTGGAACCAGAAATGGATATAAGTGCCCTTGACAGTTGAGTAGGGCATAATGGTTGATATCGCATCCAATAACAAGGTAGGGTCCTCCTCCATCAATTTGTACATCCCATCCATTGGTGCAGACTTCAATAGATACTTTCCAAGCCAACTGTCCAATGCTGACTTCTGTTCCTGAGATGGAGGGTCTAACTGGTTTGAGACACTTGTGCAATGTTAAAAGGGGTCCTCCCATGGGAATTCTCATCTGATTGAAGCAGGATACTGATAATGCACTAGTTGTCACATAGGAATAATTAATTTCGGAGGGGGAGGTCAGATTGAAGGAATGTGAGGCCTTGAGTACCATCAATAATGTTGTGTTCCTGCATGATTCTACATGATCATCCACATAAATGGAAGCCAGGGGATACTTGAGGACTAAATCTTCTTCATCATCAACTAGCTCTGGGACTGGTGATGACAATCTATCCGCTAAGGATTGCTGACTTCGGTTTCTCTCATGTAATGATGGACACTGTTGACAGGCATTATGTTGTAGTGCAGACAAGGACAGGTTACTTGAATCCAAGCTGGTCACTGCTCTTTATAGCTCTGTCAATGCCATAGTGGATCATGCCTAAATGATTATCTCTGTGCTGGCAATATTCCACTGTGAGCCTCAGATACCTGCTCTTGAATTTACTCCTGATCATCCCATTCAATCTTGTACCTCAGATCCAGGTTGCTGGTTATGCAATTTAAAAGCAATTTCAAATGGCCATTTTGAGGCTACCTGATGTCTCACAAGTGCTCATGCTGAACCCAAAGTATTGCTATTGTGCACTTTCAATGAAACTGAGAGCTTGAACTGCCTCGTTTAATATTGCACAGTCTTGAAATGGTCCCAGATTTCGCTTGAGATCCAGCCCAGCCAGGCAGCACACTCATCAATGCACTATAGGAACAGCCTTCCTCGAATTACACAAGATCTTGCTCTACTGAACAAAAGTACCATCATTACACCCTGTATATGGACCACAGACTAGCTCCAACCATCAAACAACAGCCAAGACTGTCGTCAGAAATCGCTATACCAGAGAAGCACAAAGAGCACTAAACTTATGGATCATTGACTGAACAAGAGACCTGGAAGTGGTGGGAGTGACCTGCCTACACCACACAACCATGCTATTCCCTGATAGGATCGACTTCCCATCTAGTGGACCACTAGACCTTGACCTCCCTCCAAACTACCTGTACATCCCACATGGGGGAATACCACTTCCATATCCAAACCTGCCACCACTGCCTCATTACCAAAACTTTGAGTGGGAACCTGAATACCCAATGATCATGGGCATCATTCATCATACAAACCATGGAACAATTACACACCAAATCACACCTAGACTGCTACATGAACCTTATCTAGCAGAAGGGGCTCCCATGCAACCTAATACTCCCAGACCAGAAGCACTAGCCAATCAACTCTTACAAGATATCCTTTCTATCGATGCAGATAGCTCATTCTGGGAAGTGGAATACGTTGATGAACATACTCCCACACACAACCTATAAAAGGAGCAACTCCCACTTCCTAGCCTTCCAACCACTGTCACATACACAAAGATGTTCTCCCTCATTGCCATCCTTGTTGCTCTTGTCTCTACCTTCTTCTCCTCCATCATTGTTGGGGGACTTGTCCTTGCCACCCTACTTGCCATACTCACCCTTGCCTACTCCTTTCTGGAGAAACTTCCCAAATTTGACATCCTCACTCTGCCTCTCGAAATTTTTGTGGAAACCAAAACAATGGTCTTTGCAGACAACAACAACATACACATTCACCCACCAGAACTTGTCAAAGTACCACCCATTGCAGAAGAAGTCATCCCTGCACCCATTCCCTGATCCAATCCCCTCATTGCCACTACCTCCTTAGAAGCCTCATACATCATAGTGAATTTCCATGACCTTTCAGCCCCACTTGGAGCCCTCACCAGACTTACCCTCACCACTGATCCAAATGCAATGACCTATGCAGAACAAGACCTCGCACTTTGAGAGCTTTGCCAACTGAGAGTCACCCTCAACTCCATGCGATGGCATGTAGATACAGCACAGAAGGACATCAAAAACATCCCACTCTGGTATGAGTCTAGGACAGATCATGCCTGGATGACTCAGGGTTGGCCTTGAGAAGTCAGTGACTTCTTGCATAGAAGGGGGGTAATGTTACAATTTCTTTCTCTAACATTTACTTTTGTTGCTACATCTCCATACTTGTTTTACTTCCCTGTTTCACTCCCTTGTTTTACTTCCATTTATACTCTCCCATTGTTCTCCAGACAGTATATAAAACCATGCATGTATCATAGTTCTTTAGTTCCAACTTAGTCAAGTATTGCTCTCATCTGACTGATCACCCCACTCTTGCTGTCCTCATTGCTTCGAGTTGCCTTTGTCACTGTCTAGCACAGCAACAAGCAGTTCTTTTGTCCATTGACTGGGATTAGACCAAGCCTCTAGTCATCATTGTTGACTTAGTAACAAACTGAGGGCATCAACCTTAACAGGCTTAGCTGCTAAGCAATTAGCTAAAGTCAAATTTCTCAACACCAGCTTTGCAGAATGCTTAGTGTTGGAAGAGGACCCATTGTCTTTTTGGTTGAACTATCTGCTCAAATTATCTCAGATTTTTAGGTGGTTTCTACAATTAGATATAGCAATTGTTTAAAAAAACTGGCTATAGCCATTGACATCACTAGCTGTAGCAGAGTAGATACAGGTTATTGTCACTGGAACAAAGCAGAGTGGCTAGTTGCAAGTAGTTAGTTGCCCAGTCCCTACTTTGGATCACTTTTGACCAGCCAGCAAGCCTCAATGCTGCACACTGGTGGGAATGTGCCATCTTCATTTTGCTGGTGTGTTTTGAACCCTTCACTGGCTCTATCTCCATGGAAGACAATGACCATTTGCCCCTTTGAAGTTGGAATAGCAGGGAAGAGGAGCTGGGCAGGTATTGTATATGTCCTCTGCTGATGGTGAATGCAGACAGCTGCAGGACTCTCACCTGACAGAATCAGTACTTGTTTGCCCTCTAATTTTCCTTTCCCAAACCCTACATCTTCCATGAAATCAGGCTTGCTATTCCTAACAACAGCCCAAATGCACTTATTGATCAGCCCATACTTGAACATCCATGTTACAGGGAGAGCTAATATCAGAGTTAATTGGTTGCACTGTATGAATGGTAATGTGTTGACATACTCAAATCACCATAAGTAATCATCTCTTTGACAACTTCTGTCCCTGAAGGTGAAAGGCTGGACAGATCTGTTGTGTTGTCAACTGAGCCAGGATGCATCACATTGTCAGCTTGACCATTTGCAGGCACTGGCTCTGGTTGCTGAGTGAATGGATCAATTTCTGATGGACTAGGCAGAGGTGTCCTTGATGGTTCCTGCCTAGGTTCTAAAGAGAATACAGGCCAATGATCCTGGAGATCTGGCCTGAGAGGTCCAACATGAAACATTCATAAATCAGCATCATTGGGGTCTCTGTAACATATTGAGCACAATCCCCTACACATATTGTAGGCCCAACTTACATTGATAGCAGATGATTGATGTGTATGTTGATCATCCTTGTTCCAGCCTCCAATTCCACACATAGTATTTGGTTGCCCAGGTGCTCTTGCACCCTTCCACATAGAAGTTTCTCTTGGTGTGGACTGATGACAATTACTCAGGTATTTTTCAGCTGACTATACATGTCATATTCTCCATGCATGGAATTCTGTCTGTTGCAATCTATCTCTTCTGGTGAATTTGATGATGACCCTGAGTGGCTAACAACTACTTCCAAAAAACCAAGGTGGCATGTAGACCTATATTTACCAAATCAATTGATATCAATGATTGGGTTTAATGACATATGACCTTTTGTAATCCATTGATTACTACTCCTATAGTGTCAAGATGAAGCCTTAACTATAACCCAAGGTTTGAGACAAGATAGAAAAGAGTTGTATAGAGCACAGAGTAGCTTTGTAGGCAACAAAGACTATCTTAAGGCTAAGGTATATGGTTCTATAGGCCCTACTTATATACTACTTGCCTCATGTATGTATGCCTCATGCCCTTCCCTTATACAACTGCTTATGTAAGAAAAGAAAAGAAAATATAATTGTTCATTCTTAACATATAGTAGATGTGCCCAGCATTTCACTGTTCCATGTATTCCACAGGTTCTAGGTCACCTAGTGACAAATGGACACTGCCACCCACCTCCACCAGTCTCCCACAGTCAAGTCCGTCTACCCCGGTCACATCACACCCATGTGACCAACTCCGTGCCAGCAGGATATTGAGGTTGTTGCAGCATTTCACTGTTCCACATATTCTGCAGGTTCTAGGTCACCTAGCAACAAATGGATGTTGCCACCAGCTTCCACCAGCCTTCTGCGGTCGGATCCGTCTACACCTGTCACATCACGCTTCTGTGACCATCCCCGACATTCCAATCCTCGGAGTTGACAGGCAACCTTTACATGGACTCACACCCCCCTTGCTCCATTGTCAGTGTGACAATGGAGTAGACTCATCAACACATCACACTACATATAAATATGACTCGATTACTTGATCTCACCTCAGTCCAAATACAATGAGACTGAGTCTATCCACTAGGTTTCCATCCAACACACATTGTATTTGAGATTCTTTGACAACTAATTTTATAGTTTATTATACATATTGTATTTAAGATTCTTTATAGGGACACACAGTGACAAAACTAATTTTATAGTGTATTATACTTGTTTGTGGCATGGAGGAGGGAGGTATGGAACCATATGTCGAATTGTGATGCATGCTCATCATTCAAGTGTCCAGGTTCCAACAGCATGTTCACAATATTGGCATCCATGGTTATCTCCATTGTCTTCAGGCAAGATGTGATGCACAGAAGAGGACATGTGCAGTTGGGCTGTGAGTCTGGCATGAATTTGATGATCACCTGATGCCATAAATACAGTGATACATCCACCAAGAGATCCTAATCCCACAATCCAGATGGATATGCCTAACTATTATGAAGGAGACCCAAAAAAGATAGCCACTTGGCTTCAACAAATGTCCTCATATTTTGCCATTGTCCAAGTAACCAATAATGAAATCATGATACAAATGGTTTTACAGCAAGTATGAAAAGGACAAGGAAACAAACAGGGAACTGGACCGCAGCAAAAGCAGCAGAGATTGAAGCAGCAGGGACAGAATTACAAAGAAGGATAGTAGGGATAACTCCAGCAGATGGAACACCAGTACCAGTTTATACCCATCAGCAATGGAATGAAGGGATAAGAAGAGCAGAAGGAAATGCATGATCCCTAGCACCATTAACCCATAAATTTCCTTTTATCAACTTTGACAACATGATGGAAAAAATGAAGGAATATTTCCTGACAACGGAAACAAGAGATCAGGCATGTTGAACAATTCAGGGAATGAAACAAGGGTCATTGAAAGCAGAAGACTATGCTGTAAATTTCCAAAGTGTAGCAGCCCTAACAGGGTATAATGAAATAGTGCTGGTAAACCAGTTCCAAGCAGGGTTACACCCACCATTAGGAAGATGATTAGTCAAATTACAAGTTCTTAATGGAGGACAAATTGTGGATGGATCACAAGAAGGAGACTTACAGTGTTGGTTCAACAGGGCAATACTAATTGAAAGAAGTTGGAGGGATGTGCAACAAATTTATCCCCAAAGTCACCCAAGCAATACTAACTGACCTCAACAAACTCAACCAGCACAAAGCACAAATGCTACTACATCTTCAGGAGGACAAACTCCTATCACATGTTTTAACTGTGGAAAGCAGGGACATACTGCAAATGTGTGTAGAGCTCCTAAAAAAGATCCAAATGCAATGGATGTCAACCAACAAAAACAAGTGATGGAGTGTTATAACTGTGGCAAGAAAGGACATTTTGCAAGGGATTGCAGAGCACCCAAGAAAGATAAAGGGAAACAAGTTGTCAGGAGCTGGTCCTCAGTAAAAGAATTTGCAGATGACATGACAGAAGAAGAAAAGAAGGAAATGGCAGGTGTTATGAGCATAACTCATTCCCTATAACTTTTACAGTAATGACGTCAATAACGATTATGAAGATATGGACTTGGGGAGTCACATTCTATTTTTCTTTTCTTTTTATCTTTTTCTTTGGACTCAAACATTTAGATACGAGGGCCAGGACAATATGCCACTAGGATGGGAAGCCTATGCAAAAGCTGCAGCCCTTATTAGGAAGGAGGTTAGGTCAGCACCAGCTATGGGACTAGACCGAGTGCTGACTAGGACAATGGCCCGATGATGGGCCTATGCTATGAAAGGATTCATGAGCAGCACAGCGCCTGAGGGGCGACATGGGAATGCCTGAAGGTACCAGTGACTTGGTACTGGCATTGGTGGGAACAGCTGAAGGCACTATACAATAAGATGCTGCTGTATATGGGGAGATTGGGATGGTTATGGTCATATGGGCACAGACTTGGCTGCTGCACATCACCTCTTATTGTGAGAGGTTTTAGCTGTGTGCTGACTGTGCACAGACCAGAGGGAGACATATATAAGGGCTGTAGTTTAGTGTAGGTAGCCCTTAAGTCTCTAGATAGTTTTTGTCACCTAGACATTACTAGAGGAGCAATCAGATTTGTCTTTGGCCTAACAAGCCATCACTGTGGGAGTTGAGGGTTGTGTTTAGGGACCTCCTAACAGCAGGGGCTTTGGGTTTTCAGAACAACTTGTGAAAAAGCATTCCCCTTCATGAGTCAAGGACACTGTACAGTATGATGATTCATGTATAAAATTACCAGAATTATTATATGAGTGTTGAACTGTACAAAACTGTTTGAGGAATGCACCCATAAGTGCAATGAAACCAAAGTTTAGGACTTGGTCTACTCCATGGATAATAAGGAGAATTTGGGACCAACAAGAAGAAATAGCTGTAAGAGACCTTCAATCATGGGTAAAAAAGGACCAAATTGAGGAAGTAAACAAGCAACTAGTAAAAGACCTGAACAAAATGACAGAAACAGATGTGCTATGGTATTTAAACCATCTGAAACACAAACCAAGATTTGTACACACTACAGGAAGAAATCAGATGGATGTTGATGTAATAACAGCAACTGTAGTGTTAAGAACGAATGATTTCTATTTTCTTTTTCTTTTTCTTTTCTTTTCTTTTTAGTTACATAAGTGGATACATATGGAAAGGGCAGGAGGAATACATGAGGCAAGTAGTATATAAGTAGGGCCTTTAGAGGTTGTATTCCTTAGCCTTAAGATAGTTTGTGTTGCCTACACAATCTACTCTGCACTCCTCTCTCTTCTCATCTCAAACCTTAGGTTGTGTTGAGGTCACCTCTTAACATAATCTTAAGGCTTATACAACCTACCATTTGACATCGTTACATGATGCTGCAATACCCTTGCTTGTCGTCACACATGTTGAATGTATCTCTGTCAAAGCCCTACACTAGGGTTAGACACTTCTATCTCTCTCACCACCACCATCCTTGTTGAGGTTGCTGGTGCATCTTTTCTCATCAAAAAATCATTGTCTTCAGCGTTGCGTCCACACATTGAACTCTCTTAATAGCCCCTCGAATGAGGTCTCCCTCAAGCAGGCTAGTCTACACAGTTCTCTCGGAAGAGAGTGATTGTGCACCGGTGGTAGTTGCAGGCAGGCACACCTGGGCAGGTCACACTGAGTGAATCGGAAAAACCCAAGGAACAGGTGAAGACAATCTGTTGCGTGTCCGTATCAAGGCTGAGATTAAATCTTGGGATACCCTCTGTACTAGCAGCGGTGTTTAAGTTTGCTGCTGATAACTAGGCACAAGGACACCCGAGTGAATTGCTGGGCACACGCTTCAGGTCAAGTCTTGTTTTCTTTTCTTGGCAATGTCAGTATCTCCTCATCTGAGGACATCATTGGAATTTTGTGGAACAGCTGCATGAAAGGATCTATTGTCCGTGGAGGGCTGGAAATAGATTGAAGAATTCTTACAGGTTTCATAAAGCCAGATTCAGCAATGGATCTGACTTTCAAATATGTTTTGCCCCATGCGGGCATGTCACTAGTGGAGATCACTTCCATGTTCAAGATCGGATGGGCATGAGGATGTGCCACCACAAAGAAAGTTGCCGCCAAGGCTGTGGAAATTAAAAAGGCCACCATCACCACCATCACAATGCCAATCAGGCGTGTGCAACATGACGCACATGTCAAAGCTTATTGGCACATGGTCAAAGAGCAGTGACAACAGGAGCAGCATCTGCACATCAAGGTATGGAAGATCGAGCAAATCTCGATCAAAGAGCAGGAGGAGGCCTGGAAGGCCTTACAGCACGAGAAGGCGGAAAAGCTCTGCAGACAACAAAAGATCGAGCGAGAGATGCTCAAGGAAGATGCAGCATTCGAGGCACTGCTCAAGTGCCTCCAGACATTTGGTACCGGCACCCCAGTACGAGAGGCACTTTTAAGCATCAATAGCAACTTGTTGTTGCTCCAGCAGTTTGGCGGAGGGCTGGACTTACCACTTTTGAGACACCGAGGTCTCATCTTGTCCATGGAGGAGCGGAACTGAATTAAACATGCAGAGAATGGCAATATCCGAGCCACTGCATATGCCCGATTCCATTGGGAACAGGTCCAAACTGAATGAAGGTTGGCAATCTGGTACGACCCTTACCTCACCACCAAACCAAAGAGGAAGGTGTGTGCGCCCACTCCTGATGATCCAATGCAAGGGATCTGGGAGATGCTGGACCTGAGACTCAACATGAGTCTCAATCTGTTCCTGAAGGATGTGGGAGAAAGTCGCAACAGGATGCGCACATGGAGGAAGTTGGCTACTGGCTGCACTAAGTTACCAGGTCCAGTCAGGATGCCAGTTATGGGAAACCAGCTGTACAGAAAGAATGGCTACTGCTATATGGTACTCTTCAAGGAAGAGTATTATAATGAATATGTCTGGCCTGCATGGCCCACAGTTAAGGAGGTCCTGGATTGGGAACTGGAGTTGCGAAATGAAAAATACCACTTCACGTTACAAGACAACATCAGGAACAACATGTTCCACATTGTTGAGAATGCTGCTATTCGCCACGGAGAAGAGGTGTACACCTGGAAGCACCTTGAGCAACTAAGGAACTCGGATCCCAGCCTCTGGGAGCATATTTGATTAGGAGGAAGAATTGGAAGGGATAAGAAGGGTGCTCATTCCGGGACAGTCTCTAGTAGGCACTGTACTCAGTGCAATGGACAAGTAGTAGTAAAAAAGACCAGGACATTTGGAACACCGACTCATTTTTGCACGGATTGCAATTGAGTCGAAAAATTTTGTAATTGCAACAACAATAGAGATGAATGCATTGGAGTTACCTGCCTATGCCTATGAGTCCAATTGTGAGGACGATATTGAAGAACTTGACTTACAAGAAGTCGATGAAGATACTAGAATTCAGTTGACGTACATGCCAAGGGCTCAACCATCCCTTGCTGCTTTCATGCCAAAACTTCCTGAGACACCAAAGGAAGTTAAGAAACCCATAGTCACTAAACCTTCAACTGTGTGGAAACTGGTTGAAAGTAAGAAACCTGGTTGTAGGAATAATAATCCAAGAACCTGCCAAGAAAGATGTTCCAATCCCAACAGAACATAATCATGGTTACTGTTGGTTGGCAATGATCAAGATAGAACATAGATCTTGGATGTGGAGAGAGCTTCCAAAAAATCCTATTCGCTGATCAGCTTCGATGAGTATGCAATATGTTCCCTGAAGCATTATGAAAAGATGGAATGTATACTATGGAAATGTTCATTAATGAACAAATCCATATTAAAGATGTATCAGTCCAACATGCTCAAGGACAGAAATTTGCGAAGCTTTGGTCAGCAGCAGGAATAAGGAACTTTTTGGCCGATCTAAGACTCCATAAGGAAGAACACCTTTGAGTTGGAAGCAATATAGTCTTGATACCAAGAACTTATGCTCAAGTTGCTCGAACAGGAGTTCAAAGGACAGGAGTCATTCAATCTGAACAACCAAAATATTACTGGTTTCACGGATTAGGGACATGAGCTGAAGACTGGGTCGAGGATGTTAATGGGATTGAACTAATGCAAAAAATCAACATTCCACAATGGAATCACTTAGTTCAACAATACAGAAAAGTCGTCCTACCTCCCCCCGGTCATGGCAATCACACTCCGAATGACAATGGCTGGTGCTATTTAGCACTCTTTAAAAGGCAGTACTGGAATTGTTATGCTTGGCCCGAGAACCCATCTTGGCACACTATTGCACAGTACGAACCAGACATGAGAAACACAGTCTTAGGATTCAAAGTAAAAATGAATTCCAAAAACTGTCAGGTACCATGTCACACACAAGAAAGACGAGGACAATGCTTTACCAAAAGCGGCAGACATTTTGGAATATTACGGAGGAGATGACTCTGTCACCAGACATTTCTCAGTCAGTTTCGAAATAATGCAGGCAGTAGTGCAAGGATGCATAGGTCTCATAACTGTGGGGATAACTGTATTTGCACATGAATATCTGGCAACTTGGGGAGTGGCTATACCAGCTCAAAATAATGAACACATTCTCCAAGGAACCAATTTGGCTCAAGCAATACAAGCCATTGATGTGGCAATTCACCCACCAAGAGAACCACATCCCACCATCTGTATGGACATGCTGGATTATTATGAAGGAGACCCAAAAGAGATAGCCGTCCTGGTTAAGACAAATGGCATCATATTTTGCCATAGGAGTCAACAATAATAATGTCATGATCCAGATGGTGTTACAAAGGGTTCGGAAAGGTCAAGGCAACCAGGCAGGGAATTGGGCAGCAGCTAAGACAGCTGAAATAGAAGTGGCAAGACATGAAGTACAAAGGAGAGAAGAAATGTTGGCAGCAGACAGAGCTCCAGTGCCAAATTACAATCAACAACAGTGGAATGACTGGGATAAGAAGTGCAGATGGACAGACATGGGTGCTAGTACCAATCACCCATAAATTCCCCTTCATCAATTTCAACAACATGATGGAAAAAATGAAAGAGTATTTCTTGACTACAGAAACAAGGGATCAGGCATGTCGAACAATTCAAAGTATGAAGCAGGGAAGTTTGAAAGCAGAAGACTATGTAGTTAATTTCCAAAGCATAGCATCCCTCACCCAATACAACGAAATAGCACTGGTGACACAATTTCGAGCAGGATTACACCCACCACTAGGAAGGAGGTTAGTCGAATTACAAGTCCTTAATGGAATAAGGATGGTGGATGGATCACAAGAAGGCGATTTACAATGTTGGTTCAATAGGGCAATACAAGTCGAAAGAAGCTGGAGGGATGCACAACAGATTTATCCCCAGAGTCGCCCAACTACTACAAATCGACCTCAACAAAATCGTCCAGTTCAAAACACTAATGCAGCTGCTTCCACATCAACAGGAGGATGAACTCCTATTACATGCTTTAACTGTGGAAAGCAGGGACATACTGCAAATGTGTGTAGAGCCCCAAAAAAGGATCCAAACACTATGGACATTGACCGACAAAAAAGGGTGGTGGAGTGTTATAACTGTGGCAAGAAGGGCCACTTTGCAAGAGATTGCCGAGCTCCGAAGAAAGACAAAGGAAAGCAGGTTGTTAGGACCTGGTCAACTGTTAAAGAGTTTGCAGAAGAAATGACGGAAGAGGAAAAAAGAGAAATGGTGGGAGCATTGGGTTTTCAGAACAACTCATGAGGAAGCATTCCCCCTCACTGAGTCATGGACAATGTACAGTACAATGATTCTCATGTAAAAGTAACAGAACTATTATATGAATGTCATTCTATGCAAAACTGTTTGAGGAATGCACCCATAAGCGCAACAAAACCAAAGTTTAAGACTTGGTCCACTCCATGGATAATAAGAAGAATATGGGATCAATCCATGGAAATTGCTGTAAGAGACCTTCAATCTTGGACAAGAAAAGATCAAATAGAAGAAGTAAATGAACAGCTGATAAAAGACTTAAACAAAATGTCAGAAACTGATGCACTATGGTATTTAAACCATCTGAAACACAAACCAAGATTTGTGAGGACAACAGGAAGAAATCAGATGGATGTTGATGTAATAACAGCAACTGTGGATTCAGTTGAATGATTCAAGATCAAAGCCTTGATAGATTCAGGGTGTACAGGATCTTGTGTAAATAAAGAATGGGTGGAGCGTCACAAATTGAATACCAGGAAATTACCAAGACCAATACCAGTATTCAATGCTGATGGAACTCGAAACATAGCAGGACAATTAGAAGAAATGATCAAACTTAAAGTACAAGTGGGCAATCACTATGAATCTCTGGAATTTGGAATTTCAGCATTAGGAAAGATGGACATGTTCTTAGGACATGATTGGCTGAAATATCACAATCCAGAGATTGACTGGAGAAATCAGAAAATATGATTTTCTCGGTGTCCTGGCACATGCTGGAAAGGTTTCGGAAAGTCTAGAACCTGAGGAAGAAATAGATAGAGTCCAATGGAAAGAAGGGGAAAGACTGCTAGCAGTCTATATAGGACCAGAAGAATTAAGAACAAGAGCATATCAATCAAAGGCCACTGAAATAGCATCAGCAAATGTTAAAAAACAAAAAGTAGAAGACATAGTCCCAGAACATTATTTAGGACATCGAAAGGTCTTTGAAAAAACAACATTTGATGAATTACCACCAAGAAGGCCATGGGATCATGCAATTGAACTAGTTCCAGGATCGAAACCATTAGATTGTAAAATATACCCATTAAACAGAGATGAACAACAGGCATTAGAGGACTTCCTAAAAGAAAATCTAGATACAGGAAGAATAAAGCCAAGCAAATCACTGATGGCTTCACCATTCTTCTTTGTTAAGAAAAAAGATGGATCACTATGCCCAGTACAGGATTATCAAAAGTTAAATGAAATGACAATAAAGAATCAATATCCATTACCCTTAATCTCTGAATTAATTGATAAACTCAGCCATGCAAATATATTCTCCAAAATGGACATCAGATGGGGATATAATAACATTCGTATCAAAGAAGGAGATGAATGGAAAGCAGCATTCCAAACAAACAGAGGACTATTTGAACCACTAGTCATGTTTTTCAGATTAACAAATTCACCTGCTACCTTTCAAACCATGATGAATGATTTGTTCCAGGAGGAACTTGCTGAGGGATGGGTAGTAATCTACATGGATGACATTTTAGTATTCTCCAATGATAAGAAACAACATGTAGAACATGTTAATAGGATATTAGCAAAACTTGAACAAAACAAGTTGTCACTAAAACCAGAGAAATGTTACATTGATAAGGAAGAAATTGAGTTCTTAGGAGTAATCATTACCAAAGACTCGATAAAAATGGATCCAGCCAAGGTAAATGCAAGTTAAAGAATGGCCAGAACCAAAATGCAAACAAGAAGTACAACAATTTCTGGGCTTTGTCAACTTTTATCAATGATTTGTGAGAGGATTTGCTAAAGAAGCCAAACCCTTAACTGAGTTAACAGGAAAAAAGGAATGGGAATGGGGAAAACCACAGAGCGAGGCTATGAGCAGATTAAAAGAAAGGATAGCAGAAGAAGCAGGTACTGGCAATACCAAATGAAAATGGACAATTTCAGATTGAAACTGATGCATCAGACTTTGCAATGGGATCAATTCTATCTCAACAACAAGATGGAGTTTGGAGACCAGTGGCATTCATTTCAAAAGCTCTCAATGCAGCAGAACAAAACTATGAAATTTATGATAAGGAAATGTTAGCAATAATGCACTCCTTATATGAATGGTCCCAGTACTTAAAAGGAGCAAAGGAAACAATAGAGATTCTAATGGATCATCAGAATCTCACATACTTCAGGAAACCACAAAACCTGAACAGAAGACAAGCTTGCTGGGTTATAGACCTTCAAGAATATAATTTCATCATCAAACATAGATCCGGAAAGTCCAACTTGAAAGCAGACTTACTATCATGAAGGGCAGATTATGATAAAGGACTTAAAGATAATGAAGATGTACTTTTATTAAAAGAAGAAATGTTTGTACGATTAGATGATTGGACAGGAGAGTGGGTTACCCTGGTCAATGGAATCAAGAAGACCAATAAAAGACAATGGGACACTCAAGTGCGAAAAGGAGTGGAAAGCAACAAAGACAGGTATGAATTCAACAAAGAAGCTAATCAAGTAACCTGGAAAGGAAGGATATATGTTCCAGCTGTGATGAAATTAAGAGAAGAAGCAATCGCTTTACATCACAGATGGGGACATCCAGGAATAGCAAAAACGCTGGAACTCATTACCAGAGACTATTGGTGGCCAAATATGCAGGAGGACATTGAAAAATACATAAAAGGATGCAGGACTTGCCAGACAGTTAAGCCAGATAGACAAAAACAAGCAGCACCCTTGATACCTCACTGCTATACCAAAACAACCTTGGGAAGACATTGCATTAGACATAATAGGACCTTTACCAGAGTCAAAAGGATATAATGCAATTATTACAGTCATCAATAAATTCACAAAAAAGGCGTACTTCATTCCCACCAACACCACTCTCACATCGAAAGGGGTAGCAACATTATTTAGAGATCATGTGTTCAGGGAACACAGAATCCCAAAAAAAGTAATAAGTGATAGGGGACCTCAATTCGTTTCAAAATTTATGAAAGAATTCTTCGAATTAATGGGAATTAAAGGAAACCCATCTACTGCATTTCATCCACAGACAGACAGACAGTTGGAAAGGGCAAATCAAGAAGTTGAAATCTTATTATCCATGTTTGTAAATGAAAAACAGGATAACTGGAGTGACTGGTTAGCAGTGATGCAATTCTGCTATAATGACAGAAAACATTCCACAACAGGATATTCACCCTTTATGATGAATTACGGATATAATCCCAATAAGGGGACAGTAGATCAACCATCCCAACCATGAGTAGAAGCTGTAGGACAATTTGTTGAGGAACAAAAAGAAGTATGGGAAAAGGCACAGGCATCTTTAAGGAAAGCACAAGACTCTATGAAAGCTCAATATGACAAAAAGAAAAAAGAATCTATTGAGTACAAGAAAGGAGATCAAGTCTATTTAAATGCTGAAAACCTTCCCTCAGTTCAACCAACAAAGAAACTTGGAGAATGATTTGTAGGACCCTACAAAATTATCGAGAAAGTAGGAGCCTCCTCTTATTGACTCCTAATCCCTGCGAGCTGGAAAGTGTATAATGTGTTTAATGAAGTACTGTTGAAACCATATTGAGAACCCACTTTTCCACAACAAAAATGCTGCAAATCCAATCGCAAAGACAGCCAAAAGAAGGAGGAAGAGACCAGCAATTATGAAGTGGAAAAAATACTAGATAGTTGCATCAGTAAAAAGGGAAAAGGACAGTTGGAATACTTAGTAAAATGGAAAAATTACCTGGTAGAAGATTCCACATGGGAACCGGCAATGAATTGTCACAATGCCAACCAGTGTATCAACAAATTCCACCGCCTCCATCCTAATGCACCTCGAAGAGTGAGGATGAGTGACTTAACATTCACACAATATAAAAACTTCACACAGCCACAAACACCAAAAACACTATTTGGTTGGGAAGACAGAAAATTCGAAAGAGAATATTTGGAGAAATTGGAATGAAATTGGAAAAAATGGGAAAGAGACCAAAAAATTGCTGACAAGGATAAACAAGGATTCTGTGGAACTGAATCCCTAAAGAGAGGGTTATGTTAAGAACAAACAATTTCTTTTTTCTTTTTCTTTTCTTTTCTTTTTAGTTACATAAGCGGATACATATGGAAAGGGCAGGAGGAATACATGAGGCAAGTAGTATATAAGTAGGGCCTTTAGAGGTTGTATTCCTTAGCCTTAAGATAGTTTGTGTTGCCTACACAATCTACTCTGCGCTCCTCTCTCTTCTCGTCTCAAACCTTAGGTTGTGTTGAGGTCACCTCTTAACATGTAGACTCAGTTGAACAATTCAAGATCAAAGCCCTGATAGATTCAGGATGTACAGGATCATGTGTAAATAAGGAATGGGTAGAGCAACATTGATTGAATACAAAGAAATTACCACAACCAATACCAGTATTCAATGCAGATGGAACATGTAACATAGCAGGGCAACTGGAGGAAATGATTGAACTAAAAATACAAATAGGCAATCATTATGAATCTCTAGAATTTGGGATCTCAGCATTAGGAAAGACAGATATGTTCATAGGACATGATTGGTTGAAATATCATAATCCTGAGATAGACTGGAGGAATCAAATAATAAATTTCTCTCATTGCCCTGGTACATGTTGGAAGGGCTCAGAAAGTCTAGAGCCAGAAGAAGAAATGGATAGAGTCCATTGGGAAGAAGGAGGATGACTGCTGGCAGTACATATAGGCCCTGAAGAATTAAAAACAAGAGCATATCAGTCAAAGGCCACTGAAATTGCTTTGGCAAATGTCAAAAAACAAAATATTGAAGACATAGTTCCAGAGCATTACTTGGGACATCAAAAAGTCTTTGAAAAAACAACATTTGACAAATTACCACTGAGAAGGCCATGGGATCATGCAATCAAGTTAATTCCAGGGTCTAAACCATTAGATTGCAAAATATATCCATTAAATTGAGATGAGCAAAAGGTGTTGGAAGACTTTCTAAAGGAAAACTCAGACACAGGATGAATAAAGCCAAGTAAATCACCAATGGCTTCACCTTTCTTCTTTGTTAAAAAGAAAGATGGATTGTTACAACCAGTTCAAGATTATTGAAAGTTAAATGAAATGACAATCAAGAACCAATATCCTCTCCCTTTAATCTCAGAATTAATAGATAAACTCAGTCATGCTAATATATTCTCCAAAATGGACATTTGTTGGGGATATTGTTGTGATGATAGAGACGAGGCGGGAGCGCTCGAGCAGATGTGAGTTAAAGCTCTGCATTTACACTGTAAACTACACACATATATATATACTTTATACAATATGAAATAGACAGGTGTCAGCAGATAACTGTGCACCATATTTATGTCAGGTGCTAATCATGCACACTTGTCTTTTTGTTTCTTTTTTCCAATCCCCCCCATCATGACCTCCTCTTCATCAGCTCGTGAATCTTCATTGTCTTGTGTCCAAGTCCATGACCTACTGTGCCTCATGTGCCTCCTTCTGCCATCAATCCATCATTCCCAACACTCCCCCTCAGATTGACTCCAATTCCCATCATCTTTGTTAAACGCTCATGTTGAATGCAGGGTAGTCCCTTCATAAATATATCCACTATATTCTCTTCACTTTGTACATAGTGTATTTTCAATTGTCCATTCTTCACGAGGTTGCAAATGAAATGTAAAGCAATGTCAACATGTTTAGTGTGCACGTGAAATTCCGGATGGTGCATGATAGCAATGGCCACCTGATTGTCGCTAAAAATGGTGGGTGCATTTGGCATGAATCCTATTTCATCAAAGAGGGTATGAATCCAAAGCGCCTCTCATGCTACATGAGTAGCTGCGACATATTCGGCCTCAGCAGTCAAAAGAGCAATAATGCTCTGCTTCTTGGAACTCCACATGATAGCTCCCCCTGTGAATAATACTATATAGCCACTAGTAGATTTTTGGCTAGCCTGGGAAGCCCAATCAGCATCGCAATAAAAGATGGGATTATTCTCATCTGATCCCCTTCCCCCATATCCAATCCTATAATCCTTCATCCCCTTCAAATATCAAAATATCCTCTTTACGGCCATCCAATGGTGCAGTTTAGGGTTGCATGCAAATTGTCCAAGTTGCATAGTCACAAAGATGATATCAGCCCAAGTGATCATAGCTAAATGGAGTAATTTCCCAATTAGGGCTGAATAAGCATACATCACTTGATCAGAATGGCTGTCATCATCTTCTCCTTCTTCATAATCGAGATTGATGTTGGGATTGAGTGGAGTCAATATAGGGTTACATTCATAAAGGCCTAGTTTGACTAGCACTTGATCAATATAATGCATCTGCAAAAGGAAAAGCATATGCTCGTCTCAGTTATAATTGATTTGAATCCCAAGGAGATATTTTGGGATGCCAAGACTTTTAATTTCAAACTTCCTTTTGAGGTCCGAAGCAATCTGATCAATTTCCGCTTCCGCATTAGTGATGGCAATGATGTCATCAACCCAAACAAGCAAAATAGAGAACTTATCACTGTTTCACCAAATGGGAACACAGTAGTTGGCTCTAAGTTGTCGGTATGATAAGTTGAGGAGTGCAGCTGTAAGGGTATTGTTCCATACATTCCCAGCTTGCTTCAATCTGTATAGTGATCATTGAAGGTGACATATGCGATTACTTCCATCATCGAAACCAGGAGGTTGCCACATATAGATTTCTTCTTGTAGTATGCCATTAAGATAAGCATTCTTGACGTCATACTGTGTAAGGTGCCAACCATGCTGTGCTGCAGTGGTGAGTAAAGCATGAAGGCTTTCATAACACATTACTGGTGCATAAGTGTTGAGATTGTTGTAATCAAATCCCAGTTTTTGAGTGAATCCCTGAGCAACAAGTTGAGCCTTGAACCTAATGGTGTTCCCATGCTCATCGGTTTTTTGCGTAAACACCCATTTGCTCCCCACCACATTCTGTCCCTCTGGAATATTCTCCAATCTCCATGTCCCCATCTTATCCAGCATACTCATTTCCTCATCCACAGCCTTCTTCCATTCTACCCGGTCCTCACTCTCCAACACTTCTTCAACTTTCTTTGGCACCTTATCTTCATTTGACAGGAAAACGAAGTCAAAAGAATCAGCTGATTGATCATCATGATCAATGATCTGTTCAGATCAGTTGGCAAAGCAATCAGCTGGTTTGTGTGCATCTGGGTTGTGGAGTAACTTGTAGTCAATATTTTTGACAGTAGAATGAGGTTGGCATGATGTGGTAGTAGGCACAACATTAGTTGTAGATGGTAGTGGTCAAGCCTGGTATCTTAATGATAAGGGGTTCGTTTCATTGTGTAACAACTGTTGGTTCAGTTGTAAGCTGTTGGTCTGGCTTGCATGCCAAATCCAAATCGAGTGTTACTGCTGCTCCTGGTGCTCCTGGTGGTGCTCCTGGCTCCCCCTCGGTGTGCAATCTGGGTACACGAATAGTTTGTGTGGGCAGAGCACAGTTCACCAAACATGTAATTCCGAGAAACTTTAACAATTTGGCTACCAATATCATAGTAGCGAATAGATTTGGAACCTGTCAATAAAACCTAAAAACTTTCCTTTTATTGACTTTGATTCCAATTTATTCTCTCGACGCTCATCCAACACCCAAACATCACAGCCAAATTCCCAGAGGTGGGAAACATCTGGCTTAGTCCTGGTCCAGGCTTCATAAGGGGTTGTTTTAGACAGGGCACATGTCAGCACACAATTGCAGAGATATACTGCATGTGAGATGGCGCTATCCCATAAATAGTTTGGTGTATTGCTGGCCAATAGCATAGTATGAGCCATTTCCACCAATGTTTGGTTAAACCATTTGGCAATGCCATTCTGGGATGGTGAGTATGGAGCTGATGGTTCAAGGACCATACCCTTCTCATTCACCCACTTCCACTGATAGGTACCCTGGGATGCTGCCTAGTGTAAATATGCCAACAAACCCAACCCTACAAACTGGGGGATGGGAGTGCGAAGCACCACCTTAGTGCCTGATGTGTAATTCGAGGGAGCGCAATGGTGAATGAGAGTGTGTCCGAGGGCGAGCAAGGGTGTGAGTCCCAGAAAAGTCCCAGCAGTCTCGTAGGAAATTGCTAGTAAAAATGAGGGAGGAGTGGTAGAGTCTCGAATGAGCCTCGAAATAGTTTCACTAATGGTTTATAATTGAAACTTTGCTAATTGTCTCATTGAATAAGTTTGGAGCCTCAGTTGCTGTCAAACTGAACTTGGGTATGCTGAAACCACTGAATTCACAGTATATCTAGATATTGCAGGGAGAAACTCAATAAAATGCCACAGGAGAACACTAACAAAACTGGAGAACGCTGGTCTGAACTGAGTGAGATCGACAAAAGGGGGGGATCTTCTGATTCTAGTACCCTACTACTATATATACGTAATTCAAAATGTCAAGGCACAGACAACAAATTCTTCTGTATTGAAATGGAAAAGCCCATGAGGCCAGGGCACTGCCCCACCTAATCCAACAGGCAACATGAAAAATAATGCTCCACATATTTCAAATAAAAAGATGAATCAGGAGATAAATCACCAATGTCTACATGGGGCATCTTTGGGCTTCAATTAGATATGTATATGGTCTAGGGGACTTGATCATTCTTTTAATACCATGACAAAAGGAGAGCACTGGGCGCTACAGAGAACTGGCATTGTTATTGCTTGTCTTCGAGAGCGATCGATCCTATTCGAAGGGGTTGTTTTCATGCGTGAGAAGGTCCAGGCTGGAGATCTTGCATGTCGGAGTGGTGTTCAAGTTCTGTAGGGAGGGAAACAACATGCCAAGTGGTTGTACAAGGGAGAATGCGATGGGCTGGAACCAGAAATGGATATAAGTGCCCTCAGCAGTCGAGTAGGGCATAATGGTTGATATCATGTCCAATAACAAGGTAAGGTCCTCCTCCATCAATTCGTACATCCCATCCATCGGTGCAGACTTCAATAGATACTTTCCAAGCCAACTGTCCAATGCTGACTTCTGTTCCCAAGACAGAGGGTCTAACTGGTTCAAGACGCTCGCGCAACATTAAAAGGGGTCCTCCCATGGGAATTCTCGTCTGATTGAAGCGGGATACTGATAATGCACTAGTTGTTGCATAGGAATAATTAATTTCTGAGGGGGAGGTCAGATTGAAGGAATGTGAGGCCTTGAGTACCATTGATAATGTCGTGTTCCTGCGTGATTCTACACAATCATCCACATAAATGGAAGCCGAGGGATACTCGAGGACTAAATCTTCTTCATCGTCAACTAGCTCTGGGACTGGTGATGACAATCTATCCACTAAGGATTGTGACTCGGTTTCTCTTGTGTAATGATGGACTCTGTTGACAGGGCATTATGTTGTAGTGCAGACAAGGGCAGGTTATTCGAATCCAAGCTGGTCACCACTCTTTATAGCTCTGTCAATGCTATAGTGGATCATGCCTAAACAATTATCTCCTGTGCTGGCAATATTCCGCTGTGAGCCTCAGATACCTGCTCTTGAATTTACTGAATTTACTCCTGATCATCCCATTCAATTTTGTACCTCAGATCCAGGTCGCAGGTTACGCAATTTTAAAGCAATTTCAAATGGCCATTTTGAGGCTACCCAATGTCTCACGAGTGCTCACAGTTGAACCCTGAAGTATCACTATTGTGCACTTTCTATGAAACTGAGAGCTCGGACTGCCTCATTTAATATTGCACATCTTGAAATGGTCCCAGATTTTGCTTGAGATCCAGCCCAGCCAGGTAGCACACTCATCACCTGCAACTGCTCATTGACCAACTCTTTGCCATTGTCGAGTCTAAGCTTCTTCAGCATCTTCCCATACTGTTTCTCGATATGGTTAAAGTATGTCATAATTTGATCAAAGGCTTCATCCTTTGTTTTCATGAATAGAACATGACACATGCAGGTAGGATATGGCTTGCAAGCCATTTTCCCTTTTAGGCAGTCTTGGCAGGAGTTTGATGGGATCGAACATTTCGTCTATATTTATCCCTGTAATTAAATTCTCCTGCACAGTGCATTGTAGGGTGGTAATGGAGAGGTGACCATACCTGTTTATGCCATTCATCCCAAGAGTACCCTTGTACCCCAGCAATGAAGGCTTTATCATTAGCGCACATTTCTGCTCTTGCATGAAGCAAGTATAGATGGCCAATCATCCATCCCTCTCCAACAACTTTCCCATCCCTAGTCTTCAAATAACATTTCCCACCCATGTCATTTCCACTGTGTCCTGCCACCTTCATCACAACATCCGAGTGACATCAAACAATTCAGCGCAATTGGCATGTGTGAGACATTTTGTAATTGGTGTGGGAAATACTTTTCCCCAACTCGGAATTTGAGTATAACGGTTCCATGACCTAAAACAGGCACAGGCTCTGGTCCTATCCCTTGCAATGTTGTTTTCTCGAGTGGGGTATAGTCGGCAAAGGCATCGTGTGATGTGCAAACATGAGCCAATGATCCACAATCAAGAATCCAATCGTTTTTGGAAAAAAGTGTGGGACTTGCCATATATGAGAAGTCAGTAAGATTGGTGCCTGGCGCATCAACTTCTTGTGCCTGATTAGCTCGATCGGTCTTTCTGCCCTTCTTCTTCTTTGGCCCCTGTCCCTCTTTTCCTCCTCCTTTCACCCAGCAGTCCTTTGCTAGATGACCTTTCTTCTTACAGTTGTGACACTCTCACATATCCTTGATTAGTAACTGATGTGCCATCGCCAGAGTCTCCAGTACATCCCTTTCTCCTCCTTTCTTCGTCAAGTAATATGGCGACCAGATTGGAAGATGAGATCATGGGAGCGTTACTTTGTGTGCCAAGGTATGCCAAGGTATAGCTGTCCCATGACTCTGGCAGTGACATAAGCAATATCATGGCAAAGTCATCATCAGGGACTATACTCCCCATGAGGTGAAGCTCCTCCTGCATTCTCCTCAGCTTTGTGATGTGGGCAGACATGTCAAGATCATTGGAAGCTGACATCCAGAATAGCACATGCCACATGCTGCAAGTATGCCAAGCTTTCCTCTTGTCTCCTTGACAGTCCTTAATTGTTCCCACATGGCTTTTGCAGTGACAGCACCTAAAAGGTGAATCATTTCACTGTCGCCTACCGCTAATTTGATGCACATCCTGCACCCTAGCATCCTTCTTCTGCCACTCAGTGATGGCCTTTGCCTCGTCATTTGTAGGTGCATTGTCGACCTTCAGTTTGGGGGGATCTGCAAGAAGAACTTCTTCAAGATTGAGATCACATAATACAGCAGTGATCTTCCTTTTCCATGCTAACCAATTCGAGGCATTAAGGGGTTTGATTCAGTAACTTCCAGATCCAAGAGTGATGGTAGCATTGGGTTTGGCAGTTGAAGTTTCTGACATCACGTAGATCAATAACGAGTTTGAATATAGATAGAAGAATGTGTCTCAATGTATAAGGTTAAAGTGCGGGGCCCATAACCTGTTGTGATGATAGAGATGAGGTGGGAGCACTCAAGCAGATGCGAGTTAAAGCTCTGCATTTACACTGTAAACTACACACATATATATATACTTTATACAATATGAAATAGACAGGCATCAGCAGATAACTGTGCACCATATTTATGTCAGGCACTAATCATGCACACTTGTCTTTTTGTTTCTTTTTTCCAATTCCTTTCATTGTGACCTCCTCTTCATCAGCTCATGAATCTTCATCATCTCATGTCCAAGTCCATGACCTACTGCGCCTCACGCACCTCCTTCTGCCATTGATCCGTCATTCCCAACAGATATAATAACATTTGAATTAAGGAAGGTGATGAATGGAAGGCAGCATTCCAAATGAATAGAGGACTGTTTGAACCACTAGTAATGTTCTTTGGATTAACAAATTCACCTGCCACATTCCAAACCATGATGAATGATTTGTTCCAGGAGGAACTCACTGAGGGATGGGTAGTAATCTACATGGACAACATCTTAGTGTTCTCAAATAATAAAAAACAACATGTAGAACATGTTAATCAAATACTGGCAAAGTTGGAACAAAACAAATTGTCATTAAAACCTGAGAAATGCTATTTTTATAAAGAGGAAATTGAATTCTTAGGAGTGATCATTACCGAAGATTTGATAAAGATGGATCTGGCTAAAGTAAAAGCAATTAAAGAATGGCCAGAACCAAAATGTAAATGCAAAGTTCAGCAGTTTCTAGGATTTGTCAACTTTTACTGATAATTTGTAAAAGGCTTTGCTAAAGAAGCTAAACTGTTAACTGAGTTAACAGGAAAGAAAGAAAGGGAATGGGGAAAACTGCAGAGTGAAGCAATGATTAAGTTAAAAGAAAGGATAGCAGAAGAAGCAATACTGGCTATACCAAATGAAGAAGGGTAATTCAGGATCAAAACAGATGCATCAGATTTCACTATGGGATCCATTCTATCTCAACAACAAAATGGGATTTGGAGACTAGTGGCATTCATTTCAAAAGCACTCAATGCAGCTGAATGAAATTATGAAATATATGATAAGGAGGTGCTAGCAATAACACATTCCTTATATGAATGGTTGCAGTACCTGAAAGGAGCTAAAGAAACAATAGAGATTTTGACAGATCACCAAAATCTCACATATTTCAGGAAACCACAGAACCTGAATAGAAGACAAGCTCAATGGGTTATAGACCTTCAAGAATACAATTTTGTTATTAAACATCAATCAGGAAAGTCAAACTCTAAAGCAGATCTGTTGTCACAAAGGGTGGATTATGATAAAGGAGTAAAGGATAATGAAGATGTATTATTACTTAAGGAAGAGATGTTTGTACAACTAGACAACTGGACAGGAGAATGGACTACATTAATCAATGGGATAAGAAAAACAAATAAAAGACAGTGGGACACCCAAGTTCAAAAAGGAGTGGAAAGTAACAAAGAGGGGTATGAATACAAAAAGGAAGAAAATCAAGTAATATGGAAAGGAAGAATATATGTACTGGCAGTAATGAAACTGAGAGAAGAAGCAATATCATTACATCATCAGTGGGGACATCCAGGGATAGCAAAGACACTGGAACTAATTATGTGAGATTATTGGTGGCCAAACATGAGGGAAGAAATTGAGAAGTATATTAAAGGGTGCATGACTTGTCAAACTGTCAAACCAGACCAACAAAAGTGAGCAGCACCCTTAGTTCCTCATGCAATACCAAAGCAACCTTGGGAAGATATCACATTAGACATCATAGGACCATTGCCTGAATCAAAAGGATATAATGCAATACTCATGGTCATTGATAAATTCACAAAAAAAGGCATACTTTATTCCCACCAACACCACCTTGACATCAAAAGGAGTTGCTGTATTATTTAGAGATCATGTATTTAGGGAGCATGGAATCCTGAAGAAAGTAATTAGCAATAGGGGACCACAATTTGTATCCAGATTCATGAAAGAGTTCTTAGAACTGATGGGAATAAAAGGGAATCTGTCCACTGCATTTCATCCTCAAACAGATGGACAATTGGAATGAGCTAATCAAGAGGTGGAGATGCTGTTGTCAACATTCATGAACAAGAAACAGGACAATTGGAGTGACTGGTTAGCAGTAACACAATTCTGTTACAATGATAGACAGCACTTGGTGACAGGATATTCACCATTCATGATGAATTATGGCTATAATCTGAATAAAGGAACAATAGAACAATCATCCCAGCCACAGGTAGAGGCAGTAGGACAGTTTGTGGAAGAACAGAAAGAAGTATGGGAAAAGGCACAGGTGGCACTCAAGAAAGCTTAGGACTCTATGAAAGCTCAATATGATAAAAAGGAAAAGGATCCTATTGAGTACAAAAAAGGAGATCAAGTCTATCTGAACACCAAAATCTCCCATCTGTGCAACCAACAAAAAAACCAAGGCCATATACCTTAGCCTTAAGATAGTCTCTGTCACCTACAGAGCTACTCTGGTTCTCAATACACTCTTATCTTTTTTGTCTCAAACCTTGAGTTGTGTTAAGGCTTCATCTTGACAACATCCTCCTTGTCTTGTTTGCATTCTCAAGCCTTGTTATACTCCACATCCTGCATTCCCCACCATTACACACTCACACACTGCATAAGGTGTTATTATCTCCAAACTCTGCTAGTTCTGTGTTTCATAGCATTGTCATTGAGCACACCAGAGTTGACAGGACCTCTTTCATGACCTCACACCTTCCTCTACTCCCTATTTCCAATAGCAGGGTGAGATCACCAGTTGCTGGTATATGTTGTGACCAATTCTGCAGGGTCAGTGCATGATTCTGGTTCATTGCGAGTGACTGTGTGAGCAACTGCAGCATTGTTTGGGTTTGTAGCAAGCTCTGGACCATTTTCTCCATCAAGCTGAATATGTCCTCTGTCTTCACTCCAGGTGTTGCTACTGGCTCAGCTTTGACTGGCAGGGGTGATGCAGGTTTGGTGGGGTAGGCTGCAGAATACTCAGACCTGGCTGTATAGGGCACAGCAGGTTTGTTGATCAGTTTGTTGTAGAAGGATGCTCCTTGGATAACTTCCTGCATGGCCACTAAAGTCTGCTCAAGTGAGTACAGGTTGTCATGGTGCATGTTTGGGTACTGACTGTGCATGTAACAGTACATTTCTGTGCCAACATGGACTTGAAACCCTTTGAAGAAATACTTGCTTTGCTGGTGCATTGAGAGCCATCTGTTCTTGATGAGGTATTTCATGATAACCAAAAAGTGCTGGTAGTAACTACACAGGTCTTCCACCATTTGGATTCCAAGCTGGAGTGTCTCTTCAATTAGTCAATCCAGATCCACCTGAGTGTGTTCACACTCATTGATTACTCTGGTGTATAATGCAGTGACTGAGGCTTTGAATGCTTTGTACATAGAGGTTGCATCAAAAGGTTTCAACTCCTCCTCATAGATTGTATTCCATGTTGTGGAGATATTGTAGTGCATATACCTTTTTCTGTTGAGCCAACATAATTCCAGCTTCACTGAATAATAACTCAAGTTCATCAAAATAGCATGGAAGGTGGTGGGGTTGGTTGGAGTTGAAGCAGGGTGTGGTGGCAGCATAATGAGTGGGCATGGGCTTGGTAGTCTGAGCATGGTCAGTCATCTTGGCTTTTGGGGGTGGAACTAAGCTGTCAGGACTAGAGGTTGAAAAACTGGAACTTGAACTACTTGAACTTGAGGAAACTGGAGGTGGGCTTGGTGAAGGCTGCAAAAGTTCAGATGGCAATGAGGTAAGTGGGCTTGATTCTTTGGAGTTGGGCTGCTCTGGCAGGTTTGCTGCCAGGGTACTAGGGGGAATATTGAAGGAATGGAAGGCTTCAGACTGCAATTTGTCAGGGTTGGGTGGACTATGGGATGCTGCTGTGGATTGGCAGAGGGCTCTGTCAATGTCATCAATAGCTTGGAATTCTGGGGCAAGGCCTAGTCATCAGCAGGACTGATGCTGGAAAGTGCTGGTACCTTTAAATATTTCACTAAGCACTTCACTGGGATCTTGCTGCAGGAGTTGCTGCACATTCTCAGCTCTTTGTTTAAGTGAGTTGTACCAGTCAGAGAAAACATTTGCAGATGACAGAGATAGGGCATAATGGCTGGGGAACTGTTGATCCCAGGGTGACTCAGGCAGTGTTGATGGTGAAATTCTTTCAAAGCCTCACTGGGGCAGCCAATTTGATAAGCTCACTCTTGTGCCTAAAGAGGAGTGCTGAGGGGGGTGTGAGTCCTGGAAGATTCCCAACACTTGCACTGAGTGCTCAGGTGTTGTAGGTGGGTGCTGGCAGCTGTGACAGTGGCAGGTGGCTGTGTGTAATGTAGAAGGGGTATATGAAAGAGGAGGAAACACTGGGGAGGGTGAAACAAGAGTTGGACTATGGCATTATGGCAGTGTGAGTACAAGTATGGTTCTCTGATGACTAATCCACCTGTGACTATGTGACTGTAATCCAACCCCTATCCCTGGCTACAATGAGCCCAAGCTCATCAACATCACTCGGATCAGGCTGATTAATTGGTTGAGACATATCATAATGATGCTTCTTTGGCTAATAATAGACAAGCAACTTCTTGAGGTGGTTTAAAGCACATGACCAGGGCCCATAACCTTTTAGTATAGGCATGTGATATTAGATGTGTAGCACAAGGGCACAATATGTGAGAATAAAGGCAGGATATTACATGTGAGAACCAGTCTGAGATGGTGGTGATGCAGAGCCAAAGTTATATTTAGTTCAGGCACTATGTACCTTATATAGCTAATCATGATTTACTCCTCCACTTATGGAAACTCATGTCATGCTTGGATATATCTGATGCTCACTCATTCCCAACAACCCAACAGTCTTGGAACCTTGAATGGTAACAGGGAATGGAGAGGAGCCTAGTCCAAGCATGTAAATGAAAAGTTTGAGCCTTGCAGGCATAGTGGCAGCTGAGGTAGTCCATAGACATGGAGGTAGCACACCAGCATGTCCAAAGTCTGACATTGACATGATCAACAGTTTGGCTATATCAGTACAGACCCCTTCCCAGTTCTTGCATCAGCTCTATATATGAATTTCGGAAACAGGCATAAAGCTCTTGGTGTCGGCCTTATCGTGATTAGACCTTTCTTGGAGATGTCATCCCTGCTGCCCGCAGACATAAAGAGGCAATACAATGAGAGCGGATATATCATTATACCGAATCTTATCGCAACATCAAGATCCAGAGGACCCCAGAGCAGAGCTAGAGGAGACATTCGGAGAGCACCGGCCACGCCACCAAACGACCCCCTGCCAGTGCCTTACGACCAAGTAAATATTTGGTCCGGGTGTTAACGTACGTCAACACGATGATGATAACTTAGCAATGATAGAAAGGTCTCTAATTTTGATCTTCTTCCAGAAGGCTACTGCTATGCCCGAGTTGATTCAATGGATTGAACATGACATCAAACGAGTATACACCAATAGAATACTAGACTATGACTTGGCTTCGCGTGCCTGAGGTGCTATGCACTAAGGTGGACAGACGAACAGGTTGAAATGCTAGATATGCGCCCGCTGAAAGGGGCCCAATCATCAAGTGCACTGGCATGTCTTTAACACTACCATATGAGCCTTGTCTTCCGCGATTCACAATACTGTGTGTGAAAAATTTCCAAAAATGTAAAATCTTACGATGAGGCTATATCCTCGCCTCGATTTCGGACATAAAAGAGGAAATGGAGAGTGGATAAAGATGACGGTCGACGCTACTCCTACCTTTACGTCGACCCGATGCTGTCCTACAAGGTTTGATGAGGTTGTCGTGGAAATGCCTCGCTTTGGTTGCGCGTGGCTGTGCAGGACACGTCTGCTTTTGGCCCGCAGGTGCCCCTCGCGTTCTTTCCTCATGGATATCCTCGACACACAACTCAAGGCTATCCAGCAGCAGCTCTCGTTTGTGGCAACTGACCCCATCGACTGGAAGTTTTATGTTCAGGTGTTCTCGTGGGCCGTAACACTCTTTGAGTCGTACCTTATGTGCGTGTGTTTTAAATACAGAGGGGCGCGACCTGTACTGATGTCTTCGCTTTAGCCTGCGTCAATACCCTCTATACTCCAAGCCTGAGCCTCCCAAAGCTCTCGTACCTCACTTCGAGCCGGGTGTCTTTGAAAAATCTCAAAATTATGGTAGGGACAAGGCCAAGTTCGCCTTATTATCTGGATTGTTTAAGCAATCTTTGGATTCTGCCATGCTCCAATATGGCTTCTATGCATGGTCATGGGAAGCCGCTGGCCGATTGCTAGTCAAATTCGGATACAGTGTTGAATACGAGGTTGGTATCATTCTCCGTTTCTGGATTACACGTCTGATAACGCTTTACAGATCATGCAATCAATCGCTTTCGTATTCATACTATATTTCCTGTCTACAATTCCTACCCTCCCCTTATCGGTTTACAGTACCTTCGTTTTGGAAGAAAAACATGGATTCAACAAGACAACTCCTAGCCTTTTTGTTATCGATCTCTTAAAGGGGTGGGCTTTGGCACTCGTCTTTGGCTCTCCCTTCCTTGCTGCCTTCCTGTACATTTTCAAGTGGGCTGGCGACCGTTTCGTTCCTTGGCTGATGGCTTTCATGTATGTCCTGGCTTCTCCAGTCGCTTATCTCTTATTTAATTTTTTATTTCAGGATCGTGTTCCAAATGATAATGGTCGTGGTCTATCCGACCATCATTCAGCCCCTCTTCAACAAGCTTTCTCCTCTTCCGGCTGGCGATCTCCGCACACGCATTGAATCACTTGCGATTAAACTCAAGTTCCCCCTCAAACATTTGTACGAAATCGACGGATCAAAGCGCAGTTCGCATAGTAACGCCTACTTTTTCGGTCTTCCATGGGTGAGTTACTTCTAACTTTAAATAAAGAACACCTCGTAAATGTACAAATATATTAGAGCAAGCACATTGTCGTTTTCGATACTCTTATTCAACAATCGAAGCCTGAAGAAGTCGAGGCAGTGCTCGGTAATTTGATCCCTCCTGTCTTTGCCGTAGGTCTGACATCGTAAATCAGCTCATGAACTGGGTCACTGGTACTTCCTTCACCCGACGAAGATGATGTTGATTTCTCAAGTCCACATCTTCACGATTTTGGCTCTTTTCCCGGCCTTCCTCCGTGCACCCCCTCTTCTCCGCTCTTTTGACTTCCCAAAACGAGTCACAATGAATCCCCCTACGATTGTTGCCTTTTTGCTCTTCCAAATGATCCTGACGCCTCTCGAAGGTGTCGTTTCTGTCGTTATCAATGCGGTCAGCCGACACTTTGAATGGCAGGCAGACCGCTTCGCCTGCGAGCTCCAAGACAGGTTGAATAACTCTGACATGAAGGATATGGGTGATAGGCTCGGAAAAGCTCTTATTACGCTGCACGTCAAAAATCTTTCGACTGTCTGGGTCGATTGGCTGTAAGTGTCGGTTCTTCTTACGCCATCCATTCTGACCGGGGTGGATAGATATTCTGCATATCACCATTCACATCCCACGTTGACCGAGCGTTTGAAAGCGCTCGAGATGTTCCAGATGGAACGGGAAAAGAAGAAGGAATGATTTTTGGATTATTGTAGAGCTTGTGTAGCCTGCAACTGCTGTAAGCAGGGTATCAACTGTGCGGATTTAATATCGTTCTACTGTAGTCTTGGCAATGGACTTACTGATTGCAAGTTTGCAATTGAATTACACGTCCAAAAAAATTGTCAAAGACCCCTCTCGCGCATGAACTGAGCTTTCCAACCTTTGACCACTATTCTACCCAGCGACAAACCGTCCTTTGCCTCTGCGAGCTTGACCACTTGACTCAATGGAGCCCAGGCATTTGCAACAAGTTCCCGGTAACGCCGCTCTTTCTCTACCTTGCCCTTGGCTCGCTCTGAGGCATTCACAAGAGCCTTGGGTTTCTGAGGATCCCAGGCTTTCAGTTTATAGACCCTGATACGCTGCTGTTCGCTGTACACGAGGTATCCCAGGTTGCGTATCAGATTGTGGGGAAGACCTCTTGATTGACTGGCATTGTATAATAGTGCCAGGGTGTTGTCCACTGCGAAAACGAAATAAGATACATGGCTTTGAGGGGTGTGATAGACGTGTACTTCGCTTTTCCCACTGTTTCAACCATTCGCCCTGAAGGGTGCGCTCGGATGCGCTTGTACGCGAATCATTATACTGGTTTGTCACGCGAGCACCAGCTTCAAAGACAGGCCTCCATAATCGTCGCAAATTTCTCCTAGCTTGTGGATGATGAATAACCGCTGCAGACACTGTTCGCAGAAACAGGCGATATAAACTTGTGAATTTAGGTGCAAGTTGCACCATAAGATGTGATTCACACGTTAGTGTTCATTAATTGATTCCACAAATACTATCCATAAACCCAAAATTCGACTCTACATCTAATCGCGGTCGACTCTACATCTCATTCCGCGCAGTCTTGTTATATGCCCTTGCGTCATGCCTTCCTTGCTCTACGTTCACGAAAGTCAAAATAGGAATTGCCACCCAGATCATCAATACCAGGAAAAAGAAAGAGTATCTTATGTTGCCCGTCAGATCAGATACCAGACCGACAACAAGCGGTCCAAGGAATGAACTCGACTAAGGCTTATTATGTCAAAACCCTCAGACAAGAGGGAGGTAAACGTGCCTTGTCTGTAATCGAGAATAAGGCATACCAGCGCGCCTCTTCTCCTGGTGGTAGAAGCTCTGCATAAGATGCTCTTGCATAGCCTTGAAACGCACCATATACAGATCCTGGTGAGTCAAAAGAAATAAAGTATGTAAGCAAAGAACGCCTCGAAATCAGGACGACTGACCGAAATACACCGCCAACCCAAACATTTCGCCTGGGAGTTGTGAGTCCGCCAAACTGAAACTTGGTGCTCTTCACAATGAACCCTAGGCATCCATATGCTGGTACAACAGAAGCCAGCAAAACGAGGGTTGTAAGTATGCGCAAGTTTGACCAACCAAATCGTTTTTGCAGACTCGGCCACAAGAGGGAGCCTAGAATACCGGATGTAGGGGTAAAGACGCCGATGACGATTAGGGAAGACGGTGACATATGAAGGACCGTTTTGCCGAATAAGACAGCAGTGGAAGTTATAGTTGTGAAGCCTGAGAGGCGCGACCTTAGCAAATAACACTGGTATAAGACGTTTGGGACTGACCGTCTGAGAGCAGAAACCATGCAGCGAGATATATAAACGTATTTCTTAGCTTTTTGATTTCACTCAAGCGGAACATGCAGCCTAGCCTTTTCCATGCTTCGATCACTTCCCGGCCAAGATTCCATTCATTTAACGAGAGAAGTTCACCATTTGAGATGTCTGCCCACACACCATATGCATCGTTACAACCATTAGGCGGCTCTTGGGATGGTTCTGTTTTTCCTGGAAGCCACAAAGCCGCAGGGATAGTGAAAACCATCCACCATAGACCACTCAGGCCGATGGCTAACCGGAGAGAGAACGTCGACCCATGCAATCGATTCACAGGAATGAGCGTAATGATGAGTAAGATGATTCCCGCTCCATAACCAAGGGCGATGCCTCGGGAGGATATTCGAGAAGTAGCATGGGAAAGCGTAGCATCATATTGTGATTTTGCCACTGACTTGGACGGCAGCAAGCCAGCACTCTGTGTATATGCGTCCGAAACTAATATCTCTGTGTCGGATTGGGATATAAGAGGGGCAATCGGATTGTCGGAATCATCCTCGTGTAAATCCCCATCCACTTCCAGTTCAAGTCCCAGAGCATTAACACGGTATCCTTCAGAATGTAGCCTATGCAGCACCTGAGTGACTTCCGGAGATTCGCTGGCCAAGGAAGGCAAGTATGCGTTCATGGCGACTGTTGATGCACCAAATCCGACATTGGCACACATAGCGAGCAAAGCGGATAGGTACCAAACAGGTGAGGACGAGGGCAAGAGAAGGAATAAGGTTGCGGAAAATGAGCCTAAGCAAGCGAAGAAGAGAAGGATGCGTTTCCGATACAGAGCTACCAAGTAGACTTAGAGGAGCACAAAACATATCAAGAGTAGTGCGTACGGTGGTCGGCAATTCGTGCCATTGATACGACAGTGATGGCTTGTAGAGCAACAGATATGGAGTAAATGTACAAGCTATGAGGCAGTTGGACTATGCAAATGCAGAAGATTGGGAATTACTCGCCTAAAACTCGCGCTATCTATCCAGAACCAAGCTATCTGGACCACGCAGCGAGGATCTGTATCCGAGTTTGAACTCGTCACTATGGCATTCTGCTAGTTGCTTCGGTGCTGTACAACGTATTTTACGATCCGGCATAAAGTAGCCATTGTCCCTCGCGAACTGTTCCAAGCATATTGGTAGGAACAGCGTCAGCGACACGATCACGAAAACTTCACTTCCTCAGTGTGTCAAATTACGAGCAAAGTGGGAAAAAAAAAACCCCACCTTGCAAATGCGTAGCTCAACCAGCCCCGCAGTTTCCGAGCGTACGCATCTAGCATTGAGGACTGTCACTCGTCACAAGTTGTCACGACTGCACGTGCCGGGACGCGAAATGTCCATTTCTCTGTCCTGCCCTCGACAACACTCGCTCAGCCATGTCTGGGGTAGAAGATGTCAAGCCGAAACTCAATCTGATCATTTCTCTCGAAGGGAGCCGTACGTCCAACACCCAATTTTCATCGCGCCGCGTGTTTGACTTTTGACGCGCGTGGCTTTAGAGATCACTGTCAAGGTCAAGCCCACTATGCCGTTTTCCAAGATTTTTGCAGCTGCAGAGGTATATGAAACTTGTCAGACTTGCCTCTTGAGGATGCTTACGCATTGAATAGGAGCGATTTGGGAAAGAGACACGTACGTTGACGAACACATTCTCGAACATCAATGACATCTCTGGTTTTCAAGGCACATTGAGATTTACCTATGATGGAAATCGGGTAGATAGCAATGAAACACCTGCCCGTGTGCGCAAATCTGTCCTTCCTCTTTCCATTGCTCAACTCAATATGCTAGCTTGGTATGGAAGATGGCGATCAAATCGATGCTTTTCTCCAGCAAGTAAGAAGTGTCTTTTATGCGTCCAAAGTATTTTTTCTGACGCTTTTCCTCTAGCTTGGCGGGAAGCGTCCATAATACATAAATGATAAATGACATGAATATCCAAACTATTTTGCATACATATCAATGTAAATGTTTGAATTTCCTGTTGTGTAACTCATACATAATACAATAGCTTTTCGCAAAAAATTATTCCAGATCAGTTGCTCAGAGAATATCCAAGTTTATCCGCGTCAGTATTCTCCTGCATCTTTAGCAGATTTGTCCACATCGTCAATGCTCTATTCATCGCCTTGTCACTTGCAATCGACTCAATGGATCTTCTGAATTCCTCGCGTCTGATCCATGCGAGTCCATGTTGCAGTACGTTCCTCGCCCGAGTGGCACCACCCCTCACATCACCCATAGAGGCATGTAACGTCGCACGTGCTTCGTTACAGTTGTACGTTGCACAGTGAAGAATGTTTGAATTGTAAAAAACGGTGTCGCCCGCTAGTTAATATGCTTTCATTGGCGTACTGCAATAAACCGTAAAAGAATACGAACGCTGGAGAATGACTTGCATCGTCCCAGGCATGTCATAAGGGTCGTTTGGTGGCGTGGTGCTCTCCGAATGTCTCCTCTGTTCTGGGGTCCTCGGGACCTTATGTGAACCAGGAACGATGTACAAGCACGCATCAAGGTATAATGCACTTGTGATAATTGCCATTTTGACCTTCATGCAAATAATACCACTTACGTGTTCCATTGTACCTTGGAACGAGTCATTTCACCATACTTATGGCCTATTCTTCAGTTACGTACCCCATGATGCCAGATGTTCAAGGCCCTGATTTCGTCCTCCTCGGTCGCTTTCTCACTAACGTCGTCTCGATGCCATCTCAGAGCAAAGTTGCCTCTTTCAGGGTTGATCAACAAGTTAAATAACTCTGACGCCGTTCGTTACTGAATAGTGAAAGCCAGGATCGTGAGATAGATGTCCGTACCCATTTGTAAGTGCTCCTCTTTGCAGTCCAGGAGCACCGTCGCAACTTGCGTCAGGTTATCGCTGGTATACCAATTTATGAATGCGCCTTCTCCTAAATCAGGATGCATAACGTGTTGCACTCCCCAGACATCCACATCCTTCTTAGTATCGAAGGGCGGGAACTGTTTGCCCACCGTTCGTCTATGCATCCATTCTGCTTTCCGTGTCTTCTCGATTACTCGTTTGCATGCGTTTTGTAGTGATATTAATTCCGAGGGCGCGATAAGATTCGGTATAATGATGTATCCGCTCTCATCGTATCGCCTCTTTATGTCTGTGGGCAGCAGGAATGACATCTCCAAGAAAGGTCTAATGATCAGATCGCTATCAGGCTAACACTATAGAGCTGACGCGTTATGCTATATTTACGGATATATTGTGGCCATGATAAGAAGCCAAATGGAAAACATAGATATGTATTCTACAATTGAATCATAAGACATATTAAAACTTTGTCAGAGCTGGAGTGTCGGTGTATGCTGCCGCCACACCCGAAGGGATATCTCTATCTCCAGTGACGACTTTACTCGCATTTCGTGCGATGTTCCACATGTCTTCCACTTCTTCTGCGGATAACTTAACATTAAGAGATCGGAGGTTTTCCCGTATCCGCTACTCAAATCGTTATTAAGTATAGAGATCTGAAGCGAATGCTTACGCTGATATCTTTAGTCCCAGGTATGACGAAGAAATTTTTTCCCTGGGAAAGCGTCCAAGCTAGGGTCACTTGGGCCGGCGTGGCATTATGCTTCTTGCCAATCGACTCAATTTGTGATACCGTATTCAGAATACCGGAGAAGTTCTTCTCTGAATATCTACGGAATATTGATAACTAAATTTACGGTGACAAGAAAAATAAAGCATCACCTCGCGATTCCTAGCCTATAGTCGGTCAGCTCAAGTTGCTTGGAAGATGTCTAGATCAATGTAGGTTGTAATACAGCGCATAGGTGGTAAGAATGCTCACAAATCGACCGGTAATAAGGCCACGTGCTAGCGGCGAGTAGACGACGACCGCAATGCCCAGCTCCTTGGCGGCTTGAATCAAATCGTGGGGAGGCTGAGTTGCATCTAGAACAAGAGGTGAAAATTCAACTTGTATTGCAGCAATGGGGTGAACAGCGTGTGCACGGCGAAGCGTGTCAACTGATGGGTCAGATAGCCCAATATGTTTTATCTTTCCGTCCCTGATCTCATTACTCAGAAATGGGGTGCAAAAATATACCGTGAGGACCTACTTGACAAGCTCGGCCATCGCTTTGATCGTGCACTACATAAAGGGATGAGACGGGTAGAATCGTGCTTAGTCTTGTCATACCTCGATAGGTGTGTTTGGATCAGGTCTCAAATCACTGAGGAATACTAAAGACAGCGAAACGATGGAGCATACCTGTGCTGATAATAGATATCAATATAATCAACGCCGAGGTTTCGCAAGGATCGTTCTGCAGCTTCTTTGACATATTCTGCATCGCCACGGATTCCGTATTGTGTAAATCCGAACTTGGTCGAAATAAAAACATCCTTTCGTTTGCCGGTGCGACGGAGCCTGTAAGCGCATCAGTCGTTATTCTTAGCCGATGGCTATCAAAAACCATTCTCCAATTAGCGCTTCGCCTTCGCCATACACATCGGCCGTGTCCCAATGGGTACAGCCTGCTTCGTACAGGAAATCAAAAATCTGATAAGATGAGCGGACAGTCTAATAAAAGATGAACATAATTACCTTTACGCGCTCGTCGAAAGAGCGGATAGCGCCATACCCAGCGACGCCGAGGCCCCCTGTGCCAAACCCGATTGCCGGGATGACAGAGTCACCGATCTTCCTGAGAAGCATGTCAGTGTCGCTTGGCATCGAGTGATGGTCAAAACGTGTCGACAGTTTGTATATGTTTGTACGCCGCTTTCTTGGCAGCAGACGTTGTGACGTACGGTGCCACGGCTGAGCGCCTCAAGCCATTAAAGCAGATTGGTGGCTTAAATGTCAGTTCCAACCACGTTGCCTTATGATACTCCCTTGCGGAATCCTTTCGACGATCCAATCGAACATCCACACGGCATATCAAGCCATGCAGAATATCCACCATCGGCCATCAATTCAAGCAAACCTTTTGGTCATATTCGGACACCAAGTCCAACCCCGAGCGAAGCAAAGGAATTGGAGCACGGGGCGATTGATTGGAAAGCAATGAAGAATTGGAGATTCTGGATTCGGAAAGAATGGCGCTGTGAGTAACTTGCTTTAATCTCGCGTTTGCTAAGTCGTCTTCACATCTCGCAGGGTATTATGTGGCACTAGTCGTCATACTTACAATAACAGCTCTGATCGCAATATTCCATACGCAAATAGTCCACTGGTTGACACCAGTAACGAGATGGTTGCACAAGTAAGTCTCATCGCGTGCCACGTCGCGTTTGGTGACTATGCAACTAGATTACGGTTCGGATGGCTTGTACCAATCGCAATTTTGTTTGTGATCTCCTTCCCTCCGGTAAGACTTGATTTCTTCCACGGACATAATGATTTCATCAATGCAGCTATTCGGACACGAAATTGTAGCCATACTGTGTGGTCTTGTCTGGGGACTGTGGGTGGGCTTTGCTATCGTTGCTGTAGGCACATTCCTGGGCGAAGTCGGTAACTTCTAGTAGGTTTCTCGATCGGTCATCGTTGGTTAACATCTGAATCTCAATTCGACAGTGCATTCAAAGCTTGTTGCCGGTCTCGTGGAGAGAAACTTGAGAAGACAAAAATTTTCTATGCATGCTTGGGAAAAGTTGTTCGAGATGGAGGTATTAAGATTGCCTTGATTGCACGATTGAGCGCCATCCCAGGCCATTGTGAGTCTGTTACTCACAATGATTGCCGGTCTAAATCACTGCTCCATAGTCACAACCGCTGTCTTTTCGACGTGTGGGATGAGTATTTTCGTGTTCTCCATAGCCGCCATCCTGTCATTACCAAAACAATTAATTACCGTATACCTTGGAGTCATTCTCGAAGAATCTGGCACGGGTGAGCGCTTTCACTTGATCCTGCTCGTCTACTAACGCCCAGAAGGAACGTCAACGACCAAAAGTCGGATTATTAGCGACGTCGTTTTGGTGGTCACCCTTATTGTAACAGCGGTGGCTATGTGGTATATCCTACATGAAATGAACAAAGTGAAACGTGACGTCATTTATCAACGACGTCGAGCACGGTAGGTGTCCAACGAACAATTATGTTTCAAGGCTAACAATTCATTCAAGCATTGGGAAGATGATGGAAGATGGCATCCCACTGACATCTTCAACTTTAGGTGTCGATTCCGATACCGTTCCGCTTACAATGCACGGTCAGCGGTGGGATAGCGCTGCTCGACGTGCTAGTACGGAAGTGGAATTATTCGCACCTGCTCCGGAGCGGGCGACGGATTATTCTCAAGGATATCGAATGATCCACGAACCAATACATGGGCGCGATGAAGAGACGGAATGGGATGCATCATCCACGATGCATGCCGCTATTGTGGAACCAGTGGATGGCATGAAGACTATAGGCAATTATCCCTCGGCGATGAGCTCGACATCGACGGTTTATGCTCCGGTTCCGTCAAGACCAAGCAAAGCAAACGATGTTATTTCTCAACTGCAGGGTCACGGAGGTGGCCGTGCTTCTGATGAGCTGCCACCAACGCAAGGGACGTACGGCTATTCACTTAGCTCTCGCGCCCAAGCAGAAGAGGGTATTGCACCTACATCATTTATTGCGCAAGCAGGCACAACACCCAAACTTCTATCCGTGGATCTTCCCCATCGGACAAAGTCACCTGGATTGTCATCCACCAGCGGACATCGAATGGCCTCAAGTCCGCCACCAAGCTACTCCTGAACTGGATGTCATATGCTGCATCATATGCTACGCCTCTCCCGCCATGTAAATATCTACAGTTCTAGATGTCTGTGTAGTTACCACGTATTGTAGCGATACCCGGACGTGTTGTGTGTGCGGAATTCGATGTTCTGTTGGCATTCGCCAAGCGATGCCCATCAGAGGTTGATGGCTTCCCAAGACGACGAATGGCGACAGTTTCATGTTAGATGCCGTCGTGTGCCGCAAGACAAAAACAATAAGAGGTGACGCGGGTATGGCTGGCCAGGTTATACTCTATATGTGCTAGCGCACCCGGCCTCTACCGGCTTTTGTCACAATCATTCCATATCTGCATTGTTTCCACGTTGCGGGGTCCCTCATACTTTTCATAGACGCGGAAATGGACAGGTGATCAACCCAGTTGGGTGCCCCCCGGAACAAGCGGCGACCCAGCGGCCACCTCGTTTTTAAGCATGGACAATAAAGGCCCCATGCCCATGAGATGGACTCAATGCCAACAACCTACCCCCTCGGCGCTCTGCAAGTTGCGGGCAATGTAAACGGCTTCCTGTTTGGCCTGACGTTCATGCAGGCTTACAAGTACTTGTGCGACTTTGCACATGATGCGGTCCTAATAAAAGTGGTCGTGAGTGATCGATTCTCGCCACACACTGCGGACGCGGCTAAGCTTAACTCTTCAGGTATTTTCAGCATTGTGAGTACTCTAATGGGCTCTCCTCGATATAAACGATGTACTCTGCGCAGGTTCCTGAGCGCAATCCATACTGGATGTCTCGAATGGGCGGTCTATGTCGTCAACGTAATTGACGATCGCGACAAAATTCCAGACCTCACTCTTCCCCCAGCGTTTACGATCTCTGTTATCGCAGGACAGGCAGCGCAGTGTCTCGTTCAAGTACGTTATCTGCTTATCAAAGCAGTATGGTGTTAAAATAACACGGATATTAGTTATTATGGGTATATCGCATCTATCGACTACAGGAAAGTCTCACCCTCCCGCTTGTGCTTTTCCTGCCTGTGACATATGTCTTTGGCACCGGAATTGCTGCTGCTGGCATGGTCTGGAATCAGACCATAAGTCAGGCCTTATCGTGGCAGCAATCAAGGAAGTGGTTAATCCTCTCGCAACTCATTGCGATAGCGGCGATTGACATCATCATTGCGGTGATGTTGTGCTATCACTTGCGGAAAAACCGCTCGAGCTATTTGTCAAAGTGAGTATTTGATAACGGCGATCAGCCTTGGCTGATGTGCATCTGCCAGGACAATTGAGTATATTGACACGTTCATTTGCAAATGGACTTTCCGTAAGTCGCCCTCGCATCCATCTCAGATCGTATGTAACACGACACACCTACCCCAGAAACTGGAGCGATTACCAGGTATGTAGTGTGTCTATCTTTAGTGGGAGTCCGGCGTGAACCGCTGTTTCAGCGTTACTGCTTTTGCTGTCGCTTTGGCAGTAAGTTATCACTGATAATCGTTTGGCCCTGACTGATCTTGTTCGTTTCAGTTTGCCATCCGAAAACAAGATGGTTTGCGATCCGTTATTTCCCACGTAGCCGTTTTCTTATTCGGAACCTAGTTGTTTGGTTTGCCCTGTACTCGTGTTTGATGAACTGTAAGTTATTATTATGACAACACGCCGCCTTGCTCACGTAAATCCAGTGTATCCATTAACTTGCATTGCATTGTGAGAGCATTCCGATTTCTCCAGTTTGATGATCTAACCGTAGTGGTGACGCCTTAGATTGAACGGACGTCCATCCTCGTCACATTCAATGATTACTCGCGATGTGTTGAGCTCCGTTCAGATGGACACGATCGGCACTAGTGACGCTTGTGATACCGTGACCTCAGCTCGGAGAAGTCGGCCAAAGGTGGGTGATAACAACGTAAAAAGAAATACGCTAAGGCCTTCTTAGCTTGCGCCCATTTCCGACAAACAGACAGTCCACACAGAAGACAGCAGCACCGCGGCTAGTTCATCGGATTGGAGATCCGATATTAAAGCTAGTTGGCAGGATGAAGGCCTTCACATATAGCATCTCCCTATTCTAGCTCTGTTGTGTCTTTGGATTGTAGCATATATGTATCGTCATGCGTAGCCCTAGTTTTAAATGCCTCTTTATACGACCGATAACTAGATAGAACTCTAGGTGCATTGCATGGGTCAGAAGTTGGTCAAGGTAGCTTGCTTCACTGTTACATTATACAATCAAAAATACTTATGTTGACATCTAAAAATTACATAGTATTATGCGGACGTGGAACTGGACATCGCCATTGGAACATAGTCTTGTTTTCTCCCTGGCAAGCCTTCCCTTTCCTCGTGCAAGGTCAACATCGCGCCAGTTCGCAGCAGCCTCTTTGAACAGTACCATATCCTCGTCGTAGGTCTGGACAAATCGTTCTACTTCCCGTTCAAAAACATCCCCTGCCATCTCGATGGTACTTCTCACACCCGCGAAAAAGGCGTCAAGTACGCTTAAATTGTGCATAACGAGAAGCGAGTGGGCCGACATCTCGTGAGTTTGTAGCAGATGGTGGAGATAAGCACGGGTATGTGGCGGACGGTATGTGACTTGCTTTAAGGTTGATGGTTCTACTTCGATCTCTGGCAGACTATGACAAATTTTGGTCTTTGGAGCTGCCGGTGAGCAAGCGAGACATGGACAGGTCAGTTTGCCTTGAACGCTGGTGCTGTCAGTAGCTGGCGCAAAACAGCTGGCGAGACTTGAAAAATCAACAGCGTAAGCAGGCTCGTAGAAATTGTGTCCGAGATCGCGTTTTCCGTTGGTCCTTATTCGAGGATGGACCGATATTTGGGCACCAGTGCATGTATCCTGCGATGATGCAGGAAATGTGAAGTCTAGTGCTATACCAATGTTCGCCGCATTCTGAGCCCAGTGCGCATCAAAGAGATCAACTCCTATCATTCGGATCAGACGGAGCATCTCGTGCGGTGAGATGGAGGTATTGACGATGCGCAGTTTCGTGACAGGCAAAGATTCAAGAGAAGCAATCATTAATGGTATGAGATTGGAAAAAACGAGATTCCGCGACGATGACGGATCAGACTCTGACATGATCGCCAGGTCGGTGCCTACTGCCTTCTTCATGGCGGCCTCAAGGGAAAGACGGAGTGGAACCAAATCAAAGGTGTAACCACTCACGCCATCATCAAGGCAACGTAAAGGAGAAATCTGCTGCGCTTCTTTCCCGTAGAGAAATTCTAGCAGATTATTGGAGAAAGCTTGTCGTGCGGCTATACTCGTGCCCCCTGCCATATGAACGAGGACACTAGGTTTGTGAGGATGTGATTCTGGTGTATCAACGGACGGAGCGATGGGCCGAAGTATATCCGCAAGCCATTTAGCAGATCTGTCTATACTCTTCGTAAGGCGCTTTTGAGAGTAAGGTGGTTCTGTAAATGGCACGTCCGAAAGCGCGACAACGACATCGGGCTGGCACTTGAGGACATATGAACGCCAATCTGATGGAGAGATCTACGGAACGGGAAAGACGTCAGATGGAGTAGTTGTAATGAAAAGGATCAGAAGTACCTTCCGTATGCCTCTCAGGCAATACACTGAAACGTGATCATTTCCGTTGGAAGGCATGTCCCTTCCGTCAGATGGATCTCTGACAGTCATTGATAGCACATGTTGACGAGACTTGAATCCTAGGAATGCATGTAAAGGGTGAGGTTCGCTTTGGTGAAGCGTCGGTACTGGCGGATTCCGATCTAAACTGAGAATGACTCATTATAAACTAGACGGATATAGAAAACGGACTCACAAGGACTCGAAAGGAACGTTAACCCAACGTATGGCTTCTGTCCGATTGTGATGGTCTCGTGAAAGATGGGGAACCACGCCACGCGAAGTTGATGTAAGGAAATTTGGGGTGAGAATTACGCAGCCTTTCTCGGAATGAGCAGGGGGTTTCAGAAGGAGCTTTCCCAGTCTATGTCTGGATGCATTGGCTGTAAGGGTGAATTGCATGCGGGGAGAAACATCTGGCTGGGCGACAGTCATTATTGCTGCAAGTCAGGTCTCTGACAGGCACAGTCAGGTTCGACTATGTTCTTTCCCAGCTGCATTGTTTGTTCCTGTTATGCACCGTGCTCTTGCCAGTACTGTCCACGCTGATCATGCGGCACCCTGAAAATTGGCACACGCGGGCATGGTAAGGCTCTGTGCATCCCGTATGCTCAAATGCTCAAAGCCGGAGGGTGGGGCATATACACGTGTTTGCATCGGAGCACGACGAGGTGCTGAACTAACAAAGCCAAACACGCACTACCCCTCAATGGCGGAACACAGATGACATGCCAGGTGAACAAATCCCCGGCTTGTTCCTCCACCTCTGCAACACTTCGCTCTGAGGCATTGGAACGGAAGCAACCACAGAAACGCTCCTTTCTTCCATACCTCCTTGCCGGCCTTGTCATGGAAGGCAGTGTACAGAGCGTGACAGACTCTCCAATTTCACCACCATCGCCATCTTTTTCGGATTCATCTGCGAATGATAGCGCATCCATAGCAAGCGAGCGTATTCCTAAGCAAGAAGCAGCTGATTCGAAGCAAGGACATGCTGAGATAGCCTCTCCGGCACAAGCAATCACGCAGTCACGCCCAGCCTCTCGTTCCTCTGCTTCGTCGGGTGTCGGAGCCACACAGGAGTATGCGGATGCTTCGTATGGTGAAACAGCAAGTTGCATGTGGGACGATTGTGGATTAATTTTTACTCAACTACCTACACTCATCGAACACATTCATTCGGGTAAGTAGACCCGTTTTTTGGGCCGTGTTCTATCACCTTTTCCACGATCTACACGTAAATGCCTTTCGTCTCCGCTTTTCGACGTCGCCTCATATAGGTTTTAATATTACTGTTCATGGCTGATCGAGTCTTCCAGCTCATATTGGGTCACAAAAGCCAAGCTACACATGTGAATGGTCGACTTGTCCGAGGCGCGGGCTTCCTCAAACGTCTCGCTTTGCACTCGTTTCTCACATCCGTTCTCACACTGGCGAAAAGCCATATATCTGCCACCTTCCCGGTAGGTTTACATCCCACATTTGCTACGTGTCAAACAGATGATGGCAATATCTCCAGAATGCGACAAGTCGTTTACCCGTTCAGATGCTCTCGCCAAGCATATGCGGCAGCAGCATCACATAGAACCTCCCGCACCCGGTCGTGGCGGCTCCAGAAAGCGGAAGCGCAATGCAGAAGACGCGACGGCACCTCCGGCTGACGTCGTCAACGCTGGTGCAACCAGCGGATTCAGTACCTTTAAAGTTGAACCCGATGCAGGAATGGATGAGTTTCCTCATGCGTTCGTGAACGGGCGTAGCTCGCGTCCTGGCTCTCCTCGTCCAGGAGGTGAAGAAGGAGATGGGGAGTCTCCCACGGAAGACTACCTGCCTACATATCTAGCGCAGCATTTCGAGCCAGAGACAGGTCTTGTGATGGGCCGCACACCAGCAATGGCGATGTACCTATTAATGAAGGCCAAACACAGATACGCAATTAAAGAGCACGAGTCACTGTTGGAAGAGCTGCGTGTAGCACGTGCAGAGCTTAAGCGTGAAAAGGAGCAAAAAGAGGTGATGCTCGATCGCTACCTCCTCAACGCGTTCGGGTGAGTTAACCGTGACGTCGGTTGTTCGAATATATTAATGAACGACTGCGAAGAAGCCAACATGCAGAGCCTCTCGTTACACCCATCCAACCACCTCCAGGTATAGGCCTCACGGCTTCGCCCGAGCCTCAGCCACTATATGCTATCACATCCCCCGTCTCGCACCCGCCCACCAACGGGTTCAGCAGATGAGACAAACTTTTTATTTCACTTTGTTATTGAATATCGCAGTGCGGCATGAGGTATATGGCATGTTTCAGTAGATTTTCTTTTTCCCTGTATTTACAGTACCTTATTATACTAATGTCCGTATTGTTTGCTCTTGTTGTTTTCAGAAGGTTTTACAAAGCTTTGCATCTCGACAATGAGCACGCCGTTTACGCCTACCCCAGGCTCCGCATACAACTCCTCCACGCCGCAAACACCAGGCACTCCAACTCCTGCCAGTCGTGGTCGCTCGAGGGGTGCTGAAAGCACCGGTGCCAAACGCGGCCGAAAGCCAAGAGGAGCAACGACGGGCATAGGCACGACGCCACCGCGAATTATACAGGACACGTTCAATACCTCAGCGTCAACTCCGACGACGTTCTCGACAACGACTTATTCCCGTGTACATTGGGCCCTACCAACGAGCTTAACTACAATCGATGCAAAGCCAGGCTAGCACATCGACTGCCGCCGGGACGGCAGTGACGGCACCACTGTCAACGCCTATAGTCCCTGCCAGTCAGACTCAAAGCTTTCAACACTCTGCTTTACAAGGGCTGCTGCAGGCTGCCGCCGCAACGGCTTCAACAGGGACCACTCCGACTCCTATATCTTTTACAGTTCCTGCATCATCCGCTGCACCTACGCTAGATACAACGGGATTGTTGACGATGCCGAGTATAACGACTGGGGTCAGGCTACCGACGGCGGTTCCCCACGTGCAGCCACCCGTAACGAGGCTACCGGGGATGGATGACGATGGCGAAGATGACGAGCTTCTTCCAGCCATGGCGGATGACGATTATTCGGCACAACTATCATGGCAGAGTCAATCAAAAGATAATTTGAGGTGGGATGCTTGTGTTTACGTCAAATACACAACGTTGATGACGGTTGTAGGGTTCTCATGGATAACTTTTCGCCAGCGCAGTACGATCGATTTGAGGCATATCGGCGGCACGCATTGCCAAAACAAGCAGTAAGAAAGGTGTGATGCTCGTCTCGGCTGCTTTCTCCGCAGCAGCTGATCAAATTATCAGGTTATCCAACAGATGGTGGGACAACAGGTGTCCCAGCCTGTCGCCCAAATAGTGGCAGGCTTCTCCAAAGTCTTTATTGGTGAGATAATTGAAAAGGGTTTGTCGACCATCATTAGTTAACGATTTATCATAACTAATGTCCTGCACAGCGCGATATGTGCAAGCGCGGAGAGGCGAGACAGGTCCATTATCGCCAGATCATCTTCGCGAAGCATACCGGGTGTACCAGTTGGAAACGGGGCGAGTTGGTGCAGCTCGACCTTTGCGATCAAAAAGACTATTTGTAAGATGAGCATTAGTCCTCTCATGCGCAATAATTTGGGCTGCTATTCTCATTGGGCCCGCGAGACAAATTGTGGATAGTACCAAGGTACTAAACACTCCACTTCTCCGGAATCAGTTCAGGCACACCCGGGTGAGATGGGGGAACGTGACGCGCCGTAAGTTACAACCTCTGAGATTGGAACATGTCATAACCTGAGTCCACACATGTCTTTTCCATTAAAAATGTAATTGCATCACGGTTTGGAATGAGTAAATAGAGTTAACGTTGTTGGTAAGTGGCTATTACGCAATTGATTTCAAGCACGAACTGGCGTTGTCAACGTCAACTTGAATTATTTCGCTTAATTTGCTAAACGGATGACAAGAATCTTCATAACCAGGCTTCAAGGGTAACTGGCACACGTGATAGCCCCGACTATTCTACTTATAAGACCCGTAGTCGTTCGATCTGTCCAAGGGAAAAAAACATGTCCAGCAAGATCATTTTCTACGATTTAGCTTCCAAGATACCAGGACTTGCCTGGGCACCAAATCCTTGGAAGACGAGGTATACTATCTGAAATTTACATACGCTCATCTTAATCATGGCCGACAGATTCACTCTGAACTACAAGAGAATTCCCTTCACGACCGAATGGGTCGAGTTCCCTGACATTGAAGCTAAATGCAAAGAGACGGGCATTCCTCCGGGGGAGGTCAGAGCCGACGGTACCCCTCTTTACACCCTGCCAGCGATATGGGATCCGTCTACGAAGACGGGAGTCTCCAACTCGCTTCTCATAGCAAAATATCTGGACAGGACATATCCGGATACGCCGCGGGTCTGTTTTGATGGATTGGATGAATATAATTATATCATGACCAGTGCTCAAACGGTGCCGGAGCTCAGGCCAATAGCACGGTTCACCCTTCCCCTTGTCTATGAAAGGATACTCAATCCCGCAAGTCAAGGGTACTTTAGGCACACGCGAGAGGCAAGATTTGGCCGGAAGGTTGAGGAGCTGGTAATCACCGGAAAAGAAAGGGAGGAGGCTTGGAATCAAGTCAGGCATGGATTTACCATCGTCGATGGCCGGTTGCAGAAGAATGGAGGACCGTATGCCCGAGGAGACCAGGTTTCCATCGTGGACTTTGTATTGGGAGGTACACTTAAGTGGTGCAAAATCACCTGGGGAGAGGACAGCGAGCTTTGGCAGGATGTGCTAACTTGGAATGATGGTCGATGGAAGGTTTACATGGAGAATTTAGAGAAATACGCGGAACCTGTCAAGTAATATCTATGTAGCGTTTAAAGTACGGGGTGCTTTGACGACTTAATGTCATAATCGAGCCTGTCCGTTGGCCTCGCCAAACGTCTTTATCAAAGCTTCAACTATCTTCTCTGCAAGGCCATTTGGGTTTGTTTGGACAACCTATTTAAGACCATCACACTAAATGGATATAGTAGCAGGGCCTAAAAACATACCAGATGTCCGGTACCTTCAACCTTCGATGAAGAAGCGAGGTTTTGCCCGCCACCCGTTGCAATGTGAACAACACCGTCTTGCACATCAGAGGGACTAAAAATACCACACCAGAAAGAAGAAAAAAGCAGCTCGCGTTCAGTTTACATGGTGTCATTCAAAGTCCCGTAGATGATATGGGTTGGTACTTTCTGCACAATATAACACAACATAAGATATGACCGGGACAACCCCAACACATCTCTATAACACGCCTTGATTATATAATTATACAAGTTGAAAATGCATTGCAACTTACCGCCTCCTGCGCGCGCGTGCAGTAACACCTTCCATCAAATTAGGGTATGTCGCCGTTGGCAATGGTCTCAGGGCATGTTCCTGAAAGTGTATCAGCCATGAGGGCCGCATATAGTACCATAGGGATCTCCACTGACTGTGTGTATTCTCAGTACCCGGTCATCCCAGGCTTTCCATAATGGTTCATACAGAACCAAGGCGGCGAATTTGAGCAGAGGATAATAGCCGTGCGCTAGGAGCCTATCATTATTCGGAACTGGTCCATGTATGATATTTGATATATGAGCATGCTTACAGGGATATCACACCCACAGAATGGCTACCACGAACGAGTTTACGTTTCCCGAAATCGATGTCTATGCCGGTACCCAGACCCACCAGGAGAGCATGCAGACAACGGGCATTCTCTTCCAACCCAACTAAGAGATGTCATTAATGAGTCTCAGGTGCAGATGGGTTCATAGCCCCAAAGCAAGGCTTTTTCCCTCGCCATGATTTGGCGAGTCATTTCACGTATCTTTAGGCCCAAACGATTCGCGGGGGAATAGATTTCCTCCATTGTAGGCTCCCACTGTTCCTTGTGGAAACCAGTGCCATGAGTGTCAGGGCGGCGGGATCGTCCAAGTGCGAACAGTCGGCCTGCCAGTAACGAATAATGTCGAATACATAGGACGTGAAAGAGAGGACCATGAGTAATCTGAGAGGCGATACATGAAGTTAAGCCAGTGGTCGCCGGTTTGGCCGAGCGCTTTACCTTTGAGTGATACGCGTTCGACGCTCTATGCAATCACAGGGTTGTGAAATTACAGCATCCTTACAACAAGCCTGCCTTTATTTTCCTCTGGAACTCCGCAACTATTTCCTCAATACCACCCTCATCCACGTGATAGCCAAGGTCAATGGCGTACGAGTTATCGAATCTGGATGGCCAAGAGGATACGATTCGACGGTTTACAGTATCATCGTTGAACTTGACAAGTTCCAAAGCTTGCTTTCCACCAATTTTCTCTAGGGCCCGCAGCTCCTCACGCACCGTAATGGTGATGCCTGGAGAGCAGATAGTACGAGTATGTGAAACAAACCGTTCTGTTGGTATCGTCCTTGTGTGAATCAAGTTCTTGACCGTGATTTCAGGGCTTGCTATCCATATCGGTAGATCGAGTTCCGGGCTGTCAATATCTTTGCCAATAGGACAAATCGATTCTTCTCCTTTGAGAGGTTCTCGAATGATCCCTAATGCAATTATTAAATGTCCCGGATAACGCGCACAAGGAAAGCCAAACCAGATATGAACTCGGATGTTGCACCCGAGGGCTTTCCAGAGCGGACAATGATGGTTGGAAGGCGCATAATCCGTCCGTCGACGAAGCCACGTCGTGAAAATTCGTTCAGTAAAAGTTCTGATGTCAGTTTGCTAAAGCCATATGTGCTCTCAGGGAAGGCGGGAACCGATGGCGTAATTATATCTGGCTAAATGGTGCGTTCAATGTCTGTGAAATGAGGCTCAACGGTGAGCTCACAAGGGGTCCACCATACACAGCAATGGAAGAGGTGAAGATAAACTTGATGGGCTTTTCGCCTTTGTGACGATGGGCACTCTCAACCAACAAGCGCACGGAGTCAATGTTAACCTATTCGTCTTAGCAGCGAGCACAACACGGCGATTCTGCTAACCTTCAAAGCAACATCGAAATGATCTTCAGAAGTTCTCGACAACGCCCCGTGTAAGCAATATATAGTACTGGGAACACCCAATGTCGTCTTGAATAGTCTTTCGACCGACCATGGATCCGTCAAATCCTCTACCATAGCAAGTCCTTCGACATTCTTTGGAAGGCTTGGCTTTATGATGTCAACAAGAATCAATTTCAATCCCACATCCCGGCTAGTGCTGTCAACCAACGCTTCTGCGAGCTGTATCGCAGTCAGATGGCGACATGAATATTATGAAACATTAGACGAACAAGTCCACCCAGAAATCCAGAAGCACCGGTGATGAGAATCACCTCGGAATGTATAGTCATGATAACTGGTCAAGATCACTCTATTCCCACGTTTGCATTCACATATCATCTTATCTATGGGAATTGTGCGCGATAACAATCGTACCCACGACGTTTTGTTGCGTTATGCCATCCCTGTTGACCCGAATATCGTAAAGAAACCCTCGCAAACTTTGGCAAAAACCTCCGTAGCTTCTTCAATTGCATCTGGAAAAGGCATATCTAACAATCCTTGAGAAAGCTTTCTGACGTATAGGTCTCTAGCGGCACTATTGACATTAATCTGTGCAGCGATGGATCAGCTGGTGATGCCGATAACTAACCGGACGCACCTTGCGAATGCCGTTCCTGATACATTCACGGAACAGTTCATCGGGAACATCGTCAGTTCCATGCAGGCAAAGGGCTACCTTACCCTTGAATGTTTCCCTCAGGCGTAAAAGGCTTTGAAAATAGTCGATCGGATGACTCTGCGGCGTAACATTAGAAGTACTTACATGTCTTGACGGAAGTCAGGAGGGTCGATGTAACGACCATGGAGGTTGCCGACGCTAGGAGCAAGTATATCTGCACCTGTCCTGACGTGATGCAAAATTCAAATCTTACTTTGTGTCCTCGCGTACTGTATTTACTCACCCGCTCATGTAAATCGAGGCTTTCGCAGGGTCTGTGAGCTTGGCGTCCGATATTGTCCGTAATCCTGCTTCTCCGCCTTCCATTCGGCCAAGCTCTACTTCCACCGCTATTCCGTACTTGTGTGCTCGCTCAACATAAGGTCGCGAAAGCGTAATGTTCTCTTGATCCGTCTGGCGGATTGGATCAATATCGCTCGAACGCAAGGTTCAAGACATGTAAATAACCTCGGCGTGGCTGGAATCAACCATGATGCTGTCAAACACGATGCCTTTTTCTGCAAGATCTAATGCGAATTCGACGTGCTCGGGTTCTGTGGCATGATCAAGATGCACAGATATTGGCACAGATGCTTGATGTGCCCTTGTGAGACCTTGTGAATTCCTTACGGTTAAGAATAGTTTCATAGCAACTAACAGATTCAGGCAAAATTGCAAGAAAGGACCTCCTCCGTACATGAGGGTAACAGGGAACAAAAGAAGCATTGCAGGACTTCTAGCACGTTCTGCCGCTCGAACAAGCGCTATCGCAGACTGTGCATCATAACTAAGTTGTCAGAGTATTTGAAAGGATGATTCTTTTCAGTAATGAATGGCTTCATACCAAACTTGTGCTAGTATACCATATCCTCCACGCTCAGCTTTCCTGAGAATTTCCAAGGTGCGATTGTTGCGGAGTGACATATAAAAAGCTCGGCTTATTCAGCTATGACAGCCTTGGCGTCGCTTACCTTCCACCCCGTTCGGTTAATGGGTCCTTAGATTAATCATCTGAAGCAAAGAAGTCACGCCTCTCATCGGCTAGCCGAAGCTTATTCAAGCCAGTTCTCATGCACGTCTAGTAATGATTAATATTTATTATCTTTCAAGCGAGCGGGTATAAGATGCGAATGGTTTAGAGCTATTGTCAGAGTCAAAATGACCATCATCTTCTACGACTTCCAGCCAGGAGCTGCTGGCGCACCTTGGAATCCGAACACATGGAAAACCAGGTGGGTCAAGAAGTCCTCGATGATAATCCTGGTGCTTGACTAACAAGTGCCCATAGATATACTTTGAACTATAAGGGACTCCCATTCCAAACAGAACGGCTTCAGTACGTCGACATCGAGAAAACATGCAAAGAAAAGGGCATTCCACCCTCTAGGCCGGATGCCGAGATGAAATACACCCTTCCATCCATTTTTGACACCTCGACTGGCATCGGCGTGTCCGAGTCTCATCGTATTGCCGAGTATCTCGACAAAACTTACCCCAACACGCCCAAAGTCATCCCCGCAGGCACAGAAGCTTTGCAGACGGCTTGGATCGAGGCCATTAGGCCAAACATTGGCGCAATGTGGCAATTCAGCATCCCTGGAACTCTGAACATAATTGATCATCCCGAAAGCAAGGATTACTTCTACAGAACTCGTTCTAAAATGTTCGGAAAGGATTTGCACGAGATGAGACCGCAGGGTGAAGCATGGGACGCTGGAATGAAGGACTTGCAGAAAGGCTTTAATGTGATTGATCAATGGATTCTGAAGAGCGGCGGTCCATATGTCATGGGCAACACCGTCTCATTCGCAGATTTCGTCTTGACGGGGTGGCTCAATTGGTTTCAAACTGCAGTGGGGAAGGACAGTAAAGAATGGCAAATGATCGGGACTTGGAATGAAGGACGATGGTATAAACGCTTGGAGCAGTTGGCTAAGTACAGCAACGCGCAGTAAATATGAACGGTTTGTTCACCATATAGTCCTAGACGTGTTTTTCCTTGCTTGGAAAAGGAGTCTGTACACGAAAGCCGTCCGTGGTGCGAGTTAAGATGATTGCTTGACGCAATAGTTACGTAGTAAAGTGATATCCTAGCCGCCGCCGTAACGGCATAATGCGCGCGCGTCCCGTTCACAAAGGGCCCTTTCTAACTTTCTAAGACGGGGCACACCGCTGCTATTCGGACGTACGTCAGCTGATGATTGAAATGATTGTCGGGCAAGGTGACCGTACTGGGCTGACTAAACCAGGAGAATATATCCTAACCGAGCATTGCACCTACAAGTGTGTCAAGCCCGTTTTGTAACGACGAGACCGCCTTACCTGGGGCCCGTTGAATGATGGTCTGAAACAATATGATTACCGATAGTAATCTGATTGCAGAGCGAGTATAAGATGTGAGTGGTTTAGTACCCATCGGTTGCAAAATGACCATCATCTTCTACGATTTTCCGTTAGGAACTGTTAACGCACCTTGGAACCCAAACACATGGAAAACCAGGTGGGTCAGGAGTCTTGGAACGTTGACACCTGCTGCTTGACTGACGAGTGGCCCATAGATATACTTTGAACTATAAGGGACTCCCATTCCGAACAGAACGGATTCAATACGTCGACATCGAAAAAACGTGCAAAGAAAATGGCATTCCGCCCTCTAACCCGGATGGGGAGATAAAATATACCCTTCCATCCATTTTTGACACCTCGACTGGCATCGGCGTGTCCGAGTCTTATCGTATTGCCGAGTATCTGGACAAAACCTACCCCGACACGCCCAAAGTCATCCCCGCAGGCACAGAAGCTTTGCAGACGGCGTGGATCGAGGCCATTATGCCAAATCTTGGTGCAATGTGGCAATTCGCCCTCCCAGGAGCTCTGAACATAATTGATCATCCCGAAAGCAAGGATTATTTCTACAGAGCCCGCTCAAAGTTTTTTGGACAGGACTTGCACAAGATGAGACCACAGGGTGAAGCATGGGATGCTGGAATGAAGGACTTGCAGAAAGGATTCGATGCGATTGATCGATGGATTCTGAAGAGCGGTGGTCCATATGTTATGGGCAAAACCGTCTCATTCGCAGATTTCGTTTTGGGGGGATGGATCCAAGGGTTGCAAACTGCAGTGGGGAAGGACAGCAAAGAGTGGCAGTTGGTCAGTACTTGGAATGAAGGGCGTTGGGGCAAACGCTTGGAGCAGTTGGCCGATTACAGTGATCCGCAATAAACATGAATAGATGTAGTGCCCAACTATCGCAGATGACCTTGTATGCTTATACGAGGGGTGTGAAAATGGATGGCTACCATTCATTTGGGACGGTTAGACCGTCCGAAGAGTTCGGCCTGATCAATTCCTTCAGGATCTCGGTCATCTAGACAGTTTGAACCAGTTTGAACATAAGAGGATAACATTGATTGCTATGCAATGAAGAGCTTGTTAAAGTTGAAACAGACCAGACGGCCGCCGGAAAATCTTGACACTCCGCAGTTCACTCCAGGGCGTGATTGTCGGGCGGACACCTAATTTGACATCGCTTTCCTCTTATCGAGGTATAGCGACGTTGTCGAGGGGCCTATCAAAGAATTGCGTAAGTCCATGACAGACGGAGGCCTATATTCGCGATTTACGACATCGACACTGTTTATCGTATCGGTACTTACAAGTACTGGCATGTGCCGCACGGGAGGCGTTCCCGCGTTCAATTATTGAGTTGATGTTTCGAATACTTGAAAGGCACCTGGCAGGTGAAGCTGCGACTCTTGTTCAATGCCTAATGGATTTTTCCACGGCGACGATCAATAATGACGATACATCAATGATATCGGTAAACGATAAGTCACTATGCCAATTCCGCCGGCATGTCTGACGCTCTGCATTCGAGCCTAATCGGTTACACAAGAGAGGCTCAGTATCGTAGTAAAGACCGAGTAGGATAAAGGAAGATGCGAGGACAGACGTACTATACTCGCTCCCTTCTCAGGGCAGTTCCTAACAGGCTCCCAGTTACATTTTAATCATTCCTAACAACTGGTGTGTTAACGCCTTCCATTAATGGGTAGTATCAAATTTTTGAATCCAAGGGTGCGCACACCTGAAGGTTCGTCGGGTAGCGGCTTCAAAAGAATCATTATGATTTAAAGTGAAACTCCGCATTTACGAAATGTGAACACCTCATCGACCACGACGGAATTCCGCTGATCGGCTCCGAGTCAGCTCAACTGTCGCGCCAATTGGTTTCGAGCCATTCGTCGCATTGATGGGTGAAAACCGGACAAGCGGCCCGGCGCACACAAAATGGTCGAGCGACCTATAGAAATTGGGAGGGCCGCTTTGGTATTCATGTTCCATGGACGTACTGCAGTCTGACAAACAATTATCCTTGTAACCACATTGAGCAATTGATGAACCATGTCTCGGATGCTATGGCACTTTGTAATATAACTTCGTGCATTGAAACAATTAAATTCGACTTCCTCTGGGCAGAGATTCCGACAGGTGCGGCATTTCAACATGTGGCATACGATCGGTGTCTGACATGAGGTGCCGCGTGGCACACCAAGATTAGATATTGTAATCCTGGCCATAGCCCCGCTCCTGCTCGCGTTTCTTATATTGCAATGCTATGCATTTAATGCGCAGCGCAACTTGGCACGTGCATTAATATCGACCAAGCAGGGACAGCAGGGACAGTTCGGACACTAAACCGACGGAGATGAAGTCCCCCGTCCGTTGTATCGGTGTAGCATCGTCCCTGGCATTTACCTCCGCGCACGGGTCGCCGACATCACGACTCTACAGCAATTGTGAACACGTGGATATGTTCATTACCACGTTTGGACGGACAGCGTAGTCAACCGTCCTGAGAAGCTCTGGATTGACCGGCGACCGGTGACCACCGATCGACCGAGAAAATCGATTAACGACTTGCCAACGGATCAACAGAAACTGGTGCTGCGCATTTGGATAAGCGAGACCAAATAGAATAACAGAAAGCTGCATGCAAGAAGTCTTGTCTAGTTTCGCACTTGACGTGGAATGCTCGTAGAAGCCGGACCTGCCGGAGCTGTTCCTGATGCATGATGTGGATTGAGTATCCATGTGAAGTTTATTACGCCCGCTGTCGGTCGCCCCTGCGGAACTTGACGGTCCTTGGGCGAGAATGCAATTTGGGCGTTGATTGCGGCCAGCTGGAGATTGCTACTTATGCTGCGCTGGCACATGGCTTATTGTTCTAGTTGATTGGGGCGCCTAAGTACTGCGTGAAGTATGGACATCGTCACTTCTTCTCTCATGCGTATATGTATGACAAGTGGTACAGATCAAGGTTCTGCGATAGTTACCGTTGAAGTGGAGCGGAAGTGTTGTATGCAAGGGTTTATTTAAGTGGGTATGATCAGATGTTTGTGCGGTTACCATTAGGGTCGGTCAACGCCGCGATGCCCGCGATAGGGACCTCGTTTGTGTCGTCAAGTGACTCGGAATGTGCCATCATTTGGATCCAGATGCTCTCCTAGGCGCGTAGCATCACAAGTGATTTCCGATAAGGATTAATGGAATGGAACACATTGTTGATTGATAATCTGGACCATCTGTAATCAAGACTAATAGCCTGGGTGGCTGAATAACAGCAATGGGTTAATGAAGTGGAATGGGCGGGATAATTATAAGGCGAACATTGCATGAATGCCGGACCGGCCATAACATAGGTAGACACCGAATGTCAAATGATACTTGGAAAGTCACTGCACTGCCGTACTGAAGATTGGTTCCTGTCCACTGACTCGAAGGCGTCCGAGGACTTGGGGGTGACAGTTGACTGTCTATGAATAGCGCTTACCCAATCTGATGACAGACAGTGCATGTGGGTATTGTGTGCCCCGAAGGTGTTTGGAGTGAGCAAAACGGCGAATACGTGCCGTGGCGGTATACATATAGAACGATGCCTCGTGTCCTGAAATAATTATGTAGTGTTTCGTTCAAGATTTTGATAGACTTCAGAATGTACGGCTCAACGAGACGGCGATTAGCGTCGAGAAACGTGTTGTGCCAGAAGACAAGACATGCCCATTAGGTCTAGCACGAGGCGTATGGTGCCAGACATGTTGTACGACTCTAGGAATGAAGCTATGCAGAAGATTCATGACACAGAGCTATTTTGTGAGGGGCAGCGTCTAGATGCGCTGGCATAAGTCCAGATGCGGTGAATACCGTATAGCAAAGTTCTATGACATATCCCGATATGCAGGGCTGTGGTACATGATCAGCGTTAGCGTGGGATGGCTCTCATGTCAGCCATCAAGCTGGTTTGGCCTGGGAGCGGTGGTCATGTGTGCGGCCAAGTGGGGACGTGTGTTTGTTTGTGCTTGTCGAGAATGTGTCAGGAACGGGGCGTGACGGGCACCGCCCTCCAAAGCAAAGTGGCTGTCGGCGGTTTGTGGCGTGTAGGGCGCCGCGGCGGCGTCTGATCCGCCGGAACCGCGGCCAGAGTTTATTGGCTGTGTCGGTGTGCAGCGCGGCTCAGTACAGCGCTAGAGGAAGCAGAGCAGATACGGAAGGCCGAGGAACTGAGAGGGGTGGGTGCCGTACGCGCGGATGGTGGCCATGTCTCAGGCGACGGCGGGTGCGAGAAGGTCGGGCCGGAGTCGGGGAGGCCGGCTAAACAAGGATCCGACGTGACAGTCACATGGACAGGGTTACATATTGGACAGCCTGACTACTATCGCTCTGCAATGTCCACCACCCAACCCATCGCTCTCCCCGCTTCTCATTCCTTCCACGACCATCCCATGGCCGACGGCTCCTTTCCTGGCGACGCCGGCTCCTTCAACCCCGCCTCCTACGCCCGCCATTTTATCGGTTCCCCCATCTCCTGGCGGCCAGGCTCCTTCGCCAGCAGGTTCCTTGCCCACTCTCCCTCGGCCCATTTTCTCGAGTGCGTCGCCTTCCTCGTATCATCTGTCTGTTCTGACTCTCCCCAGGCATGGTGAACTCAAATATCCCAAAACATCGTCGTCGATAGATAGCGACCGCGGTTGTATCATGAACACACTTAACGTGTCAGACCGCGAGGGGGAATTGGTGAGTATATGCTATCATTCCGCTTCGCCTTGCCCGTTGCTGAACCTGCTGGTTTCTGCCACAGTGTCGCAACTACACTTGTTGTGGTTTGCATCTCAATGACATGCATGCTCTCGTGGAGCATCTGGAGGAGGCTCATTTTGGCACATACAGCCACGCTAACGTCCATTCGCAAGCGCAGATGCAGATGTCGTATACAGCTCAGCCTGTTCACTCAGAGCCCAGCACCCAGATGCCAACTCACCCGCCTTCTTACGTCGGATCAAGCCAAGTATCTTCAGCACATGCGCATACATATCCGACGCCCTTCGATCCCGACGATATGGAACTTGAGATCGATCTGGAGACAGCATCAGTCCCTCAGCTTCAGCACCCATCGACTGCTTACTCCTCGCCCTCGTCGGGCGTGCCAACGCCGCCAGATACACCAATCACGACACCCCTGTCTACTTATCCTGCGAACGCCTTACCAAACTCTCACCTATCGCTGCCCCACATTCATCCGTTGTCGCAGCCGGCATCCCCGATGTCGTCATATGATTCCACCGCACATGTTTCAGCGGCATCAACAACCCCTTCCACACGCCATTCTTCTCCGACCTCGACACGGCCAAATCTCAATTTGAACCTTACTGCGTTTCAGAGAAGCACCCAGTATGGTGCCAGCTCACCTTGCATCCCGGAAGAGGCGTTCAACTCGTATGGTCGCTATGCCAGCGACTACTCGGCATGTATGCCCGGAACGCAATATGACGTGAATGATGCCAGTGCTATTCAGGCCAGTTGGCAACAGCAATCAAACCAGGGCAACACTTCAGGTCAATGCGTGCCTCCTGCGTTGTTGTTCTCAACGAGCGCAAGCACAACACCTCTTAACACTCCCGGCGGCTCTAGGGTGCCTAGCCCATCAGTGAGCGGATATGGATCTCGTACGCTTAGTCAGTCTTCCGCTCCTGCGACTCCTTGCAGGACAACTCCGCCATCTTCCATTCCTTCCGGACGTTCCAGCTCGAGAGCAAGCTCCGCTTCTACGTCGCTCTCTCGGCCTGCATCATCATTGCTTCTGTCCAAGCCGTTCAAGTGTCCTAAGCCGAATTGCAACAAGTCATACAAGCAGGCTAACGGTCTCAAGTATCACATGACTCATGGAAGCTGCAACTTCGCTCCACCGAAGGATCTGGAACACGTAAAAGATCTCCTCGAGCGGAAGCGGCGAGATCGGGAGCGTGAACGCGATAAGCTTGGTGGGGTTATCGACAATTCTAGTTCAGGAGGACTCGGGAGGAGTACAAGCCTCAGCAGTATCGGAGATGGGGAAGATGCTTTGGATTTGACCAACATCTCGGAGTCGGAGTTGCGAGAGGTCGAGCGGGAAGCTGAGAAGCGGATGAAACCTTTTGCTTGCGGTGTGGGTGATTGCCAGAGGAGATACAAGAACATGAACGGATTGAGATACCATTACCAACATTCGGGCGATCATGGTGCAGTTGGTCTTGCGCTGTTGGCTAGCGGGCAGCATGAATGCCTTCAAGGTCAGAAGCGTAGCCAGCCAAACTCCGGCTCAAAGCACAGTGCTGATGGTGATAAGGATATTAAACGCACGGGACCTAAAGGCTTGCTCTCTCGAGGAAGCTCGAGCATGCCTGTAAGTAGGTCGTCAAGTCGAACTGGAACACCACAGCCCCTTCAGCAGCCTGGATCACATTATTCGCCCACGAGCTCGAGTCTCAACAGCAGGTGTCACGCATGCTCAACCGTTCACTCCACCACAGGCTAGTTCTCAACAGCAGCTATCGCCGCTGCAGGGTCACGCTCAGGCTCAACAACTCGCTGCTGCGTATCAGCAGCGATATGCCGTGCAGCTGCAACAGCAGTATCAGCAATATGCGCATATACAAGCTGTACAGATGCACGCCCAGCAATCCCAGCAGCAGCAGGTTATGCATGCGCAGTCTGTGTATCATAATTCCGGGGACATATAAACATGCCCGTGTGTTATACCCGGGTTTGGTCTTCTCTTCCAAGTCATGGCGCTGGTATTGCTAGCTTGGAAACTGTATCCAAAAACAAAGCAAAAAATCGACGAGGATTTCACGCAATTGCATCAAAAGTATTCCATGTGGGCATGTACTCGACTCATCTAATGCCGTCGATTTCCGGACGGTCTTTCCTCTTCCCGTTGTATTCGACGTGTAATCGTCATGTGTAAAAGTTTAATCTGAAGATCGGCTTTTCTTCTCGTCCTTTACCTTTCCCTTTGACGATCGCGTACATCCCCTGCAAAATTGGCGACACATGGTGTTGCGAAAGAAAGGGCGGCGCCAATCGCAAAAGTAGTGTGGATACTTAGACGGTCATCTATTACATAGAAGGGGTTTACTTTCTTTTGTGATATATTTCTTGCTCTTCATCTTAACTTTTTCGGTCAGACATTTTGCTTACCCTATCGTTAGTACTCGTATAGCATACAATATTGTTTTAAACAATGACGTGATGGATTGGCATTTCGGCTATCATAACTGACTTGCATTTGTTCCACGAGCATCCCCATGCCATGGTCCACCGTCCAACAGACGCACGTCTCCTGACAAACCTTATTGCCCGAGAAAAAGACTATAGCAAGCATTTCTATGCCTTCCTTCGAGGCCGCCAGCGCCAGCGGATCCTCTCTTTCCGCCTATGCCGCTTCTTCGGCCCCACCTACCAGTCAAATCATTCTCAAGGTCTCAGGTTCGCTTGCCAGTGCTGATGATGCATTAAGGAGGTATGCGTTCTCAGTCGACGAATGGCGGGAACAGTTGAAAGCACTCAAGACCCTTGAAGACGAAGTGACGAACATCATCAGAGATAGAGAAATTCTGTACGTCCATTCCCTCGGACATGCCGCTGTCGCTAATACCACTCGGCTTAAGCGTCACACGAGTACTCAAAGCATCGAAACAGAAGCAGAGCACGGGAAGTTTGCAACGTTCAAGCCAACATCATTCCTCGTCCTCCCTCTCCACTAGCAGGTCCGAGTTTTCGGTCAAGCCTGGTTATTCCAAACTCGCACATGCCCAGTCCGAGCTGCAGGCATGCGAGGCGCACCTTGCTGCCAAGGAGCGCGAGCTCGCAATCAGGCGGTGCGCCATCGCCAAAGCTGGCCTTGAAGACCGCTTTCGCGCAATGGTCAATTGCGGGTGGACCTGGGGTGAGATTGGCAAAGAGGCACTGAGAACGCTTGAACAGCTCTCTGGTCTCATCGACGAACGTAAGATACTCCAGCCAAATTTGTCATGGTGTCCTGTGCTAATCAAATTCTTTGGTGTTCTTGGCTTTATGTTGGCTCGATTGGAATGGTTTGATATATATAGAATCCAAGCGACCGGCCTTGACACCTGCTGCTTCTGCGAATAACCAACTGTTGGGGCCTTCATCTGATTTGTCTTCCATCAGCCCTTCTCAGTCAGCTTCTCAGATCAATTTGCCGTTGCCACAGTTTCCCAATCCTCATTTGGACAGTCGCCGCTCGTCTGTGTCAGACCCAACCTTGGTGGGTCAGCCGCCTCGGTCACAATCAACTGCCGTACCCACGGAGGCTGGCAGTGCCACTTACACCACCATGAACATCCCGCCTGCACATGCTATTGCTGACACGGATATGCCCTTGGCGGTTACTAGCAATCATTTGCCCTCCCCGCCTCCGAGCAATGCGAGCCATGATATGCCTCCTTCAGCTAGCACCCTCAGCGTGAAGAGCCTACCCGTCTCGCACGGCGAACATGTCCGAGCTGGGTTTTATTCAGGAGAAGAACAGACACGAAGACACGTATTATCGAGACGTATAACTGAAGAAGAGTTCGATGAGCAACACCGCGTTCTTTCTTCGTGCGACATGAACGAGTCTAGCAGCGACGACAGTCACCATAACAACCCTCTTACAATTGTGGATAATCCTCGCCTTGTCAAGAGCGGAAAGGACAGACAGTACAATACGGAGAAGCCGCTCACCAAGAGAGAGCGACGTGGTTCATTGTTTGGAAGTCTAAGGGGATTGTTCGGACATCATCCAAAACGCGCAAGCGGTGACAAGCGGCAGACTAATTATGAGGGTCTGACTGGCTTTTTTGGTGGGAAGAAGAATAAGTGGGACATGAGGACCGAGGATTATTTAAGAAAGAGAGACATAGAAGATGAGAGGCGAATGTCTGTGGCAACGCTGAACTCTCCACCTAGGTCCAGGAGAGCAAGCTATGCGGTGGAGAGCTTGAAATTCGTGAATGGGGATATAGTTATTGGCGGAGATGCGACAGTCGCTCAGAGCGATCATGGATCGGGTCGGAGAAAACTGCGTAGAGGCACTGGACCTATGACGAGGAAAAGGAGCTCGAGTATGCCGCCTGTCACACCCGTCGCTGGACCATCCCGTGGTGCGGAAGCTTTCATCGTGGACCCAAAGCAGCGTCCGTCTTCTCTTGGCACAGTGGCTGTCACTTCTAGGAGGCAGTCAGTTCACCATTCGCCTTCGCCTCCGGGAGCACTGTCAAGAAGTTCAAGTATAACGAGTGCGGCGAGTGCACCTGTGGTGTCGAAGACTGTCAGGGCGAGGTCTGACTTAAGCGGTGGGGCGCTGGTGGAACGCCGAGCGTCGCTAGGTGACAAATCACTGGAGAAGAGGAATGGAATAATGCCTCAAGTCAAGTCTGGTTCACATCCTGTAGGGTTAGGTGGCGTACGACGGAGTAAGTCTTCAAATTTCCGATGCAGTTCGGACGGAGACTTATGATTTGAAGGCGTAAATCACTTCGATCCAAACGGTGCAACTGCAAATACCTCGTTGATGACGATCGTCGAGAACGTTGCGCGGGCGAATAGAGACGCGGCGGAAAAGCTAAAAGAGAAGAAGACTCGTCCGATGGCAAACCTTCTTCCTGGTCAACATGCTTCAAATGCGATATCACCCGGTCCTTCTACTTTGGCGCTTCGCCCTGGGTCAGGGCATACCACCCCTATTCGTTCCACTTCTCCATTACGTCCTGCTGAGCCAATGATATTCATTCCCAAGGCACCGCAGAGTCTTGGAAGGACAGAATTGGAAGCATGGGAAAGGGACGGGCAATTAGCGGCGAAATTGAGAGGAAATGAGCAGCCCGATAGCAAACTTGGGTTGACCACTGTGTCAGGAGTAAATTTCCCTATGCCCACGCCGGAGAAACAGGGAGAGAGCAGGCAAGGCAGGACTATGTTGAATACGTCAACGTCTGGTTCGGGGGCCCCCGGTTCTAGTAGGAGACCGGCGCGGTCCCCCCTGCGAAGCGCATTGAGGAATCCGAGTAGTCGGAGCGCGTCACCTGCGCCTGCAGCCGGATCTAGTCAAGCAAACGCATGTCCCGCGGAGAACACTACAATTCCTGTTAGCAAGGTGTCAGATACAATTTCACCCAGTGACTTTGACGGCCAGGAGCGAAAGAAGGACCGTGGCCGCGACAACAGCGATGCAGATTCTATTTCATCTTATGAAACAGGGCGCGAGGTGCCACTTGAGGACGCCGTGACTAATGGCGAGGCCAGAATGCACTCGTCCATGCCAGAGCATGGTGCTTCTAATGGGGTTCCGCAGAGAAGGAAAAGTGTTCGTGTTTCTCTTCAGCCTACATTTTCGCCTTCGCCGCCTGCGATATATATCGATGATGACGAGCCCCCGCCAAAGTCTTTGTGGAATGGAAAGCAGACCGACCGAGAGAGCGATGTGAAGATGAACGGATGGTCTAGGAGGAAGAACACGGATGCGTCACCGGATCTATGGGAGAATTCCAGCGACGAAGACGAAGAATACATGAACGCGAAGAGGTTATTGAATAAGTTGTCAACGTCAAGCAGCACTCTGAGGAAGGATTAATAAACATTTCAACGTTTGGCGGAATTCGGAATTTTCTCTTATTCTATTATTCATTTTCGCCATAATATTATTTTGCACCTTAATACTTTCTAATTACATAATCACGTCTTTTGATAGACACTGATTGAGCCTTGTCTTGGCAGCGACCTCTTTCTTAGGCCCTTTTGAAAGCTTTTCACACTAGGGTGAGCATTTCCCTGTCTCGAATATCTGGAAAGCAATACTAAAGAATAAAGTACGTGTATCTGAAGCAGTGAGGTCGTTTTGCTCAGGACAACCGAACAAGCACCAACTTCGTAGCTTTATCCTCCCAAAATCTAGCACCATGTCCGATCAATCTCCTCCACCTCAGCTTGATAACCACAACGATCCTGTCAAACAGGAGGACCCCAACGCTCCAATTAATATAAAGGTGGAAATACTCCTCACGTTCATCGTTTGTGAATGAAGCTGACGTTTTCACTCTTCTTATGCTGTGATTTTTATGGTGTTCGAATGAATGGGGGCATAAAGGTCGTGAGCTCGACTGGAGATGAAGTTTTCTTCAAAATCAAACGCAGCACAAAGCTGAGCAAATTGCAAGGGGCGTATGCGAATAAGGTTGGAAAGGACGTTAGCAGTATTCGGTATGTGCATTTCTGTTACTCGTTTGTATTCCTGTGGGCGCGTGCAGGCAGACTGGTGGATCGCGCTTCCTTTCTAAATCTATTCATGTGTTGCTTTGCTCTATCTGGTTGACACTATTCCACAGATTCCTATACGATGGTTCCCGAATACAAGATGATGACACGCCAGCGTCGCTTGATATGGAAGAAGGCGGTATGTATGACTACATCCTCTAGTTGTTGAAATGCTAAGTAAACGCGTCAGACTCCATAGATGTTATGGTTGAGCGTGAGTTTTTTCTGTTTTTTGGTACTCAAGGCAGATCTTAACATATGGTTGACTCAACAGAGGTTGGCGGGTGTGCTGCACATCCGTAGTTTCTATATTCGGCTTCGTTCATGTTCCCTAATCCATTCTAATTGCAAACTTGTCATCCATGAGACGACTATCTTACTTTCCTTTCCGATGTTCTCCAGATGTACTAGTCCAGGGCATGGAAGACCATATACATATGACTATGAGTCATGTGGTACATGGAGCACTGCCTCATTGTTCCCAGGTCTTCTCACATGAAATGCCTATTGGTATATGTGCTGACCTACTGCCCGAAACTACCGACGATGACCAATATAAATGCCCTCAGAAGCATCCGCGACGCAGGCTTGAACTCGTGCATTGATGGAGAAGACATTTCCAGACCAGAAATGGATACGCCGGAAGGTTTAGTCACTATCTCCTCTGATGCATCTAGTAATTACCGATCCGCTTCCCTCAACAACGGTCGAGTTTCGCATGGAGGTGAAAAAAAATTACCGCATGAACATTTCCAAGAAAAAGTTATTCAATGTGAGGATTTCGTGTCGACGTGAATCACGCTGCCAGGGAATATTTTTAGGTCATATCTGCTCAATCCCGTTCGCACGTCATTTATGCTATACAGCATGACGTTTTTAGGGTGCATTAACCTTTTTGCACCTGAGGATAATGAACCTAATACGCCGACTCCAGCAGTCGGTTTCTGGAGACGATGGGAGAGGCTATATCAAGAATCAGTTTACATTCAATCCGATGACCAACTCAACCACTACATGTCTCAAGGGAACGCTGCCTGATGATAATTCGACCGCTGAAGTCTGATGGCTTCACAAGGATGCATGGTGATTCCGCACGCTTCCATCCGAACAAGAGTTCGGTTCTTCACACGTTATTCATTATCAAGTTGCCAGGCTGTCACCTAATTTTCTTCTCACCAGCGGGCAACAAGAGCATGGCCATCGAGCCTTCCGAGTAGGTACACCAATCGAAAGATCGCGATGATGCTCCGTGCTTAACTGCGATGCATAGCTAAGTTTCTTCCTGCAGTTCCTAGAGCCTTATGGCTTCAGCGGTTTCTCCTTGCATGACTTACAACCGAATGTTTTATTCAGAATTACCCACACGTTCTACCTTTTCATTCATTCTTTCAAGTAGTTTCGGAACAAACATGATTCCTTCTGGCACCGTTGCAACTCGATACGTAGGATATTTTACGCTAACAATTGACACTAGATCCGAGATACGTGAAAGTCAAATGTAGACATCAAATATCCCTTCTCAACACCAGGATTGGAACCTGAGCAAAGTGAATTTACATTGCCGACATGCACCACCATTTGGAGACTACATGACGGAAACTATGTCATTGTCGATGGAGGCTTCCCTGGCATATACTTTCTTTTCTTCGTAGAACGTTGCAGTTTCCCCAGTTCTTTCAAGGAAGGAGCTACTAGAAAACATACGTATTGATAATCAGTTGTCACTCGCAGGTCGCAATCCGACATCCTTATCTAAGCTTGAGCAAAGGTTCATCGCGAAAGATAAGAAAGAAGCGGCCCGCGTAGCCGTAGGTAGTTTTCTAACCATCTCTGGATCTGAACGGATTTGTCGTTGCTAAGAGGCTCGTTACACTCCCTTCGGTATTCGTGGGATGGTTGGTTTCCGTTGTGAAACCATCCTTCAATCATGGAACAAGCTGTTCCAGGCTATTCAGAACAGGCAAGCTCTTCAAAGCCTGTGGGTGCCATGACCAGCGGCAGGATCAGAGGTCATAAGAAACCTCAGGAATTAGGGGCCGGCGATACGTTGGGAGCGGGGGACTCGCAGCTCGTCGCGGATATCCTACCGCCCGAATTGTCAGATGTAGTATTTGACAAGTTGAAGGAAGAGGTGAAGTGGAATACCATGTTGCATCGCGGTGGGGAAGTTCCACGTCTGGTCGCCGTTGAGGGTGAAGTAGCAGAGGACGGTAGGCAAGTATTCAATTCCTGTGATACAGCTCATCCCGCGTTTACATTCAAGTTGTTCATCTAGTTTCCCTATCTACAGGCATCCCGCGGACGAATCTCCCTGTTTGTTGCCATTTTCTCCGACAGTCTCGCTGGTTCGCGAGGCAGTCCAGAATGTCGGTATACTCCAGTCCTCCGTCTGTATCAATCTCACTGCCACTATCATGCACAGATACTGAAACATCCGGTTAACCATGCTCTAATCCAATACTATCGTTCAGGCAAAGACTATATCTCCGAACATTCTGACAAGACAATTGATGTAGTCCGTGGAACGAATATTGTCAATGTCAGCATCGGTGCTCAACGCGTCATGGTCTTGCGAACCAAAAGGGATAAACTAAGCCAGGAGAAAGAACCGAGTGGCGAATTAACAACATCCACTGGCAGAAACACCCAGCGCATCCCACTCCCTCACAACTCCATGTTCGTTATGGGCCCTCAGACAAATAAAGAGTGGCTACACGGAATAAGCCACGACAATCGGCCGTTTCAGACAAAGTCGGAGTCTGAGCGATTCAATAACGGCGAAAGAATCAGTCTAACATTCCGCTTAATCGGCACGTTCTTGACGGCGGACGAGAAGATGATCTACGGCCAGGGCGCCAAAGGAAAGACGAGAGAAGAAGCGAGGCCAGTCGTCCTTGGGACGGCTGAAGCGGAAAAACTGATTCAGGCTTTCGGGGAAGAAAATCAGCGCAGCGACTTTGATTGGGAGGCGAACTACGGAATGGGTTACGATGTTCTGCATTTCAATCCTTTGTAAATTTCGTTGATGGATTGTGGAAAAAGAAAGCATTTTTTTTTACGATGCCTTTTGTCATGGTTTCGATGATTCATCTAGCATGGGTACATGGGTAATTCTAAAGCACAACAAGTATCCACGGCCATAGGACTCTGAAAGCACCGCATCCCGTCCGATCTGCGAAGTCAACCAGAGTGCCGCCCAGTTAGTACCACGGTGGGGGACCACGCGGGAATCCTGGGTGCTGTGGTTTTTCATCCCTCTTTATGTCATTTACTTTTACTAATGTAATTACTCTAGCTCTAGCATGCAGACACAAGTCGCACAAGCCTTTGAAACTGAACAGAACAATGTGATACTTCAAATTTCAAATGACGCTATAATGACATGTTACAAGTTCGTTGGAGAGGATCTACACTGAATGCGGTTAAAAGGCACAGAGGTAGCGCAGCGGAATATGTGCAAGAACAAATGCAAGAATAACAAGGCTCGTAAAAGGAATCAATAATGCCGTCTAGAGGTTCATAAATGATTAGCATTATAAATTCATGCAAAAAAAAAACGTGAGATCGAATCAAGATTAGCCCCGTCGGTAACTAACTTCCTGACAAAGTAAATGGCCAACGGTGAGCAGGAAAACAGATAATAGCATGGAATTATGCAGGTCGCCGTAGGTCCTTGTGTAGGATCCGGACGATCAACCATGTCAGTCCCCCGATTGCATCCTGACACCTCTCGCGCCAAACACACTCGACTCAGTCGTAGACCCTTCCATTGTAGCAGGACTAGTGACTAACGACGCGGCCGCCGTGCTGATTGTACCGGGTGGACTAGTAGACGGACCGGTAGCCTCGCCAGACACTGCCGTCGCCGTGCGATATGTCCGCGGTCGCATGGGCGATAGGGCTGCGGGCACAGGCTGCGTCGGCTGAGGTGGCCGTCGAGAGGACCCAGACTGCGACGACGACGACGACGACGAAGAGTTGTCCGGTGTCACTCGCTGAAGGTCACCAGATCCAGAAGACGCACGCGATTGTCGGCCTGCTGTTGAAACTTGTTGTTCTTCCGCCTGTTCTCCTTCCTCCTCCGCCGCTGGGCCTTCTCCCACCTGTTCTAGCCGTGTTCGGTGGGGAAAAGGTTGTCCAAATGTATAGTTTTCGTTCGTGCTACTACTCATGGCACTCGTACTTCCACTTCCACTCCTGGAGTGCGTTCGACCGTCTGAATGATACGAGATATCCGCATGTTGTTGCTGAGCATCGTACAACCCCGAAATTCGTTCGTTATATTCAACACCGTCGTCAACGTCATTCCCGTTGTCGTCATGAACGTCAGGTTCATTATTAGTGATACTCGTGCGGTGGTGTAATGGGGTGCGGGGAACTCTCAAAGTGTCGCCAACAATGCTGCCTTCGTGTTCATGCTCGCCTTCATCCAACCTAGCCATCATAGAGTTCGTCCTTGATCTATTGATCGCGCTCTGTATTACGAGATCGATGGAAGAGTGCGAGGCATGCTCCAATCCCTTGTATGAACGATTGAGCACGCGAGCGTACATATGCGGATGCGGAAGTCGTTCTTGATCGCGCTGCACTTCTGACCCGAGAACGCGATCGTTGTCTGGTACTGGTGGTGACGTCCCCTACCACGCTTACATTTGCGCTCCCGAGGGAAGAACGGAATGATCGTGGTGATGACGGGCTAGGACCAGACGATGAGCCAGAAGACACGCCACTTGACTGGGAATGGGTCCGGGAGGCCGCAGCGCTACCTCGAATGCCACTGATCATACTGGCAATCAACGATGGCCGAGGGCTTCGCGTAGATTGAGCCGAGTGGGCTGATAGCAAGCCTATGCTATCGTCCTCCGAATGTGAGGACGCTATCGACTGGCTGTCGTCCATCGTGTGGTGTTCATGTTCTTCGTAACCAGGCGTGTCAACGGCTTCGGTCCCTTGCTGAGCTCGTGGGAACAGAATAGGGTGTACGATGGTCGAAGAGGTGGCTGGCGTTATTTGGGGAACGGCTTCTGGGCGTCTTCGCGCCCTACTTCGTCCTTCAGCTTGTTGAGAACGTCGCGGTGGCATGGGTATGCTACCCGTTGCACTACGGTTTGGGCTGCTCGCGGGCCGTGTCCCGTCATTTGAATCGACATCATCGGATTGCGTCGCTTGTGAAGTGCCAGAGTCAGTGGAATCTTCTTCACTGGAAGTTGCAGCAGTAACAGGTGACGAGCTCTCGGATTGGGGGCGTTGCGGAGTTCTGCCATTTCCGCTAGCAGGCTGTCTGAACTGGAAAGGGTACCTCGACGAGAGAGGCTGGCCAAAGCTGGAAAGTGACCCAGATTCTCTTTCCTTTCCGGATGACGAAGTCGGATTTTCCGTAGCATCCACCTCATCAGTTGAACCGCTTGTAGCCGCAGCTGCTAGAATTCTGATCTTCACCAGACTCGGAAGGCGGGTTTGGAAAGGGTATCATTTTGTCCTTAGACGAGATCTGCGCTCCATGCATCGTAAAAGGATATGGCTCCGTCAGATGTTGTCTCTCCTTGGATGACCTTTTCATGACTTTTGGCAAGCCAGCGTCCACGCTACCTCCCGTGGGATCTTCGAACACATCTCCAGAAAGCACGCTGCGTCGTGCAGGTTGGGGAGCAGAGGGAAATCCGACGGCCGCCATGACCTGCGCAACGCCATCGTTCTTGGTATCTTCTACTCCGTCCTGCTTTTCCTCCCATGTCGTCGGTCGATCTATGGTTAAGCAGAATTCAAACGCATGCTGTATCCTCATCCGTGTACACTGACGCCAAGACCAGGCAAGAGTGGAACCAATGTCTTCAGAGCCGGCATCACCATAAAGATAGTTGTATCGCGTCTTCTCAACCTCCTCCTCCTCCCATCGATATCGTGGCCCGCACAATCCGGCACAAGCTTGTCCACTGAGGAACCACAGACCTATCCTGCGGACAACGTTAGAACAGTTTTGATATGCTGAAAAATGTGGAATTTACTTACCAGCTGCACAGCAGTACCAGCATGCGCCAGGCCGACCAAGCAGCATTAGCTATGAGCACGCCCTTTGCGTAACCCGACAAAGAACCATCCTGATCAAAGAAAGTCCCGTCCCTTCGCGTGATAACAGCCGTGTTGTATAGCACGACGAGAGGAAGTGGGCTACCGTATGAAAACAGCAGCGCTAAACAGAGAGCTGCACGAGGCAATAAGAGTGCCACCGTGGGCAGGTTCTGAGAGTAATAATAGAACGTCTCTGCGAGACCGTCACGGATGCTTCCATGTTCGCGCGTAAATGCCCCGATGCGCAGATGTTGCATGAAACAGAAGTTGGTGTAAGAGGACATGCAGACATAGTTGAACGCGGATGAAGAAAGGTACAGGGGCATTATGGCGGGGCGTTCTGCTGACATGATCAGAAATGAAGACAGGGTTGATGGACGACCACGTACTGATTCGCCAACGACGGAAGAAAGAGTAAATGATTTCATATAGGATGGTAACGATTAATATCCACACGAGCCAAGAGGCAATATAGGCAGCTGCGCCGAGTGCCCAATTTCGACCTGATCCAGGGACACCAGGTGCCAGAGGATTGGGATATTTAGAGACCCTATAGTCGTCAGCCTTCAATGCAGCCCAAACACGAAAGACGAATACTCACTGCACAAGAATAAATACCGCATTGAAATCGAAAAATGTTTGAAGAGGCAGATGGGCAAAAACCAGAAATGGATAGAGATAAAAATAAAGACGTGCTAGTTTTGACGGCGATCGGAAGATCTGGAGGTGAAGCCCGCGTGCGTTGAACTTTGGATGGGAAGGCGAAAACGCGGTGGCCTGTGCCGCGGCTAAGACGCCTGCGCCTCCTGCTCTAGACAATGCCTGTACTCCAGGTGGAACAGCAGCGGGACTAGCAGCCGGAGACACGTGTTCTTCTCCTTGAACGTGCGTGTGTGAATGGCCAGAGTGTATGCGCTTGCCTACATCAGCAGGGGGATCTTGGAGACTGACGATCCGGACGGAGCGCGGGGTGGCCTTTCGGCCGCCAAAGTAAGGGTTGTGTGGCGACATTTCCGGACCTGGTTCAGCCAGCTCTGGATCGCGCTGCACGTCATGCGATTCACGGCCAGGGATGAGACCGAAATCTTGGTCAAGATCCAACACGCCGACCGACGAGCGGAATGTCGAGGCAGGCGCCGGAGGAGGAGGACGCTTGGGTAGCCAAGAAGGGTAGCCTTCGGAGTCTCTGGAGGTGCGGGGATTGGGAGAGGGAGAAGAGGTGCCGCGGAAGCTAGCGCTCATGAACCCTCCAGCGGACTGTGAATTGGAAGGGTTGGAGGGAGGGCTGTTGGAAGGGTTGTTGGTGCTGTTATTATTGCTGGTGCTTGGCGTGGCGACGTGAACACCGTCGGTAGCATCTGCGCTCCCCTCAGCAGTGTTTTCGGGAGAGTGGTGTCGTGATTTTCGTGAATAAAAAAACATAGAATAGTTATAGTTATAGGATAAACAAGCCTGTTTTTTTTCTTGGAGCGGATTAGCGGGACACGGACAGCATACAGGGGCCGATGCGGGGCAGGAGACGCGTGGCAAGCGGATGAGCAGAACGGGCCCGCCTCGTGTTCGGAGCGACGCGAGCAACAAGAAAACAAAACTCCCACGCAACTTTCGAACCACCTGTCCCTTTCGGCATTCCCCATTAGTCTCGTCCATATTCGGATGCTACTATCTTCAGCCGCACGTTCAGCTCGTCGTCGTCGACCCTGCACATGCCGTGTCAGCTTGCAGCCCATCGCCCCCCGCCGCACGTACCGGTCTGCTTTCACCGCCTCCCGGAATGCCTCACGTATTATTGTGTCCGCACAAAGGTATCGGAACCGCAGATTTAGCGACCGCGTCGCCTTGATAGAAAACATGCGCGAGTTTGCCCTATGCGAATGCACGATCCTCCAAGAGTTGGACGTGATGCGATCCCTGATAAGCCCCTCCGTCTGCGCAAATTCAGACAAGTAAGGTTGCAGAGGTATCATCCAACACCGTCCCGTCGCCTACCCACCGTCTCCCGAAGATAAAGTCTGACCGTATGCTCCTCATTTCGGGCGTATCAAAGCATACTTCCACTTCCCATCCGCGTTCCCTGTACTTGTCACGAGCCTCATCGCGCTTTTCCCCGTTTCTTCCACAAGCCAAAGCCCGACGCTGTTGAAATGTGGCATACGGGAACAGCGAATAGGCCATGTTATGAGTGATGACGTTCATCACACATGCTGCCATATAGATGAGCCTGCATTTCAATATCACGACACAGACAACGTACTGGAATGGTACTTCAAGATAATCTCCATCGGACAATGCATAGCAGATATGATCTGCACCTTCCGTTCTGAACCAGCTCTGACAAAGTCAAAAACTTTCGCTACACCTAAAGCGTATTCAAGTTGGTCTTCCGGCGACTCTGTCTCAGGATCCTCTATCAGCTTCGAGGCCTTGTTGAACTCTTTAATGAACGAATTTAGCTGCCCCGGCCTTGTAGGCTTGTACTCGTACCCGATATTCATCAACCACCAAGCAGCCTCGCGGCAATATCGGTGCTCAACATAGATATCAAGATCGGATTCCGGATACGTCGTTCTGCCAAAGAATTGAACTGCCGTCGAGCCTGAGATGACTGTTCCCGTGAGTAATTGCAGCTGTCGAAACGACCTGAATTCCTCATCGGAGAAATACGGGGACAGGAGCCGCGTGATATTGAATGCGAGGCGGTTGTAGTTGGTCACGGCCTTCCGGGCTGTTCGACTTGCCTGGCCAAAATGGATCAGATCGACAGGCAGCAAAAAGTCGAAGATAGTGGCCCAGATGTCGAGCTGCGGTAGATATCTTTGTTTGTGATCAGACCGATCACAAATCGACGCAAAATATTGAAGGAATACGTACAGCATGCTCATTGGTACGCCTGAGGTTGTGGTTACCGTTGACGACGATACGTAATACGATAATCCCAGGCTTGTCATCAGCCATCATCTCAAAGACAACACTCTGAACGATCTTCGCCTTGGAAGACAGGTGCTGTCTATGTGGCAGAGTGCTTGTTTCCGGATATTTGACATGATCACTCAATGACCGTCATTTCCGAACGCGTGTTGATTAAACAGACGTATTATAGTGATTCAATCACTTGTGCACGTTTTCTCATTTTCCAGACTTCTTTTGGTCATTTCCCCGACACCTGGAATAACAGCTGAATCCCACGCATTTAGTTCCCCCTCATCGGGATGCCGCGGCGGTGATCAGATGCTCGTTCAACTCGCCGTCATCGACACTGTATATCTCCTCGTCAGCTTCCGGTCCACCGCTTCCCGCAGTACTCACTTCCTTGGACTCGTCACCTACGCAGAATACCGCCAGCATCTCCGGGTCCGCGCACAGATGATGGAACTGCAGACGCCGTGACTCGGCGGGCATAAACGACTATGCGCGAGTTTGTCCGCTGGGAATGCACGATCCTCCTATGAGTTGGACGTGATGCGATCCCTCGCGAGTCCCGCCGCCTGCGCAGACTCCGACAAGCAAGGTCGCAGAGGTATCATCCAACACGGTCCGTCGCCCACCCGCCGTCTCCCAAAAGCAAAGTCGGATCGTCTATTCCCCGTTTCATGGATACAGCGCGTAGGCCATGTTATGAGTGATGACATTCATTACGCACGCTGCTCCTATAAGTTTTCATTCCACACAGACAAACGTACTTGAGTGATAGTTCAGGACAATATCCATCGGACAACGCAAAGCAGATATGAGCTGTATCTTCCGTTCCGATCCAGCCCTCACAAAGTCGAAAACGTTTGCCACACCGAGACCAAGATAATCAGGTTCAGATAGATCTGCCAGCAACAGCGTCTGAAATTCGATTGTCGGGCCATTAAAGGCTTCAAGAAACGACCTTGGCTGCCCCAGCCTCGCAGATTTGTACTTGTACCCGATACTCGTCAACCACCAAGCAACATCACGGCAATACCGATGCTCGACATAGATATCGAGATCGGACTCAGGATACTGTCGTCCTGCCAAAGAGTTGGACTGCTGTCGAACCCGAGATGACCGTTCCTGTGAACAGTTGTACTCGTCGAAATGACTTGACTTCCTCTCCGGAGAGAAACGGTGACAGGAGGTGCGTGATATCGAACGCAAGGTGGTTATAATTGGTCACAGCCCTCCGGGTTGTTCGACTTGCCTGGCCGAAATGGATCAAATCAACAGGTGGTAAAAAGTCGAAGATAGCGCCCCAGATATCGAGGTGTGGCAGAAATCTTTGTGGTAAAATTGATAAGGTGCCCCTGAAAATGTCTAGAGATATTGAAGGAATAAGTACAGCATGTTCACAGCGTGCAGTCGCCGTCACTTGTGCAGCGGCACAGCCAATAGGGAACCAAACACGAACTTTGAAAATTCAACTCGAGCACGAGGACAGCGACTCTTGCCTTGAGCAACAAAGAGGTTTGACGATGACATCGATTATATAATCCCACTAACAAGGCATTGTCAATGCTCCTGCCTCGGGATGAGGCCTGTGACGTCATTCACTGCGCTCGTAGCAGCACGCCGGAATTGGACACCATTCCGGAACACGTTTTGCTTGGTACAAAAACTTTCCTCTTCTGACTCGTCGTCACTCATGTCTCACAGGGAGCCAAGGAACTCAAACTTATCTATGTCTCAATGAACGGATAACTGCAAAATAATCGCCAACTCTAGCTGGTAGACTGGAATGGGCACGCAAGCGTTCTTAATCAGACGAATAGATGACGCTTGCACTCAACGCCGACGGGAAAACTCTCTTCCCTCCCTCCCATGTTTCTTGCAGTCCTATTCATTTTCATCTCTTTTCCAGAGATAGTACCTTGCGTAGGAAAGGCCCGTAAGCTTTTGAGACACTGCGTGTCACCACAGGATATGTATAGCGGCCCCCTCGCGTGTGTTGATAGCTCGTTTCATGCCCCTTTCCACCCGTTCTAGTTGCGCGCACACGAGCATCCATACTGGATAAATACCTTGTCGCTCTGGCCCACGCCTACCCATCGCACGTCCCTTATCATTGGCAGTCGGAGTCGTCACTTCTACAGCTGCACAGTGCAACAGTAATTGTGGATGCATATTGACGGAAGCCGACGCAAGTTTGTTATCGTTCTTTTGGTTACCTACCGCAGGCTTTTCTACTTTGTGGGTTGGTTGCATTGAATGTTTTTCGGAAGTGGAAATGTTATATTGAGGAAGGTATAGTACCGCTGCAAAAACTTCTAGTAGAGGTGTGCCAAAACTAAAAGGGTATCAAAGAAAATAGAGAACTGAGAGTCGGAACTCTAAATGCAACGTCTGTCATAAGCCATACATCCATATTGTCAAAGACCCCGTCTGCTGCATTGACTACTGAGACCGTTCGTTGACGGCCATTGAAGAAACGAACCATCGTTGAATTCGACGCGCTCGCACATTTATGTCCTCCGTGTCGGCATGGGAAGAGAACTTGTGTGAGCCGTGTTTTTTGAATTTGCACGCAAGGCTTGTTGATGCCCTTACCGGTCTCGCCGTCCATTCAACTAGGCCGCCACTTGCTTCAGTTTGCTCTTCGCCTCCTTGATCATTCTTTCTGCAGCATCTACACAACGGCACCTCCTTCCACCCGTCTTGTGCGGTACCCTGTACCGCGGAATACCCTCTGTAGATATGATCTCGACTTGGTTCTCTAGTTCGAGCGAATACGACTCTGCGAGAGTGACAAACTCCGTCACAGTAAGAGGTATAGACTTGAGTTTCCGTCTGGATGTCCCCTCATCCCTTCGCACTGTTGGAGTGATAGGTTGCAAGTTGATCACCACGATTTCCTCGCCCATCACCACCGTCTTGTCAACGCTTTGCACCAAAAACGACGTGCCAGCGAAAAACGTGTACTCAATCTTCTCGGGATCGTCGGATAGTGGGGTGATGTACGTCACTGTTTCCCAAGTCCATGAATCATTCTCCGGAGGATTTGCAATCAACATAATGCCGTTCTGGAAGTGCATTGCATTCTGGAGACTGTCTGTAAAACTCCACACTGTCTTTGTCGTGATGATCTTTCCCTCGGTTACATATGATGTCAACACGGCGTCGAGTGACATGATGAGTTCCTGGCCCACAGGTCCCGCATTCAAAGGGCATTCAAGGACTTCAATACCGAAGCGATCAACTCCAAACTGGTGGATGTCGACTTGTCCGCTGAAAAGTCGGGGTTTTGCGACCAAGGAAGTCCGAGGCATGGCCTGGAATGCCGCAGCGAGCAGGCGATTCTCGATAGTGCTGAACTCATGGAGACGGTCGCGAACGGACGCAAGTTGCGACTCGACCTCTGCGAACGATGATGCAGGCTTCATCAAGAAAGAATTCATGTAATCCGGATCACTAGGAATGCCTGTGCCCCAGTCTGACTCCCAGATCATTAGTGCAATACTCTTCGTGTCGAGAGGGAAAGGTTGCGGAGGAATGTCCGTATATTCAAATACTTTATTCAGGACCATGCGCATAAATGAAGCAGTAGTCCAGTCATAGATTACCGTGGCAAGCTGGAAGCTGTACGGGGAAAAGGGAAAGTATTGCTTGCCGAGTTTCTCACGTTCTTCCTCCGTCTTCCCAGGGATTTGAGGGCCATGCGGATATGGAAGATACTTCTGCTCGATCATCTCGTCTATAAATTCTGCGTCAGCTTTGGAGACAATTGGTAATGGTTTCAAAGCTCCCGAAGTGCTGGCACCGTGGTGGTATGTTTTGCAGCTCACAATGAAGGTTTCATCTCCAGGCAAAGTAAGATTGACATTTATATTTGATTCGGAGGATAAGATCCCTTGTGCAACTGCGTCGTTATCTGGAGCAATACTGTAGATATGGCCGTTGAAATCGAGAACGGAACCAAGTTGGATTTCCGTGATATCAAGAAAGCCTTGATTTTCAATGATTAGACGGGATGATGATCCATGCCCACGACTCTGATTCACGAGGAGCCCATCACTGAACCAAAGCTGGGCACCAATTAGATTGACGACTGTGCCAATCTGCCACATGCTAGTCATGTATGGTGAATATTTCTTGTAAAAAATCCGTAGACACACCTAGGAGGGTAATCGTTGGAAAGTTGACATTCATTTCTTGTGGTAACTTGGCTTAAAAAGGTTTAGGTTTGCAACCGATAAGCGAGCAGGGTCAGCAGAGTGTGGGACTGGACCCTGTGGCTTCAGAACGAAGCGACAACATTTGATCGGCCGCTGCAAGAACAGGCAACTCACTCTGCCTCCTCAGCGAGTCCTCGCTCAGCCTTTCCATTGCGACCAGCGACCAAACGGAGCAGCCGCACATCATATGTCCTGCTTGGCCCATGAAAAGTCAGGGTGTTGGAGTATAAGCTCGTATGCCGAATCGTAGAATTGGAAATCACTGCCCCTGGAGTTGGAAGAGGAAGATCACAGGTCTATTAGACCTACAGAGCATTTGTTAAGTAATCACTCCACTCATAATACTAGCCCTAGTCGAGCAAGGTTTCGAGCCGACGAAGTCGGAGCTTCCAAGTAACTTTAACGCGTTGAGCATCAGATAAAACTCATGCCAATGTACATTGTTTAGAATAATGCATATAGTAAGGGGGCTACCTGACTATTGCTTTTCGCGTCTTTGATTATTCTTTTCGCGGTGCCTACACAGCGGCACCTCCCATTTGCTTTGTGTGCTATATTGTATCGCGGGGTGCCCTCGGTGGATATAATCATGACTTGGTTCTCGAGTTCGGGAGAATACGACTCTGCGAGTGCGACGAACTCGTCCACAGTAAGAGGTGAAAACTTGAACTCTCGTCTGGGCGTCACGTCCCTTTGCGTCGTCGGAGTAATAGGCTGCAAGTTGATCACAACGAATTGTTTGCCCATCACTATCGTCTTGCACACTCTGCACTAGAAACGATGCTCCAGGGGCGACGACGTATTCAATCTTCTTGGGATCGTCGGATAATGGAGTGATGTACGTCGCTGTTTCCCAAGTCCATGAACCGTCCTCTGGAGGATTCGCAACTAACAAAATGCCGGTAGTGGATTGCATCCTGGAGCGTATGCGTGAAACTCCACGCCATCTTTGTCGTAGTAACTTTACCTTGGGACGCGTACGACGACAGCACGGAGGGCAATGCCACGATGAGTTCCTCCCCTACAGGCCCCTTGTTCAATGGACACTGAAGGAGCTCGACACCAAAGCGATCAGCTCCCATTTGGTAGATGTCGACTTGCCCGCTGGAGAGCCGAGACTTTGCGACCAAGGAAGTGCGCGGCATGGCCTGTAATGCTGCAGCAAGTAAGCGATTTTCTATGGCGCTGGCCTCATGAAGACGGTCACGAACAGACGCAAGCTGCGACTCGACGTCTGCTAATGATGATGCAGGCTTGTATTCATGTAATCCGAATCCTTTGGATTATAGGTGTACCACTTTGAGTTCCAGATCATCAACGCGATACTCTTCTCATCCAAAGGGAAAGGCGGGGGAGGTATGCTCGTGTATTCGAATACTTTACTGAACACCATGCGCTGAAATGAGGCAGTGGTCCAGTCATAGATTACGATGGCAGGTCGAAAGCCGTACGGGGAAAAGGGAAAGTATTGCTTGCTGACTTTCTCGAGTTCTTCTGTCGTTTTTCCGGGTTCAAAGGGAATATTTTGATACGGGACATACTTCTGCTTGATCATCTCATCTAAGTATTCTATATCTCTTTTGGCGATGATTGGGAGTGGTTTCAAAACACCAGAAGTGCGGGCGTTGTGGTGATAGGTTTTGCACGTAGCGATGAAGGATTCATCACCAGACAAAGCAAGATCGATATCTATAATTGGGCTAGATGTTATTCGATCCTGTGCAGTGTTATCTATGTCGTGATCTGGAGGAATAGTACAGATATGGCTGTTGAAATCAAGCGCAGAGCCGAGTTGGACCGATAATGCCTTGACCATCGACAATCAAGCGATATGATGGTCCGTATCTGCTGTGCTCCAATTGCATTTTTTTTTCATGGCGGTCTACGATTTTTGGATTAGCTGTCAGGTCACATTTAGCCCAAGCAGTGCCGCCTCACTTTTTCCATATTGTGGCACTACGCAATACACTACATACACTACAGACGTAAGTGTCCGGACCTCACTGTCACTTAGGACGTTACTTATCATAAATTTTTATACACGTACCATATCGACGGAACGCCGAGCTGCCCAAGGGGATCAAATATTTGCTCAACACACTATGTTCTGGTGATTTCGATACCATAACAACCGGAGCATTATTGCACAGGGTTTTCAGGACCCAACCTTCTTTTCGCCACTAGCCCAGTGCTGGACAGTAAGTTCTTTTGCATATTCGCATTGCATAGCGTCCTCATGCCGCGCAGCTAGCTTTATATTTCACTTAACTGGTGCAGGACAGTAAGTCTCACTTCCCAATGTAGGCAATTCATGCACACTCATCTATCGCCCAGCTTTACCTCTCCCATACCAGCACATAGTCATAAACCATGAAGCCTACCACCATTATCGCTCTCGCCTTCGTCGTTCCAGCCTTCGCTCAACCTATTACCATCACCGATTCACCTGACAGCGGGTATGTATCACTGTTTTTTTTCTTTCAAAAACGACGTTCATAGACTTCTGGGCAGGAATCAGCGTCGCCTCGTAGAACGGGACCAGCAGGAGCAGCAGCCTGAGCAACAACAGCCTGAGAACAACCACAAAACAACCCTTCATACCGTTGCCACCGTTGGCCGCAAAGCTGTCAAAGTCGGTCTCAAAGCTGCCGGAATCGGTTTCAAAGCTGCCAAAGTCGGCCTCAAAGTTGCCGAATTTTTGCCAATTCTCGCCAGAGGCGTCGGTAAACGAGCATTGTTTGACAGAGGTTATGAAATATCTGCACGTCGCCCCTTGCCCCGCAGATTTATCGAGGATGATTTCGACCGCCGCGACCTTGATGAATTGGCGGACCGCAATTTTGATGGTAACCGCGACGGCGACAAATTGGACGCCCGCAGAATTGATGACGGGTTGGAAACCCGCCACTTTGATGATGACCTCGAAGGTCGCGATTTTGATGACGGCTTTTTGGATGCTCGGGCCCTTGACTAGTATACTCTAGATGACCTGGATTGAGTACGTCATTAGAGATGTCGATAAGATTGTGGTCTTATCCACCTTGTATCTTGCATACCGGGTCCTCATGCTGTAGAGGAATTATTCAGTGTTCAATTTCAGGTGTCCAATTTTTTATATCATGGTTTGATAGTACAATACCAGCGTATTGTCCGAGTCGGCGTCGCCCGAGCCTTGCTTTCAGATGAGCTTGCGTTCCCACTGATGAGGTGAACGGTAAATCATCGCTGTTGTTAAATCTTACCTTCCTTCTTTATATAGCCCTGTCGTATCGCGCGGACAAGCATTTACAAGTTATAGGTGGCCACTTCCGCAGCTCAGCTCTAGGATAGAGACACCGCTGGACTTACATGGTGCATTCAACGCACATTTCTGATCCAATCACCCGCCCCTGAGCAAGCAATAAGCACAGCTATGAGCCAACAACTCACAATGATTCCATCTAGACATGCGCATTTACTTAGAGCCCTTCTCACTCATCCATGTGATCGAGGGCCACAGAAATGTACACTCAGCAAGCTGGGGTATATTTGGAGTAGATGTCAAGAATAATGAGTGGGGCGAGAGGCCACCTGGTTCTATTTCTCCCTCTTTCCTGCATCGACCAGCCGTTCTGCAGTATGTACACACTGGCACCTCCTTCCACGCGTCTTGTGAGCTATTCTGTACTGTGGGGTGCCATGGGCGGATATGATTTCGACCTGATTCTCTAGTTCGGGCGAATACGACTCCATGTGGGCAACGAACTCGTTCCAAGGGAGAGGAGATACCTTGAACTCCCGTCTGGGCGTCTCCTTTTCCCTCTGCATTGCTGGAGTGACAGGCTGCAAGTTGATCACCACAAGTTGTTTACCGCCTACCGTTGCTTCATCAACGCGTTGCACTAGGAATGACGTCCCAGGTGCGAATATGTATTCAGTCTTTTTGGGATCGTCAGATAGTGGGGTGACGTACGTGGGCGCTTCCCAGACCCACGAATCATCATCTGGCGGATTCGCAACCAACAAAATGCCGTTCTGGTAGTGTAATGCGTCCTGGACGCTATCGGTGAAACTCCACAGCATCTTCGTGGTAATAACTTTCCCCTCGGAAACATAAGATGACATCACGGAGGCGAAGGCCATAAAGAGGGCCTCGCCGACAGGGCCTGTGTTTATTGGGCATTGGAGGAACTCAATCCCAAAGCGATTGAGTCCCATCTGGTAAATGTCGACCTGTCCGCTAAAGAGTCGAGGCTTTGCGACCAACGAAGTGCGCGGCATGACCTGCAATGCTGCAGCGATCAGGCGATTCTGGACAGCGCTGAACTCGTGTAGATGGTCGCGAACAGACGTAAGCTGCGATTCGACGTCTGAAAGTGACGATGCAGGTTTCATCATGAAGGAATTCATGTAATCAGGGTCCTTTGGATTGTATGTGTTCCAGTTTGACTCCCAAATCATGAGTGCGATGCTCTTTTGGTCGAGAGGAAAAGGCTGTGGAGGTATACCTGTATATTCAAATACTTTATTGAACACCATGCGTGCAAATGAGGCAGTGGTCCAGTCGTAGACTGCCATAGCAAGCTGGAAGCTGTACGGGGAAAAAGGGATATATTGCTTGCCGAGTTTCTGAAGTTCTTCCGTCGTCTTCCCCGGCGATTCGGGTATATTCTGATATGGGACATACTTCTGGTTGATCATCTTATCCAAGAATTCCACATCAGATTTGGAGATGACTGGCAATGATTTCAAAGGCCCTGACGTGTGGAGCTTCTGGTGATTGGTTTTGCAGGTTACGACGAAGGTTTCGTCACCAGGCAGAATAAGATCAATATTCGTGTCAGGAATTGGGCTCTGCCGTGTAATGCTATCCAGGAGGTAATCCGGAGTGATAACGCAGGCATGGCCATTGAAGTCGAGGGCGTGGACTCCGGAATTGAGTTGGAGTTCCGTGATATCAAGAAAACCTTGAATATCGACGATCAGACGACAAGACGATCCATTTCCACCACGGATTTGGTTCAGGGGAAGACCGTCGCTGAACCAAAGCTGGGAACCAATCGGGTTAACAACTGTGCTGACCTGCCACATGCTGATGACGTAAAGTAAATAACGGTCATGCAAACCTGACGATAATGTGTGGACATACCTGGAAAGAAAGGTGTCGGGGATTCAGTAGGACGTGCCATTTAAATAGGGTGATTGTGCGGTGATTCTACAGTCGTTCTATCAGCGCTGTAGAAGCACAAGATGTGGCTCAGCATAAATCATCCAGTTTGTTACTCTCCCATTGTCCGTTTGCTTGCCTGCTCGTGAAAGCACTGCCGATGTTTCGTCAGAGCCTTAAATTGGCCTTTCGTGACTTGTTCATTGTTACCACCCCGAAGATAGAACATCCTAGGAGCCTGATATCTTACATAAAAGCCGTTCCTGTAGTGCCAACTTATACGCGTTTCCATCAAGAAGTGGATATAGCGATGCAAACCCTATATCTTCGACCACGACGAAGACAATCACGAAGAGGTAAGTAGAGACTCCATATTCTATCAAAAGTCCAGACATACGGAAGTGAATTCACTTTCTCTTCGTGGTCTGATCAGAGCTGTAGGAGGCATCAAGGAGTTCATGTTCGTTCGCTTGCACCTCGCATCTTTGCACACCATAACGCTTGTAAAAAGTACTATAGCGGGCAGGATCAGATGCAGTGCTCGTTACTACCACAATTTCCAAGCGAAAGCCGACCTGAACGCAGATAGTGCGGCTCAAAGTCCGTTATTCCATGATTATTGACCATCACATAGACACCTTATTCCAGTCAGTTGCAGTCTCATTGCAAGCAAATAATGTCAAAGACACGGTTGTGCGACGCATAGAAAGCATGGACACTTGCGGTGCACATGGTAAGGATCTCATGCTGTGTAAGGAATGCTTCCCCTGGCGGGACCCCAGCACACCAATATAAATACTGCGAGGTAGATCATTTCATTCCCTCACCCCCAACCCGCGCTAAGTGCTGGACAGTGAGTTCCCCATAACATTCTCATTTCATATCATCCTAATGCCGTGCAGCTAGCTCTTCATTTCACTTACTAGTGCAGGACAGTGAGTTACAATTCCTACATTCGGCAGTTCCCTTACACTTATCCGCCATCTAGCTGTAAAACCACATCATCAATAAATCATGAAGCCCACCACCATCGTTTTTTTGGCATTTGTCGCCGTCCCAGCCTTCGCTCATCCGGTTACCGTTAATGGCCCAACTTCTGCCAAGTATGATCATTGCTTTTCTGAAACGACGTCCATTGATTTCTGGGTAGGAACGAGGGCCCCGTAATAGAGCCCCGTGATCCCCGTGTTCACATTCACATCAATGGAAAGAAATTACTCAGTGGTCTGGAGACAGGTGCCAAGGTCGCCTTAAAAATTGCTTCCTTCTTCCGGAGAGACCTTGATCAACGAGCATTGTTTGACAAGGGTTATGAAATCTCTGCGCGCCGCTCCTTGCCTGATCTCGACGCCCGTAACTTGGAGAAGCGGGAAGGCCACCACCGCAGCACAGCACACTCAGTCATCAATGGTGCTAGGATTGGCCTTGAAGTTTACGATGCGTTTTCGAATCAGAACTCGAAGAGAGACTTTGACGAATTGGAGGCCCGTGACTTTGACGACGAATTGGAGGCCCGTGACTTTGACGAGGAGTTGGAGGTCCGCTACTTCGATGATGACCTCGAAGCCCGCGATTTTTATGACGACTATTTGGATGCCCGTGCCCTTGACGAACCTCTGGACGAGCTGGACTGAGATGCACGTCACGGAGATGGACCATCGTTAGGGACTAGTCTATCGTATAATTAGGTTACCTTATACGCCGAATGAACACCAAGTCGTCCTGTCATCAAAGTTCCTGTGACGGAAAAATTCAAGCAGATTTCACTCGGGTTTGCCAACTCCATCGCATAGCCAGATCGCTTAGTCCTGGATGTGCGAGCCATTTGTCAGCTGCCACACGGCTTATGATAACCATCAAAGCAACAATCACATAGCCGCCTGAGCGCCACGCCAACGGTGCACCCCTTTCCAGGCCTCCTCATGCATGATGCACGCGTCTTCGCGATAACAAACCTTCTTTTAAGGAAGACGAGAGAGCACCCATCAGCGCCGATGCATTCTATGGAAAAACCGTCATCTGACGACGCCATCGCGACGAGTGACTTGTGCCCCAACACGCATAGACTTCCCCCCTAGCCGCCTTATCTGCCACTGTTTATCAGCCTATCAGATCGGCGCGCGCGTCATCGCACGGGTGCCTTGCTTCCTTTGTCATCTCTCTGCATTTGTATCATCGTTATGGAGGCGAGGCGATCAACTCCGTATGCAGGTCACGTCGTCCAAGATAAGATCCTGCCTCAGCCACTTTGTATGGGGATGATCAACATTCAACTCCATACGGTATACGATAAGGGTAAATATCCAGCCCCCTTCGCCCTCCTGGGCGTTACGGCCCGTTTCGCTTAACTTCTCGCGGTATGCGCTGCTTGGCAGATTAGGTCTCCTCTCAGTCTCCTACCAAGATCTTCCCTTCCCCACCCGCACGGGCCCTTCAAACTTCTCACCTATCAAGTCATCTTTTGTTCCGCTGTCCATTATCAAAACTAAGCCACCTTATCTCGGCCTAGTAGCTCTCCTTCCTTCCTCAAGTCTCCTTCTCCGTCCCCTTGTGTGTGTTTCAGCGCGGAGCCCCGCTGCCGCCAAACCCGCTCCTGACCTCGTCCTGCTCCTGCCTCTTCCGCCCATCCACCCTATCCGGGAAACACGGTGGCATGCCACTGCTTCCGACCGCCCTTGTTCCCATCAACTGCACCTCTTCCCACCGTATCTCTTTTGAATTAACTTCTACCCCTCGGATCTTTACCAGCGTATCTATGAAACCCACACACGCTTCTCTCGCGTGCGCGCCGATAAGTGATATGATGCGTATACGGTCATAATACATCCGTGACTTTTTTTCTTTTTCTCGAACATTGTATTGGAACGTCGTATGTTATCTGATAATTAGACTGACCATTCCCATAAAGGGCAAAAGAAAAGAAGGTGGCGGAATAAATTTGATATTACACTCTCACCAACACGCTTTCCCAAATTCTGTCTTTTTTTAAAAAGTTTAAAGGAAAAAGGCTGTCATGAATGAATAACTAAGCTACGGCTTCTCTCCACTATCCCCACGGACACAAAGATAACAACTTTGTAAGAGACAGACGAAGAGAGAGAGACCTATGTAGTCTAGTCCCGCGGCACGTCTCTTTCTTTATCCCAGCGGTCAGCAGGGCGTGTGTGTGTGTGGGATCATCATTGGGGCCAACCGACAAACCCCTTACGTCCACCTCGCACCTTGCGCCTTGCGCCTTGTACTTTGACATGACAAGGCAGGCACCCACGCCTCGAGTCAAATAAACATGCATGATGTCCTTTTCCTAGTCTAGCTCCAACCCACCTATAATTAATTACGCGCAAAATTAAGAACTTTCGATGCAATGTATGCCTCATTTCAACATCATGTGCCAGGTCGAAGAAGCCAGGCGAGCGGGGAGGATAGCTCCATTCGCATGTCAGATGCCGGCCTCCTCGTATCAAGGTAGTAGACTCATCACGTTCCCGCCTTTCGGAATTAATGGCTAGTCAAATTGCGATTTACTATATACACATACATAACTATACAAAACACAAATATAGATCTGCAAGCAGGCGGGGAACGGAATACTTTAACATGTGGATGGAACGGAGAAGCCCTGTCACGCTTCCGTCAGCCTCGGGCCCAAAATGATAAGCGAGGTCACGTACATTACTTCTGGAGCCTCCACCCCAGGGCGTGCTGCCGACGATCTTGGCATCGACGCCCAAGCCCCTCTTGGCGAAGCTATTCCACAATGTGCAAAAGTTTTCACCGCCAGTCAGAATCTGGTCTGCTTGAAGGATGGCGTCACGAGCGTCGAAGAACATGGGACGGCAGGGTTGAAGCTTGAGCGCATTGATGACGAGTCTAGAACGGGTGTCAAGCCTTCATTGGGCGATAGCACGTTGGACACTCACTGCACCATCAGCGTGTTCCCATGCTTCGGTACTTTGAGTCCGGTCGCCGAACCAGCCCGATAGAAATTCGCATCAGGAATTGTCTCGTCCTCCAGTGGCAGGGGCGGATAGAGCGTGTCAGAATATCCGTGCACCTTGATCATGTCGTGGGTGGCGATCCAGAGCATCTCGGCCCATATTTCACCAATGGCGTGAACTCCCCAATGACCAGGCTCGTCGAGCGTCTTGTAGTACGATGGGTTGACAGTGCTGTTCGTGGAGTAGACGTATTTCCGAATACCAGTTGCCTTGTTTGAAGCCCAAGCACCCATGGGGAATTCGGTCTCGCCTTCTCGGCTACGAATCATGGTTGCCATATAGTCACCCCAACCTTCGCCCATTCCACCGGATTCGCCCCATCCGAGGCAGGAGGAGTGAGCAGGGCCACCGGTAAGACGACTGGTGAGACCGTGGGTATATTCGTGGATGACGATACCAGCCTCAAGATCACCATCTCTATACGGGACAGCCATGTTCCAAAGGTACATGCGCATGCGGCCATTCTCACCATCGGGTGGAGTCATAAAGTTGGCATTGTCCATGCCAGAACCGTCTTGGGCATTCGTAATGACAGCATCGTTTTCTTGGCCTCCCTTGCCAAAATTGTACTGCTGGAAGTTGCCAGAGACTTCGTCAAATCCATAGCGGTAGTAGATGTCGTGAATCAGGTTGGTAGTGTAATATAGCTGAGTGACGGCAGAATCGACAAAGGATCTGGCCTCCTTCATGGGGTCAATTCCTGGACCGGCATGAGGATCATACGCAAAGTCAAAGGCCATGTGTTTGTCGGCGTGTGGACGGTGATTGTGGATAAAGTTGTCGCGGCCTTCCCAGTCTTCCTGCGCAAAAACGTTGTTACCCCAAGTGGTGGTCGTGTTCCTCCAGAAATCTTTGGAAAGTCTGTGGCTAGTATCTTTGAAAGAGGGATCGACAGAATAGGGAATGGAATGCCAGCCAGCGGGAGATGCAGCAGTGTCTTGTGTCTCGTGCTCCAAGGTCCGTTCACCACATTCGGGATCGTTGACACCCCATTTGAAGACGTTGTACTTCGCCTTGGGCTTGGGTGTGTGGATGGGCGAGTCAGAGGCCCAGTCGACGACAGAGACGATGCGATGAGGAGCGGTGGCCGAGACGGCAGCCTCATACCAATTGTCTTTCATCTCGACGACAAACTTCCATACGAGAGCGAGGTGGGTGGCGGTCTTATCCTTATTAGGTATTTGGATGTACGCAAGACCAGCCTTGACAGGGTTGACGGCATCAGGAACGTTCCGAGCCGAGAACTGAGCGGGTTGTCCGGTGGGCGCCAAGTGGCTCGTGTCAGTAACGTGCATGTCGTTGAGATACTTGGCAAAGTTGGACTGAATGTCTTGAGCCAAAACTTCCTTTGGGGTCGCGGCTATCATGAACTGCAAAAGTGCGGGCCGAAAGTCGGCGGGGTCAGTGGCAGAGGTATAAGCGGACCCTGAGAGCATATCAGAAAGGTCATGGTGCAAGCAGTTGGAGGTGTAAATATGGTCTAAATCCGAGTGTTCGTGTAGCCCCATGGGCACTTGGCTTGAAACGAACATGGGGGTCGAGGATCCGATGTGGCTGATAAGCTTTTCGCAAAATTCCGTATGGGGATAGGAAAGCAGTTCGGAACTGGGCTGTTCGAACATAGCAGGAGCCGGTCCGGGGTAGAACTGGGACGAAAATGTGAGTGAGGCATGTGAACGGCGAACCCGAAACACGTACGCTGTTTCCATAGGAAAGAACGAGGCCATCCTTGATATTAATGTTCATGTCGCCGTCTACGACTTGCAAGCCATTTACGAGCTGGCGGACATAAACGTGGGTAACACCCGTGCGTTGGTCTGTGTAAGAGTCACTTCTAATGTGGAAACTCTTTGAGCCATCCGCAAGGTCGCTTGCGAGCTGGTCCTCGACAAAGCGACGCGCCACTTCAAGGGGAGAAGCATTTGGCGCGGGAGCAAAGGCAGAGCTGAGGCGAATCTGGTAGGGACTGGATTTAAAGACCCTATGGGGATGGTCAGGACCGAACCCCAACGATTTGCGACGTCTGGGGACGTTGGCGGCAGCGGAAGAAGAGGCAAAGATGCCCACGACGACGAGCGAGGCAAAGAAAAGGCTACGCATGAAGGAGAAGGTTGGGGTTCAAGGAAGGCCTGAAGTCAGACGAGCTCTCAGCGCCAGATAAGGAGGCGGATGTTTGCACGTGGCATTGTAGTGGGTAGTTTGTCTGTATTTGTGCATAATATCTTTTGATGCTCCGGCCTTTTCGTATCTGCCGAGCGATGAACCACTATTTCGTTGCGGTGCAGGGACGGTGGACAATGCGAGGACGGAAACGGCCGCAGGATCCGAAGCGAGTCGTCGGGAACGAGTGCGGGTGCGAGTGCGACGGCCGAGCGCGCTAGCCGAGCACAGGCCAGCGAGAGGCGAGAGGCGAGAGACGCCAGCGTAGATGCTTAAAAGACTTGCTGGCTGGCCCCAGAGCCCCACGTCCGCCACCCACATTCCCATGAAGCTGCTGAAGCTGCCGCCGCGACGGCTGAGCAGACACCGGCTGCGCCCGCGACGCGTAAGTGCCCGGCCCCCGCTTTGTCACCTGCGTGACGCCCGTGACAGAGACGCCCACGCCGACGGACGACGACGATGGCTCGCGCTCCCGCCCCCCTCCCGACCCTGTTCGCCGCCCTCCACGCCGCCGTCGCTCGTCTCGACAAGCACATCTCGCCCCTCGTCGCCCTCAACAGGCTCTCTGCCCACGTCTTCGCCCCCTCCGATGCCCTCTATGTCCTCCACATTTTTATCGCCGCCGTCTGCCTCGGCCTCATGGAGTTTCCGCCCTTCCCTTACAAGCTCGCCATCCCTGCTCTCTACTCCCTCCTGCTGCTCGTCCCTCTCACCTCCCAATTCTTCCTCCCCGCAGCCCCCATCGCTTCCTACCTCCTCGCCTTTTACTCCTCCCGTTTCATCTCTCCCGCCTACCGCCCTTCCGTCTCAGTCTCTCTTCTCCCAACCCTTGAATCCGTCCTCTACGGTGCAAACATCTCCGACATCCTCACCCGTTTCACCCATCCTGTCCTTGACATCATCGCATGGATCCCCTACGGCGTCGGCCATTTTACTTTTCCCTTCGTTGTCGCCCTCCTCCTCTGGCTCTTCCGCTCAAAGCCCGTTCTGCACTTTTGGGCAAGTGCCTTTGGCTATATGAACCTCGTCGGCGTTCTCGTCCAGCTGGCCTTCCCATGCTCACCGCCTTGGTATGAACTGTTGTACGGCCTCACCCCTGCCAACTACGGCATGCCAGGCTCCCCGGGTGGCCTCGCACGCATCGATGCCCTCTTCCACTCCTCGGGCTACACCACCGCCTTTTCAAACTCGCCCCTCGTCTTTGGTGCCTTTCCCTCCCTTCACTCGGCCTGTGGCACCATGGAGGCCCTCTTCATCTCCCACTTTTTTCCCCAATACGCCAAATTCATCTGGGCCTACGTCGCTGTCCTCTACTGGTCTACCATGTACCTCACCCACCACTACCTCATCGACGTTGTCGGTGGTGCCTGCCTCGCTACCGCCTTTTTCTACTTCTTCCTCCCAGACGACCTCAAAGGCCCCTCTGCCCTCCTGCCTCCACACAACTTTACCCTCTTTGCGCCAAACTCGTACGCCTCGCTTCCCTTCCACATGGGCAAGCCCAGAAACAAGTACGCCCTCTACGACCTCAATGACCCCCGCATCGGCATGTCGCACGGCGCAGCGGCTGCATCCTCTGCCGCCGCATCAACTTCGGATGAGGACTATTACGAGGACGAGTACGATCCCGACTTGTCTTCCTCCTCTGGCGGACCGCGCAGCGGGAGATCATACCAAGAGTACCCCAACACCCCCAACTCGGCCGCCCCGCTGCTCCTTGGGTCCCCGCCCAAGTCGAAGCGCACGGCGAGGAAGCACGGGAGAGCCGCTGGCAGGGGTCATCGACATACGGCGTCGATTGCGAGTCTGATCAGGGGCGACGAGCGGAGCGAGGAGGATGGTTGGAGTCCGGTTGCTGACCGCTTCGTGTTGGCACCCGCACCACCCGGTAACAAGGGCATTTGAGCCGTACATATACCTGTTCTCTCTCTCTCTCTCTCTCTCTCTCTCTCTCTCTTTTTCTCTTTTTTTTTTCTTTCTTTTTTCTCAATGTTCTTTTTTCATGTTGGAGCCCATCCTGTTCGTTCTGTCTCGCTTAGTCTCGTACCTCGTACATACACGACCATCAGCATAACCACCATTAATTCGGTGTTCTTTGCAACACCCCTCTCCCGCATGTACCCTGTGTAGACCAACAAATTTTATTTTTTATATAAATCGCATGTACATAAATGACACAAGAAAAAACAGAATTCCTCCCTCTTTTTTTTATGCCAAGAACGAGTTGAGATCCTCCGCAACGCCGTTGCTGTTGTTGTCATTGTTGTTGCTATCCCCAGCCGCCGTATTGTCGTTCATACCACCAGCCGCCGTATTATCGTTCATACCACCAGCCGCCGTATTGTCGTTCATACCCCCAGCCGCCGTATTGTCGTTCATTTCGGACCCGCTCTCCCCGTCTGTAGATGGACTCCCAAAGACGGTCAACATGGCCGCACCACCAAACAGCGCCGCCGCCGCCGCTCCCGCCGCCTGCATCGTCATCTCGTCATCAATCTCCATGTCCGCCGTAGCGGTAGCAGCACCCGTCGTATCCATCTCCATGCCTGGATCTTGTCCACCCTCTGGGTCTTCGTTTTCTTTCAAACCAATTTAGTCAAAAGTGTGAGTCCGAAAGCAGGGACCAACCTACCTTTGTTCGAGTTACCTGGGGACGAGGTGTCTTCCAGGATAGGTTCATACTCATACTCATCCTCATCCTCTTGTTCTTCCTGAGGCCTACCTTCATCCACCGGCATCTGGTCTTGCACCTCCTCATCCCCCATCCCCTCCTCCGTCCCCATCTCCTGCAACTCCTTCCGAGCATGCTCCTCATCCTCATCCCCATCCGCATCTTCATCGCCCAACGCCATCTCCTTCTTTTTCATCGCCACCGACACCGCCTTCGACACAGGTGGCACGTCAATCCCATCAATCACCATCTTTTGGCCTCCAGTCGTGGACCCTTTCCTCCCGCTCCTCGGCCGAGGCCGAACACTCCCCGACGGCTTCCTCTTCCTCCTCGCAGACCTACTCCGTCTCGCACGCTTCGGCGCCCGGAGCTCCTCCTCCTCCTCCTCCCCCTCCTCACCTTTGCCCAGGTCATCGGCACTCGTCATCCCATTCACACGCACCGTCTTCTTCCGGACATTAATCGCCCTCTTCTCCCTCCCTCGCGGCGAAACATTCGTCTCCTCTTCAACAGGCGTCTCCGAAGACGCCGGCTCCTCGATCCTCACTCGACCACGCGCACCCCGCCTCGTCGTCGTACCCCTCCTCCTGGTCTGGCGGACCCCGCTGGTCCGAGCACGAGCGCGCAAACGACCAGACCGGCCCACGACCGCAGACACGGACACGGGCTCGCCGCCAGGAAGGACGAGCACCCGATTGCTGCGCCGTTGTTTTGTTTTAGGGCCGGGATCAGACACGACGACCCCCCGTCGTTCGGCTCGGAACCGGGTGTTGTAGTTGCTCACCACGCCGATGCGAGACCGTTCGGCAGGGCCAGGACGACGATGACGTTGTGCCCTCTCTTCTTCTTCTTCTTCTTCTTCCTCCTCCTCCTCGTCTTGTTCTTGTTCTTCGTCTTCGTCTTGGTCGGCTTCGACTTCGGCTTCTCGTTTTTGTACGGCTCTGCCTCTGCGTGGGTGCGTTGCTCCGCGTGTCCTGGGCCGTGTGCCCGTGGCAGAGGCACGGCGGGTGGTGCCCGGGGTAGTGGGAACCTCTTGGTTTGCGGTTGCCCTTGTTCGCTTTTTGGACGTCCGGGTGCCAGCAGTAGCAGCAGCAAAAACACTTTGCTTATCATCAGACGCGCCATCGAGCGCCCTAGGAACTGCGACAAGATATGAAGCCACACGTCAGAAGCGAGAAAAGGGACCCACGTCCGACTTGAGACACCGTGTTCAGAAATTGAATCATGACTGAGCGATTGGAGTTGTGCTTGAAGCCAAGGTCACGGCAGATGCTGCGCATGCTCTCGGCCTTGATCTGGCCCCATGGAAACTGAGGCGGAGGCGCAGCGTCCTTGGCCATGTCGTCTGAGTTGCTGACACGGCTGGCCGCAAACCAAAGTCACACACGTTCTCACGGTCAGCGATTGGCTACGAGCGTAGAATGGCTACAAGCTCTGCCATCGTCGGCCTTTCCGTCCGCTCGTCCCTCCAGCACCGCTCCAGCGCCCGCCACAATCCCTCCTCATCCAACACCGCCATCCCCCGCAGCTGCCCCCGGCACGGCCGTACGCCCCGCAAAATATCCACCAGCACCGCCTCGTCGTTCATCCGGTGCGGGAACGGCAGCTGCCCCGTCACCACCTCCAGACACACCGCCCCGAACGCGTATACGTCGCTGTGCGTCGACACCTGCGCGCTCTCCTCCTCGTCATCCACCAGCGCAAATATGAGCTCGGGCGCCATCCATCGCATCGACCCCGCAAACGACGAGCCGAGCTTCTTATCCACTCCTTCCATCACCTTGGAGAGCCCAAAGTCACTGATCATGGCACAGCCGTGCTCATCAATCACGATGTTGCCCTGTCCCCGCGTTTTTCTTAGTAAAAGCTTGATAGGAAAGAGGCACTTACCCCCTTGAGATCGCCGTGCACAACAACAGGCTGGCATGAATGCAGATACGCCATCCCAGACGCGACCTGTTTCAACTTTGAAACATTTGGGTAAAAGCTAGGCGATAATTTTGAGGGAACGCACCAGCTTTATCTTGTCCACCGCGTACTTTGCAATGTACTCTGTTATCGTCCCATTCTCGCACCACTGCGACACCATGCCGATGCTATGCGGCGTCTGCATCAGGCCATACAACTGATTGACGTGTCGGTGGCAAAGCCGGTGCCAAGCAACGCATTCCGCCTGTAAATGCTGTTGACGAAATGCGTGACATGACTCGAGAGCAGACGTGGCTCACGACAGACCTTGACAAGCTGCTCTCGCGGCTCGCGGAACATCACCTGGCGTAAAAACTTGACAGCCACCTGCAGGTAACACGTCTCAGCGTCCAAATCATCGTCATCCACACCAAATCGCACCCTTTTCTCACGTTTTTCCACCTGATCTCTCCACAAGCCTTTCCACACGTCCGAAAACGAGCCAAAACCGACAGGAGAGTCTCCAATGAGCTGAACCTCGTCCGTCAGATCGACCAGAGTCAAAGTACCCTTGACGACTAACGTCTTGGTCACACACTGCTGCAAAAACTTTTGGCGGCACCGCTGCTTGAGCCTGCTGTAGTCCTGGTGCTCCTGAATCCACCGAAACTCGTCGTACGAAGAGAGGGTCAGTGTCGTGGCGCGGAGAGAGCTAAAGTAGAGCCGTTCTGGATAGCTATTGAGTATCATGGCATTTCGAAGATGAACGTCAATGGCGCTTTCGATGCCCACCGATACTGTGATGAAATGTTCGTCCTCGATATCCACGTCGTCGTCGTCGTCGTCGTCTCCCAAAAGGTAAACCGCGACAGTGGGAAGGATAGGGAAAAAGAGATCGCGGCAGTCCCTAAATACATCGGGGGTTCATCAGAAAGCTTTGACCCAGAAGGTTGATCGCACTCACGGATTCTCTTTATAGATTTCTGTCAGCGTTCCGTAGCAAGTATCGGGTAGGAGGTATTCTTGCTCGTCAGTCGCTACTCCAAGGCATATCTCTGCATTGCGCAAGGACCAGCAGTGCCATTGCATCGCTTCATGGAAACGCCTAAGCAGCGTCGTCGATGTGTGCTGGTACTCTGTACCCAATCCGATGCGCGGCTTGTCGCTCAAGGTCAGAAATGCCAACACGGTCCTCAGGATGATACGGAGATGGAGCTGGGAGATAAGAGGACAGTACGCGGGATAGATGATACCCAACCCTGGGCCTGGCGTCCCGTGATCCCTGACGGAATGGATGATCTCCTTGTACACTCTGCTGTTTCTAAACCGGAGAAACGCAAAGTATCTACGCAGAGTATCCGCTACGCATCGTTCCACCTGTATTTCTCTACAGCTGCCGTCACTGTGTATTCGATGCACGAGGCCTTCCAGTGCCTCTTCTGCTGTGCGTTCTAGGTCATCGAACGCGTCTTGCGCGGCTTCTAGTTCCTCTCTTGTAGCCAGGTCAACGGCGTAGCTAAAATCCTGGAACACGGCGCGCCGAGAACGGTCAGACGCCCCCTGCACCACTTCTGACAGCACGTTGTCGTACACGTCATACGCGTGTACCGTATTGGAAGGATCGCCGCTACCATGGATGGTATTGGACCAGCGTAGTTTCCAGTAAAACCCTGGAATGTAGCATGGAGCGTCACTCAGCAACGCCGGTCCTGCACATGAGGAGACAGCGGACATGGACGCGGCGTCCAACTTGTTGGCATAGGAAGGAATTTGGGGACCCATCAGCGTTCAGGAGCCAACTGGGGCGTTGCAGGGTATGAAGGACAAGACAAAGCAGTGACAATCGACATATAAAAGCGGTGGCGCCCTTGGCGTTGATGATATGAAGTCAGCGGTGCAAGCGTTGATTGAGAGACGAGCCAAGCTGCCAATGACGACAGTGGCTGTGTGCGCGTGCCAAATACAACATAACGCCCATTGATTGCCCAATACCCAACAAAACATGAAAAACCCAGAGAAAATACGACCAGTTGCCCCGAAATCCATGTGAGACCCAACATAAACCCCAAAAGCCCAAAAAGAGAGAAATGCATAAAACCCAGTTGCTCAGGACGTCACGGACCGGAAAAAGTCCAACACGTCCTGCATGCACGGTCGGTCATTTGGTACTTCAGACCAGCATTGGTCAAGCATCGCCCAAAACCCGTCTTCTTCCCTGATAGTATACGTGTCTTTCACAGCACCACGAGAAAGCCGAGCGCCTTTCAGAATGGCGACTAGAACAGCCAGATCAGTCGAATGTTGATGGTGCGGAAGCTGGCCGGTCACGACCTCCAGACACACCGCAGCAAACGCAAATACGTCGCTGCATGTCGTAACAAGAATGCCGCTACCACCATCCCCGGAAAACGCCAGGATGAGCTCGGGCGCCATCCATCGTATCGATCCGGCAAAATACGATGGACCCATCCGGCCTGTCATGCCTTCCATCACAGTGGATAACCCAAAGTCAGTGATGACTGCGCAGCCGTACTTGTTGATCAGGATATTACCCTATCGATGATCAGAGAATGATGGCTGGGACAAAGGAACACTAACCCCTTTGAGATCCCCATGTATGACGACAGGTTGACACGAGTGTAGGTAGGCCATCCCTGACGCGACCTGCGCCAGCTGGAACAGGGACCGACCGTCAACAACTGTGCCAATCGACACGAGTGTTTTCTCACCAGTTTCATCTTGTCGACCGCGGAATTCGCCTTGTTGCTGTATTCAATAATCGTTCCGCTTTCGCACCACGGCGATACCATCCCAAAACTTTGCGACGTCTGTACCAGACCATATAGCTGGTTCACGTTGCGGTGACATAAACGATGCCACGCAATGCACTCTGCCTGCAGGCGCTGTTGGAAGAGTTTGAGCATCATGCATATTAACAAGACAGGGACTACGCAATACCTTTGTTAACTGGTCTCGTACGCCTCGGAACATACATTCCCTGAGGCATTTGACAGCTACCTGAACAGACAAACATGATCAACAGTGACAATGGGCTTGGACCTGATGCGGCTTACCAGCTTCTCGCTTTTCTCGACTTTGTCCGTCCATGCGCCCTTCCACACGTCAGAAAACGAACCAAAGCCGACCGGCGAGTGTCCGAGAAGCTCGATGTCCTCCGTCAAATCGGCCAAAGCGATGCTTCCTTTGACCACCAACGTCTTGGTCACGCCTTGCTGCAAAAACTTTTGACGACAACGAAACTTCAGCCAACTGTAATCTTGATGTTCTGGGATCCAGCGAAATTGGTCGTACCACGAGAGCGTTCGCGTGGTAGACGTCAGGGAACTAAAGTAAAGACGCTTCGGATCGGTATTGAGGATCATGGCGTTTCGCAAGTGAACGTCAATGGCAAATTCCGCCCCAACCGAGATTGAAGTCATGTCTGGTTCACTGTTCTCTCCTACGACATCACATGGACGGTCATCGTCCCCCATGATATAGATGGCGAAAGTGGGAAGGAGGGGGAAGAACAGATCGCGACAGTCCCTATACGTGAGGTTGCATCAGAGCCAAAATACCGGAATTGGGGTTGCAACGCACAAAGTTTCTTGATAATGCTCGGTTAGGGTTCCATAGCAAATCTCGGGCAACACGAATTCTTGCTCCTCACATGCGACACCTATGCTGACCTCCGAACGAAGTAAGGACCAGCAGCAGAAACCCATGGCTTCGCGGAAACACTTGAGGGCGGACGTTGACTTGCATTGATATGTCTCGCTGAATTTGAAAAGCGGGTTGTTGTTCAAAGTCAAAAACGCCAGAATCGTCCGCAGAATGATGCGAAGGTGCAATTGATTGACCAACGGGTGGTAAACAGAGTATATGACCCCACTTGGCGACTTGTCCTGAATAGACTCCATGACGGAACAGATAAGCTTCCGGTAGGCTTCACAGTTGCGGAATCTAAGGAACAAGAAATAGCGACGGATTTTGTCTAGCACGCGGCGCTCGATGGGTATCTCTTTGCCGCGGTCGCTGCCAGTGGAACGAACGCGGCAAATGATGTCTGAAAGGGCCATTTCCACTTGGTGCTCCAGGTTTGCAAACGCATCTTCAGCGGCGTCCAACTCCATCTTCGTACTGGCATCCGCGCTGCGGAGAAAATCGTGAAGTACGGAACGGCTCAAGTGAACTCCCGTGCTCTCTAAAAGGACGTTGTCATATACGTCGTAGACGTGCATCATGGGCTCCCTCTGGTAACTGCTGACAATTTGGTGAACAAGGAATAAATCAACATGGGTAACACTACCCGCGCACGTTTGAGAGAGCCAAAACTTTTGGATAAAAGATGGAAAGTAGAGCGGGACCGCTGGAGTTGTGCTCATCCCTGTTGTTGCCCCCATGATGGGGAGAGGTAACGGTTGCGCACGAGAAGCGACTCCAGCCGAAGGTCAACCAAAAAAATTAGTGGTTATATACTAACCATTGGAGGCTGCACAGCAATTGCGCTTCTGCCGGGGCCAACTCCAATTCATTCCTTGCGTAAGTAAACCATCTCTACACAAACATATGTATATCTGGTGCATCTTGGCACTTTCCAGACGAGCATGTTAGACGATTGTCAAATTTCCGCAACTCGCGCGAAAAACATCTTTTTACGTCAACAGAAATGGGGTGTTTGATGCTATCACATTGAATAACGAAACCCTACACGGACTTACATGAATATACTTGCACAAACTGATCACAGGGATGTTTTGGACAAAGAACAAATGTATATTGAAGATTGAGCTATCACTAACATGGTATCTACGCGCAAGGGGGTTGCAAAGCATCAGTTAACTATGATGTAGAGAAAATAGTTAGTTGGTGGCGAGAATACGCTCACGCAGAGTCTTACCTTCAGCAAGGGTGGCGAGCCTGGCCTCGAGCTCTGCAACACGACGCTCAGCGCCCCTTTTCTCCTCTCTTTTTGCATAGAGATATGATTGTGATGTAAATAGACAGGCTCAGTAAACTAAGTCCGAGACCATCCCAGCGACGGTGCTAAACAGCCCGCATGTATACGGTCCCAGGTGGACCTTTAAGCAGAAGGGAATAACGTAAGAAAGAAACGGTACCCTAGTCATCGAAGAGGCGGTGGAATGCGGCTTGCTGCAGTAGCTCAGCGTCCTTTCTTCCCTCTTCTGCGTGCTCTGCACGCTTCCTTTCCTCTTCGGCATGCCTCTCCAACTCCTTTATTCCCTCTTCTGCATGCTCTGCACACTTCCTTTCCTCTTCGGCACGCCTCTCCAACTCCTTTCTTTCCTCCTCAGCACGCTCCTTGACCTCTGCCACAAGCCTATCGTTTGGGATCCTCTTTGTAACCTGAATGATGTACATCAGTCAAAAGCAAACTAGCAATCAGCATACATCGTCTTGAAATGTTTTCCACGACTTTTCATAGTCCACCAGCAATTTGCCAATATCAACCGTGGCAAAGAGTTTGTGTGCTGGAAATCCATTCCAAGTGCCTTGCCGATCCATCCAAGAGGGCTTAACATGTGGGGGAAGGCTTGAAGCGACAGGTACATTGTTCATAGACACGTGTAAAGAAGCTCGCGGTGCTCCTTGCAGAGGATCATGCGCAGGGTCTTGTATGGCGTCGTGTGGGGCTGGTAGTGGAGGATTCTGTGGGAAGTTGGGATCATGTAGACCATCAGATTTGACTTTTCCGAATTTCAGCTTGATTGCTTCCAGTACCATGTAACAGAACCAATAGCAATTTTCTTGTGCAAAGTGGTTAAGTCCGCGAGTATTGGTGAATTTCGCATACAAGCACGATCAGCTCGGGAAGGTAAAATTTCTTTCTGTCGAACTGGTGAAATGCGACAGATTTCTTCTTCCCGATTCAAGAAGCTGAAGTAATAGAGATATCATCCGCAGCTATCTTTCTGAACTTCTGTTTCCCTCCTGCCCACCATTGGTTGCCTCCACTAGCTGCTTCAGCGCTGGCGGGGAGGGAAGGATCGGCAGGAACAACCGGGGGCTCCGGAGTGGCGGATGTGCTAGAACCTAAAAGTGAGCTGAAAAACGTCTTAGTCGGAGAGCCATGGATCCGACGATTGATGCGTAGAAGGATCTCCAAGCCGTCCTCGTCTAGGAGCCTGGCGACGAGGAATTCGTGTCTGACAGAGGAACCGTTGTTCTTGTAAGTACGGACTTCTGCTACCTCCCAGCGGTTAAAATGGACGTGAGCTTTTCCCGTGGTGTACACAAGACACAAGCGATGGCGATAATTCTCGACGCTCCCAATGTCGCCTACGAAATCAAACTCTTCTGCATCCTTTGCATAGATGTACGATTTTCCTGTCTGATCCATGGTTCGAGAAAATCGACGGGATACAGAGATGACATCAGAGCGAAAACGGGAGCGAAGTGGCACTTTGCATGACATGTCCAGACCAGACCTGCCAGGCGATATAAATAATTCCAATGGGTGTCCTTCTGTCATTTTCGCCTTCAGAAGGATTGCTTCTGAATATCACAATTAGTGCACTGATACCCAATACTTGCACGCGCACAACATGTCAACAGCGAGATACCCGGTCAAACGCGATGACAAGTCGAGTCAACGCCTGTTGATGGAGCTTCCAAATTTAGTAAGCAGTCGTCGCCGTATTCTGGGGTCGTGAAAACGAACGGCTCCTATCGTCACTTCAAGCATTCACCCTGCATGTGTATGAATCGTGATCATCTTTACACCCCAAACCAACCCCAAAACACGCCACTGTTAGTCATGAGGCCCAGGAGCTCACACACGACGAGCTCGACCCTGCCGACACACGCCCAAATCACCACGCACAACCATCTCTTTGCAGATCTTGAACCCTTGGACATGCTGCGTCTTCGGTCGGTCCAATTTTGGTTAGAGTGCAGGAATGCAAAGCTGCTACAGGGGCAGATGAGTCAGCCCAGGTCGGTTAGGGATACTGAGCTGGCGTTCTCATGGTTATTCATCATTCGACTGAGATCGCAGCTCGACAGATCATGATTCTTGGAGATGCATGTTTTTTTTGCGATGATGTTAGTCGAGCCGCGGCGGATTTTCGACAAGGAGACCATTAGTGCTTGTGAAATGCCAGACAAATAGTTTCTTAATTTACATATCGGAGTCCTGCAACAGTTCTGATCTACAGCCAATTCAGCAATTCAGGCGTAAAGTATGTCAAAATAACTGTAGCTCCTGCTCGCACCATACTATCTAGTGTTTCCATCACCATCGTGCGCAGATCATACACCCCTGCTGCCGCTCCGGCGTGAATCATCGCGAATTCACCACTCACTTGGTAACATGCAATCGGTAGGTCACCAGCAAGTTCAGCCGCATCAGATATGATATCTAGGTATGGCAAAGCTGGCTTGACCATGATGATGTCTGCGCCTTCTGAAGTATCGCGTTGCTTTCGAAACACCATTGGTCAGGGTATAGGAGATCATGAGTAATACGTACGATAGCCCGTCTTGCAAGACCTCTGGCGCTAGGTGGGAGCTGGTAACATTTGCGGTCACCAAAGGAGGGCGCACTGCCAGCGGCATCCCTAAAACCGGGCGTTCTTAGCCTTGCTCACAACAAACGAGGGAAGCACATGCCTAAATGGTCCGTACAAGGAACTGGCAAACTTGGCCGAGTAACTCATCAATGTCACCCTGTTTCCGAAGCCAGTATCGATAAGAGCCCTTTTGATAGCTTTGATACGTCCGTCCATCATGTCGCTTGGAGCCACGCAGTGTGCACCTGCTTTTGCATAACTCACGGCCACTTGTGCGATGCGCTCAACCGATGGAGCAGTATGAATGGTTCCGTCTGAATTGAGTAGGCCGCAATGACCATGGTCTGTATACTCGCACAAGCACACATCCGCCGCAATGTAAAGCGAAGGAAAGAGTTCGCGCAATTTCCGGATCGCCAAGATGACAGGTCCTTGGGGATCGTCTGCTGGTGTCCCACGCATATCCTTTGAACTATCAGTTCACGGGGTTTTATGAGGCGAACAAGATAACGCACTTTGACACATTTCAAGGGGACTCCGAACAAGATGACGCTCTGCAGCCCCTTCTCGATAAGCGGTTGCAGAAAGTTTTGCAGCTGGTTGACTCCCCACCGACGTTGACCTGGGAGAGATGGAATGACAACGCTTGCGTCCGGGTCATCGGCAATAAAGATTGGATACATAAACATCGACTTTGAAAGAGCGCGTCTGCTCTGCCACGACCTCGACAGCGGGTGCTGGTATCCACCTTGTAGAACCGACCTGATTTGAATAGTTGAAAGGATTCGACAAAAAAAATGCAGTGGGATTTACGAGATGTCCATGGGGCGAATGATCTTGCGTGCCAGTCAAGAGGAAGACGTGTCCGTGGTAGTGACCTCGAGTGAGTCGCGGCTCGTCTTCGGATAATCCCAGACCCCAGTGTGCTAGGCATCGGTACTTGTGTCCAGATATCTTATCTCAAGGACACGAGGCACGCAGTAACGCCTGTTTATGAACTGCACAAGGCCTTCCAGGAAGCTACGTATGTACCTAAATACTTCCGCGTGGGCGCTATATGGCATTTCGTCAAGGCAGCTGAACTGTGGCCGTACTTGATGGCTCTTTCAGGAATGTGCAGGCGCCGCCCCATCACATAAATGGCCAGGGCGGAAATGACCCTTTCAGCAAAAAGTTGCCGATAAGCTGGTGCTGGATAATAAGAAAGCAACGCTGGATGAGTTATGTGGTCATAACCGCTCTACAATAGGATAATCTGCCGTGAAGCTGGATTGGCACACTTGGCCACCGCGCGGAACGCTTTAAGCGAACACGTAAAAGCAAGTCGATGATATAAACAGTGGCGCAAACACCAATTTTTCCGCTTCTAACGCTCGCGTTTCTACATAAAATGGTTGCCCAAGTTCAACACCCTGCCCCTGACTTCAAGGCAACTGCTGTCGTCGATGGACAATTCCAACAAGTATCCCTTTCAAAGTTCCTTGGCCAATGGTACGCGTCATTTAGTGGTTGTATGTACAGACGTAGCAGCTTACATTCTGACTCGCATAGGGTTGTTCTGTTCTTCTATCCGTTGTAAGTCGCCATGGCCTTAGCCTGCTACCTTCCTCATTGTTGATCAGGGACTTCACCTTTGTCTGCCCAACGTAAGTAGCTATCGCGCATTCCGAACGCAAGCAATCTCCATTCTCGACAGTGAGATATTAGCTTTCAATGATGCTTTGGCTACTTTTAGAGCGCTCGATACCGTTGTTCTAGGTGAGTCGTTTAAGCATCACTCTTCGACGACAATGATGCTAACGTTATTCGTTAGGAGTTTCCACTGACTCTGAGTATTCTCACTTCGCCTGGGCTTCGCAACCCAGGAACCAAGGAGGCCTCGGACCCGGACTTACTTTGCCTCTCATCGCCGACAAGAGCATGCAAATTTCTCGCGACTACGGTGTTTTGATAGAAAATGCCGGTGTTGCTCTTCGTGGGTCATTTTTGATTGATCCCAAGGGTATCCTCAGGTCGGTATTATGTCACAGTAAATAAGGGTATAATTTTTTAACGCAATTTGCAGGCAAATTACCGTCAATGATCTCCCTGTTGGCCGCTCGGTAGACGAAACTATCCGTTTAATCAAAGCATTCCAATTCACGGTGCGGACCATTTCTGATGTATCAGACCGAAAATTGAATACCTTGCTCTTTCAGGACAAGCACGGCGAAGTTTGTCCTGCCAATTGGACTGAAGGCTCCAGTACGATCAAAGCTGACGTAAAAGACTCGCTCGAATACTTTGCAGCAGCGAATGGGGCAGCGAATAGTGAGATAGATGACGAAATGAACGGCACATCCAAAAAGCGAGTACGCACCGACTGACAGGGATTTACGCAATGTACCTATTACTTACCTGTGCATACCCATTACTAATGCGAAATGAGATGATATCACACATAAATGCGTCTGTGTGCTCCTGACATTGGAACAAAAGAATATGGAGGCAGAGTGCTTCAAACAAAGGATTTTCTAATTTGGTATCTATGTGGCCACCATCGGCCACCGCACCGCATGAAAGGGCCCATTCGCCTTTAAAAGGGCAACAATTCCTCATTCCTTTGACTCCACACCATCATACTGGCCCGCCTTCTAACGGCCTGCGTATATCTCTTACTCGTCCTATTCGCATCTGCGACAATGACTAGTACTCCTGCCAGCACAGTGGTTGACACTGCCACCAACAATCAACCCATCACCCGCATCACGAGAGACGACTTCATCCAGCAAGGACTTGACATCGTGCATGCATATGCAAACGTAGGTCCCATGCCACAACCCGGAAACCCTTGAATCTTTACTCTGCATTCAGGATTGTCATTTATCTATCGTATTCCCTGAGCATGGTCCCGCGCAGCTCGCTGAATGGATTTGGAAGCGTCGCGCTGATAAGAACGGAACAATCCCACTTCTTCCCCAACACGTCGCTGTACGGCTCTCCAACGGACAGCTTCGCATCATGGATCGTAACCCCGAGGCAAAGCACTTGCCAGGCCCTGCAGTCGATGAGGTCGACTGTCCTCCAATGGTGCCGCCTGATTTGGACGAAAGCCAGCCTCTCCCAGCTCCATTTATGCGCTTCAAGCAGGAGGAGCTTCATGCCACAGGGCCTTCTTCGCAAGATGAAGAAGAGTTTGACTTCCCAGCCGACGGCTTTCCCCTTGAAAGATTTCCATCTCCTCCCGACACACGCAGCCCAGCCATTCTTCCGATCAGAAATTTTGCATCATCCGAGTCCTCGCGAAGCCCAGAGCGCGAGACACCGGGATTGGACATTGTATATCCTCCGCGAGGACGGACTATCCTTGGTCTCGACGGTCAAGTCATTGACGAGGAAAAAGTATCTCCTGGATGGCTGGACAAGATGCAGCAGCAAGTGTGCAGCAAGCGACGGCGGCTCAAGCGGATGTTGGAGGATTCCCAGATCGAGCTTGCCCAAGCAGTTTTAGAAATGCAAAAGGCAAAGTCCGATTTAGACTCTTCTGTTACAGATTCACGACAGACACTGGAGCGCTTGAAACGCCTTTTTGGTACAAAGCGAATCCTGAAGGTGTTGGACGTAGTGCGCCTGGGACGTGAAGGGAAGCTCCGAAGAGCCTATTTTGATAACATCGATGCCGCTGAGGATGCCAGCCTCAACAGATCTAACCAAGACGACAATTCATCTGGTTCTGGTTCTTCTGATTCTCGTCCTGTTACGCGGTCGAGTCGCCTAGATAATGAACCTGCGACGTACGTTTGATTGTGGTACGCCATTGATTCTGTATCTGACGTGTATTAGGAACAACAAGGAAAACCCTGTCGCACCAAATCATGTTCCCTCTGCGAACAACCAAACACACAGTAGACGCGATGGCGCGACAAATGCATCGGACAAACAGAATGAACAAGCTCTCGGCGTTGCTGCTGCGTCGTCTTCCCAGACTGTGCGTGTAAACCCTTCTCGCCCATTGAAATTTCGATCTCCTCGAACATCCCGCAAGCGTGCCAGAGATGATGCGGGGGATAGCGAGGCAGAAGTAGAACTGTCTGTTCTCCACGACTCCGAACCCGATAGCGCAAAGAGACGACGCCTCAGTAACGGAGCGGGATCGCCTCCTGGGACTGGTAGTAATCCGGGTAGTCAAGGGCGCCGACCTGGACAACGAAGCAGATTCGAAGAGATAGCCAAGGATAGAAGACCAAAAAGAGAGCCGTCCGTCTTTTTATCAACGCCGTCGCCTTTCAGACTACGTCACATCCCAGAAAAAGACAGGGCGAAATTCGCGCCAATGATAGCTCGTTTTGGTCTGGATAAGGATGAATCCGAACGTCCCTCGTCACATCGTCCATTCCCAGACGGTCATCGACAAATGAGGATATCTCCTGATACCCCTCGCCGTCGTCCTTTGAAGCAATCTACATCAGGAATCATCCCTTATGAGGGCGGCCACTTGTATGTGAAACATAGTTCCTGAGCCGACTCGGAAGTCTTTTCGGAGGAGCATGTCCTGAAGTATTAAAGTGCGTTATGAATTAGATCAGGAGTGCGGGGGACGATTGTTTCATACCATATATTATATCTCTTTACTCTTTTACTTTGCTGCGGACTCTATTTCTAGATACCTGAGCTATTATTCGTTCGCACTTGTTTCAATGTCCGACTCAACTGTACACACAATGCCATTTCTAGCACCTAGCAGAAGTCTTTAGCAAAACCAATAGGATCTTGGAGTGAACTTGACATTAACGATACACGTCCGTTGAAGAAGAATACTTCTTGCCTGCCTGTGTAAATTATTACCAACGACAATACTAGCATGGGTTCTGCAAAATTCTGATTCTGACGTGTCTTCCATGGTGTATAAAAATGGCTTGTTGATAACGTTATGTAAGCTTGAACGCATTGGTCAATGATCAACTGTGACGCGTGATGCATGTGATGGGAAAGCGTGACTCCTGTCTAAATTCGGACGACAATCATGGGCAGAACAAGTACATCACTCATTCTTAGCATTATTCACGATCCTAACTGGATAATGTCCAGAGTCACGGAAGTCTGACGTACCCTTAAAACCGAGTAAGCGAAAAATCTCCTGGCAGAGCAGGTCCAAAATTTCTTTCAGAATTGAAAAAGGATCCTGGGGTGCCAAAGCTACCCAGTCTTAAAATAAAAGTACACACTGCAGAAAGAGCTCGTCCTGTGCGTATAATACGTCATCTATTGGTCTACATTAAGCATTGTTATCAGAATCCTTATGCAGGATGGTCGAACCCTGATGCTGTGATGGCTTCGGAACCAACCTTATCTACTCTTGCTTCCATCGCGGAGGAGAGCACGGAAAGGCAGGACGTCAATGATCCCTCTTTGTCTTCGGCAGGACCGTCTGGAAAAACTAAAGAACAGCTCCGGCGATACTATCTTCGGACGTTACATAAAGTGATAGACCAGAGCGATATCATCATCCTTGTTCTGGATGCGCGTGATCCAGAAGGTACAAGAAGTAAACTTGTCGAAGAGGAAGTGAGAAGGCGAGAAGGGGAGGGGAAGAAATTGGTGTTCGTCATGACCAAGATTGGTAACGTGCCTAATTTTGTCAGAGATGATCCATCTAAGTGAATGACGAGACCTTGTTCCCCGTTTGAACGCCGAAGCATGGTTAAAATATCTACGGCACACAACTCCAACTCTGCCATTCAGAGCCCCTCCATCCGCTCAGAATCAACGCTCAAATATATCATCGACAACCGCGCCTGCATTAATGAGATTGCTCAAGGCATACAAGCCTAAAGCAGGCAGCGTCACCGTCGGTGTCGTTGGCTATCCGAATGTTGGGAAAAGCAGTCTAATCAATTGTCTCAAACGAAGCAAGGTATGTTGCCTTGTGCTCAACCTTTATGTGCCATAATTGTGAGCTAGGTCTGCGCAGTAGCAGCTCAACCGGGCCACACGAAAGAGATTCAGACTGTACAACTAGAACGGGGCCTACGAATAGTGGATTCTCCTGGAGTTGTATTCGATGACGATTTTGACGATGGGAAAGGCAATAAAAAAAACAGTATTCTACTCAGGAACGTCGTCAAAGTAGAGGACGTAGAAGATCCTATTGCCGTTGGTCAGCATCCATTGTTATCGACTCAGATACTCTTGAAACTGACGTTCATGTAGTTGAGGAAATATTGTTACGTACACCTCGGGACACTTTACAAAAGCTTTACAATCTGCCCGAACATTCTTCAACACTGGAGTTTCTCACCATGCTAGCCTTGACTAGCGGAAAATTACTGAAGGTTCGTACTGCTATGATACTTTTGACATAGTTGACATTATCGCAGGGCGGTACCCCGGATGTCAATTCAGCAGCTCGACATGTCTTAATGGACTGGAATCATGAAAAAATTCCATATTACTCAACACCTCCTACGGTGCATTCATCATCGATACCGTCCGTTGGTATGTTGTCTTACTCCGGAGCTGTCTGGTTGACCTCACCTTGACCCAAGTGAAAACAAGTGGCGGCGCTATCGTCGCTCCTGGTGCTGAAAATGTCGGACAGGCGCAGATCGTTTCTAGCTTCTCAAAGCCATTTACTCTCGACGGCCTCTTCGGAGTGGCGGATGCAGGGGCGTTTGATGACGTCCAAATGGGTGATGAACGTCGGAGCGATAATCAGGAGCCCATGCAAGAAGATGGGTCCGTTCAGGCTACCTTTTCTCTTGCCGGCTTTGCTCACTGCTATAATGACTAGGACAGAAATGATATCTGATGACCTTGCACCACATATTCCGCGGAAGCGATCACGATCACCCTCCACAGTCGCTACTGCGCCAGACGGACCATCATTTCAAAATATAGACCAACCCGATGTACGACAACCGAAACGTCGACGAAAGTCCAAGGATGTGCCATCATACGATACACCACCGGATCTGGACGTTCTTCAACAAATGGCACGGAGTAATCCATTGAACCGCAGGGCACTAAAAAAAGAAGCTAAACGTGCCAGAAAGGCACATAGGATCAAAATGCCTGAAGCTGGATCCAGGATGAACATTGACGAAGGCTTGCAGTTCACATTTATGGCTTAGACTTTGTAATAACGGTGTATTCTATGTAAGGTAAAAGATACAACAGAGGTAGTTCGAGCAGGTATCAGCCCCGCTTCGTTTCTAAATCATGCCATGAGATTAAGTAGAGAATAACGCCAACTGCAACCAGTGCAATTTCGAGTAAGACGTAAGTACGCATGTTGATCTGAATACCACTAGCACCCCAGATCGCACCACCCACTCTTCCGGAATACATGCAGCACTGGACAGTCAGCGAAATTCTGTTGTTCCAAGACGATGGCAATTTCTTGCTAAGCAAACTGATCGGCATGCTGCTGACCACGTTGAATCCTAGGGCTACACCCCACCAGCAAACAAGCATGCTGCCGTAGTTCAACTTGTTTGTCTCCAACAGCGCAAGGAAGATGATAAGTGCGGCGAGACCTAGGCTGAATCCAAAAGCGAGGATCTTGCGGTCTTCAAAGCGCCGGGCGGCAAATATGTTGAGGACGAGAAATGGAAATGCGGTAGCTCCTCCCAATGCGATGAAATTGCCCGCTTTATAGGGTGACCAATGAAATGGTCCAAAAGCTGCTCCGAAGACAGGTATATTCGCTTCCCAGGCTCCTAGAATGAAAAAACACGTCATGGCGAACCAACCCATGCATATCATGACTCCAATCTGTCGAGGAGTGAAGATAAATGAACTTGACATGGGAGACAGGGGACCGGGGCTGCTTCCTTCCTGATTTATTTTCCGTAAAACTGGGTGGGAGGCGCGGCGCTGGTCTGGAACCGGAGGCACATCCTCGAACCACAGTGCAACGCAAATCCACAGTATGCACCATATGCCTGCCATGATCCAACTCGGACTTGTGAACCCATTGAATATTGGATTTTTAAATCCAGTTTTGAACAATAAACCTCCGAAGAAAGGACCCGCGCTTGTGCCCAACCCCTGGCCCACGACCAGGAAGCCTGCGAGAGTAGTTCTGCGTCGAACACCAACAATTCGTGGATCTGAGCAATACCGCTTGCAATACATCCAGAAAGCGAAGGCGAATCCGTTGACAATACGCCCTATAAGGAGCAGGTAAAGGAAGCGGGTAGTGTATGCCAAGGAGTATAGGGTATGACCAAGAATACAGGCCACACAGCTGAGGTGAAGAGCAAACCGGTAACAGCCTGTCCAAGATAGTTATCGATAACGTTGAATGAAACTTAACGGATAATAACCTCTGTCATATTTCGTCATTGGAAACAAGATGAGGCCAGAAACGGCTATAGGTATGCCGATTGTCAAGCCAGAGAAGGTCGAATCCCCTCCAAGGTACCGGGCATACTGGTCGGACGCTGGAATAGTAATAAAAAACGACAACTGTAGCGTGAAGAGAAAGGTGTTACTACGAGACTTCATAATTGACCTGTACTCGCCTGTAAGACGGTGCTAACAATGATGACGATTGCGAGAGAAGGGATATTCGGGAGAGCCAATTCTGGGTCTGGCGATTCGACTGGATGGACTTCAGACTTGCTGTCTTTGTCCCATAAGATAGTCTCGTTATCCATGGGTAGATGCTACTGCACGAAGCATTTTATGCAACGCGAGCATACTACGGCAGAAGCCGCAGCAAATGCGGCAACGGTTTCCAGAGAAGCATAAGCGACAGCGTCGCACCTGACAAACATGAAAGCAGTACATCGGGATGTAGGTTGTGAAACACCGACCGTTATTTTCTCTCTGGGTAGCAGCGTGCGGACCAACATCTACTGGAAGCCGTTGAATAGGGGTTGTAACAGGGCCACTCGTCAACGAAAGTTTTCCTTTCCATCAGGGCCTGTGATTCGGCTCGGCACATGACAGTTTGCGTCTGATCGCGTTTGTCTTCAAAGACTGTCTTCGCACATTAATATGTAGAAAGAAATTAGACCATCTGCGCTATTGTGTGAGGCCGCAGCCTTGCTTACCATTATAATTGCCCTATGTATGGTGTTTGTCAGGCATGAGCAAAACCAGGGTGGCTATGGAATGTTACATAGCGCTCCAAAGTGCTGTCAGAATTTTTGCTGACGAGTCCGCCATGGACGGGACGAGCATTCCTGTTCCGTTTCAGGACAATACGGGGAGAGATGCCGCCCTTGTCTGTCCAACGGACGCGATAACATGATTATTCTTGCTCAAAAACTTGTGTGGCTCGGTATGATGTGCTCAGCTTCGCATAAAGCCATCCCTGTCGCATTTCCTGAGCATGTGTGCTTGCAAAGTCAGGCTGGTTAATGACTGACCAAAGCACGTCATGGATATCACCGTGAGCCCACTTTTGCGAGATCTCGTCAGTCGATGATTGTTCGCCGACTCACATACTTGTTTACGAGGCCACTAATGACCTGGTGGCACTGCCATTGACCGAGAAAATGGATACTGTTGTAAATACCGGATACTTGCTTCAAGATTCCGACGCTTAATAAGATGGTCAATTTATCTTCCGGGAAAGCGGCCATTGAGGTCCGAAACTCGCCGGAAGTTGTTTCATATAAGATTGGTATGAATACAGGAAATCTTTTTTTTTTCGCGTTTTTCGCGGTAAAGGGTTGTCTACAATAATGGTCGCGTGTGCCATGCACCTGCTTTTGCCAGAATACAGTTTTGGGTGTCCACGGACCGGTATGGGTTATTACAGAGTCGACTATGTTGACGCTTACCGACCGAGTCGCGAGGACTGTCGTCGATCGTACATAAGTGTAAACATCACGTTCAACCCTAATTTTCGTGAATGCGTTCTGTGCACCGTTCTTGTTGTTCATTTTTGATTTTCCAGTTATCAAGAGGCAATAGAAATATGTTAAAAAGGTTCTCACCGATCATTGAGCGTGGGTTAACTAAGACACATGACGAAAAAAAAAACTCGGGCTTCGGTCTTGGTCGCTTTCATCATCGCGACATATTTCTTTATGTGCAAAATCAGGGTACTGTCGCTGGTTTGGATCGTTCAAACCTTCAATTCGCGCTTGTGAACAACGAAAATAAGACATTAGAATCGTATTGTGACACGACAAACTTGGGTCGTATGATTTAGCAAATGTACGATGTTACGGACCTCCCAAAGTCACAAAGCACAGCACTGCCATCATCCGCTACGAGGACATTATGCTGACAAACTAATGGTTAAAATCCGCATTCATCTAGAAGGACTGCGAACCATACGTACACCTTTAATATCACCGTGTATTACATCTTTGCTATGTGGATACTCTAACCCCTTTGCAACATCCAGGATCTCGGTACAGATCAATACATATGCGACGCTTTCAGATGAAAAGCCTCGTACCAGATGTGGACGACTAGCATGTGGGTTACCTTTGACATACGTGATTACATGTCCATTGCGACAATACGGTGACACTAGAGCGACAGGTGGACCGAAATTTCGAGCTACGCCTAGAAATTCCAATACGGTCGGATGCTGTAACGAATGCCAGAGTTTTGCTTCGCGGTTAAGACGCTGTGTGTGTATGTGTGAGAGGTGCTTGGTGCATCAAAAAGGTGCCTTTACGCACAGAAGAATGTCCCGCATATCTGGAGTAGCCTTGCTCACTCTGAGCACTTTGATTGCAACCTTGGCAAAGCATTAATCATGCTGATAGTAATTGAAGTGCGGAAACTCACCAAACGTTGTCGTCTTGTTTCATCTTGGTAAATTCCCTCAAACACTTCTGAGAGGCCGCCACAGGCGACGTATGCTTCTTCTGCACGTATCACAAAAGTTTTGCGAACGACGTACTTTGTATTTGATTTCTTGTGGGCTGGAAGCCATGATGTGGTGATTGGGGATGATGGTGAGGTGCCTAACCCTGAGGGCATTGTAATCCCTTTAAATAAAGCCAGAAAAGCGCCCCAAGCGCTGTAATTATATATTGCTGGCTTTATTGGAACGTAAGCTGTCGGAAATTTTCTCGTACAGGAGATGCGGCCAATCCTGAATGACGTAGTGATCATGCATTGTATGCGTTGCCTTCATCTTACCGACGGCGGGTACCGTGCAGAAGATGCCAATACGTCCTGATAGGCGTCACCAGCACATGTCAACTCAAAATGGCACACTGGGAATAATCCGGACATGTGCAAATAAGCAGTACCTGTCCAATCCTTTCAAAATAGTTCATGGTGAAAGCCAAGTGGTGCTCACCCCGGATGCATTGTGACCAGGTAGGTTTCGAATTTGACGCGAGCCGTTCAAACAATCCAGGTTATTAAGGTTCGCATAAGATCAAATTTAAATTCATTAGCGTACAAAAACATAATCATTTCAGTTTGGACAGATGTTGTATGATGACCGTCATCTTAGGCCTCCCTATGGGATCATTAACCCAGCAAAGCTCTAGAATGTCCCAGATCTTTCCGTGTAGTTTGGATAGCTGATACTCTTCCCTTCTCGGTCGCAGACCCTCAGGGACCTTGAGAATGATTCTAGCAGCATTATGAATCTTTGGGTAAGGCTGCTCTCCTGATAGAATCTACCCATGTTCTTGAGACACATAATATCTGTAAATCAGAGCGATCGTACCTCCACGCCAACCATGGAGAAAGCATACACGTCGCTCTCCTTGCTCATGAATTCTTGCGGTTGGAAGTTCTCTTCAATTTCGTCATCCATGTCTGGTACTTGAGCGCCCCTTACGATGAGCTCCGGCGCCAGGTATCGAAATGCTGCAGTGAAGAGCGTTGTGAAGCCTCGGTGGTTGATAATTCTGGACCTCCCAAAGTCGCAAAGCAACGCTCTACCGTCATCTGCAACCAGGACGTTATGCTGAGAGGCCAATCATGAAATTCCGAGCATCACCGATGGACTGATGTATACGTACACCTTTAATATCGCCGTGGATTACGTTTTTGCTGTGGAGATACTCTATGCCCTTCGCCACGCCAAGTATCTAACCGCAAGAAATCAGCAGGAGCTCAATGATCAGGGAAGACTTGATACTAGATGCAGACGATCCGCCTTGGGATAATCGTCGAGATATTTGGTTGCGTAACCGTTTTCACAGTAGGGCGCCACAAGAGCAACAGATGGGCCAAAGTTTCGAGCTATTCCCAGAAATTCCAATACGTTTGGATGCTTTAGGGAATGCCAGACGCTTGCTTCGCGGTCCAGACGCTGCAGGCACGTCAGCAGGGCGCTCGATACAGTCAAAAGAAAGTATTTACATGTAGAATGCCGGCTTGGACTTCTGGGGTCATGCGCGTTCCTCGGATGACTTTGATCGCAACCTTTGCAACGCATTGATCAGGCTGACCATTAATGAGGTGCGGAAACTGACTGAACGTTGCAGTCCTGATTCATCTTGATGGATGCCCTTAAACACCTCGGAGAAGCCGCCGTAGGCGAAATACAAATCACTGATTTTTCTGACGTGACCTGTTAGATCCTGGGATGGGGTTCTGCACGAATCGAAAGCAGGAGTGAACAGACGAAGACGCACCTTGTATGCAGGTTTCTTAGCGCTGGATTCTAGCATGGATGATTAACGATAACGAGGGGACGCATACTCGTGGCAAACGCATTGCCTTAAGGTGGTGTCCAGCACGCGCTGTGTGCGCTCGGGATCTCGTGACATCACCGCCGTGCCGAGGAGCCGAGTCGGAGCTTGAATGCTGGGGGCGATACGGCTCAGACTTGATAAAGAAATAACCCTCTGACCGGCTGCCCGTGTGTGCTTCTGTACTTCCAGGCAGCTTTCTGAGTCTCTTGATCATGTTGGATGACGAGGTACAGTACATCGGAACGCGTATGGCCCAAAGAGCTTCCTCGGCCTCTGACTCGCCACACCTCCACGTAACGGGTGAACGAGGCTTCTCCTAACATGCTCTTCTGTGTCTGACCCCACTTCACCCTAGGATTAACCCTTCATGTCGAGAAGAGCGGTCTTGCTGCCGCATATACTTTGGCCTTTCATAAAGCCAATTCCACTGTTGTCCAGATAGGTCGTCGCCCCGGCACCGACGGCGACAGGTATGACCCAGGCAAGGCTATGTTCAGGTGTCCTGTAGTTAGTCGCAAGCATGCAAAGATCACCTTTACGGATGCTGGATCTGTATGCATTTACCCACATCGGTCTCATATATGCTAATCCTGGCCATGCCAGGTCTACCTGTTTGATCTTGGGTCCCATCATGGAACCCACGTTCGAAAACCTGATGAGCCGTTTTCCAGAATGCTAAAACCCGAGTCACCTTGGTTATTGGCCGGGGGCGAGTTTGTCACGCTCGGCAAGTCCGTGGGCAAAGGGGATGACTTGGTACGGCCTGTGGTCTTTAGGGTCGAATTCCACTATGCCCAGTCAAGTCCTATGGTTAAATTGATCGACCTCACGAGGTCTGCAAGTTCCGAAAGGCAGTTTTCACCTCCAGTTAAGCCCAGCCCACTCAAGTCGTCTGGCCGTTACGGTTTGAACGATACTTCCTCGTCTTCCTCTGATGAGATGTCATCCTCTTATGTGAACGATTATTGTTCTGACATTGAGGAAAATCCTGGTTCTTCTTCGTCTTCATCAAGGTGCACGCCGCTTCTCGATACGACGCACTCGACCTCGCAGCACATCGACCATGCTCTCGAAGTTTTGAGGGGACTCATCCCTCCCATTCATCCTCCTTTACCACTGCGACGATCTCAGTCTGGCGAACACTCTCCGTTGTTCGTATTTCCCCCCATACATATGCCTGCATGGAACTCATGTGTTCACCGCCCTCGTCTTCCTACCAGTCCTCCTTTCGATCTTCCACCTCTTGTACAGTCTTCGGATAAGGCGTCTGAGATTTCTGACTGGAACAAGCTCTGCGCAGATGGCGCTGATGAACATATAGCCAACAACAGATCCAGGTCAAATTCGCCCATGGATCTTGCTAGCCCATCCCCGGATCCTTCCAATTTGAATCGTGTGTCTGCTCCGGAGCCGGCTGGTATGGTCGGTGGTTGGCCAAATTCGCCAAGGGCCTCATCTGCCGTCCCATCCATTAGCTCGCTATATGTTGAATGTGGAACAACTCCGTTCGTGGAGGAGGTGAACAATGTACCAACTCATGTGCCAAACGAGGAACTTCCTATACATGAGAAGCCTACGAATAAGTCAATCCCAGAAGAGCATGACTGCCCAATGTTAGACAGAGTGCGCGAGGCAGAATTGGCCGCTTTTGTGTCGTCATTGGATAATTTGAAGGTCTGCGGTCTCTACACCCTGCTTGTCATACCTTTTCTACTCACTCGTAATGCAACAGGCTGACGTAACTCTGTTACAAAAGCGCCAAGATGAAGTTAAGACGGTTCTCTGTGCTCAAATCGACACTTTGGCCGGCAAATTAGCTGCCTTTGAGGAACTTGTCAAGGATTTAGAATATCTAGAGTCTGGAATGGCTGACGCCACAAGGTCGTCTGATGCCAACAGCATGGATATACAAGGACTCCAAAGTGGGCTGTCAAAGATGCAGGATGATGTCCAGTCTCTTATCCAGTCCAATGCATTAACTGCGGAATCTCAACATAGAGAAGTGGAATCGCTAGGTGAAAGACAAGACGCTAAAGATAGCATTGAAACACTTCGTCAACTTGTTGAGGGTAACCAAACTTTCGTCACACTTGGGACATTCCTAACTTTTGATAGAAATGAAAGCTTTACGCGACATGACCCAGCAGCAAATGATTTCTGAGCTGGACACTGTTAAGGCCGCTCGCTTGGCTGCGTTGGCGAGCATTCAGGAGACGGTGGTTCAGAATCGGGTACGTTTTTTATTTACTCCTGGCCCAGAGTAGCCAAGTTTTTGAATGGTTCTTGCTGGCGTTTTCTGCCGTTAAGAATTCCGCTGTCGAATCGTTGAAGCGCAAGCGAGACGATGAAGGCGAAAGCGGGGAGAGTGGGGAGCAGTCTGCATCATCCGAGAAGACTAACACCATGGCCGAAAGTGTCATCCACAGTAGCACGATTCGGACAGGTGTTGACAGAGCCCCCAAAGCCAAGCGTGCGAGGAAGGCCGCGTCCACTTTCTTCCGTACGACGACGGCCATCGCGCTCGGCGCTGTCGCTACTTGGTCTGCTCTGGCATATAGTTGAACTGCTGCCACGGCCTATCCATTTCAAGGGTCTCTGTATTATTCATGTGAAACTGTAACATTTACATCGCTATTGCAAGCGGGTATTGTTGTTGTTGATGGGCTGTAATGTAAATAAATCGCGTGCCGCATGTCGTGTGCACCTTGATACAATGTAAAATATGCTCGCTTCTCATTCCAATCGGTTTTGAATTCCAGACCTGGTATTATAACGGTCCTAACATAAATATACAGCACGACAAGAATAAATTATGCAATACAGGCTGTCGTTTCATGATCCACTAACATATTTCTTTTTCAGGTCTTTGGTAAGCGCGCGCAGCATCGCGACCGTAACCCGTGGTTGGTCACCGTGAGCCAGAGATATCGTACTCACGCTAGGAGAGGGAGAGGGACGGCCGTTCAGCAAAGGGCTGGGGGGCACAGTCTCTGGGTCTCCCAACACCGAAAAGTCTACAGAATCTGACAGGCGTCGACGCTTGGCGATAACGCTGGCAGCCCCAATCAGCCTTCATCTAAACTCAAGCACAACCGTGGACCCACCTGATTGATTCCTCCGTCTCTTCAGAAAGCCCGCGCCACTTAGATGAGCGCCGCAAGCGTCTATTCAACACACGATTCAAAAACGTCTGGCCCGTTTGGATGCAAGTTTTTAACTTGTCGAGCGATGCGGCTATATCGACTCGCATGACAAAGTGTTTGGTCTCGGGATACTTCCCAGCGCGAACCTCAGTGAGGTGGATGGCAATATCGAGGATATGCTTGAGAAAGATGCGCGCGGGAAAGTCTATAAATTTTTTTGAGTTGTCTGAGAAGCGGTATTTGTAGAATGGTGCCTCACCTTGGCCGGTTTCTCGGTGGCAATGCAGATCTTGCATGACGCATTCGGTGTAATGGTCCCCGGGGAGTTCGGAAAGCCATGAAAAGGCACTTTCGTATGCAGCGCTATGGCGGTATATAAGAAATCGCACCATTTATTGCACAAAATACAAAACTTACTCGCTATAGTCAATGGCGCTGCAGTTGAATTCCGGTAAGGTGATCGGTGATTCGACGTTCAACAGTGGCAAGATGGATCCAATTAGATCATTAATTATCTCGAGCGTAATCTTCACTGCTACACCATATATCGTCCAATCAACTAAAGCACTGTAAGCCAAAGCGGCATCTGTCAAGCAAGATACGCACATTCGCCATTAATTATAGAATTATCTAGCCATTCCGAAGCGAACGAGTCAAGGACTGACTCGAACCGTTTGAAAAGGCCTTGCACGGTCAGCGACTCGACCAATTTGCCGATTGTATCCAGCTGAAGGTTAGAAAGAGCTTCTTTAAACTTGACATTCAAGCCTTTTGCCTCCGACGTCACAGGGAAAACGCGCGCATCGCCGATGACCGAGTCATCGACGAGCTTCTGAACCTATTCACCACTGTCAAAGAAAATGAAGAAGAATGAGGAAATGAACTCCAACCATGTCCGAGAAGTCGGAGCTGTCCATGGATGGATTCGTGTCGCCCCAACGAATGAGCAATAACGAGGGGGTATAGTGTCTTCTACTAGGTAACACCTTGATAATGTCACGGAGTCGTGCGCAGTCATCGAGAATATGGTATTTTCTAGGAAGCAGAAATGAGCTTCTGGAAAACTGTCACGGTTGTCTGAGGATCTGACCTTTCAATGTCATCCTTGACGTTTTGCACAGGCGTGCACTCAAAAACAATAACACCAGGAAACCCCTTCGGGTAATTGCGCCTTTGAGCAATGGGTATAGAAAAGATATTCTCCGATACCCAGTATCCAGAGTCTGGCACATCGAACTTGCGTTCCATCCAAATGGCCGTTGCATCACTATCTGGGTTCGTCGACAACCATATCTGCCAAGGCGAAGGCATTGTTCCTACTTTGTCCCGGACATGAGACTTGAGGACTTGATAGAAGGAGCCTCGCGCCCAACGATGTGCGTGCGCTTCATGGTTCTAGAAGATAGCAATAGCAGGAATGGCATTGAGTCGATAAGTGGAACCGATTTGAGCGGAAGAATCTGCACCTCTTTCAAACGTTGCGCCAATTCTTCGTCTGTCCGCGGCGGTTGGTACTCTGTTGATAAGCGCCCCCGTATCCTCTTTTTGGGCGATGTGTCAGACGCGACGGTTGATTCCATAGACAGCCTTCGTTTCTTCGCCGTTTCAGCTTGAGCCTGTCGCTGAACCTGAACCTTTCGTCGATACAAATCACTTTGGCGGCAAGCTTCTATCCAAGCAGCCTGCTTAATTACCCGCTGCTTCCATATTTCAAAATATCGCCTGATGAGCAAGCCTTTGTGGGCAAAGCTGAGAGCCCGGGCGCGCATCTCTTCGCGTGTTGGAACTTGTACTACGTTATCCACTTCTTTGTCTTTGCCTTTCCCATTAATAGCCATGCTAGATCGTCCCAGGATCCCGCGTTCTACAGCTGCTTTTGGTGGTGAAGGGGCAGGCGAAAAGTTTTGCATGAGGCCAAGGCCTGAAGTGGAGAGAGGAAGAGGACTCAGGATATCAGCGCTAGAACCCAAAAAGCTTAAAGCAGATTTGACATGACTAGGTATCCCATTAGCTTGTGCAGTAGTCGGTAGACGTGCAGTTGTAGGAGTGCTTGGAAGAGAGATTGGTTGCACCTTGGCCAATAGAGGTGGTTGCATTGGCGATGATTTGGCTTTGGCAGCATGAACAATTGCAGTGTTGATCTTCGGGAGTGTTATTGAAGGACGACGTGCAGCTAATAACGACTGTCGTCGAACAGCGAGTTGATTCTGCCGTGAATCAGTTACGCTGCTTATTGACTCAGGTGCAGATGTAGGCGGAGCAGGGGATGATTTTAATGGTGAGGATATGCTTGAGAATATCGTTCCATTAGTTGAGGTCGAAGGCACGAACGATGATGTATGCGGGTTCAGCTCAAAGCGAGGCGTTGCTGGAGGTTCTGCTGCCTTTGGTTCTAAACTAACGCGAGTAAAGTCGTTGACAGACGCTGCAGGGTTAGCACCTTCAGTCACCGCTGGAGGAAACAAAATGCTTGAACTAGGCTGAGGTTTTATTGATGGTTGAACCTCGACGCTTGTGCAACAGCCTTCTACAACAGGCGTGCGAAGTGCACCGGCATCAGACGATGTTGTCTGCAGCTCCTTGAACTAACATCAGAACCTATAGAGGTTGGACTCACAGCAACTGTTGTCGTTTTCGGTACCTCGAATATTGAAGAAAACGCAGAAGTAGTCTGGGGTGTTTGGGATGTGGCCGCCGTTGTACCAAATGCAGCACCACCGAAAACATTTGACGTCCCAAACGCATTCTGAGAACTTGCGATATTGGCGAATGCAGACTTGACAGCTGGTTCAGCAGGCTCTCCAAAAAATCCCAATTGAACAGGCTTCAAGCCGCCAAATACCGACCGGGAGACCACCGGGACTGAAGATGTTGAGACGTTTTCATACGTCTGTTCTTCAACGTCCGTTACCATAGAAGCATCCACTTCATCCACATATCCGAAAGACTGGACTCCATCAATGATATCAGAAATTTTCAGACTCTCTCGTATTCCTTCGATGTCTTCAATCATATCCGGTCCAAATAGTCTCTCGAGGATGCAAGCAACGAGATAGATCATGACGACGTTCCCCTGCTCTCTCAGAACGCCTGCGAGCTGGGCGAATATTTGCATGCCTTCTGCGTCAATGACAAGGGAAGAGGTCTTGCTGATAGGTGCACTTTTCTTCTGGACATGGAGCCGAAACGTAGTTGTGAGTTCGAATACTGGGTGTGATGTGATTGCGTTCGGGATATCTTCATGTCGTTCTTTCTGGTCCCGGATGTGAATCAATCGATGATATACCCTCATCTCCAACTCTGTTGGAGACTGATAGCGCCCGCGTTGATCCTCGTAGAATTCCTTCAGGCTCTGAAGAGCTGACCGCGAGTCGGCACCAAGGATAAAAGGATTAAAACGCGGCAAGACGCACTATTCATGAGTTGCTGCTCTTCCAAGGCAATTGAAAAGTTTGGAGTATTTCTCTCAAAGTGAAGAGCAAGAATGTGGAAACGAGCACAGCGGTCATGGCACTCGATGGCCAGCGGGCCAGTTTGGTGCTGCATCGTAAAGTCGTTTCTAACCGCTCTGGTTCTGTCGCGAATGAAATTGAAGGTGGCTGAGAAGCCACCTCGAGGAAGAAGATCGTGAAATAGGTAGTCAAGCGTTCTCTAAGTGAGCATCTTATACAGCGTCCAAACGGGTGCTTGTCATAACTTGCCTTGAGAACACGTGGGGGTCGTAAATCCGAAGGTAACGTCTTGTCTCCAGCAGCGCGTTCGTACATCTTGACCGCCCGTCGATGGTCCACACGCTTCGTGCCAGGAATCTTTGAAAAGGAATCAGGGCAGACTTACAATGCAAATGAAGCATAAAAAGACTGCGCACCGTCTCCCATTCAAACAGGTTATTCTCCCTTTCCCGTCTATACCTCTCAAAACGCGGACACATATCTGTACATGTTCCAACCATGCTGATAGCGTCCTCCAATCGTTTAGGCACAAGAGGATCATCCATCTTGCCCTCTGCAATAGCCTTCTTTCTTTCGACCTCACGGGCCTTGACGAGCTGTATATATTATTGACAACGTGATTCGACAACGTCCTGAGATACGCACCTCTTGGTAGAACTTTTCCCGTTCCTCCTGGGACTCGAATTCAGGCTCTTCTGGCCCCGTGGCATCTTCCATATCAGACTCGCCAACGGAAGGACCATAGGCCTCGCTGTCACTTGCACCAGCATCACTGGAAAGCGGCGCAGAACTGTCCTTGACACGTAACGACACGTTCGGAAACCGACGTGCGCCACGAGTCGCTCCCCGCACCCCGCGTCCGCCACGATGGCCTCCGCGCTCCCAACGCTCGCCATCCACATGGTTCGTTGTATTAGTCGATCCATTTTCGGATGCCACCCATTGCCTGTTACGTGAGTACAATCTTCTGGCGGTGGCCACTCCGTCCTGGGCTGTTCCCCGCAGCCGGTGAGCCCGTGGATGCTGGATGGTCTCCATCGCTGTCGAGGACAGCGACGAGCAGTGCCGACGTTAATGCTTGTGCACGAAAGGAATGGAGGTGCAAACAAAGCCAAACAGCGATCATGTCTATCGAGGTGGGCATCGTTGTCGCGGACATTTGTGCGGGCATTTGCTACGACTACGCCTCCATTCGTAAGCTTCTGTGCTGTAACGCGCGCTGTCTCTTATCGTGTTGAGCTCAGGACACAGATTCACCGAGACGTGCTGCGGGCGTTGCCAATGTAGTCGGAAAGACGATCCCATGGTGGAGGCCTTATCGGAACGGGAACCTTTGATTCCTCAGCGAACAGAGCCGCCTTCTCATGCGCCCATGTCGATCTTCAAGTGACGATGCGTTGCTTCGCAAATTGCAACTATGCGCCTGTCAAGTACATGACGTGTTCTATGAACACATATACCATGCAGAAACTGCATCATGTATTGAATCATCATGCATCGTACGTTACGCAATGACAAGGCTATGACCTACATATGTACATCCATTCTCTCACGCGCGAATCTAAACAATCGCCCCTCTGTCGCATCGAGTACTTAGACGCCGTGCCATGCCATGTTTCAACCACACACCAGCCGATGCAATTTATCAAACGAGTCCTTGATCAAACCGAGCGAACTTCCGGCACCGCAAAATGAGATTAAAAAGCATCACCGCATTTGATACAAATACGATAACCATCAACCGAAAAAAGCTTGGCGCCACATGTCCCTCTGTAATACACGGTGAACTGTGAAAAAGGGGCTAACGACGGCGATCCCAAACCAGCTTACTTACATACCATTATTATATATTGGCAGGCCGTACTCTTGGAGTCATTGTTGACCTTGTGTTTTGAATTTTCGTAACATGACTTGCACAAGCCACCCCGTGACACCATCGAAAACAGCTTGGCGCCACATGTCTTTCTGTTATACATAATAAAAGGTGTGCGAATCCCTGGGCGTTTACATAGTACGGTGAACTGTGGGGACTAACGACAGCGATCCCCAACTAGCTTACTTACGATTATTATATTGGCAGGGGAGTCATTGTTGACCTCGTGTTTTGAATTTTCGTAACATGACTCGAACAAGCGGCCCGCCCTCATCGAATCGAAGCCTTTAATCAGAAAATTTCCGTCAGACTACATTTCATTCCAAGTATGTACCCCCCAAAAAGCGTAATATATATATAACAAAATATCCACAAAATACTGTGACAGTGTCCTTATAATTCTATAAATCAGTTCGTCGTGATTAGTTTAAATTATTTAATAGCTGTGCTGGGATTACAAGATGCCGAAATCAAGAAATGACAGATGGTGTTAAAGCGTACAGAGTCCAAGCCGAGCGTCCATTTTGTACAGCGCATTTTTACACGCATTTTTACCGACATTTTTGCCACATTTTTACAGAATCACTGTTTCATCAACGTCAGTGCAACACAGAACAACGAACCACGGAAACACGCACACAACTAGCGACTTGGCATCATTGTTCGTCGACCAGGTAGGTAACCACTGATTCCTGGCACTCCAGAAATCGGACATGGCGGCTAGGTGAGGTAACAATAAGGGCCTGACAGCAAAGCAGGTACCAGGCACTCACTTTTCGAACCGTCTAGCCACGGCTTGTTCTTGCCATCTGGGAACCATCCGTTCGTCCCCCCAACCCCCAATGAGAGGATGAGATAAAAGGCTTGAGAACCATCTGTCAAAGAACGAACATGACGTGTAAAAGTAAAAACGCTTACATTCGTCAAAGGGGGAAGCATTCGTTCCGTTCACCCAAGGATTAGAAAGGATAACCGTTTCGGTACCATTCTGTACCACGGCCGGGAAGCTACCCCGATTCCAGAACGGGACATTGAACTTCATCTCTAGCGTATGGTGCAAACGACTGTCCACGTAAATCCGGCTAAGAAACGTATCAGCGACGAGCTTCTCCAGCTCTGTCTGAACATGACACACATGAAACTCTCGTCCCACTCGAGAGCATAGGTGTGGAACGTATCGGAATACGCACTCCGCTTCATCGACCACCATCCAAACGTCCTCCAGCCGGCGTTCAACCATGTTGCAGGGCCCCAGTTCAACGTCCCTCGGACAACGTTGTTACCTCTACCGTGTCAATGTAAGCTGTACATCCAACGGAAAGCCCCGCACAAAGACTCACTGATACGGATACTCTGGCCCGTTTCCGCGAGATTCCATGATATCAATTTCACCTAGGGACGGAACGAACGCATTAGCAAATGATAATCGCGCTAAAGAAGCACAAGTCCCGCGATGGCGGCTCAGCGCGGCCAAGAAGCATCGGATGCAGTTTCAAGTTGGAGCTTAACCCCACAAAGAAGACGAGGTCTTCGATACTAGCACTGATCATGTCCGATGTTCAAGGCCAGAAGCGCACCGTGGAAGCGCGGGAAGAATCGAATGCGACGCGTCGACTTACCGCTCATGGGCCATGGACCATACTTATTGTCAACGGGAAGCATCCAAATGGCGGGCCATAGCTTGAATATTTAGAGTTGGACTAAGTGATGGTCTTGTCAATGAATGAAGGATTATGCTCACCCAGTCACTAGAACCGATTGATCAGTTAGAAACGGAATGCAAAGTAGAGTGGTATTGAAGGCACTGACCCTCGGGGAATCTTCGCCCTAACCTCAACCCGCCCGAACTTGATGCTTGCGCTCTGTCTCGTGGTCAAGCGTGCAGTTTGGACCGGATTGATGATCGCTCTGCTGGTTGAATTGCTGACGGCAGAGCAAGCTCTATAATAGGCAGCGGTATTGAAACTAGGTGCATTTTGGGTAATCGCCGTATAAGAGTTGCCTTGCGTGAGATTGTAGGTGCATCCAGTGATATTGAATACATAACCATTTTCAATTGCGGCTCCGCCGATAATCTCCGAAGTTAGAGTGGGAGTGATGTACAGTTTTCCGTCAGAAACGTAAGAGTTATTTGTAGAATCTGTAGTCATTTCAAACTCGCCATTCCTGAGGGAGATAAAGTTGTGGAGAGCCGTAAGCTAAATATGAACAATGAAACATACCCAAATCCGCTCATGTCGACTTCCCTGAGAAACGTGCCATTGTTGGTGCCAAAAACGGTATCAGGAGTGTCAAAGTTCTCGTTCAGAACAAGACAAAGCTTGTTGTCCGGAATTAGCTGAACGTTAGTCCAGCTAAAGAAGCACCGGACAGCGCCTCCAGCGATCCCAAGGAGTATCATGCCATACGTAAGCAGGTAGGCAATCCGCGCAGTACGGATCGCGCTGCTGGAGCCATGGCTTTTCCAGAGGAACTTCCTCTGAGAGCATGGTTGACTTTGGACGCTCCCTTTGTATCCTACTTGTCGGTCTGGTCGCCGTACTGTACACAGTGAGGGGACGCATGGGCGGCGAGGTAAATGATTCTCTAACCCTTGTTGAAGAAGGGCGGGGTGACGCTCCAGCTGTTGCTGGTCGGGTTCCGAGGTTGCGCATACGCGTTAAATCGGCCACACTAGCAGAGTAGGATGGAATCCCAGTTCCAGGGAATGTATAGACACTACTGGCGGAGGGTTGTACATGGTGACCTGGGCGCATGGTTGATGTTTGATCAGGCTTGGGGGAATTGGGGGGACTAGCGAATGGGTTGGCGTGTAAAGCGAAGCCTAAAGAACGGGGGGCAGCAGATGGGGGAAAGTCAACGGAGGATATAGCCTTGGAAGAGGCTGAACGAGATGGCCCCGCGGACGTGTCCATATCAGAGCCACTGCTCGAGCTGCCTTGCCTGTATTTCGTGTGTGGTGAAGGACGCTCGTGGTCGTTAGAAGACATGGTGGTTTTGAGGGAGTGGGGGTAAAAGGAATGAGGCTAAGGAGCTGCGACGAACAGCAACTACCTGGCGGGACGGAATGTGAAAGTCCAGGGGTTATAAGAGACCCTTAAGCGCAAGTAATTAGTACATGAGGAGAGCGCAAGTAGGCCTGGTAAACCGGATCGTTCCAGTTCTCGGGTGGTTCCTGGCATTGACAAGGCAGGCAGAAACCGGTGGGAAAAGATCTCCTTGATCCAATACAAGAAAGTGCCCATAGCGAAGCATCGGTACAATTAAAGTTTCTGCCGAACAAGGATCAACAGGCTGGTCTGCGGCGGTTTCGCACAGCATAAAAATTGCCAGCAGCCACATGCTTCGCGCCTCTCGCCAACTCTCAGTTGTCGGCAATCTGCTTGTGCTACGGATAACCGCATTGAATCGTGCGCTGGAGATTGGTGGCCCATGGACGGGCCAGAGTTGAAAGGGGACTTCCGGATATGGCATGAGCGCCTGCCAAGACTCGGGTCCATCAATGCTCCGGCGCTACGATCGCCATTGACCATAATCTCTGATACTCAACGAACACAGCTTTGAAACAAGCTCGAGCGCTAGCCACCAAGACGCGCGCGGAAGCGGTGTCATTTGCGAACGGAACAGGAGAATAGGTGGGTGTCGTCGACATCCCTACGCCGCTTATCAACTAGAATACTCTCACAAGCCCTGATGTATTTTATCGCCCAATCGCCTTGCGGCGTGAGTCACAGCTAAAATAAAACAAGTTTCAAAAAGAGAAGAGCACGGCGCTGACTGTCGATTTCAGTTCAATTTTACGTTCTCCCTGCCGTGAGCATCGACGCTTGAGATAGCCCACTCTTCCGATATACATATTCTAAGCAAGGCCACATCCTGTGCAGACTGAATCGTTAGCCCCATTTTCCATTTCCAACTCAGTCGAACCAAGATTACCCACACGATAACGTCGCGTTATCATAAGCCATTAATCACGTCTGCCAACCGGACTTGCCGCAAAGGCGGTAGTACCCATTGATTGCAAGTGTGAACGGAGGCAGTATGGCGGTAGGGTCCGTGAAAGGCGGCGGTGGAGAGGAAGCGAATGGTGGCGCAGGCTCGCCAGAAATGCGGGTATCAGCACAATAAGCCAGCTGTAGCGAGCAACGTCCGAGCGCCATGATGCGAAAGATAACTACCGTACCGAAGAAGCTTATGGGCTAAAATCGATCGTCGGATTCGAGCCGCCCCCAAAATAGAGTCTGGCAATGCAGGGCCAAGAATAGACGGCAGGTAGAATTGACGGGAGCCCGTCGCGCAAAAGGAATGCCAGCGATGACGACATGGCGACTGTTACAGTTCCTGGTGATCGACGTTCTAATCGGGGGCAAACAGACGACAACACAGTCTGAACCGGTTTGCGTTGTGCCGGGCGAGGAGGCGTGCCTGCCAGCACAACATGCCACACAGGCTTCCATCAGTTCGGACATGCCTCACCATCGCTTACGGTCCTTTCCCAAATCCGATCGGTTATGGTTTCGAGAGCGGCCTTTTTCGAGCCTCCCGTGTTCAAAGGTACGCTCATCCGGCGTGCGGGTGTCTTTGCCATTACTCTCGTCTATTCAGTCCCCCTCCCCGCCTCTTTTATATTCTTGACCTCCGCCCTCTTGTCCCACCTGGGGCCTCCCAGCACTGCGTTCTTCGTGCTTTTTATTCTGTCAATCCTGTAGCCTTCGTAAACTATCATGGACTACGACTCGTACGATGCCGTTCTTCACTGGGTATTCCGTTCGGTATGTACGGTTCGGTGTCCATGCCTGCTGGCATGCTCTAACCGCCCCATAGACACAAGGCGACGCTTGGTTCAAGCCATCAGAAGAAAACATCGCAGTAGGTGTCTGCCTGCGAGTTGAACCAGGCTACTTTCGTGTCTTCCCCTACGAAAACCCGTATCTGGCCCCCTTCGAGGCGGCCGTACGAGCCCTCAACCCTTTAGTTGCAGTCAAATTACGCACTGCCGCTGTCCACTCTGCATTTACCCTCGTGTAAGCATTACCTATCTTCGCTTGATAACACTGATTTATTCATCGGTGACGTCAGGCCAGAGGATGCAAGTGGAATCTCTCTGGATTTTAACACACGGATACAGATCCTTGATTCCATGAACCATCTCCCAACGGCCGATAAGGAACAATGTGCAGCTTTCATTGTAAGTCCACGCTCCCAAGAAGTGTCTACTAATCCCCCATTTCTGGCTTTAGCGCGACGAACGTGTCTTTGTGGTATGGTCTGACAGCCTCGAGCATATCGTCCCTCAGTGCAAAGAGTTTGACGAGAAGCTCATGAAACTGATCTGGCGCTCGCGATCTGCTCTCATTGGGACATCCTCGCTCATTGGGACCAACCCATCTTCCCTCTCGCCCTCCGTAGCTGGTTCCAACATTAATTTAACGGAGAGGACCCAGCCTACTCAGAATGGGTCCCCGACGCCTGGCCCCTCAGAGAGTGAGAAGGAATCACCACCACCACCTCCTCCACGAAAGCGCGGCTTTTGGAGTTGGAAATTATCAGAGGCCAAGTCCGCCCCTCCAAAGCCTGATGAGGAAAAGGCGAACATAGGCCCTTCAGCACGTCCGATACGATTGTTCGCCCCTGCTTACAATGGCTTGGGCGCCGCCCTGTCTTTTTGTGCGTACAGCTTAAGCTATCCTGTCTTGTTAAGCTTTTAATTGACTTCTAATATTAGACTTCATTGGCAGTGGCGTAGGCATGCTCTTGTCAGAGTTTCGTCTCGATCAAAGTTACATGCGCTTCGCGTTGCTCGCCACTGCGCCGTTCCTCTTCTGTGTCGGCTTGGTGAGTTCTTTCTAACTGACGATTGTTACCATGTTCAACTAGCCACTAGTTCTTTGCTCTTCAAGTCGTCGCAAATGTATCATATGCGTAAGCACCCTACTTTGTTCTGGCTTCGAAACACGTGCTCGAACTTATGATCCCCCTAGCATTGGTCCTGTTGCTCAGTTTCATGAAAACTCTCGTTACTATTCAGGCATCAAACCGAACCCCAATCCTGAACTCGATGCTCATTTACCCTCAAATCACAATCGAAATGCCAGTGTACAAGGAAAGTCTGGAGGAGACCATGTAAGCCTTTCGTCGTCATCGTCACTGATATCTATCTACATAATCTCTTAGTGCCCCCTCCGTGTATTCTCTCAAAAAGGCAATGCAGAGCTATGCTAGACAGGGAGGGACGTCTGCGATTTTCATCCATGATGATGGCTTGCAATTGATCTCTGAAGCGGAGCGGGATAAGCGTATCAACTTTTACGCTGATCACAATATCGGCTGGGTAGCACGACCCCCGCACTCCAACGAGCCCAACGGGTTCAAGCGAGCGGGTCGATTTAAGAAGGCATCCAACATGAATTATGGCCTCCGAGTCAGTACATATTACCTTTTCTACTTGCCAATGTTTCTCATGGTCCCGTAGCTGTCTTTGATGATGGAAAAACACCTTCAAGCATTAGAAGCATCGGGTGAACTGGACGGCGAAAGGGGCCAGCCGTTATTGGAGGACAAGGCGCTCGATCTCGCCGTCGAAGAGATGTACAAAGAGACTGGAAAACAGTGGGAACCTTGGGCACATAACGCCAGATCGCTTCGGCTTGGAGAAATCATTCTCTTGGTTGATTCCGACACTGTCGTCCCCGAGGACTGTTTAAGGGATGCGGCACGCGAACTTGCAGAAAGCCCAGAAGTGGCCATCATCCAGCACGAGTCTGGTAAGTAGCCCCGTCACAGGACGTCAAGCTGCCTAACTTTATCCCAGAGGTCATGCAAGTGGCCCATCATTATTTCGAGAATGGAATAGCCTATTTCACGAGGCGGATCAACAAATGTATTTCCATGGGGTGTGCCAATGGCGAAGTGGCTCCATTTGTCGGACACAACGCTTTCCTAAGATGGTCGGCCATCCAAGACGCCTCCTTTGTCGATCAAGATGGCGTGAAGAAGGTCTGGTCAGAATCGAACGTATCCGAGGACTTTGACATGGCTTTGCGGCTTCAGGTAATGTTGAGCCCAAAAAAAACACAATCAATGTCATGGCTAAATTCGAACCATAGCTCAAAGGGTATATCATCAGATGGGCAACTTACTCTGAAGGCGGCTTCAGGGAAGGTGTATCCCTAACCGTCGACGATGAACTCAATCGTTGGCAAAAGTACTTCTTATGGTATAAATATATTTCTATACTTATATTTACCGAAGCGACATGAATACTCAAAAATATCATAGGATGTAACGAACTCATATTCTACCCTCTCGCGCAATGGTGGAGAAGGGGCCCTATCAACAAGCAGCTCCGCACGTTTATCTGGTCCGCCGCTCCCGTCCACTACAAGCTCAGCATGATGTCCTACATGTTCTCGTACTATGGCCTCGCCGCATCCGCCGCGCTCTCCGTGTTGAACTATTTGCTCCTCGGTCTAGCTGTCGACGTGGACGGCTACTACCTGCACAGTTTTGAGGTCTGGCTCGCCTGTACCGTCGTCTTCATCGGCGCCGGCAACGTCGGCTACACGTTCCTTGAATACCGCCTCGGCAGACGCGACCTGATTTCCGGCTTTGTCGAAAACTGCAAATGGGTGCCTTTCTTGTAAGCCGTTTTCTGTTTTTTTTTTTTCAGGGGAATCTGCGTTCCTTGATGACGTCTGACATTGCTTGCCAGCTTCTTTTTCTTCGGCGGCTTGAGTATACATCTAACCACCGCGGTCCTCGCACACATGTTCTCTTACAATATGACTTGGGGGGCTACCAAGAAGGTCAGCTCGTTTGTTCCTTATCACTTCTACAGCAATTTTTTTTCTAAATAAAAAAATCCCGCGCCTACAGGAGGTCGAGCGTTCCAACTTTTGGCTTGAAGTTCCGAAGATTGTCAAACGCTTTTGGCTGGCCATCCTGTTCAGCATCCTTGTGTTGGCCATGGTTGCCGTCCTGTCTACGACTCTGGTTCCCCTGGGATGGAGAATACCCCCTGTAGCTTGGGCCGTCATATTCCCTCTCATGTACGTCAGCCCCTCCCCATTTTTATTATTAATCGTTGCAAAATATATCGTCTCAACGTTTAACCTGACAGAATCGTCGCAGCGGGTCACCTGTTGTTCCCTGTGAGTCATTCTCGGGATCTAACCCTTTCTGTTTCTGTCCTGACGCCAAATGTATGCTTAGATTGTATTGAATCCCTGGCTCATGATATTCTCTTATTAAACTTATTTTCTCACTCTGGAATAGTCTTGTATTATCTTACCCAACATTTTCACACACGCTTTCATTTTTCCACGGACATAGCCGGCCGTTGTCTCCATATCTTGGTTATCAGCTAACGGACGCGTTCTTGTGTTGATACACTCGATTCCTGTTTTTTAATCATTATTCTTTTTACCTTTTGGGTAACGTTTTAGATCGATGTCTCGTTCACCCATTGGTAACCGTGTATCGCTAATAAAAAAAAGGGTCGCCTACTACACCTCAACTCGTGTCCGTGATTTTTATCAAATTCCGAGCAAGTGGTTGTGGCGCCTTGATCCCCGTTCGTTTCGAACAGCGAGCCGGACCAGTCATCACCGCACACCACCCAGAAAATGATATATTGCATATATGTATATAGCACAGGCCGCGGCTTTATTGCGGTAGTTTCAACGGGCTAGATTCACCGCCGGCACCCGATAAATAATTGACAGCGCTGTTGCTTTTGAAATCCAGATGTTGGCACAGCACGAGGGGAAAAGCATGAATAACGTAAAACGTTCGTGTCCAAATAACTACCAACATGTCCATTTGTATCGAAAAATACCGTAGGTGTCCTAGCAGCTCACTACTATAGTACTGCTCCATTTTCCTTACACAATTCTAAATTCCAGGGTGAGTAAACCCGGGGAGGTTCGGCCAAAGTCCTAGCCGAGAAGGATCACCGCCGATTCGAACCCATTGAGAGTGGGAAGGTGTGGGTCCATCCAAAATGAACAGTTGGAACCAGCCTGGTGGCGATACGTACGAATTTGGGGGTGCTGTAATCGTACATGTCGTTCCTGCGCAAGAGAATGCAGGGAAGAGGGTTCTTGCACCCATCGCGTTGCCGTGGGTACTTGATGTCGCTGTAAAAGAGGAGTCAGCACTAGGTCAACGATATCCGGAATATCACGGACCCCCTATCAATGAAACGCGCATAGTTGCGGTTGTCCCTTGGAAAAGTTTGACGTTCGTTATCTGATATTGGCCACCGTAGGACCAGTCATAGTTCGGCAGGGTAAACTTTGGCTGAGTCAAGCCCGAAGCGAGGTAGGGAGGAACGTAGACCTGGAATGTCCATTTAGCAGGATGACAGAAAAGAGAATATAATGACTACCTCGATGCGGTATTCTTCGGGGAATTTTGGATCTTGAGGATCAGAGCCGGAGATAAGAACGCGACCATCGGGGAGCAACGTGGCCTCAGAATGGTACATTCGGGCGACAATGGTGTTGTTCAGAATAGAGAAACGTTGACCAAGGGGTTGAGTGGGGTCAAACAATACCGCGTTCAAGTTGGGGTAGTTCGCAAGACCGAAACCTGCAGTTCCTTGGAATGCACCATTCAAAATCATCATCGTTCCATCGGGGAGATTGACCATGCAAACTAGCACACGTTTCGAGGGCTAAAAGTTGTTCAGCACAATAGATTACAAAAGAAAGAGAGCTGCAACTAACCATGCGCTCCAATGTCCATGTGGGGTTCCCAACGTCAGGCTGTATATGAACGCAGTTGTCGAGGGCAATCCCTGCACCGGGAGTTGAGCCACCGCAAAGCATGACTCGCAAAGGATCCGTGTACGGAGCATATTGAGGCCACGGCATCATAGTGCCTGACGATCAAGTGAGTATAATTCATACAAAAAGGAGAAGCAGATGTACCTGCGAGTGGATAGTTTCGCCCACCGAGGACTGGGAATCGTCAGTCACGCGTCCCGCATATTTCTTTTTTTTAGACCACGTACAATTGTTGACAGCAGCAGGGCTGTTTGGTAGAGTCTTGATAGTACGGAAAGTACTCTGGTCGAGAATCCTGGCTTCATTGTAGTACGCTAATCCATACTTTAGATACCATCACACATCACGAAAATGTAGTCTTACCAACAAAGAGACCACCGCTTGGCAAAACGATAACAAATGGATACAGGTTGAAAGGGTCTGTTCGCTGCAACCAATCGAGGTAAACCGTCGTCTTTCCACCGGGAGGTCTCGGCAGGAGTTCCAAACTGGGTACAGGGATGTCGTTACTTCCTCTTTCACCGCCAATGACCAGAATGGTCCCATTAGACAACAAGGCCGCACTAGGGTACCAACGGCCACTCTACCAAGGCATGAGCACCTCTTAACGTTGGCAAATAAAAAAAGGAACTAACTTGAAGACTAAGCTCATGCCAGTTTTCCTCCCAGTCATTAGTGGAATTGACACCTGGACCACCGTCTGGCGTGTATAACCGGACACCGAAAGTCGAGTCCAAAGACCAGCCGCCGACGTTGATCTGACGCGCAGCTTTGTCGGGAAGAATCAAACTTCCGGAACAGAACACATCCGTCTTTAAATTCATCGTACGCCATGCCGCAGCAAAGTTGGAAACTAGACTGAGATCGAGTTCGTATGCTCCCGTGGAGTTCGGGGGACTAATAGCAACATGAATTCATGGCTTCGTATCCGTAACTTGAGAGCCTACCCAGTGCCGTGCTTCTCGAGGAAGGTAACCTTGTTATTTTTACCGACGGTCGCTAGCAAAGGGACGACAACACTGCGCATCGGATCAGTTACATCCCCTGTTTCCTCAAATCAAGACATACCCGGGAACTACGCGTGAAGACAGATCGTCATTTCATCCAGTTTGAATTAATCAATTGCTTACCGAAGAACTAAGAAAACACATGAATCAGTCTTGATTTCGTGAAATCAAAATAATGCGCACCTGATACCAGCCAGTAACAGCTGGAGTATGCCAAACGTTCATTACACCATTCCATTTGTATAGCGTCAGCCTATTTCCGGCACCGCAATAATGGTAAGGATCGCCAGGGCACACCATGTTGCATTGGCTTTCGGGGACGAATGTTCCCGCCGATATGTTACTCTCGTCGCCGCAGTCTGCATGGACATCATTGACTATGTTCAAGTCCAACTTGAAAGAAAGGCTTACAGCACTCTTCTCCATACTAACTCGCTGTTAGTCACATCAACTTTGCTGATACATACGGAAGGACACACCTCGACTCCGGAAACGGGGTATCCAAACGCCGCACATCGATTCGCGCACGCGACGGCAGAGTTGTTTGTAGTCCAGATGATCTGGTACGGCAGGAGGTGTGGGCCGCCAGGTTCTCTAAAAGTGAACTTGAATAATCACGAGCCTTGGATCAACAGGAATGCGCTCACAAAAGACATCCAGCGTACGACCATTTACCAGGAAGACCCGTTTTCTGAGTGACCGGAACAGGCAAGGCAGCAAATGACCTCATCGACGAATAGACAGACAGGCGGTTCGGACCACCGCAAGCTTCTCTTTTGGGGGATCAAAATCGTGTTTCACGGTCGAAGCAAGAAAACTTACGATGGGTTGCCAGCACATGGCTTATTACAGTCGGCTTCGGGTGCCTGAACGGCGCCATTAACCAATTCAGTTCCACAATCTGTATCATCATCATCCGTGAGTGAACATCCATTTGCAAGGGATAGTTTCACGTACAGCATTCCGCTGAACAAAAAAGCATAATGTCAGGACAAGCCATAGCATATAGTAATGGAAAGGAGCATACCGCCATACTCCATGCCTGCGACAGTGTAGTTCTGATTCTGGTTTTGGCAAGCCGCGATACATGATTCCACCGTATTAGTGGCACTGCCTCCAAGGCCGGTAAGGAGCACACGACCAAAAGCATTGTCACTACATGGTTGCATTAGCGGGATATGAGGTCACATAGTCCACGTACACCCAACATGCGTTGTACGTCCATGTACCAGGGAGACCAGTAAGTACCGGCGACAATCCCGGAGCAGGAGGTCCACCGCCACCACCACCACTTGAGGGTATAGTACCCGTGTAATTATAGACGTTAAGCCTATTCGGGCCACCGCAATACTCGGAACTGTTCCCTGCACAGACCATATTACAGGAAGAGGCAAGCGTGGAAGCTCCAGCATTCACGATAGCATTGGCACAATCTGTGCATCACGCGTCGATCGTGTTAGAGCAATCAACCGAGGGAAGACCAGACTTACAGCATTCACTAGAAGGAGTTACTATTAAGGTTCTCACGAATTACATCATTAGTGAACTCACTTGGCGTATTCAGTCCCAGCCAGGGAGTAACCTGCATCCAAGCATGCACTCGTACACTTTGCGTTCGTCATTGCTCCAGTGACACCAATCCCATTTGGAAGAGCGCGCCCATTAACATTGTCCCTTAATGCGAAGATTAATCTCAAGTAAGCTTGTCCGTGAAACATGGTTTTGCTTACGCATAGCAACCGAGTGAAGTCCAATTACCAATTTGAGGGGTAATCACAGGTTGCGCGGGCAGAGAACCAGCAGCCGTGTTCGTGTTGTTGTAGACATTGAGCCTGTTGGGGCCACCACAAAACTCAGAACTATTTCCGGCGCAGACCATGTTGCAGTCCGAGGCTGTGGCTGACGCACCCCCATTTGCGACGGAACCACCACAAACTATGAATTAGTATGAATTAGATAATGGTAAGTTAGTTCATTTAAGATGATCCTCACAGCATTGACTAAAATAAAGCCATCGTCAGGGGTTTCATGTATGATATTAAGCTAGGCAACGTACGTAGCATATTCAGTTCCGGCCAAGGGGTAACCAGCATTCGCGCAGGCCGCTGTGCATAGGGCATTCGTCATGGGACCTGAGACGTCCACCTCATTCGGAAGTGCGCGGCCATTAACGTTATCACTTGGGAAACGAATCAAAATTTTTGGCAAATGGAAGGACACGTTCGTTCTTACGAGTAGCACCCAAGGGAAGTCCAAGTTCCTATCTGCGCAGTTATGACGGGTGGTGTCGCGGGTTGTGCGCCGGTCCAGAAAAAATTCAGACGATTCGGCCCTCCGCAGGGCTCATTCTCATTGCCGTTGCACGCCATATTACAGTCCGTCGATGTTGCATCGTGGCCGCCATTCATAATATTGTTGCCACAGTCTGCAAAGAAAGTGTGTTGAAATGATGTTAAACCAATTCGTCATCAGCTCCTTACAGCATTCAGCCTGAAATCCATACTTTAACTCTGAAGAAGACATGTCGGACATGCGAAACACGTACCGCGTATTCGGTTCCAGCATATATGAAATTGTTCGCGGTGCAGTAATTGAGGCAGTTTTCAATGGTCATGTTGCCACTGGTGTAACTGGCGCCAGTGAGGGTGCGGCCACCACTCACATTATCCCTGGCACAGACCGTCAGAAAGAGCGAGCAAGGCCCATGATTAACATACGCGTAGCACCCTTGAGAGGCCCAAGTTCCGGGTAGGGAGGAAGGTATGGTCTGACGCTTCACCAGACTAGCACCAGCCTAGACGATGGCTCGTCTAGCGCATTAAAAAAATTTGGGGGTGGTGTGCTTACAGGTGCTAGAGCAAGGGCCGAAGCCAATAGGAGCGTCTGTAACGCAACCATGGTGCCGGTTGAAGGAACTGTGCAAGAAGCATCATTTTATATCATGGCGGGAAGGCCTCTAGATTCGGACTCCGTGCCTGTTGGGCCTCCGGCCAGGGTTGCTTCATTTACACTTTACGTGAGCGCTTGTGAACGCATCAGACAAAATGGAAATAGTACCTTCCGTGGTTGCATGCTTGTTCGGCTTCAATCTGCTCGGGCTGTGCCTGTCATATGATGAAGAAATGTAGCAGGATCATGTATTGATGAGTTCCACACTGTCAGACCAAGGAATAGGGAATTAGGCATCATCGGGGGGGTCGTAATCCCGAAAGTGTGTTTAGCGGTGGGCATATGCTTGTCTTTCCTGGAAACAAGTTCATCATATGGCTCAACCCTTGCCACGATGCATAGATAGAACGGTCCAAACCGAACTTGTGTTGTCGTTGAAACCGATCGTTCTATCGCCGAGTAGTCAATAGACATCCCAAACCAGCATCAGTGCGTTACGGCTTCAACAGACCGTCAGGGACGTCCCCGATGCATTGGGTCTGCATGTGTATCAACTACCTAAGGCAGGCTATATTAACGTACAGCCAGTAAAACTCACAAAGCCGAACCAGGATATATGCGCAAGGGCTGCACGGGACGCGCATGCGGGCCGGAAATCTCGGGAAGCTTGGCGGCGTGCTAGTGCGCACTGTAAAAGCAAGGCCGTCCTCGGCAAGCAGGTCGCGCGCAGAAAGATGACTAAGCAACAGGCGCCGAACTCTAAACACAAAAGGGCGTGCAGAGAGGGACGCACGGTGCAGGCAAGGCGCAGACGCTGGCAGAAAGGAGCGAAGGGCCGGTGCAGGCAGAACCAGGAGACAAGAGGCACAAAGAGAGGATAAACATTGGGGTTGCCTTATTGCGCAGCGGCGTCGGGGTTGGAATTGTCACTTACGCTCTCAATTTTTCCTCCTCCGCAAATCTACTGGACGGTGAGCCAACTTTATATCCCGATCCAAAACTTTATTGCTGTGGCTCATCATCATCTCTCCTCCCGCCATGGACAGCCCGCCCCATGTCTGGCCCCCAGCCGCCAAGCGCCCACCAGCCCGCCACCACATGGTCCGAGCCCCCCTGGTGCGGCTGGATAGCAACCACCGGTGACGCTCTCCTCATTCTCGAGGCTGCCCGTCGCGGTCTTATTCCACGTGTCACCCGTCGCCTGGTCGACTCGGAGCGCAAGATGATCACCTCTGGCTCCGTCTTCGTCTTTGACGAAGACGAGAGCGGTATCAAAAGATGGACCGATGGCTTTTTCTGGAGTCCAAGCAGGATCCTGGGCAACTTTCTCCTTTACCGCGAGACAGATAAACGCGGTTCTACCAGCAGAGGATGCCGATCGGATTCCTGTAATGATGGCGATGTCGCCAAGGACACTCAGGCGCTCAGTCGCCCCAAATCAGACACGCTCATCATCGACAAGGCTCGCGAACGGTCGCTACGCGGTAGCCTAACGAATAGCGACAAGTTTAAACCTGACGGGCTTATGAAGAAGGTTTATTGTTTCTGATATCCTTGATAACCTCTCACCTATTCTTAGACCTTCTCATTGACAATTGGGGGTGTTGCTCAGCATTTAGTCTCCTATTACAAAGTGGAAGATGTCGAAAGCGGCCGTTTGCGATCCCCCTCATCGCTCCCAGAACTGGCGTCGCTGGACATTAGCCCAGAATATCTTGACAAAACTCACTTCAGGAACCCTCCAAAAGTTGAACTTGGCCCGGATGGTGTCCTGCGATATCGTGGAGAAGCGGATGACATCGATACGTCACCTCCACTCCTGACCGCACCGCTGTCAGGTTTGCCACTCCTTACGGATGGGCGGGCAACCGACGGTGCCTCCAGTACCGTCAAACGTGGCAGACGCTATGAGCCCTTTTGTTCTTCTCCTTCCATTCCCAAGCGATCGCGTAAGCACACGAAAAGTTCTCCTGAGGCATCGTCATCAGGGGAAACGTCTCACGAGAACATGACGCCTCCCGCTACCCAATCTTCCGCCAGTTATCAGGAACCTAACGTGTCAACAACGGCACCGCATGCTCATTACGCACCTTATGGCGTGTCCTCTTACTATCAGATCCCAGGATATCCCGTTCCCCATCCGCATGTATTCTCTTCCGGCCCTCCTCCGTACCCCCCCAGCGCTGTACCGCACCAAGGACCGGTTCAGTATCCTGCATATTCAGGTACCAATGGATCTAACAACGCGGGGCATGAACAAACACAATATTATCCGTATTATCCTCATCCATCATATTCTGGATACCCCGGAGTAGCTTGGCCATATGTGAGCTACCCTCCCCAGCCTCTGCCTCATATGGCTCCTCCTCCCCCACTACCTGAAGAAGACAAAGCCGATGCGAGCAAAGATGATACAGAAAGTGGGCTTGACACGTAACAAAATCGCGCTGTGTTTTTTTTTTTTTGATTGTTCCGTCATGCATTCCTCGCTTTGCAAATTGATGTATTGTGTCCTGGTCGCAGTCTGTTTGTTTTGTAAAACGGTGTATATTGTACGATGCTGTATCATACGTCACTGAAATCCGCGGCGTTTGTAGCCGAGTATTCATAACAAACCCGATGATGTCAACGACAGTCAGTGTTATGCTTATCGTTGGCCATTCGTCCTGCGCTTCTGTTGCTCCTTAGCGACGTTTTCGGCGGCAAGCTATCCCCATCAACGGCTGACCGAACAAGTACTAGCGAAGTGGCACGAGGGCTGCACGTAGTCACGAGTCTTCTTATATACCCTTGAAACCGTTTGCCAGCCGCAACTGTTGATCCCACATGCCAGCCAGCCTGGGCGATGAGCAGAGACGCCTGCACGACGCATACCACGCTGACACGGCTTTGAATGGGCAGCCGTCCGATGCCGGGATACGCCTCAGTCTCGCCATCCTCGAGGCCATTGAGAAGCTCGGTCTGGTACGTGCTGTCGACCCTGCTTCTACTTCGATTGCTGACGAGCGCCGCTCCCCGTAGTCTGTCGCAGACCTGGTCCGTGAGCCCGTGATTATGCCCCCCGAAGTAGACGATTCGCTACCTCTTACGCACTACTTTATATCGTAAGTCGTCACCGCGCACGGCCTCTCTACTTTGACGTACGGGGGCTTGTGTCGTACAGTTCATCGCATAATACCTATCTGCTCTCTCGTCAAATCTTTGGTCGGTCTTCTCCGGCCTGTTATACCCATGTGATTGACAGAAAATGTCGTTGTGTCGGTGCGCATTTGTCAATTTTACTGGGTGACCGTGGTTAGTGACGTGTTCACGAATGGGCTCAGAAATCGACGTGTGGCCGGCCAAAGATGGACCAATTGTGACGCATGGTCATACGTTCACCAAGGGTGTGTCGTTTGAAAGCGTATGTATTGCGATAGGGCAGGCCATTCAAGACGGAGATTGGCCTCTTTTTGTTAGTCTGGAATGCCACGTGGGTGTGGATGGTCAGGAAGAACTCGTTCAAATAATGAAAGATGCTTGGAGGGAAAGGCTAGTCCATGGAGCGCTCGAAGGCATTGATGATGATAAGATTTCTCCCCGAGATCTGAAAGGAAGGATCGTATTGATGGTAAGTCAGGAAATGACTGATGCAATACATTGGGACTTGTTGATTTTCCAGGTTGAATATTACCCTCCAATTAATCCCGAGGCGGATCTGGATGCAGATAATTCTTCTGGTTCTTCACCCACGAGTGCTTCACCCACGCAGCATGATGAGGAGATGGTTATGAACATTTTATGGCCTGGGCACAAAGAGCAGCCAGATCACAAGCGAATTTCAGAGACCCTCGCAGAGTACGGTTACTATGCACGTAGCATGAAACCAAATAAAGGCTGGGAAAATCAGTGTACGTCTCTGTCCTTGCGCTCTTGTCACTCGAAGCAAATAACTCGTGTAGACATCACGGATCCAAGGCATGTTGTCATCAACATATCCGAAGGGAGCTGTGGCAAGCTCCTCTCCAAGCCAGCTTTGGTACCGCTCCTCGTTAACCACTCTCAGCAATTTATCAGGCGCATATATCCAAACGGAAGGCGCGTCGATTCGTCCAACTTGGAGCCCTTGCGTTTCTGGCGCAGTGGAGCGCATATAGCATCTCTCAATTGGCAAGTTTTCGATCACGGTATGCAAATTAATGAAGCCATGTTTGTCGGAACGGAAGGCTGGGTGGTCAAGCCCTCCTACCTGACTGGTGATGCCATGAGTGAGGGTGGAATTGTCAAATTCGAACTGGAAATTGCCGGAATCAGTTCTCGTCAGTCCTATCTCCTTTTGCACAGAACGACAGCCAGATTTGACGCGTGTCACAGTGCCGTCGCCTAATGGCAAAAGCGGAAAGTCCTTCTCGACGCACCTAATAGCGAAGCTGTTCCACTCGGGCCGGGAAATGCATTGGCGCACTCAGTCGGTCAATGTAACTGATAAACCAAACATTGGCAGTGATATTATGTGGAACGAGCAAGTCAGCTGGGATTTCGGTCTGGACGAGCTTGCGTTTGTTTTGTAAGCACCCTTGCGTTTGTTTTGTAAGATAGACTGTTTTAATCATCAACCTGGCAGGCTCACAGTTGTGGAGGACGGAGTCGGCCCAAATGACAAGCTCGCGTTCTTTTGTGCTCGTATTAATCATCTACAGCAGGGCTGGAAGCTGGTGCACATGCTCGATCCGCATGGCAAAGACTCGGGGTCCATGCTATTGGCAAGATTTTCTATTAGCCCATTGAGCTAATTTGACAGAACAAGAGAAAATGATGGATTAATGGTACAATATTTTCTTCTAAATGTTTCGAATGATGATGTCCCGCGGCCACATTCATAAAAATATTATCGGAGCCGGGTCGAAGAGAGCCTGAATAGAATGACATGTGAAAGAGATAGTGGAGAATCTTATCTGAGGTCAGTCAGGTTGCCACCTGCCGCCTTTTCGATGCCTTTGAGCATCTTTTCGAGCCGAGCATCTGTCTCGTCGCGAGCTTGCTCCCGACCTCTGCGAGACGATCCAGCTCTGGGTTCCTCCTCATCGACGTCGGCCTCTGTCCGATCACCAATCATAACTTCAGCGACAAACTTGGCTACCGCCTTCTCACCGACTTCACAGTAGGCTCTGGGACCCCAGCGCCATTGATACACAATGCCCTCTTCCTCATCCTGAGCCTGCGTGGCAATGCGACCACGTTTGTGACCTTTGCTCTTTGCCTTTGTGTCTCCGATTTGTTCTGTGTCGATATAATGTTGTCGCATAAGCGTTGAGAGATACTGATCGATTGGGATCACTTTTTGGGTAGAAAGGGCGCTAAGCGGAATCTCTCCCCCGCTGGATAATCGGAGACGCTTGAGGCTCGCGCGCAAATCCGCTTCGTGGTGCCGTTTTTGAGCGTTTCAACATCGAGTTGTGTGAAAGAGGCTTACTGTCTGGAATAACGCGGCCGTTCACCAAGATGAGCGCGAGTATGACATACAGGATGCCGATGGGGCCCGGTTGCTCACCCCGGCTCCATGAAATGATACTCCCATAATACCGAGGTGTGTACCCACCCTCTGAAAACTCGTCGTCCTCGTCTTCAGATGGAGCCTCCTTGGCTTCTTCCTCATGTATCTGCTCGTCTGTCTGTGCAGCCATCTCTATCAAGCGAGGGTCGAGGGTGGAGCGCAGTATGTATGTCTTGGATCCGGAGGCGGTGGCTACAGAACGCGAGATGAAAAATCTTGCAGGAATTGTGAGGAAACGCTTGGGAAATACCCTTTTTGCGTATGCCCGCAGCCTTCCGTGTTTCGTCAAGTTCTTCATCCATATCGTCCACGCTCTGGTTGATGCTCGCACGCGTCGGCAATTCGACGAGTTGCAGCCCAAAGGTCTTGTTTAGCGACTCATTCGCGTGCTGATGAACCCGGTTAAACAATCGCGTGTTAGAGCCGAGAACTAGCGTGTCATTGTCAATGATTTATATTCGCGACGTGTGAAGGCATGGTACCTTTTTTCAATATATCGTCGCGACGTAGGACGGTGCGGCGCTGCTCGCAAAAAAGCGCGAGACGTACAAGGTCCGCGGATTTTCGAAGAACTTCCTGCAAGGTAGTTTATCGCTGACTGAGAGAGATCACGAGCATGACTGGGGCTCACGGATTCGGCGCTTCCGACGGTATCTTCATCCATGTTGACGTCTCCTTCTTCCCTTCCCTGTTCGTCGTTTTCCGCGTCTTGGATCAAGGGAGCCTGACTGGGGCCAGGCCGGTTGTGTCTTCTGGTGGAATACCTCTGTGAACGCGTAGGAGCCATCGCTCTTTGAACCTGAACCCCCACCTTCCCGTTTAGGATTTGCTGCCATGGCCCCGCCGAAGCGAGGTCGTGGTCGAGGACGAGGCTCTGCCTCACCCTCTGTGGCCCCTCCTCCCCCCCAGACGGTTCAGGAAGCAGAAGATGATTCTTCTTCGGAGCTCGACGATGCTTACACCGACCCTACGCCTCACCCGGAAGACCCCTATGATAGGGCCTTCCAGCAGAGATATGCCAGTGAGGGAGCTGCCTCTGCACTCTACGACCCGGAAATAGACCCCGACGAACTATCGTCCTTCTGCTACATGGCTCTGGAACATGCTCAACACGCCCTTCAAAGGTTCAACTCCATCCCTGCTGTGGGACTGTTTCAATTGGACTCGTTGCTTGTTCTGTTGCAGCATAAGCTTTGCCCTACCCCCGCCCATACAACAGCTCCCCCCACAGCTCAAGGGGTGCCCAGTGTGGTTTTAGCACCATCCACACTGCTATTGCAGATGACTACGGGGGACTTTGCTCCCCCTGCCACTGCTACTCCAATGACTCTGGGTGGTCTCATGGTCCCCCCCCCCAGTCACCCCTTCCCAAATTGGCTCTCTGTCTTTGCCACATTTTCATCCTGCTACCCCAGCTGGTGCAGGTGTACCCCAACGTGTTACACACATGCCCCCCCAGCCAGGCAGTGCCAGACTCCCAGGCAGGTCCTATGCATGTGCACCCAACTGCTGTTCCCCAGACAGCCCCACCCACAATCCCTCTTCACTCCAAACTGACGATTTCTACCACTACAAAACGTGTGAAGTCCTGCCTGAGTCAAGGTGTGAAATCCAACAAGGTAGTGCTATGTCCTGCAGGGGACAACACTTCCGCAAGACCACCAGCCCTGATGGTGCTGGCTGCTACCTCATTGGAGACCAACCGAATGGTCTCTGCTTCCTGGACTCTACATGGCGACTTTGAAGTTATTCTCAAGAACCCCCCTTCTACATCGGATGTTGACTGCTTGACTGTTGCCTTGCACACAGCCACTTCCAGGGAAGTCTCTCGATTGGGATGCCCCACCACCTCATCAATCAAATTCCTCCATGTCCCTACCTCCCACCCAGATGGGACTGGATTTACCAATGTGGACGCCCTCACCTGCATCACTGCCCACCCAAAATGGGCTGATGTGGTCTTTTACAAACCCCCAACTTTTGTTTTTCCAAAGAAGACGGGACATGTCGTCCCTCTCTCAGGCACCATTAAATGTGAAATCTTCAATGACCATGTGGGTTCCAGAGCCCGGCAACTCCTACAAACTGACATATCCTTCATTGGGACCCCACGCATGTGCACAACCGTGGACAATGGACAAACCCACTCCGCAATGCAGAGTCTGCCTTCGATGGGGACACACCTCTCACCGGTGTGTCTCCTGTGTTCCATGGTGCGCTTTTTGTGCCAGCAACCACCCTTCAGCAGCACATGATGCCATGGCTGCTGAAAGCGATTCCCCTCTAGCCCTGAAGTGTCTCAACTGTGATGGCAATCACTCTGCCATCTCCTGAGCCTGCCCATTCTATAAGGCCCGCTTCACCCCCAAACCACTGGCTGCCTTGGAAGCCCAGTGGCTAGACCGTGTCTGCTCCCACTGACTCATTAGATCTCGCCAGCATGCCAATGCACGCCCAATTCATTGCTTGCCCAATCCCGCGGGAACCTCTTAAGGTTCCACACTAGTCGTCCGTAGTATGAGTGTGGGGATAGATCCCACCATTTTTACATATAAGCTTCCGGACCCCCAAACCTGGCTTTGCCTTTCCCGTACAAGATAGCTACGATTACCTTGTCTTCCCCATTACAAAGGGGTACGCTACACATAGGTCGGCTTGACCAATACATATCCATTTAAAAAAAAAAAAAAAAAAAAAAACGCGTAGGAGCCATGTGTGTCACACTGTGACGTCACGCATTCGTTTTTTTGAAAAGTATATTCGAGAGAACTTGTTGGGAATGAGTGAGCATCGGATATGTAGATGTATTTATGCCTCGGCAGCGTAAAACGTCGGCCGGGAGAGCAGGAGCGACGGAACGACAGGGGATCGGGCGTGATTACATACGCGTGTCCTGTATTCCCACAGTGGTATGCAGTGCACCCTTCGACTCTGAACGGCGCTGAATTAGTGCACTCCGAGTGATCGCACCACTAACAGTCAAAGTACCTGATTAGTTCTGAATAGTTCACACCTGTCAAATTTACTATGTAAAATGCACACCCCAACCTCCCTCAGTCACCGAAGGCTGAAATACGAGCCGGCCCGGATTTGCATATAACCGTGGCCACGACATGAGGTTGCATGCAGGTTCGGTGCGTCAGCCGAAATTGTTCTAAATGAATGATTTATGTAAATGGGTAACCTCCCAACGCTCCACGTCAGAATTCGATAGCCCACGACCAGGCTCGGAAAAAGGAGTTCAGCGTTATGCCTGAATCAGCCTGATCGCCGCGGGCGGGTAGTCTATCAAGAAGCAAGTAACTTGATTCACTTAAAGGATCTCCAGAGCGCTTTTCCACTGTCCCCCACATCGGGAAACTCAGAATCACTGCACGCGCGGTTGCCGCCGCGTAGAGTTCCGCAGTCAGTTGATCGCGCTAGTGCAGCAGATGAAGGATGGGCACCAGCTTACCCTGGTGTTGTTCACAGGGTCCCAGAAATCCTCATCCGCAGAGCAACCTGACGAGGCTTCACAACGGGTTCTTTCCTCTTCGCTTCGTTTGTCAAGACTTGCGGTGGCCACAATGGACGCAGACAGTGGGCCTTGAGCGTCGTATCTTGTATTATGCCCACACTTGGCATATTTTTTGAAGTACAAACAATCACTCCGAGTTACATGAATCACTCCACTGTTTCACCCAGCACAATGCTCAAATAACTGTGTCCTTGCGGCTTGGTCCTGTGAAGCAAGATTCAGCATATCTGCACCCATGACACAATTACTTACACGACACGGTCTTGCGATGTCGACGCGCCATGCCCCGATGGTATAGTGTTGTGCGCACTGCATACTTGCACGTGCCTGTGTTGCAAGATTCAGTATAGTTGCATCCATGACATGGCTATTTACATAGGGGCCTCGCGTTCCGTGCCATGTGGCTTAGAGTGAGCCGGTTGGGCCTGTCAAGCAAGATTCAGCACATCTGCACTTATGTCACATTTCCTGATTGACCTGGACCTCTAATTGCATTTCATCTAGATCAACAATTGGTAATGCACTCCACTTGTTGTCAAGCTTCATCCAACTGAATTTTTGCGGATTTTTTCTGCAGCAGAGCAAAGTTCAGCTAACCCGCGTCCACTTCAAAGCCACCTACAAGGCATGCGCCCGTATGTTTTCCCATTGTAAACCGGACCTATGATTTCCCGATGAGCGAAAAATCAGCTTATCCATATCCCGCGTATGATCACCTACATGTCATGGTATTTTTTTCTTCTTTTTATGTTTCTGAGACTCCGAAGGATAGCAGCTCGCATGTCGTTTGGAGATAGTTCATTCTCACCTGGAAAGTGACTATCCACAACAATGAAAGCACCGTTATTGTCTTCACCAGAAACAAGAACGCGTGTACTCAATTTTGTAAGTTCACTGTTATAATATTCCTTCCATGGCCAAGTAGGAGTATTTTTTCTGAATTTTTCCACAATGACGTTCCGTCCTTGGTGGCGTAATTTAGCCCGGAAAACTTGAAAGCCATCTCTTTCTATGATTACAGCCCCAATTTGAACCTTAAGCACAATTCAGACATCTGCACCTATATCACATTTCCTGATTGACCTGGGCCTCTAGATCGTTTTGGGCTTCCGGATAGACCTGGGCCTCTAATTGCATTTTATCTAGTGCAATAATTGGTTTTGCTATCCACACCGCGTCACGGCGAACATCTTTCAACCAACTGAATTTATGCGGATTTTCCCTGCAGCAGAGCAAAGTTCAGCTAACCCGCATCCATGTCAAAATCACCCACAAGGCATGCGCCTGTATGATTTTCCATTGTGGAAGGGGTCTATGACGAGCGATTTCCCGATGAGCGAAAATCAGCTTATCCATATCCCACATGAGATCACCTACACGTCATGGTAGTCTTTTTCTTTTCTTCTGTTTTTAAGACATCGCTTGATAGCAGCTTGCATGTCTTTTGGAGACAGTTCACTCTCCTTCGGAACCTTATTATTCACAACAATGAAAGCACCGTTGTTGTCTTCATCAAAACCAAGAACGCGTCCACCCCATTTTGTAAGTTCACTGTTATAATATCGCTTCCATGGCCAAGTAGGAGTAATTGGGACGAAATTCTCCACAATGACGTCCTGCTCTTGGTGGCGTAATTTAGCCCGGGTAACTTTAAAGCCATCTCTTTCTATGATTACATCCTCCATGTCAATCTGCAAACACTGGAAGTGGAATCTAAGAAGCAAGACAATATCATAAAGACGAGTAGTGCGTACTTCATTCTGTAGCTTAGTTGATTAACATCGGAACAAGTACTATAAGGATGAATAACCTACCCGTGGCGAGCTGTACATGTCCTCAGCTTTTCTCTTAGGTCGGGCTCTAGGATATATCGGTGATGGATTCGTGATGCATGCAAAGAAAAGTAGAACAGTGACAATTGAGTTGAACCGCATTGCAGATGAGAGGACCAGCCTGAACGCGAGGTCCATGTGGCACGTTGTTTGAATTTCGGCTTCGGCCTCGACGGCCTTGAACCATCGTTAAGTGCAACATTGTGGTTGAGGCGATGCCGCGACAGGGCATTAATCCCTCGAGATCACCAGCGCGTAGCGTGTACGACATCCCACTCTGCAAGTTCATATCACCAGGAAAAAGGAAAACGCCGTGGCGAGAGGCCCACAGTATTATCTAAATGATCCATGTCGTTTTCCATTTTTCAGGTAAGACGGTGTACCTTATGTAGGCCTCAGACAGAATCGACCACCACCGTGTTACTAGCTCTTATTCTGGGGTCTGACTTTGTTATTTTTAACATATGCTAAATCGCAAACACACACTTTGCGATTGTTCAAACTCAAAGTCAAACTGAAAAAGATGTACCGAAAGCATGTTATCATTAGAGGCAAGACGGTAAGATAATGTTCTAATCCAGAAATGCCCGGATCCCCTCGGAGCATTATGTGAAGAATCTCTGGGGATCTAACAAGAGATGGAAATGTGATGATAAAGAGAACATTTCAGTACGAAACAATAGCAGTTCAGGAAAACAAAATTTTCCTTTCAATATATCGTCGCGACGTAGGACGGTGCGGCGCTGCTCGCAAAAAAGCGCGAGACGTACAAGGTCCGCGGATTTTCGAAGAACTTCCTGCAAGGTAGTTTATCGCTGAGAGAGATCACGAGCATGACTGGGGCTCACGGATTCGGCGCTTCCGACGGTATCTTCATCCATGTTGACGTCTCCTTCTTCCCTTCCCTGTTCGTCGTTTTCGTCATCTTCCGCGTCTTGGATCAAGGAAGCCTGACTGGGGCCAGGCCGGTTGTGTCTTCTGGTGGAATACCTCTGTGAACGCGTAGGAGCCCCACACCGCTACAGCAGATGACGACGGGGGACTTTTTCCCCCCCCCACCTGCCACTCCGATGACCCCGGGCGGACTCAGGGTTCCCCCCCCCCGGCCACTCCTTCACACCTCGGCTCCCCGAACCTTCCACGCTTCCACCCGGCCACTCCAGCCCCATCAAGTGGAACCAGGTGCCCCCCGCGCACGCCCGTCATCCCTGGGAAAACTAGGATCCCAGGTCCTTCTTACACCACTGTCACTGCAATCCTGCCACCTGCTCATCCAGTGGCCCCACCCGCGATCCCCCTCCACACCAAACCTACGATCTCCACCACCACGAAATGGGTGAAGTCCTGCCTTAGTCAAGGCATGAAATCCAACAAGGTAGTGTTACACCCTTCAGGGGACAGCACCACCCCATGTCCGCCAGCCCCATCAGTACTGGCTGCCACCTCCCTTGAGACCAACCAGATGGTCTCCACCTCTTGGACCTTACATGGGGACTTTGAAGTCATCCTCAAGAACCCACCTTCTATGTCAGACATTGACCACTTGACCGTCGCTCTATGCATGGCCACATCTGGGGAAGTCTCAAGACTGGGCCACCCCACAACCTCATCAATCAAGTTCCTCCATGTCCTGACCTCCTGCCTGGATGGGACTGGCTTCACCAACACAGACACACTTGCCTGCATCACTGCCCACCCAAAATGGGCTGATGTAGTCTTTTTCAAGGCACCAACCTTTGTTTTCCCCAAGCAGATGGGATGGACTGTCCCTCTCTCTGGTACCATCAAGTGTGAAATCTTTGACAATTGTGCAGGTTCCAGAGCCCAATGATTACTTCAAACCGACATCTCCTTCATTGGGACACCATGTCACACTCAACCATGGACAACAAATAAACCCACTCCACAATGCAGAGTTTGCCTGCATTGGGGACACACCTCTCACTGGTGTGTCTCTCGTGTTCCATGGTGTGCTTTTTGCACTAGCAACCACCCTTCTGCAGCCCACAACACTGCCGCTGCAGAAAATGAATCCCCTCTAGTACTGAAGTGTCTGAACTGTGATGGTGGCCACTCTGCCATCTCTCAATCCTGCCCATTCTACAGGGCCTGCTTCACACTGAAACTGCTGGCTGCCTTAGAAGCCTAGTGACTTGATTGCATCTGCCAACACCAACTTGTTAGATCTTGCCAGCGTGCCAATGCACACCCTACTCATCACTTGCCCACTTCTGCAGGAGCTTCTTAAAGCTCCACACTAGTTGTCCATAACATGTGTGCAGGGATAGATCCTGCCCCCTTACATATAAGACCCCAGACCCCCAGACCCAGCTTTGCCTCCTATGTACAAGATAGTTACGTTTACCTTGTCCTCCCCAGTAGAAAGGGGTATGCTACACATAGGTCAGCTTGACCAATACATATCCATTCAAAAAAAAAAAAAAAAAACGCATGTGTGTCACACTGTGATGTCATGCATTCTGCTCCACTTCTGTTTTTTTTCTTAAGCATAGAAAAGTATATTAGAACTTGTTGGGAATGAGTGAGCATCAGATATGTAGATGTATTTATGCCTCAGCAGTGTAAAACATCAGCCGTGAGAGCAGGAGCAATGGAACAACAGGGGATTGGGTGTGATTACATATGTGTGTCCTGTATTCCCATAGTGGTATGCAGTGCACCCTTCTTTTTTTTTTTTTGAATGGACATGTGATTGTATTTGGGAAGTATGCAACAACAGTGAACTATGTGTGACAGAGGACGACGGAGCTATCAAGCCCATATGTATATGGTTCCATAGGAACCTTTAGGCAGAAGGGGGTCAAGTAAGAAATAGAACAGTACCCTAGTCATTGAAGAGGTGGTGAAATGTGGCTTGCTGCAATAATGACACAGGTGGTGGGACCAGAGGGTTGATGTCACCAAATGTGGCTGCAGTTGGGTTGGCTTTCAAGAAGGCCACAAGCCCTAAGTAATTGAGTTGACAACATGAAAAGGAAAAAAGAGAAGAGAAAAGTTTAGTATACTGTGTGCACTTACACATGATATGGTCACGCATCAGGGGGGGGCCATGGGTGCACTGCAGGCATGTCATGGGTGAGTCCAGGAAGAATCGTCAGTGGAAGTCCACCAATGGCATGTGTCCTGTGACAATATGGGTGAAGCGAGAGAATAGGCCTTGTTATGAGCACACCTCTCATTTCAAACTTTACAGTAACAACATCAATGACACTTATGAAGGAATGGTCACGAGGAGTCGGAAGATCTTTTTCTTTTCTTTTTATCTATTTTATCAAGCTCAAACGTCTATGTACAAGACTACGCAACGGGACTCTAGGAGGATGGCCTACGAGAACAGCAGTCCTTATTAGGAAGGTGGTTAGGTCAGCATCGGTTATGGAGATAGACCGAGTGCCGACAGGAGTTGCGGCCCGATGATGGGCCTACGCCATGAAAAGAATCATGAGCGGCACGGCGCCTGAGGGGCGACATGGGAATGCCGAGGAGTACCAAGTCAACGGTACGGCATGCATGAGAATCGGCCGAAGTCCTGAACAATAGGAAGGCCGCATGCGGATAACCCAAGAGATGGGAAGGGATGAAACTCTCCACGAATGGTTAGATGGGCGCAGATCGGCTGCTGCGCATTGATCCCGGCATGAGGGACTTTAGCTGCGCGCTGTCTGCGCACAGACCAGGGGAAGCGGTATATAAGGGCCGTAGTTAGCGTAGGAGACTCTTAAGTCTCTAGATAGTCTATTGTCACTAGACATAGCTACAGAGCAATCAGAATCGTTTCAGACTTAACAAGTCACCGCTCGAGTCAGATAGGTTGTGTCTAGGGCAGTCCTGACATAATCTAGAGACTTATCTCTCTACCCCTTCGTACTGTCCAGCACTGAGCACGTCGCTCGTAGTTGCTCCTTGACAATCGAAGGCCTAGTTTCACTTTGACGGTTGTAACCCGATTATCCCGGGACTGTTGGCGACATCGACTCCAACACACATACTGTCAACGGGTCTCGAACGAGAGATCCTCAATACGCCCGCTGGGCCTGTCTACAAAACAGTTGCAGACGAGAGTATGAGTTCGCCCGAGAGCAGTGTAGGCAGGAGACCATAGACACGCTCGGGGTAACGTACACTGCAGTTGCGGAAAAGCTCAGGAACGAGCGAAGAAACCTGATTGGTGTCACATATCAAGGCTGATCTCAAATTCCTCACACACTCCCTGTACTAGCACCCCTACCTGATTTCGGGGTGATAACTAGGCACAAAGATAGTGAGGTGAAGTGCTGGGTGTGCCCAATTAGTAGCTTGCGGACCCACAACGCTGCAGACAGTATCTTTCCTGTTTCCCGGGAAACGTCATCGACAGGCGTGGATTTCGACTGCCGAAAGAACGGATCAAGTGTCAGTGGAGGGCCTGAACTTGATTGAAGATTATTTTACAGGAACGACCTACCTTCCCTCATCAAAAATGAATTGCCATTTCAAATACGTACTCCCACACGCTCAGGCGACACTCTCAGAGATCGGTCAGATCTTTGAGGCGGACTGGGCTGACACTACCGAATCTGTCCTAACAAGGACACCAACTTTTATCGGCGACACTATCGTACGCCGCTACGACAACCACGTCAGACTATACTGGCAATACCGCAAAAACGAGTGGAAGAGGGAATGCGCCGAGGCGCAAAAACTATTATGGGAAAGAGAGCTCCAACAAGAGCTCGAGCAGAAGGAAGCATGGGAGGCCCTTCTAATGGAGCGAGCAGCAAGCAAAGCTGTTCTACGGGCGGAGCGCGCAATGCGCAAAGCTGAACAAGAGTACTGGACTCTCATAACGTTATTGGAAGATCAATACCGAGGAGACACCTCCAACCCCATTTGGCTTGCCCTTATGTCTTCAAAATATAACCAATGGTTGATGTTGATCAACAACGGGGATAAGGCAATCCGGAAATACAAAATAGCCATTGAGCGATTACAGTGTGCTCACCATGTTCAAGAACTATATGAACATGAGGGAATGACTATGAGTCACGAGGACTGGAACGCGTGGATGCACACAATCAATGGAAACATACGGGCCACTCGTTATGCCAAGTGGAAACGGGAACGAGAGGAAGAGGAACGTCGTCAGGGGATCCGCTATGATCCTCTGCTCATCACAAAACCACCAGGGCGGATTCTTCCTACCACGCCAGAACAACTGCTTACGGAGCCATTGTTAAAACTCCCAATCGGACTCGATCATTTCTTGTCCGAAATAGGGGAAGACACCTGGAATGACCACAAGGCCAGATTGTTAGGATGGCGAGCTCGAGTCAAGGCATACCTGCCAGGACCACCAGCCAAAAGTTCCATCGCTCCCGATCAATGGAGGCAGAACAGATACTGTTATATGTACTTGTTCAAAGCAGAGTACTATGACAAGTTTAACTGGCCTAAGTGGCCTACCCTCTACGATATCATAAATTGGGAGCCAGAGCTCAGGGACGACACCGTGGTCTTTGCCATCCAGGACAGTATTCGACCAGGACGATGTCACATCATTGAGGAATCCGCCGTACGACGGGACGACATCGAGTACACATGGGACGAACTTGTGGATCTTCACAAAGTCTCTCACTATACCTGGACGGTACGCTTTGGGGGACAATCAAAATCCAAACGTCGGTTAAAGAATCGACCTCTCGCCACCACGTCTATCAAACGGGTAGACTTGCGATCAACAGTAACTGTCCAAGAGGCAGTAAATCAGGCAGCCGGACGAACATACCCGGCAGTAAAAGAACAGGAACCGGTAGTGCAACCAGCGCGGTCATACGCAGCGGCAGCACTAGCTGGCAAAGAAAACAAGGCTAAAGTCATCAACGCGGGTGGAGACGCAGCACACTGGAATGGTGGAGTTCCCACAACAGCGGACTGGCTATCAACGGAGGAATATCCTCAAGGGGCCAATAACGCCCATAAAAAACAACAAATCGACCAGTGGAGGAGGAATGTCGAAAAAGAGTTTTGGCTTCCCTATCCGTACCCAAGAATGTCATGGGTCGATAGCGGGTTACATCCTGACATACCAGGTTACTGCTACCTGGTATTGATTAAGAAGGATTATTGGGACGAATTCTTGTGGCCGGCTTATCCACAGTTACAAGAAATTTGCAATTGGGACAAGAACCTTCGAGACGAAAATGTCACTACCATCATACGAAAAACCTACTCTAAATCAAGTATGTTACATATCGAAAAATACAACAGTAACACAAGAGGATGGTTTCACGTTGAGTGTCTAAACTGGGAAGGCATGGGACACTATAAAATAGGAGCAGGAAACCCCGAAGAAGGCGAGATAATAAGCCTAGGGGAAGAAAGCGATCTAGGATCGCCAGAGCAACCAGCGCGATCAGACGCAGCGGCAGCTCTGGTAGAAATAGACCCCTGTCTAAGAAACGGTCGTCCAGGTCTAACAGAACAGCAGCAAAACAAGTTGCACCCGAAACATCCGGGATATTGCTACCTATGGCTAGTAAAGCGAGAATATTGGAACGCTTACAAATGGCCGGCATATCCAATGATCTGAGAAATATACGGATGGGACCCAGAACTCATGGATGAGGACCGACCTATCTATTGGAGGCGAACCAAGGGATGTAACCGGATGTGGCACTGTGTCCGGGTATCAGGGGAACCAAACGGCTGGCCATGGATGAAGGCGATGATGTGGCAGGGATACGGTTCACATCGAGTTGGCGTCGGAAATTTCCGACTCACAGTAGATATGGTCACTCAAGCCTACCATGCGATACTCGGTTGGAGGAACCATTGGATGGACACCGAAACTCTGGAGCCTCTTGCGGACACCCAACCTGCGGCAGCAGTAGCAGCAAGGGAAAACGAAATTCACCGCCAAGAAGAGGAATGACAAAGGGCTGTAACCAGCACCGGACAAGCCCTTGTCGCTATAATAAACGAATACCAGAGGAGTTCGCGCCCCGAACCGGGACCTCTGACAAAAGCGGAAATGCCCGACTATTATCAAGGAGATCCTAGGACCGTTGACGGATGGTTGCGGCAAATGGGAACATATTTCATGTTGTCAAGAGAAACAGATCCCAAACGGATGATTTCCATATGCCTATACCGGATGAAAGGCGGGAAAGGGGATAGAGCAGCCGATTGGAGCGGTGTCAAACTTAAAGCGCTCCAAGAAGCGTTGCAAGAATTCCAGGACAAAATTGACAATAACGGGTGGAGTCCGCATCTCAATTGGCAACAACTGAACGAGGGAGAGTCAACTGAGGACAATAGAGCATGGGTGCGAAGACCATTAGTCAACCAATTCCCGTTCACGGATTGGACTGACTTCAAAAATCAAATGCACGATTTCTTCATGTCCATGGAAACAAAGGAGAAAGCAATCGAGGCTCTATTGAAGTTGCGACAAGGAACAATGATGGTGGAAGACTACATCATCAAGTTCAACTCACTCACTTCGCTTACGGACTGGAACGACCAAGCTCTCATATCCCAATTCCAAAGTAATCTCAATCCAGCCCTGGGACGGGACTTAATTCGATACAGGGGACTCCCCGATAACGCTACTCTCATCCAAATACAGACGCGAGTAACTGCATTGGCCCGAGCATACAGAAAGGCCAATGAAGCGTACAGCTTCCCAAAAAGCCGACAAGAGTATAGGGAGCAAACTCCAAGTAGCAATCCCCATCCCCAATATCAGTACAAAGCACCAGCTCCATTCGCGTCAGGAAGTCGAGACCTGAATGCCATGGATGTAGACAAGAAACAAGACGTCAAGCCATGGTGCTATAACTGCGAAAAGGAGGGACACTACAGTCGCCGATGCCCGTTGCCACGAGGAAGAAAACCCATACCGGAGTGCAGTAACTGTGGAAGGAAAGGACACACGGTAGAAAGGTGTTGGAAGAAGGAAGCTGCCAAAGATAAAGGAAAAAGGGTGGTACGAATGATAGATAACGGGGAAATGACCCTGGAAGGATGTGCCAAAATCGAGGAGGTCTCGGATTTTGGAGACAGCCAGTGAACGAACGCTCTGTTCAACTGGCCTCTAGTTCAAATTCTTGTAATGGTGTATTAGTACCAGTAGACTCTGCAATTGACGTGCACGATTTACTCTATGAATGCAGTGGGAACATACACCGTATAAGAAATCTAGAAATGAGCGTAAAACCGGAAAGAAGGTTGAAAGCCTGGACCACTCCCTGGATATTAAGGCGTATATGGCAACAACCAGAACAAACGGCCATTGAATGCCTAAGACAATGGGTAGAACCCAAACGAATGAAAGAAGTGGATGGAAAACTCGTCAAACAACTAAATGCACTGTCAGAAGCCGACGCCCTCTGGAACCTAGTACACTTAAGAGAAAAAGTAGTACAAGGAGTAGGAAGGCAAGAGTTAGATCTAAAAGGAACGTTGACAACAATGGACACGCTTCAGTCCTCGAACATAACCATGCTACTAGACTCCAGCTGTACTTCTTCATGCATAAGTGAAGAATTTGTAGAAAAACATAGAATGAACAAGAAAAAGCTTCTACGCCCAATACCAGTATATAATGCAGATGGAACACGCAACGGATCAGGGAGCGTAGAATACTTTGTCCAGTTCAAACTACAAATAGGAGCTCATGAGGAAGTAATGGACTGTGCCGTGGCCAGATTAAGCAAGACCGATCTCTTCCTCGGACACGACTGGTTAGAATACCACAATCCAACCATAAATTGGAAGAAGAAATCCTTGGAGTTCAACCGGTGTCCCAGAACCTGCTGGAAACCGTCCTCTGTACAAGAGCCAGAAGATGAGATCGACGTATCCTACCATTTGCAGGAGGGGGAGCACCTTTTGGCCGTTCATATTGGGGAGCCCGAGCTGCGAGTACGAGCGTTTGCTTCAACCGCCACGAAAATAGCAGCAGAACAAGCAAAAACAGAGAGGAAGCGTACGCTTGAGGAAGCAGTTCCCTATCACTACCTAAAGCACAGAAAGGTTTTCGAGAAAGAAACCTTCGATGAACTTCCCCCAAGGCGACGCTGGGATCATGCAATAGAATTAATTCCTGGCTCAACTCCGGTAGATTGTAAAATCTACCCCCTCAATCGAGATGAACAACAGCAACTCGATGAATTCCTGAAGGAGAACTTGGATTCTGGACGGATTCAAGCCAGTAAATCACCCATGGCATCACCTTTCTTCTTTGTCAAGAAAAAAGATGGAAAACTCCGACCTGTACAAGATTACAGGAAGTTAAACGAAATGACGGTCAAAAACCGATATCCTTTACCCTTGATTGGGGAATTAATAGATCAACTATCCCAAGCCAAGGTCTTTTCCAAAATGGACATATGTTGGGGATATAACAACGTAAGAATAAAGGAGGGCGACGAATGGAAAGCTGCTTTTCGAACAAATCGTGGACTCTTCGAACCGCTTGTTATGTTTTTTGGACTAACCAATTCACCCGCAACTTTCCAAACCATGATGAACGACATCTTCCGAGTCGAGATAGCTGAAGGATGGGTAGTGATTTACATGGACGATATCTTGGTGTTCTCAAAGAACCAAGAAGAACACACCAGACATGTAAATCGAATACTGGAAAAATTGGAAAAGCATAAACTCTCACTCAAACCGGAGAAATGCTTCTTCGATAAAAATGAAATCGATTTCCTCGGGGTCATCATCGGAAAAGATACTGTACGAATGGATCCTGCCAAGGTTAAAGCGGTATCGGAATGGCCGAAACCTATGTGCAAAAAAGAAGTTCAGCAGTTCCTGGGCTTTGTCAATTTCTATCGACGATTTGTGCGGGACTTCGCAAAATTAGCCAAGCCGTTGACACGGCTCACGGGAAAGGAGGAATGGCTGTGGACACAGCTGCAGGATGAAGCCTTTGATAGGCTTAAGAAAACAATAGCAGAGGAGGTGGTGCTTCGGATCCCCAGCGAAGAAGGACAATTCCGAGTAGAGGTGGATGCCTCAGACTTCGCTATAGGAGGGATCTTATCTCAGCAGTCGGAAGACGGCTTATGGAAACCAGTAGCCTTTATTTCAAAATCGCTCAACGACGCCGAGCGCAATTACGAAATATATGACAAGGAAATGCTTGCGGTAATGCACGCCTTCTATGAATGGGCGCACTACCTCAAGGGAGCAACTCAAACCATTGAAGTTCTGACGGATCATCAGAACTTAACGTATTTCAGAAAGGCACAGAACCTAAATAGGCGACAGGCGAGATGGGTTACCGATCTGCAGGACTACAATTTCACAATAAAGCATCGAAGTGGGAAGTCGAATACCAAAGCGGATTTACTATCCCGACGAGCAGGACACGACAAGGGAGAGAATGACAATGAAGGCGTCGTCCTTCTTAAAGAGCATCTCTTCATTAATGTCCTCGATGATGATCGAGCAATAGACGACATCATCAAGGATATCAGAGAAGTTCCTCGTCGACAATGGGAAACCCAGGTGATAAAAGGACTAGAAAACACAGGAGGAGAATATAAAATCGACAAAGGATTAATAACTTGGCAAGGACGCGTTTATGTGCCGGCAGTGCCGGCACTACGAGAAGATATCATAGCCATCCATCACTCATGGGGACACTCTGGAGTGGCTAAAACGCTGGAGTCGATAACCAGAAACTTTTGGTGGCCTAACATGCGCAGGGATATCAAGCGCTACATTCCCGGTTGCGAAACATGTCAAAAGGCGAAACTGGATAGGACTGCCCGAGCGGCTCCCTTACGACCAAACGAGGTTCCAACGGAGCCTTGGGAAATTATCTCAGTTGATTTTGTTGGACCACTTCCCGAGTCTAAGGGAAACAACATGGTACTGGTAATCGTCGACAGGTTCACCAAAAAAACCTACTTCATACCTACTACGTCGGACATCACTTCACAAGGAACAGCGGTGCTGTTCCGGGACAATGTATTTAGGGAGCACGGACTCCCCAGAAAAGTAATCAGCGATCGAGGGCCTCAGTTTGCCTCGAAATTCATGATGGACCTGTACGGGATGTTAGGGATTAAAGCCAACAGATCAATGGCTTATCACCCTCAAACGGACGGACAGACAGAATGAGTAAACCAAGAACTAAAAGAGTTCTTAACCATTTTTGTCAATAACCGGCAGGACAATTGGTCGGACTGGTTATCTGTGGCTCAGTTTTGCCACAACGATAGGGTTCACTCCGCAACTGGTTTCACCCCTTTTTATATGAACTATGGAAGACATCCGAATAAAGGTCTCGATCCTACCTACGCACCAAAGGCAGTAGCGGTCGAACAATTGGCAAAAGAATTAGAGGAAGTTCATGCCAAGGCGAAATTAGCATTGGAAAAGGCAGCGCAGGTCATGAAACAGCGCTATGATACGAACCGGAAACAAGCCATCGAATATAAACCTGGTGACAAGGTTTATCTTAGCACGGAAAACCTACCAGTCATCCGGGCTACCAAGAAGTTAGATGGGAAGTTCGTGGGTCCACTAGAAGTACTCGACAAAGTGGGTGAATCCTCTTACAAGTTAAAAATACCAGCCGCATGGAAGGTCTATAACGTCTTCAATGAAGTTCTCTTGAAGCCGTATAGGGAACCAGTTTTCCCCAAACAGCAGGCAAAGGCAGCAGTGCGCAAGGACGCGCAAATGGTGGAAGAATCAAAAGAAAATGAATACGAAGTGGAGGAAATCCTGGAAAGCCGAGTGAGCAGCAGAGGAGGAGCGAGGCTGGAGTACCTCGTTAAATGGAAAAACTACCCGGTGGAGGAGGCCACCTGGGAACCAGTAAAGAACGTCGTCAATGCACCAGCCATTGTGAAGAAATTCCATAGAGCCAACCCGGGTGCCCCCAAACTCGTCAGAAACATCCGAGATGGGATCCTGTATATCCAATACACCGAGACAACATCCAAACAATCTACTAGTGCAACAAGGCACAAAAAGGCTCGGGGAACTCATTGGAAAGACTGACAGAGATTGTTCGGGTGGGAAGATGGCCGTTTTGGACCAAAATACCTGGCAAATATGGAGCGCCGATGGCGCAACTGGAAGGGTGATAGAGCAGCGATTATGGAGCTGCCTGACAACACCGATGGGACGTTCTCCAGAGATCTGGAGCGCGGCGGGCGGTCTAAACCCGTGCTTAATTTCCCCCAGAAGACGGATGAGGAGGAGCTAGCGGAGGAACGAAAAGCTCAGGAAAAAGATATGGCGGTACTCGCCAAGAAAATCTTGAAAAAGGAGAAGGCAGTGGCTGCTAAGGAGAGCAGCGAGTCAGAAGAAGACCGACAAAGGAGGATCCGGGGCGCAAGTCGCCAAAAGAAACCATTGGTCAGCTACAAGACCACTATTGAAGACGTTGAGGACGTCGACTCAGAACAAACCGGGCTGTCACCCAACGATCAACAAGCGCGCTTGGCCGCGTTTTATGCACGAATGAAGGAGGACCCAAGATATGTGGACTCCGCCATGTCAGCCTCTCGGGACGCGAGGCCTTGAGGGGGGGGTGATGTTATGAGCACACCTCTCATTTCAAACTTTACAGTAACAACATCAATGACACTTATGAAGGAATGGTCACGAGGAGTCGGAAGATCTTTTTCTTTTCTTTTTATCTATTTTATCAAGCTCAAACGTCTATGTACAAGACTACGCAACGGGACTCTAGGAGGATGGCCTACGAGAACAGCGGTCCTTATTAGGAAGGTGGTTAGGTCAGCATCGGTTATGGAGATAGACCGAGTGCCGACAGGAGTTGCGGCCCGATGATGGGCCTACGCCATGAAAAGAATCATGAGCGGCACGGCGCCTGAGGGGCGACATGGGAATGCTGAGGAGTACCAAGTCAACGGTACGGCATGCATGAGAATCGGCTGAAGTCCTGAACAATAGGAAGGCCGCATGCGGATAACCCAAGAGATGGGAAGGGATGAAACTCTCCACGAATGGTTAGATGGGTGCAGATCGGCTGCTGCGCATTGATCCCGGCATGAGGGACTTTAGCTGTGCACTGTCTGCGCACAGACCAGGGGAAGCGGTATATAAGGGCCATAGTTAGTGTAGGAGACTCTTAAGTCTCTAGATAGTCTATTGTCACTAGACATAGCTACAGAGCAATCAGAATCGTTTCAGACTTAACAAGTCACCGCTCGAGTCAGATAGGTTGTGTCTAGGGCAGTCCTGACAGGCCTGGCATGCCACCACAGGCAGTGAGAAATTGTTTGTGGCCTGCTCCAAGACAAGGGCCAGCTGCACATTGCAAGTCACATAGTGTGAGGAGGTTGTGGTCACAATATTTGTGCGAGAGCCAGGCAACGCGCTAGTGCACTGTGGCAGTGCATTTGAATTCCTTCACAGCCTTAAGGCATGTGAGGAAGGGGTGGGCATCAGGGCCATTATAGCTGGAAACCAGGTTGTCGGCAGCATTGTTTTCCGGGATGTCCATGTGACTGGGGCACCATGAGATTGTGAGACGATGACTGTCATGTCCCTCAAGCCACGAGCAGAGGTGGGTGGAGAACCAGATGGTATATGTTGTCCATCATGCATGTTGGTGAGGAAGATGCCTTTGGCTGCTGCAGCATTGTCAACAAGAAGAACGACATGACCCATAATGTCATGGGTGAGGAGGTGTTGGGTGACCATTTCAATGGCCTGTGTCTCAGCCTTGTAAGAGGAGGAGGTGGGGACGTGGTGAGCTTCAGTAGTGTGCAGGCCAACAAACCCAGCTGACAGCAATGCCCCATTTCAATGATCCATCTGAGGTGTAAAGACAAATGTTGGGCAACTCCCACCATGTGGTGACCCTTTGGGTAAAGGGGTGAAACCATGCCATGAATAAGTTGTTTCGAGGTGTGGGGAGGGTGGTCAAAGTTGGCAAAGAGGGATCCTGTGCACAAAGATGTCCAAGAGGCATGTGCCACGAAGGTTTTCAGCATTGGTGGGCATGAAGGGTTCATCGAGTGTGCGGGTGAGTCCTGCAAGGACTGGAAAAGGGTTGTGCAGGGAGCATGTAGGGATGAGTCTCTGTTGCCATCATTGTCAAGCATGAGCAGGTAGTATAACAAAAGGGGTGACCACCTTCAGGGGGTGTGACTCAGCAACAGTGGCCAAGCGCACAGCAGTGTGGTGGAGCAAGAAGTTGCAGTATATGCGTGCCAGGGGGCATGCCAAGCAAAAACTCTAATGCACCAGTGGGTGAGGTGCAGAATGCACCAGAGGCCCAGACTAGGGCATGTCATTGGGCTTGCTGGAGCTTGTGGACTTTGGCCTGGACACCAGCACTGCCAAGGCAGTACCACAGGGGGAGGCTGTAGGAAAGGATTGGCCAGATGCAGGACTTGACAATCTGGAGGCGATGTGTGACTGGTAATCCCCTGACAGCATTGCCAATCATCTGTAAGGCACTGGTGGAAGAAATAGCAGAATTAGTGTAATGCTGAACATGGTAATCAAAAGACAAAGCGTGATCAAAGAAGAAACCCAAATATCTCCAAACTATGTACAGCTGGATGACTGTAGTAGAGCCATTGGTGTTGCGGAGGTGAGCAGGCATGTTGCGGATGATTGCATCCATAGAGTGGTTGATGGATTGGATAAAAGTCGGACATCAGCAAGCCAATGAGCAGGTAGGGCCACCTGAATGTTCAGTGACTAGGGCATCCACATCAATCTTGTGTTTGAAGGGGAGGAAGGTGATCAGCTCCGATTTTGATGGTTCAGGGATCAAACTGATGGCTGACATGTGGGACGCAAAGGTGGTGTAAAGGTCTTCCAAGGCATGGATGTTGCATTGGAAGGATGTGTCAGAATGGAGCAGACACGAGTCATTGACGTAGGATGGGATGGCTGTGGGCAACGTGGTCATGAATCCAAAGTGTTGCCAGAGGGTGGGAGTGACATAAAGGTTGGCCATGATTGGTGAGGGTGGGGCACCATCACCTGCTGGCAGCTGTTCAGAGGAGGCACAGCCCCAGACATAGGCCATTTGGCAGTCATCATAGTATGTGTGGAGTAAGTGCAGCAATGAGTCTGGGAAGCCTTGCTTATTCGAGCATGACAATGAGGATGTCCTTTTGTATGGATGGGAAATATTGCACCATGTTGACGGCCAGGCACAATGTGTATTTGCCTGCTGTCACATGCCTGGTGGACCCAGTTGGTGAGGAAAAGGCCTGCATCAGTGGTGGAGTGCTGCTTCAGGCCACTGAACTGTAATGGGTGAAGGAGGTCGTAGCGAATGGCGTCAAATTGCAGACAGGTTGCGATGACCTTGGTGAACAGTTTCCCGAAACAGTTGAGAAGGGCAATGGAGTGGTAGTTCTTAATGCGAGAGTAGTCATCCTGATTGGCCTTGGGTATGATGACCATGACTGAAGTCTTGAAGTGGGAAGGCCAGTGACCATTGGCGAAAATGGTGTTGTAGAGTGCTAGGAGCTGGGATGTGAAGGAAGGGGCAGCCATGATTCCCTTGATGACACCCCACGAAATATGGTCTGGGCCCGGGGCCAACAAGTTGGAGGTGAGGGCAAGTGCCTCCCTGACTTCAAGCAGTGAGAATGGAGCCCAGGTGCATTGTGGCAAAGCAGGGAGGGCATCAATGAAGGCCCAGTTGACAGGGCGGTGTGCTTGCTGCCCAACAAATTGGTGGTGAGCTGTGGTCTAGAGGTTGGCCAGCATGCAGACAGGGACTCTGTCAATGGCAATGCAAGGGAACTTGGGCAGTGCATGATCCTTTGTCCAAGCAACACAAGACCAGGGGTTGCCCTTAGCACATAGTTCGTTGATGCATTTGTCAAAGAATGCATGTTTGATGGAGTGGCAAGTGCAACAGAAGGCTTTCAAGTTGTCGGGGGAAGGGTCTTTGTTGCGGATAGAGCATAGGCATTGGCACTCTGAATCCCACCACTGAGTAGGGTTGCAGGCCAAGTTTCAGGACAATGGCAAAGCGAGACCACACAGACTTCAAGGTGGTGTAGAGGGTGTTGCACTGGAGTTCGGCAGAGCCCAAGTCAAAAGAGATGTCTTGACAGGCAGAGATAAAGTGCCCTTCAGCCTCAGAGCCAGCCAGAATGTAGGGGGGGCAACAAAAAGGGGGAGGATGGTGGTCAGCTGTAAAAGCAAGGGTCAGTTGATGGTGATCATGACAGGTGCCCCAAAGGGTAAGGTCAAAAAATTCGTGGGGGGGCTCCAGGAGAGGAGCCGCCACCCACAGAAGGTCAAGGACATGTGAAGTGTTACCTTGCCAGTACCATGTGGGATCCAGTCCAGGAGTTGAGGCAGTGTAGGTCCTGCTAAAGAACATGCAGCTAGAAGGTCAGCAGCACAGGTGTCATCAGCAAGGACGGAGTTGTCCCAAATGGATGAGTGTAAATTGAAATCACCCTGGACTATTGTGAGGTTATTGACAGTAGGGAGGGCATGTTTGAAAGCACTGAGCATGGCAAAGGAAGCTGGGTTCCTGTAGACATTAATGAAGGTATGAGCATATCCATCAGAGGGTCTAGTAAGTGTGAAGCAGAGAATGTTCGGTGATAAGTTCTCCCCACTATTGGAAATAGCGAGGAATGGGAAGGTGTGAGGTCGTTGAAGAGTTCCTGTCAACTCTGGTGTGCTTGATGACAACGCTACGATGTGCAGAACTGGCAACTCCACGGATAATAATGTTAGTCACACAAGGGCATAACAGTGATGAACGCAGAATGCAGAGTATGACAAGACTCAGAGGCATGAACAAAAGGAAAAGAGCATAGCTTAAAGGACGAGACTCGAGAGCTGGGGTGTACTATTCTGTTTTTCTAAGTGTTGTACATGAGCTTATATATGTTTCTCTACCCTACTAATAACAAAGTGACTCTGCAAATTTTCACCTTGCAACCTATATATCCAAATCCGTCTTGAAAGTCTTTGTGCAATGGGGCTAGCTGAGGGAATGTGATGGTGGTATAGGAGTGCCGCGGTGAGAACCAGTATTGCGACCCAATGCAGGATGCTAATAGAATCATATACTTGAAATAGATGTTGATGATCGCCATTGGCAGCAATGCCAGGATTCATCTGGCTTGATGCATCCCTATGCTCTATTTTCCATGGACCTGACTGGTCTATACCGTAGTTGGTCATCGGCCAATGGGTTTACTCGTCCACTAGGGGCCTGATCCGCTATGTCGGTGCATTGCTAGGGATGACATGGCATCCATGTATGGGTGACCCTGGCATCGCAAAAGGTAGGTCTGTTCCTAATGCGGATATTGCTTTGATGGCACCAGTCCCTTCTCCAGTGACCTAAGCTGTGCTGGCTGACAATTTTATGTGGGTTCGCCAACAGGGTGCTTTATCGGATGCGAACGACTGACTAGCGCAGGTTTTGGATGGCGTACACTGGGAGACAACTTGGTCGTTGGGTGTGGGCGATGCTTGCCCTATAGCAGATAATCGCGGAGTTGGTGGAGTTGCGCATAACTAGTGCAGAAGACTTGCAGAAGACTTTGGCTGAGTGCAGATGCTAAGCGACGGGGTCAGGGCAAGTATAATCCTAGTGAGGGTAAGGTTTCTAACGTCTAGTGCTGAGACTAGTCTGTTTGATACCCATACACCATCACATCAGAACAATGCTCATCATCGGGTCAGCAAAGGTAAATATGTCTAACAAAAGGTGAAAGTGCATGTCGATGCATGTCTTATGTATATAGGCTGATACCTGAGAGTCTGGGTGGAGATTGCATGTGCCATCAATGGTGACCCAAGCAGGATGTTGCAGGGTGCCTTGGATTAGTCAACTGGCGCAGGAGCCAGAGTCCAGGACATGGCATAGATTGTTATGCAGGGTTTCTTGTATGAAGATGATGTCAGTGTCGGTTTGGCAAGCATCAAGGAGCACTGAGACCATAGGAAAGGATTGTTGAGCATTGTAGAATAAATATTGAAAGGTGTGTGCGAATGCAATCATAAAGGTGGGGCCGTAGTGGCAGAGGCGCCATCAACCAGGGGGGCATCATCGATGTGGGCTATGCCCAGGGTAAGTGCGACTGTTCGGGGGGCTGTGGCTGCAGGGCCATGCTTGGCTTGTTGTTTCTGTAGGGCCTCGACTTCGGCAAAGATTTTCCTGCCCTTGTGTCAGTCAGCCATTGTGGTGTAGAGCTTCTTGATTGCTTCTGGGCTATTGCAAGCCACATAGAATGGGCAGTCTTTGTTGGTAGTGAAGTGAATGGGGTTCCAGGTGCCAACACAATTGATGCAGAGCCAAAGGTGACAATCAACTTGTGAAGAAATGCATGTAGTGCAGTATTGCCCATGTTGCAATGTAGAGTGCTGTCCAGCACACTTGGCACAAGTGGCCAAGTTGGCAATGCATTGAAAGTTTGTATGGCCCCAGCAGCAGCAGGTGGCGCATTGTGGGATGGTGTCTTTGAACATCCATTTCATGCAGCAAACTTTGTGGCCATGGATGGTGACAATTGAATTGTGGAGCCAATCCACAATGCAGCTGGTACAGGTGTTGACAACTTCAACGAGAATGGTGCCACTGGCACCTAACGAGGCTTGAGAACAGGCCTTGATCCATTGTGGCTTTCCAAAGAATTCCACATTCACCCACTTCAGGTGGGCCTGAAGGTCGCAAAGGATATCATTGGGGGTGTACTCAATGCCATCACTGCTCCTAGTAGGGACAGCACTGAATTTGAGAGAGGAAGTGGTGGGGCAGTTGAGGATTTGTGTGTCTTCCACTTCAATGTTGGCATAGGCAGCCAAGGCTCCATGTAGTACAGTTTCCTGCAAGTTAGTAAGGGGATGACGGCATGTTACCATGATTGAGTCCCTCTGAGTCCATGTAGCACAGAGGACTTCATTGAAATCTTCAGTGTGGAAAGCAGTAGTGCAGTTTGGTTGTCCATGGAGGAGGCCCAGGATAGCCAGAAGTAGGTCAGTGTCATCCTGGTGCATAGCTGGAGAGGCAGTAGGGTTGGGCGGGGGTCAGAAGATGAAGATGTTTTGTTTCACATCCCACATGGTGCACTTTTTCTTCCTTGTATCTTGCCACTGGTCAGCAGGGGGGGTAGCACCAGAGGAGGAAGACATAGCAGGTGTGCGTGGGCACAGGCCCACAGAAGACCGCGAGGCCACAGAGGCATAGGAAGACTTTGGTGGGGCAGAGGAGGTGCCCACCGAGTGCTGAGAGCAGGCTACATCAGCGGAAATAAGAGGGGAGGCCTGCACAAATGCCTGTTCAAGGGGGATGCCATTAGCCGCCAAAAGTACATGAGCGACTTGGAAGGTGGCCTCAATAGTAGCTTGGGAAGAGGGGACTGCTGGTGTAGAGGTGCCAGGAGGACGACAGCCAGGGCAAGTGGTGTGGTTGACTGGCAGGGGCCCATTAGGTCCAGAGCTGGGCCCCGCATGGCCCTGATTGCATGGCTGACAAGTGTCTTTGGGAATGGTGTCCAATGTGGATGGCCTGTGGGGAGGAGGGGCAGCCAGTTGCCGGAGCACATTGGCAGGGAGCTTGGCTTGCTCAGTATCCAAAAGACCTGCAAGCATGACTGTGGCAAGGGTGGCTACTTTACAGGCAGTGTTGATGGAAGAGGCCAATTGTGCTACACCGCCAATGATCAAGGGGATTGAGGAAGCCTCGTTGATGATACTGGCCTTGGTGACCATGCTGATAGGAGCATTGAGGAAGGCATGAGCTTGTTCAAAGTGTTCGTCAACAAGCATGCACAGGATGGTGGTGTGGTCTGCAGAAATGACAAAGTCAGTGTCAACCATGGTAGATGGTACAAACCACAAGGTCATGTCAGCATGAGCACAGGTCAAAGCATCTGTGTAGTCAGCAATGGTATCATTGGCAGAAATGGAGATGGAGGGACCATTGGATTGATTGCTGGGAGTGTGTCGAGAATCATGGATGCCTTCTTCCCGCAGGTTGTGCAGGGCACCAGAGTCCTTGCCAGTGTCCATATCATTCATGAGCCTAGTGGGGATGACAGCAGAGATGGCCGTGAGGGCTGAGTCAAGCACTGTGGAGAGGGAGGATTCCGGGACATTTGTGCCAGGGGCCAGTTGTTTACCCTGTGCCACTGCAGAAGGAGCATGGCATCAGCAATGAGCAAGTAGGCTGTGAAAGTGGGGGTGGTGACCTGCAGCCACAGTGGACAAGTCAGTGTGCGCGAAAGCATTGAGCCAAGCACAGCAGGCCAGGGGGCCCGCAGGGGTGATGCACAAGAATTGAGGCAGGGCAAGGCAGCTCTGGGATGGGGCAGCAGGAGGTGGGGGCAAGCCTGGCAGGGGGGTCATTGTGAGGGGGGGGGGCAGGAGGGGCACCAGCTTGTTGTGACCCAGGGTGGAGGGCAGAAGAGGCACATTTTGCCACCACACTGTTGTGGACCCAAGTGTCTGCAGCTACACACACACAGCAGGAGGCATCAAAGGTGTGTTGGGAGGCAACAGCATTGTAGACCAGTTCCCCCAGAGCACAGAGCAAGGGAGGGGGGGCAGTGTCATCTGCACTGGAAATGGAGTGAAACTGGTCTGAACAGGATGGGGCCAAGGTGACCAGGACTGCTGGGGCTGCAAAGCCAGGGCAGGCAGGCAGTTGGACGCCAACTTCGAAAAAAGGGGGTGGCCAGAGGAGGGCTTAAGGTGGTAAGCCAGCTCTTCATCACAAGCACAGCAAACCAAGGCAGCAGCCATGTTGGCAGTCAAGGTGTTGGGGTTTGGAACCTCCTTGAGGAAGGAGTGTGAGCAGCCATTTTGGCCACACATTTCAGAGCAGGCCAGGCACTTTCCAAAGTGCTCACACAAACAGTCCTCCAATCAGATGTTGCCACAGATGTTGCAAAGTTCTGTAGGCAAGGCACCAAGCACAAGTTGGATGTCATCATACTGCCATCCAGAAATGTAGCCAACCTGCTGTTTGAGAGCACAGGTCAGAGGGGCACAATCAAACATGTCCTGGGAAGAAGGAACGAGGACAGAGTCCAGAAGAGATTGAATGGCAGGGCCAACTTGACTGGCAGTGGTATTGCTAGCCAGTGGCAAGGGGGCACATTGGGGGGTGTGGGAAGGCATCGGGGAGACTGCACGGGGGGGAGCATGGATGGAGTCTGCTACTGACTTTGCAGAGGAAGAGGAGTGCGAGGAGACACTGGAATGTGAGCTGCTAGCAGACCTGGAACAGCCCCGAGCAGGGGCCAATTGGCTTTGGTCATGGTCAGTGTCTTGCGAGATGCCTGGGGGAATATACGGGGCGTCGTCAAGCAAGTCGTGAACAGGGGAGGGAGAGTGAACCAACAGCAGGCAGTGGTTAGCCTCAAAGTGAAGGACATCCTGCTCCAGGGGAACCACAGTGGAGATCAGATAAGCACAGTGAAGAATGGCCTTGTGCATGCAGCATGGGTCAGCATGAGGGGTGGAGCAAGAAGGGCAGTTGCCCACATGGGGGCAGATGGACTGAAAAGGTACCTGACCACACCACAAACACAGGGCCTGGAAATACTGTAGGGCAATGGATGCCAGTTCAGAGGCAGGGCAGCCAGAGAGAGGGCCAACTTGTGACTCAGCCAGGAGGGGGCAATAGATGTCATGCAAGGTGGAAAGAGGGGGGTTCAAAGGCGGACCATGCACCATGCAGTTCAGGTCACTGTCCTGGTGTGAAGCACCAGACATCGTGCACCGAGAAGCTCGGGGCCTAGGGACCGTGGGGGAGGACCCAACCATCCTACGAAGGAAATGTGCTACGCAGGGGGGAGGAGAGGGAAAGGGAGAAGGGGATCGCTAACAAGAGGGGGGAAAGAGAGGAGGGAGCCAGTGCGGAGCTAGGGCTCAACGCGATGAGAGAAAGGAGAAGGAACTGCAAGACAACAATCGACGAGCGTAACGTCGAGGAACCAGAGACCACACCCCGTGGGAAAAACGGGAGATGGTGGTGGCAAGAAGCGATGGCAGTGCACCCTTCGACTCTGCCCTTGCGGCGCTGAATTAGTGACGAGTGATCGCACCACTAACCGTCCAAGTACCTGATTAGTTCTGAATAGTTCATACCTGTCAAATTTACTATGTAAAATGCACACCCCAACCTCCCTCAGTCACCGAAGGCTGAAATACGAGCCGGCCCGGATTTGCATATAACCGTGGCCACGACATGAGGTTGCATGCAGGTTCGGTGCGTCAGCCGAAATTGTTCTAAATGAATGATTTATGTAAATGGGTAACCTCCCAACGCTCCACGTCAGAATTCGATAGCCCACGACCAGGCTCGGAAAAAGGAGTTCAGCGTTATGCCTGAATCAGCCTGATCGCCGCGGGCGGGTAGTCTATCAAGAAGCAAGTAACTTGATTCACTTAAAGGATCTCCAGAGCGCTTTCCCACTGTCCCCCACATCGGCAACTCAGAATCACTGCACACGCGGTTGCCGCCGCGTGGAGTTCCGCAGTTAGTTGACCGTGCTAGTGCAGCAGATGAAGGATGGGCAGCCAGTACGGTACCAGAAATCCTCATGGACAGAGCAACCTGACGAGGCTGAACAACGGGTTCTTTCCTCCTCGCTTCGTTTGTCAAGACTTGCTGTGGCCACAATGGACAGCCTCGAGCGTCGTAATACTCACCGCCGCTTGGCATATTTTTTAAAGTACAAACAATCACTTCGAGTTACATGAATCACTCCGCTGTTTCACCCAGCACAATGCTCAGATAACTGTGTCCTTGCGGCTTGGTCCTGTGAAGCAAGATTCAGCATATCTGCACCCATGACACAATTACTTACACGACATGGTCTTGCGATGTCGACGCGCCATGCCCCGATGATATACTGTTATGCGCACCGCATATTTGCACGTGCCTGTGAAGCAAGATTCAGCAATAGTTGTATCCATGACATGGCTATTTACATAGAGGCCTCGCGTTCCGTGCCATGTGGCTTAGAGTGAACCGGTTCGGCCTGTTAAGCAAGATTCAGCACATCTACACCTATGTCACATTTCCTGATTGATCTGGACCTCTAATTGCATTTTGTCTAACTGAATAAGTGGTTTTGCAGTCCACACGTCACCAAGTTTCGTCCAACTGAATTTTTGCGGATTCTCGCTGCAGCAGAGCAAAGTTCAGCTAACCTGCAGCCATGTCGAAATCACCTACAAGGCATGCGTCCGTAGGTCTTTCCATTGTTGACGGGGCCTATGACGAGCGATTTCCCGATGAGCGAAAATCAGCTTATCCATATCCCACGTATGATTACCTACATATTATGGTAATTTTTTTTTCTTTTATCGAGACGCCGAGCGATAGCAGCTTGCATGTCTTTTGGAGACAGTTCATCACTATCCGGAACGCGATTATCCACAACAATGAAAGCACCATCATTGTCTTCACCAGAACGAAGAATGCATCTAGTTTTCCTCCATTTTGTAAGTTCACTGTTATAATATTCCTCCCATGGCCAAGTAGGAGTATTTTTTCTGAATTTTTCCACAATGACGTCCTGTTCTTGGTGGCGTAATTTTGCCCGGACAACTTGAAAGCCATCTCTTTCTATGATTACAGCCCCAATTTGAACCTTAAGCAAAATTCAGCACATCTGCACCTATATCACATTTCCTGATTGACCTGGGCCTCTAGATCGTTTTGGGCTTCCGGATTGACCTGGGCCTCTAATTGCATTTTATCTAGTGCAATAATTGGTTTTGCTATCCACACCGCGTCACGGCGAACAACTTTCTTCTTCCAACTGAATTTATGCGGATTTTCCCTGCAGCAGAGCAAAGTTCAGCTAACCCGCATCCATGTCAAAATCACCCACAAGGCATGCGCCTGTATGATTTTCCATTGTGGAAGGGGCCTATGACGAGCGATTTCCCGATGAGCGAAAATCAGCTTATCCATATCCCATATAAGATCACCTACACGTCATGGTAGTCTTTTTCTTCTCTTCTGTTTTTAAGACACCGCTTGATAGCAGCTTGCATGTCTTTTGGAGACAGTTCACTCTCCTTCGGAACCTTATTATTCACAACAATGAAAGCACCGTTGTTGTCTTCATCAAAATCAAGAACGCGTCCACCCCATTTTGTAAGTTCACTGTTATAATATTCCTTCCATGGCCAAGTAGGGGTATTTTTTCTGAATTTTTCCACAATGACGTCCTGTTCTTGGTGGCGTAATTTTGCCCGGACAACTTGAAAGCCATCTCTTTCTATGATTACAGCCCCAATTTGAACCTTAAGCAAAATTCAGCACATCTGCACCTATATCACATTTCCTGATTGACCTGGGCCTCTAGATCGTTTTGGGCTTCCGGATTGACCTGGGCCTCTAATTGCATTTTATCTAGTGCAATAATTGGTTTTGCTATCCACACCGCGTCACGGCGAACATCTTTCATCCAACTGAATTTATGCGGATTTTCCCTGCAGCAGAGCAAAGTTCAGCTAACCCGCATCCATGTCAAAATCACCCACAAGGCATGCGCCTGTATGATTTTCCATTGTGGAAGGGGCCTATGACGAGCGATTTCCCGATGAGCGAAAATCAGCTTATCCATATCCCATATAAGATCACCTACACGTCATGGTAGTCTTTTTCTTCTCTTCTGTTTTTAAGACTTCGCTTGATAGCAGCTTGCATGTCTTTTGGAGACAGTTCACTCTCCTTCGGAACCTTATCATTCACAACAATGAAAGCACCGTTGTTGTCTTCTTCAAAATCAAGAACGCGTCCACCCCATTTTGTAAGTTCACTGTTATAATATCGCTTCCATGGCCAAGTAGGAGTAATTGGGACGAAATTCTCCACAATGACGTCCTGCTCTTGGTGGCGTAATTTAGCCCGGGTAACTTTAAAGCCATCTCTTTCTATGATTACATCCTCCATGTCAATCTGCAAACACTGGAAGTGGAATTTAAGAAGCAAGACAATATCATAAAGACGAGTAGTGCGTACTTCATTCTGTAGCTTCGTTGATTAACATCGGAACAAGTACTATAGGGATGAATAACCTACCCGTGGCGAGCTGTACATGTCCCCAGCTTTTCTCTTAGGTCGGGCTCTTGGATATATCGGTGATGCATTCGTGATGCATGCAAAGAAAAGTAGAACAGTGACAATTGAGTTGAACCGCATTGCAGATGAGAGGACCAGCCTGAACGCGAGGTCCATGTGGCACGTTGTTTGAATTTCGGCTTCGGCCTCGACGGCCTTGAACCATCGTTAAGTGCAACATTGTGGTTGAGGCGATGCCGCGACAGGGCATCAATCCCCCGAGATCACCAGCGCGTAGCGTGTACGACATCCCACTCTGCAAGTTCATATCACCAGGAAAAAGGAAAACGCCGTGGCGAGAGGCCCACAGTATTATCTAAATGATCCATGTCGTTTTCCATTTTTCAGGTAAGACGGTGTACCTTATGTAGGCCTCAGACAGAATCGACCACCACCGTGTTACTAGCTCTTATTCTGGGGTCTGACTTTGTTATCCTTAACATATGCTAAATCGCAAACACACACTTTGCGATTGTTCAAACTCAAAGTCAAACTGAAAAAGATGTACCGAAAGCATGTTATCATTAGAGGCAAGACGGTAAGATAATATTCTAATCCAGAAATGCCCGGATCCCCTCGGAGCATTATGTGAAGAATCTCTGGGGATCTAACAAGAGATGGAAATGTGATGATAAAGAGAACATTTCACGAAACAATAGTAGTTCAGGAAAACAAAATTTTCCTTACATTTAGCTTGCGTCTTACAGAACACGAATCTTCCAAGGAATCGAGCGGCTCAGAATAAGGCTCAGCACCTCAGAATGAAGAAAAGAATACTGCAGAATAAGCTTGATGGTAAACTTGCAGCATGGGCAGCGAAAACCTACAAAAGACATTGTGTCTTACCTCCAGGTTGGCAAGAGAGGGCGCCAAAGGAGGGGGTTACACTTACGGGTTATGACGCTACCCTGTTTTGAGCATGAAGATCTCTGACTCACGGCGTCGTCGAAGCTTGATTCAACGTCTGATGCGATTACGGCGACAAGGGTTATCAACGGCGTTATGATGTGAGTCGCTCCCATTATGTAACCAAATTTAGGACACATGATCGCATTAACTGCACATTGACATGCGCAAGTACTTAAGGAATGTGCCGCCTTTGTACAAGTCAGGGCTACGTCAATGATGCTCTCTACTCGAGAACATCTATCAGACACGGGTGTGACCTGCGGGTGACGCGGGCCAGTGCTGAGCGCAGGCCCTAATCTATCTTTCCATCTTCCAATATGCATACGAATTGACACGCCTTCCACTCTGAAGATTCCCTCGGATAGTGTTTCCCACAAATTATTGGACAGGACATCATAGTTTTTGGTGACCGTCTGGTGTGCCCCCTCACAATCTCTACCTACCCCAACAGCTTGTGAGGAAAACGATGTTGAATCTTCGTGTTGCTCACCAGATAGTCTAAAGTATCTCTTCCCCCCTCGCGACGTATGAGATCAATGCCACGTTGGGTGCCAGCTATTGGTGCTGCCTGGACTGGCGCAAGGAAGGAGACAGCGGATAAGAGGGCGAGGAGGCTGTGAATATGCATGAGGTCGTACGTAGTGAGGTGTCCAGCACCAATGCTCACAATCGATTCACTGAGGCCCTTATAACCGCATTCGATTGCCGTCGTCATCATCCCTTTTCATGAAACAACACATCAGACCAATTCCCACATTAATCATCCCACCTTTACTTTACTCACGCGTTCAGCGCCCTCGTGCTACTCATCTATTATCACACGAATATTCAGAATGGCAGTTCTTTTACGATACTTTTTAACATACGGAAGCTAAGTCTCCGGCAGTCATGTATGCTTTTGTTAGCTCTGAATTCAATTTCTATGCGGAAAAAAAAAAGATGTTTAGATGGCAGACTGATGGTAGTACTTATGTAATCACGAATAGCTGCAATCATTCTGATGGTGTCATCACTTTTGTAGCCGAGTGGCCCAGGAGATGAAGGCGCGCCGTCCACCTCTGCTCATCAGCGACGCGCGCCGTTTCCACTCCGCCATCCACCTCCCTGCAGTCGGTGGCCTCGAGGGTGTCGCCTCGCTGTATCCAACGAAACCGTAGGCGCCGAAACTCGTCCGCCCCTACCAAAGGTCCTAGGCCCGTAGCTATTTCATGTACTTATTTACATAGAAAGACATTGATGCGGTTTGGATGGTCCTGGAATACCAATCAAGTATGCATCTCGAATGATGGTGTCCGAATGAATTTTTGACAGCTCTGGAGTCTGATGACCTGAGGGGGCACACCATTGAGTGGCATGTCCGATTCTTTCAATTAGAAAGCGGCCTTTCAGCAGACCGCAAAGACCCGACGGCATCAGGTGAGAATGGTAGCATATTAGGGCCACTTTTCGTTCCGAGGTGGGATATCCCGTGAAGTTGCGTCGGGAAGTCAAGCATTGTTTCGCGTAGAATCCATATCCTCCTAGTTATCTCCCATGATGGCACCATGAGAATATAGCTTAGAAACATACGGCTATTGTCGTGATCTCTAAGCAAATCCAAGCCATAGATTGATTTGTTATGTATTGGGCAGTGCACGAGGTATAAATTATCGTTGATTAAGTGTCAGAGTATGTTCGACATTGCTATTCAGCACGAACCCTATGACTTGGTCCCTGCCTGCGCCTGAATTTTGGACTGCATCACAGTCAATTTCTCTCTTCTTTATTATAATTTCTTCTAGCGTATCAATGTTCGTCTGTATAAATCCGACTCTGTCTGTATAGTATTTCATAGCTTGCTTTCGCGTCTGCACCCAGGATCATGAGTAATGACATTGCTACGAAGGTTAGCTCTTTTCGCACGTAGTAGCCTGTACCGACATCTACGATGACGTAGTCGACGTTGCATAATTTACCAGGTACATAAAGCGAGTTGGACAGCGGAACCAGGATTGTCTTGTCTAAGCAGCATGGATAAGTTGTTGCTGGGCTAAGCATCATGGCCTTTGTTCTGCGGCTTGATCTCCTCTACGTTTTAGATACATGTCTTGAATTTTGCCTGAGGTTGTTTCAGCTGTGCGAACGAATTAGTGAGTGAGCTCCTGTGAATGCGGAATTTCTATAACTTGAAATGTCTCGCATCATAATCAGGGAAGCGCACCTCCTCAAGCTGTTTTCTGACATCAGCAAGCTGCACGATGTCGAGATTGGTGACGTCTGTGGCTGCGACATGGACGGAACGCGTGACGTTACGGTCCGGTAAGAACCATGATCCGCGTCCCTTTGCCCTCTCTCTTGCCAACCTGGAGGTAAGACACAACGTCTCCTCTACGCGGTCGAGATCAAGGTCTGGAGGATCATCAGTTGGCATTCATGTGGAGTGACGTGCATGGGTGGAGAGTGTACCATTGCTTGCTCTCAGCGACCAGTCTATACCATGTCCCTGTGTTGGATGGAATGAGGCATGGAAGATCGCAACTAGTACATTAAGCCTTAAGCGAGCGACGAAACCAACCGTATATCTTACCGACATCCTGCGGGGGTTTCTGCTTAACGTCGGGTCACACTTACCGGTTATGACGGTACCCTGTTTTGAGCATGAGGATCTCTGACTCACGGCGTCGTGGAAGCCTGATTCAACGTCTGATGCGATTACTAGTACGGCGACAAGGGTTATCAACGGCGTTATGATGTGAGGGTAACCGAACCTGTATGAGGTCTACCAGCAACATGCGGCCACACCAAACGATTGAACGCGCCTCCAGTTCGAGTCAGACTGGTGCTCACGCGCTCACGGTCTGACCAGTGCGGGGAGGATAGGGCACCGATGGCGATACCTTCGTATGTACCGTCAGTAACGAGGGACAAGATGAACTGATGCCACCCGAGTCACATAAATCTCACTCACCCTTGCTTTTCATTGATAATTGTCCATCACACGCAACACACCGTTACATGAAGAACACCTAAATGGTACCCACTTTACCTTTGATATGGGTCTCGATGGGTTGTTCATAGGGGCGGGTCAGCAAGCATGCGGAGACTTGAACGTGTATAACGTCGCTGGATACTTCCTGGGCGCTACCCGTCTCTAAGAATGCCGTACTGACGCCCTTGCGACCCTAACCAAATGTGGCACTATCCATGGATTCTTTGAGGCTTCATTCACGCCCGCTTCGAGCTTCGCTTGCAGTCGACAATCAGTTGATGGTCAAAAAATAAGGGGAGGATGAATTTGATATGACTCAAGGCGACTCGCCGAGCAGCCCAAAGTGAAGAAGCAGACCTGGAAATCCGTTCTCAGGACAAAGGAACATAATGTATTGTAAGCTATCCAAGAATGGACGAGGGGGTTGGGGTCAAGAAAATGACTTGTGTGGCCAGGATGCGCACTGTTCACGATTCCATTCTTTTGATGAAGCTATCTGCCTTATGCCGGCATAAGGTGCGTGCACGTCAATCGAGATCTTAGATGGCGGTCATCTCTCACTGCGCAGAGAGGACCCAAAGAGTATGCCTCTTTCCTACTCGATGCCTTGTGTTGTCCTCTTGATGTTTGCACAAATGAGGTGAGCTGGAAAAGTAGTCGTGTCAACGAAGACGAAAAGAGTGAATTTGACTGGTACTCTTGTCGCTCTCAGCAGCCGGACATACTATCCAACATCGCGCTGTCAGATTCGTCGTCGCCTTGCTCGACCTCGTTCAACGGCCTGAGTTTCAAACAGTAACGAAAACCCATCATTGATGTAAAGCTCGATGGTATAAGGATTCCTCAGTAAACTTGTCGGTCTCGGAAATAAGGAGCAGACATAACTCTTCAACGCCGTTAACCCACCATAGCGTGTCCGGTACCGATTGTAACTTCTGCTTTATCTTCGTGGGCACGAGAGTTGTGTGTTATCCAGCTATTCTGGGTGGAGAGCACGGAGGTATTGAGGATGTAACTGACGGCAGTTCGGATACCATCTCGGCCACGTTGGCTGCTAGCCTTGCGCCTGCACCATTTCGCAGATCGAGTGAGGAAGGCATTTCCGAGTCATCCCTCGAATTGCGCATTGCAAAGATATTTGCTCTGGTTCCAAGCAGTTCATGTAATGCTTCGTTTGGCCACCATCATTTGATATAGTATAGCAGAATGCATTGATAATGATTTCGGTATGTCTGTCAACTCGCACATTTTCCTCGTATCGCTATCAGCCTTTAGCCCCGCTTGGTTTTCAGATCGCGCCAAAGAATGGTGTGAAGCAACGCACCTACACCTGCTAAAATAATCTCAGCACCCACGTACGTATGCATTCCAACACGTACGCCGCCGCCCCATACTGCCCCTATCTCCCTCTCCCAATGTACATGCTACATTGTATCATAATCAAAGTCCTGTTGTTCCAAGGCGGCGTTGTTTGCTGAGTAAACTGATCAGGACAGTGATGACCTTGTTGAAACCCAAGGCAATTGCCCACCGACATATGAACACGCATAATTCGGCTTAGTAAAGCGAGGAAAATGAAGAGACCTAGACTGGTACCGAATACGAAAATTCTGCGGTCTTCGATGCGACGTCCTATGAATAGGTTCATGACGAGAAACGGGTAAAAGTCAGATAAAACCGATTAGGCTCTGCAACAGAATCCATAATCAAATCTACCCTCAGTAATTGTGGGGGGATTGTTTTCTAAATCTCCGTAAGAGGGATTGGAAGGAAGGAATTCTTGATGTTCAGGAACGTCTTCAAACCATATCGTAGCGCAAAACCAGAATACACCACGCGCATGCCATAATCCATCCCGGACCTGTAAAGCCGTTGAATATTGGGCTTCTTATACAGACGACCACCAAAAAATGGACCGACAGTCATACCAAGACCTTGTCCTTGTCCCATAACTAGAAAACCTGCAAGTGTAGTTTTCCGCTGGATGCCCACGATGAGTCGTAGGTCTGAACAGTACCACTTGCAATACATAAATATGGTGAATGCAAAACCATTTCCTCTACCATGGCGCTGGAGTAGAATCAAGATAGGCCCGCAATTACAATAGGTATGCCGATTGTTAATCCAGAGAATGTTGAATTCCCCCCGATGAATTGGGTATATTCACTCGATGCCATGAGATCTACTCGACATGCGGGCAGGTGTACAGATGTATCACGTCGGAATGGCTTATCTGTAAGATCACGTTGGCAATGATAATGGTTGCAAGTGAAGCAAGTTTTGAAAGAATCGAAACTGGGTTTTCAGCTGGATTGGAATCCCCGCGCTTCGTCCATTGTTATCGACGACACGTTCGACATAGGTGCCCGTGAGGATTAGCTTTGAGTCAGCCCTTACGGGTTTAGTACGCATTGCGCCGGACAGCCAAAGTCAGGGAGGTGAGATTCGGTCCTCACATAGTCTTCCGCTTCAATGCCCTTGCCAGTGGCGGTCACTCCCCGAATCTTGCCCTCTCATTATCAGCGGAGATATAAATGTGAGACTTGCTCTTTACGGCATTATAGGTGGATGTCATAACAGATGCCAGTCTAATTACACAATGGTGTGGTCTTCGTTGATTTCTATGTTTCCACCTTCCAACACGCATATGAGGAAACACGCCTTCCATTCTGGGGATCCCCCCTGATATACCTTCCTACACCTGTCCGGACATAACACCAAAGTTGGTATATCCCGTTTGGTGTGCCGCTTCATAATCTCTACCTACCCCAGCAGCTTGATGAAGAAGACGACGTTGAATGTTCGTGTTGCTCACCAGATAGTCTAAAGCATCTTTTCCCCCCCCGCGACGTATGAGATCAATGCCACGTTGGGTGCCAGCTATTGACGCCGCCTGGGCTGGCGCAAGGAAGGAGACAGCGGATAAGAGGGCGAGGAGGCTGTGAATATGCATGAGGTCGTATGTAGTGAAGTGTCCAGCACCAATGCTCACAATCGATTTTCTGATGCCCTTATGAGTGCAATCGATTGCCGACAACACCGGAAGGAACATCAAGTTGCATCGCATCGGACCACTCGTCATCATAATCCTATTGTAACACATGGCATTTGGATGGCAGGCCGATGGCAGTGCTTAATAGTGTCATCATTCTTGTAGCCGAGTGACCCGGGAGACGAGCCTGCAGTGCAGGTCGGTGGCCTCGGGGGTGTCTCCTCACTGTTCCGGGAATCCCGCAGCATCGGGCCACCGGTGCTCTCCACTCCGAACATGGATTTGAATCCTTTAATGGAGCCGTAGCGTCTACAGACGATTCGCCCATTGCCAAGACTTCCAGCGGCCTTCTATGGTAGTGGATTCGGAGTGTGGATAAGCACCTGAGTCTGAGGGTCCTAGGCCCGTAGCTATTTCATACTTATTTACATAGAAAGACATTGATGCAGTTCGGATGGTCCTGGAATGCCAATCAAGTATGCATCTTGAATGATGGTGTCCGAATGAATTTTTGACAGCTCTGGAGTGAGGGTGCTGCTCCAGGGGTACACCATTGAGTTGCTTGTCCGGTCTTTCAGCAGACCGCAAAGTCCCGACGGCTTCAGGTCAGAATGGTCGCATCATATTAGGGCCACTTTTCGTTCCGAGGTGGGATATCCCGTGAAGTTGCGTCGGGAAGTCAAGCATTGTTTCACGTAGACTGCATCCATACCCTCTTAGTCATCTCCCATGACGACACCATGAGAATATAGGTAAGAAACCTACGGCTATTGTCGTGATCTCTAAGCAAATCCAAGCCATAGATTGATCTGTTATGTATTGGGCAGTGCACGAGGTATAAATTATCGTACGTCAGGAGTGTACTGATGACTAAGTGTTAGAGTGTGTTCTTCGACATTGCTACTCAACACGTACCCTATGACTTGGTCCCTGCCTGCGCCTGAATTTTGGACTGCATCACAGTTGTCAGGTAATTCAGATTTTCTCTCTTCTTTTGTATAGTTTCTTCTAGCGTATCAAGGTTCGTCTGTATAAATCCGACCTTGTCTGTATAGTATTTCATAGCTTGTTTTCGCGTCTGCATCCAGAATCATGAGTAATAACATTGCTGCGAAGATTAGCTTAGACATACTTTTCGCACGTAGTAGCCTGTACCGACATCTACGATGACGTAGTCGACGTTGCATAATTTACCGGGTACATAAAGCGAGTTGGACAGCGGAACCAGGATTGTCTTGTCTAAGCAGCATGGATAAGTTGTGTCAGCTTTGCTGGGCTAAGCATGCCTTTGTTCTGCGGCTTGATCTCCTCTACGTTTATGATACATGTCTTGAACTTTGCCTGGGCTTGTTTCAGCTGTGCGAACGAATTGGTCAAGTGAGTGAGCTCCTGTGAATGGGGAATGTCTGTAACGTGAAATGTCTCGCATTATAATCAGGGAAGCGCACCTCCTCGAGCTGTTTTCTGACCTCAGCGAGCTGCGCGATGTCGAGATCGGTGACGTTGATTGTCTGTGGCTGCGACATGGGGGAACGCGTGACGCGTGATGTTACGGTCCGGGTAAGAACCACACGACTCTTACTACGATCCGACGCATTCCCATGTCCTCACCCGACGTTAAGCAGAAACCCCCGCAAGATGTCGGTAAGATATACGGTTGGCTTCGTCGCTCGCTTAAGGCTTATTGTACTAGTTGCGATTTTCCATGCCTCGTTCCATCCAACACAGGGAAATGTTATAGACTGGTCGCTGAGAGCAAGCAATGGTACACTCTGCACCCATGCACGTCACCCCACATGAACGCCAACTGATGATCCTCCAGACCTTAATCTCGACCGCGTAGAGTTCAGTGCACTCCCAAGCGGCCTGCACTTGATGGAACAAGACGTAGTGTAAGGGCGTCGGCATCGCATCATGATTTGTCATAACATGCCTTAGCTATTTCACCAAGGACGAGCAGCACGGCGTATGCGTCTTCCGAAGACGTAGGACAACCGAGGAGGGGCATCGCGGTTTCCGCCTGACTTCTCTGGGAATACTTCTCGCAAAATCGCGTCGGCCAAGGCCATGGAGACATGTCAAAGCTCTGAAAGAGCTGGCGGATACGCTATACAACCGTGCCAACAGATCGTCCGAGTCGCTCGAGTTGCTTGATCAAGACTGGGAACCAGCGCGCCTATTCTTCGAAGAACGGAAAGTGCGCAGAGCGGATCTCGGTGGCGCCGGTGACTGGAATGGATGGAGCCATGACTTGGACGAGGTACGTCACCTAGGGGGCATCAGTGTGACGTTTGATCCCAATGTCAATAGCTTAAGACGGATCCTCCGGTTGCAGCGCCAACTATGCATTTGTCCCATTTGCTGCGTATATTGGGTCCGTCATCAATGACGTTATACAAACATGTCATCGGCCGTCGAAGAATTCTCATCTTCACTCTACCGCCGGTTGAACCTGCATGTATACTATGCCATGCCGCGGCTGACATGTGCTTCGAGAATCAGGTGGAGCTATCTACACCCAGAGTATCTTTACCCGACAATCTGAAACGCCTAAAGAGCAAGACAAGGCAAGGTATCAGTGTGCTTGGTATGGTAACTCTTAGCGATCTTGATCGCTTAAGTCTGACTGGCCATGGATGGATTGCGTGTAAGTACCACGATTGATGCGGTTCATAATTTCTAATGTCCATAAATAGGCACAACTGACGCTCTGTTTTTGGAAAAACCTGCCTATTATGATCTATTGATTGATCTAACGACTTCTACACCCCACAAGGCCACCAGGCCAACATTCTACACGTCAAAACCTATTGCTACGTCAGGAAACTCTTCGAGGGGTCCCACACATCGGTTATCGGCTATCCGGTTTGCTTGGAGCGACGTGAAGCTCGTAAGCCTTTTCTGTCGATTGGTTTATGTGCTCTGTTCACGATTTGATTCTAGTGGAATGAGCTTGAACGAATACTATGCCTAGACGACGATAATGCCACCCGCCATCATTGTTGTGATCCACCGCCATCACCCGATGGCAAAACGACGAGATTTTTGTCCACATGGTCAGATGCCTGGCGCGTTTATGAAGATGTATGTATTATCTGTGCCGGTCTTTGGCTTGGATCATGGCGAGGGAACTCAAAAATGTCCTACTCGACCGAGAACGGGCCAGAAAATTGGGGAGCAGTTCGATTAGAGGGAGACGATGATCTTACTCTGAGCGGGTCGTACGTCCGAAACAGAGGAATGGGGATAGAAGGGGGACCAAACATTGGCTCAAGCGGAATATCGTCGAGCCGAGGATCAAGACGAGCAAGTGCGATGTCCTGGTCAAGCAGCAGAAATGGAACAATAGGAAGGATGCGGGAGGCATCCTCTACTGCGGCGAATGGGAGCGAGAGTCCTGATCTAAAGGAGTTGGACGAAATAAGAGAGAGGCAGGACAGGCAATTGTTAACGACGTTGGCGCTGCTGCAGACGTTCCACGCCCATACGACTTTCCACCTCTCGGTCCTGGAGTCGTTCTTGCCGGAGGATTGGAGCACGGGAAGCGTGCTCTACCTAGCACCCAAGGACATCCTGGCGTTTGAACTTGGACCGCTGAGCAGCAATGACGAGAGATATCTCGAGTGGCTGACTTATGAATATGCCAATGGCACGCAATTGGTTGTCAGGCGAGGATGGAGAGATTTGTTGAACATTATATTCGGGTACAGCTGACCCAAACTGCGAGATTTCTCGGAGGATTTCTAACTGTTGTATTTCCCCCTGCATGTAACCATTCATACCCACTTCAATTTGAGAACATTAAGATTTTAAGAATACATAAAAGACCTGACACAAGCGCAGCGTGATTAGAAAGCCTCTTGCTCCGGACGTTTTCCCTTTCGAAAGGGCCTTCTGTGTTGTTCGTCATGTTGACCTCCCTTCCAAAGGCGGTCCCAATGCCCTTTATGTTCTTCTTCATCTTGGCTATGCCTACGTCCCAGAAGACGAGGACGTTGAGTTGTTTCAACACTGTTGGAATGAGTTGCTGGCGCCGTGGGTGGTTGGGCATGTGCATGATTTGCAGAGACTGTTCGCCCAAGCACGGGTTTTTGGCCTATTGAAGAGGCCCCTAACATTGATACCATCCCTCTGCACAAGAAAAAAAAAAGTCCGGTGAGCAAAAACGGGTCAAAGCTAAGGGCAGACACGTACCGTTGGGTTGCGTCCAGATAAGCCTCTCGATCAAATCGTTTGTCGGTCTTGATAGATATACCCGACCCGGAAACATGGAATCCTCTCGACTTGAGACTTCAGAGTGAACATCAGCCTTGAGCAAACGGAAATAGTTGTGGAGCCTCGTACTTGTCTTTTGTCGTTTGAACAGTATCGTGGAACCCTCGCGAGACGTACAGAACGATATAAATAACGCCACCAACGACGACAAGAGTCTACGTTCTGATTGTCAGTACCATGTCAACGCAGGTATCGACGGGAGGGCGTACGGCAAGCAGAGCAATTAGATCAGTTCTACGGGAGACGGAATTAACGCGGGTATATACAAACGCAGTAAGCAGGGACGAACGCAGCCATTGTACGCGGTGAAACGGTAAAAAAGAAAGACGAGCGACGACAGCACCGCACTGGCGTCATTTGCTCCCGGCACCGATCATATCGCACGCGCTAGCTATGTACACTACTCAAGTCGTCAGAACGTCTCCCCTCCAGCGCGGCCTGCACAGCAGCGAGAACACGCCCATGGGCTTCTTTACCAGCTGCGATAACGCCATAATTTTCACCCAATGTCCTGCCAAGACCAAAATCGAGAGGCTGTCCTCGTGAGTCTGTGATGATGCCTCCGGCCTCCTCAACAAGTAGCGCCCCGGGAGCATGGTCCTAAATTTGTATCAGCGCTACTCGAGTTTTATATATAGAGCAAATACCCAAATTTTTTCCTGGTATCCGACACCAGTTGGCATTCGTAAATACACACCACCATCTCCTCTGACTAGGGATCCGTATTTGGCTTGGCTGTCCATCCGCGTGGGTGGCCGTGTTATGCCCAAAAGAGCCGCCACGCGCTCGTTGAATGAAAGCGCCGAATGGGCGGATTCAACTGATTCCAGACAGTTGAACTCTTCTGGCCCAAAGCTAGGTATCTTCAGCGGCATTGGGTTGGCCCCGCTCAGCGTGACCTGACTGCAATATGGGTATGAACATGAGGCCACGTTGGGCAAACTCGGACCTGTTCTGCACCATGGCCGCGCACAGCGACAAAAATGCAGCCCTTCTCTTCTGGCTCAACTGAGGAGATGGGCAAGTTCGGGCAACCTATGACGCCCACTTTGACTTGGGCGTCAACGATAAGAGCGAGACAGACGGCGTATTGCTCGCCACGTAGAAAACCCTTTGTTCCATCAATAGGATCAATGGTCCACATACCTATGCATCTCGGTGTATTAGCGTTTCTGGCTCATCATAGCACCTAGCGGTTAAACTCACGCCCTGTTCGAGCACCGGCGTGATTCCCTCGATCGATAGCATCGAGCAGCTCTGGCGCGCTGCGCTCGTTTCCCGGGCCTAGCCCCCATTCCACGTTATCTCCAAGGGTTAGTTCCATAGCGAGACACTCGTTCGCAAGCTCCACGATACGTTTGCAGAGTACAGCTCCTGAGTCGGCTCGCAGGTCCGACGCATCCTCTTCACCCACGATGAGATCTTGTGGGAACGCGCGTTCCAGCATGCTGCTAATCACCGCCTGTGCAGCATAGTCTCCGACTGGGGGAGTGGATAAGAAGCTAAGGGGCTTTGGAACGAGGCAAAGTTACCGGTTACGGGTGACTTGTCTCCCTTGGTCAGAGTTTCGTTCTTCACGAGCTTGTCAAACACCATGGAGGTGAGTTGGCATGCCCTTCTGACCGCAGCGACTGCAAACTGCTTCTCTGCTTCGTAGGAATGTGACATCCAATGTGACACCGAGAATCGGGAGAAGAACCGTTGCCGGCTGTGTATAAGCGCCCATGGAAACCGGGACATAGCCTGGGGTCCTGATGTGTATCATGTCTCGCACTGCGGCTCGGCATGAAGGTCCAGCAACACCGATTTAGTCCGACGTTCTCACAGAAATGTGTTACATGTAAGATCGCACATAGTGCTTCAACTATTCATATCACTGACGCAATCCCAGATCCCCTTCAAATTCTCTTTCCAGAGCGTCACTTTCCCGTCTCCACAGCTCACTGCAAGTAAGTTGCCTGCCAAACTCCACGAGACACGCCACACGACGTCAGGGAACTTGCCTGGAGGTGGAGGCGCACCACCGGTAGATGTATAAGTCGACGAAGGATCCAATGCCGTCCTAACCCAGGGCGACGTTGGAGTATCTTTTGTCCAAATAAGAACGGTTTTGTCTTGGGACGCTGTGGCGATATAGCTCCTGGGCAATCCAATGTTAGGGGCCCACGCCACATCTCTAACCCAATCCGTGTGGCCTTCCAAAACTTCTTCCTCGACCCAGGACTGTGTGTCCTCTCTATATCCCCAGATTTTCACAAGATTATCGCAACCCGCACTTGCGAACCGTTTGACCGAAGGCGGTTGAGCGGGTTGTCCTTGTGCGTTCTGAGTTTGCTGCGGCGTTATAAGTGAACCGGGCAGAATCGCCGGAGCCCATGAGACGGCGTTGCATCCAATGGCATGCCCATCAAACAGATCCGCACCCCATTGTCCATCGTCTGCGAGTCAAAAATGTTCCTAGTGAAGGTGAAGCAAGGACGTGAAGAGGAGGCTCACTTTTAAAAGTCAGAACGGAGATTTTGCCATCCGAGGAAGCGCATGCAAGAATCGCTCCAAGCTCGTGAGGTGCCCAAGACACAGAGTTAACTATACTTGTTAGTACTCCTGATAGCAATATCTATTAGATCCTGCAACTTACCGGATGCAGTGTGAAGGGTGTGTTCTTTCACTTTTGCCCAAGCACCGGAAGAGGTGTTTCCTTGCCCTTGCTGTTCCTTCCAGATGAGTACTTTGCCATCGTACGAGCAGGATGCAAGGATATGGCCGTATTTGGGGTGCGCCCACGACACCTGCCAGACAGGACCCGTATGTCTTTCGAGTCATTAAAGTATCAGTATCCAGTCAAGTTGTAAATGGTCGACTCACCCTTTCAAAGTTTGTCCCGTTCGCTGTGCCTCTCCTTCAATCACGTCGAACACCTTCACAGTGCGATCGGATGAGCATGTTGCCAAGCGCTTGCCGAAATAATCTAGTTGGGCATCATGCTGAGAACGAAGTTACTCGTCGTTCATGCATCCGAGATTAAGACACACAATCATATCATCATGAGCCGTTTCTATTGGCACAGATTCGGAAACAGTTGCGGTAGCCTGTACATAATGACAACAATGAAAATTAGGCGCGTTGAAACTTGAATGCGAAGCAACCGACCATGTTGTTAGCGCGGAGTTGTCAAGGAAGTGGCACGATGGTACAGAAAAGTTGTGCTCCCACGTGGATATTCCAACATCCTATGTATTTAATGCATTGCATGTCAATTTTGTAGTTCCATTCTATCGCAGTTCTTCGATTAGGAACTCTTGACCACAGCACTCAGTGCAGTACTCAGATCCACTCACTAAAAAAACTAGCCACGTGGACGTCAGCCGCTATAAAGGCCCAGCTCGGTTGATGCCCTACATCAAGCCATTGCCATCCTCTGCTTACATGGTACTTGTAGGTACTGGTGCCTCTGACTTGCATATTCCTAAATATTCATCGTCACAGGATCTAACTGGTAAAGTTCGTCGAATCAAAAAGTTCCCCGAAGGCTTGGGCCTGTATTCTGATTTCTTTACCGGCGAACCAACTTCAAACGGTTCTTAGATGCATTTGCTACTTGATGATAAACGTATAACACACTAAACAGATTTGGGTTTGCCGGATGTCGTCGGCATTAAAGTCTTTCGTGGAATCCAAGGAAAGGACTTAATCGACAAGTTTAACAAGGTACTGTACATGGCTCCCAGACTCGTCACACGACATGTTGACCTGGTGTGCAGGAATTTGTGGTTCAGGTGAAAAAATGGGTTACGTTCGAACACCGCAATGTTGCACGATGCTACGGATATGCCTTTGACCGCCGTCCCATGCCAGCGCTTATCATGGACTTTTACAAGCAGGGGAATATTACACAGTTTCTGAAGGCAAATGATAGACCGTTCGAGCAGAAAGTCGAACTGGTAACCATATTCAGTACAGTACAATCCACTAATTATATCCTGTTTTGACAGATTCGCGATATTGCCGAAGGACTCAACTACCTCCATAATTTAGAAATTGTACACGGGGACCTTCGTGCGGTAAGTAAGTTAAAGTTTCACTCTGTGCGTGGACTTACGCTATAACCCCATACAGGCTAATATATTCGTGGACGATGCAGATCGGGCGAAAGTCGCCGATTACGGACTTGTTCACATCATTAACACCGAGGAATTTACTAGCTACAATCCTGCAGGAGCAATGAGATGGACTGCACCCGAACTCACGACGGGTGCGGATGACGACGAGTTTGACAGACCAAAGTACACTAAAGCTAGCGACATTTTTGCATTTGCCATGACTATCATCGAGGTGATCCTTCTTCCTATAGTCGGCCTCCTATCAAGGATAATTTAAAATTATACTCCTTTCAGGTTTTCACAAGAGATGTTCCATTCGCCTCCAAAAAGCCGAACTTGGCCATTTTACGTACAATTAGCGCAGGCAAACGCCCTGATATTCCTGATGAAATCTCCAAGTGTGGATGGCTCTGTCAATTGCTGAAGCAATGTTGGGAACAAGATCCACAGGCAAGACTGACCGCAAAAGAAATTGTCTATATTCTAACTGTGCGCTTCCACTATCGTCGTTAATACTTGCTATATTCATATTTAGCTTAGAAAAATACTCACTCCAACTCGGGTTGGATCAGCACAATATTACACCTTATTGGGCGTTGGTGGGGCTATTGATTTGGTGTCCATTTTTGGTATCTGCTTTATATGGCAATGATGCTCTCGGTTAGAGCAGCATCTAGCAGCAGATCATGAAGCGTGTTGCATCCTCTCCCGCTAGTTACGGGTATCTACGTAATAGTTATGCTACTTGGGAGGAGTGCTACGTAACACTTCAGCACTATGTTGATATTGACCCTTTTTGGTCCCGAGGATTGAGGCATCTATTAATTTAATAGTAAGTCGGTCTATCATATATCTACTTTTTAGTGGATGGGAGCGTCTTGCGGTAAACATCTTCCAGGTCCTTCTGAAGACCAGGCAAGACTGGTTGGTGGTTCTACGTGGCCAACTCAGTCGAAACATCTCAAGAATCTGAGGAAAAGGCAAACCTTATACTCCATATTATATTCACCTATTCCGAATATAGGGTTAGAACAATATTTCTCCACACGATTCGCGCCTACCTTTGCCTTGCGTGGAGCCTCGAAGTTGATTGGAATAACCAAACATGTCATTCAGTGCTACTTCCGCAGAGACTGTGAATTCATCGTCTCGAACTTCACTGTCGATAATCGTCCCTCGTCGCGTGTTCAGGCTCCCAATGACAGCGCCTGCGCAATATTAAAATCTGATGTGGAAATGACGTCGAAGAAACGTACTTTGGAATTCTGCTGGAGCCACGACCTCCACAGTCATGATGGGCTCCAAGATGACTGGTCTCGCCAATTTGTATGCTTCCCGGAATGCTCCAAGAGTAGCCAGCCGGAAAGCCAGTTCAGAAGAATCCACAGCATGGAAGGCACCTTCCCTTAAAACCAGACGGCAGCCGGAGATAGGATTACCTGAAAGTGTACCCTTCTCAAGGGCCTCGTAGAATCCCTGGAACACGTTCAGTTGCCGAGGTGCCGAGGATATTCAGCTGATCTTACCTTCTCGACCGCAGGGATGAAATTCGAGGGTATACTGCCTCCCATAACGACATTCTCGAAGGCGATATCCTTTCCTGTTTCTGGATTCGGTTCCATGGGTCCAATATGCCCAACGACCTTGGCAAATTGACCAGCACCCCCTGTTTGTTTCTTATGGGTATAATTGAACTCAGCACGTTGTGTGACCGTCTCGCGGAAATTGACACGAGGTTTGCCTGTTGTGCAGTCAACATTGTATTCACGCTTCATCCTCTCGACATAAATTTCAAGATGCAGTTCACCCATGCCAGAAATGATTGTCTGGTATCAGCAACTTAAATCCAAGATATACAAAAGAACTCGCAACACGACATACCTCTTTGCTATTATGATCCATATGGACTTTAAAGGTAGGGTCCTCTTTTTGGAATCGTTGCAAAGCACGTGAGAAGTTGGGCGTCTCGATCCCGTTAACTTTTATAGCAAGAGAGATAACAGGTTCGGGAACGAACATAGAAGTCTAGAAATGATCAATATTATAGTGCTTTGTGGTCAGCGATTGATAACTCACCATCGTCAAGCTGGTGAAGCCGTCAGTGAAGGTATCGCCGGACGCGCATTCAACCCCGAATATGGCACAAATTTCTCCAGGGCCAATGGAATCAACATCCTGCATTCATGAGTGGAAGCTATTACGATAGCCAGGATTCTCACTTACCTCCATCTCATTGCTGTGCATACGAACAAGCCGAGGTACCTTCACCTTCTTTCCATTTCGAGCATTGTAAATCATACCTCCTTTCTTCAGAGTACCTTGATATACACGCATATACGTCAGTTGACCGTATCTTCCTTCTTCCAGTTTGAAGGCGAGTCCAAGTAACGGTGCATCTGCCGCGGGTGACAGGGGCACCGGTGGGGAGGATGAAGCAAGTTTCGAATCGTAGGCTACGTTTTCCCTTTGGGAAGGATCGGGAAGATATGCACAAACGCCATCCAACAATGGTTGAACGGCGGTATTCTTAATTGCAGATCCAAGGAAGACGGGTGAGAATTTGAGGCCGACGGTTGCGCGACGAATAGCTGCCGCAATTTGATCATTGTTAGGCATTTCGTCCACCAAAAACATCTCGCCAATTTCCTCATCAACTTCTGCCAGCTGTTCAATTAGTTCCGTCCGCTTCTGCTTGGCCAGTTCTACGACAGAATCGGGAATTTCATCAGACACAACAACTTCAGTCCTACTGCGCATCAAACATATATTTGTAATTGCACATGAAGCACTGACCCTTTAAGCCCCTGATTATAGATTGCTCTCCAGTATACCAAGTCAACGACACCCTTAAATTCGTCTTCAGTACCAATGGGGACGTGTACCGCAGCAGCAGGCATGCGCAATTTCGTCCGGATTTGGTTGACAATTCTCCATGGGCTGGCACCGGGCCTTGGCGAAAGTCAATATAATGACACATTAAGAACATGTCATACTACTGACCTGTCCATCTTGTTAATGAACGAAATCCGAGGAACATTATATCGCCTCATTTGACGATCGACTGTAGTTGTTTGACTCTAGTCGTGCCATCAGGTTGGGAAACAAGAATTATGCACCAGCACATACTTGCACACCGGCAACGGCGCAAAGAACCAATACAGCACCGTCAAGGACTCTCAGAGCCCGCTCCACTTCAATAGTAAAATCAACATGTCCTGTGATCACGGTGAGCAATTCTGCGATAAATTATGGATTTCCTAACCTGGCGTGTCAATAATATTAATTGCATATTTCTGTTTCTTGCCATCGGGTAATGTCGCATCCCAATCACAGAACGTAGCAGCGCTCTGAATCGTAATGCCCTTTTCCCGTTCGAGTTCCATACTGTCCATCTTGGCGCCAACAGCGTCTTTCCCCCGCACCTAGTTTCCCGATAATATTAGCTTCTGATTACATGCGGACCGAAAACCGAGCGCAACACTGAAACTCTCAAATCCATAGCTATGCAGAAAAAATGAGTTGAAGAATGCTACGAACCTCATGAATATCCCGGATTCGTCCGGTGTAATATAGTATCCGTTCTGTTAGTGTAGTCTTGCCAGAGTCTATATGAGCAGAAATTCCGATATTCCTCTGAAACGTCAGCCTTGCTATGTCCTGTGGTGTCAAAGGATGCCGTTGCTGGACTGGTGGTACATCATTTATTTCAGCTGTTGGTGCCGGCTTCAGCGCAGCCGCAGCGGAGGCAGCGCGTCTTGAGCCACACGACAGCCGTATCAGGTTGCCTAGAGTAAAAGAACGTGAAGTGCGCCTATATGGGCATACGCACGCCCACCCCCTGCCTGCCAGCATTGTAGGTGGAAGTGACCGAGTCGAGAATGGGACGTGTCTTGCCGAAGTCGCTTATGTCAGCATGATAAACAGCAAGTGCTGTACCACTGCAGAATACACACAGCTCGCTCGCATGTCAGCCAGGAAGATGGCTTTAAGTCACAGACAGCAAAAGTTTGCCAATCTTCTCCTCCGCTTGCCATGATTTCTTCTCTTCAGGCTATCCTCATTGCAGGATTCGTAGAGGGAATCCTGTTTGGAATGTACTTTGCGACTCTGGCGCTTTGCCTCATGTGGCTCTTATATGACGAGGCTTGGAAAATCATGAACAAGAGCCGCATCAACTGGATGATGCTCATGATTACCCTCTTCATCTTCGCTTTATTAACGTCCCACCTTGGCATTTCGTTCTGTACTACGATCGCCACTCTTACACATGAGGATTCGACCACTGATAAACTGAACATCGTATCTGTACGTGCGTTTCGCGGATATGATTGAGCAGAGCATGAATGGTCCATAGGACACAGTAGTGAATGTGGTTATATTGGTCACCGACGCAAATTTGGTATGTACGATTTCTAGTATCAAAGTCTAAGAAACTGAGGTGCCGCTTCAGATATATCGGTGCTGGGTAGTCCACGCCAACTCGTTGTACATCATTTCCCTACCCATTATGTTATGGGTTGCCAATATCACGTTCTCTGTCCTTCACATCTGTTGGACTGTAATCTGCGTAATAGGTTCAAATAAATCATGGACCTTTTCCCGCCTGCGCAAGACCCAGTTAGCATTTAGTGCTTGTAGTATTGCAATTATTATTTATACGACATGTAAGAATCGTGATCTGTTTGCGTTAACATGGCATGATCTGATACACTTTTAGTCGCCATAATCCGCCGCATTGTACGCGTTACAGGTCAAAGCGGGAACGTCTCAAGGCACACACTAACTGTTACATGTCGCATCCTTGCAGAATCTGGGTTCATGTACACGCTAACAAAAGTTCTGAGCCTGCTCGCGGCGGCAATCACAGCGGAACCGTTCCTTCTTAAGTCAGTTTTCAATGTTTTAGTAGGTCATATCGTCCTTCCTGATCTAGATCTGGTGTGAATATGCCCATTCTAGAATATCGTCACCGCAGGCATCGTATTTAATGTTATTCAAATTAGAGTGAGGACGTACAGAGCCAGGCGTAGTATTGGTTCTGTTAGCCTGCAGAGTCCAGCTACTAGATTTTTTCATTCAAAGCAGATCAAGAGTCATGGGACGGATGTTGAAGACCGTTCGACAGACTTGGAACGAGGGGATGGTGGAGGTAATAATGGCAGTTCTGCTATGCGCTGATTGCAAATGCCTACTACGGTAACTACATTCGGACGGTCCATCAGCGCAAATATGGATACAAGCATTCAATAATGATAATGTCAAATAGAATGAAGTTGTTCCTTTGCGATCACTTGACGGAAGATCTCGAACGCGACCGCAGGTTGGAATGCAGGCTATGAACAACAATCAGCCAGATGGAGACCTACAAACTTATGGACTAACCACTTCATGACCTGCTGCAAAGATACGCCTAAAATACCCAATATGCTGAGTAACAAGATCGTCTGTCACCATAATCCAACTCACGCAAAGGAGAAATTATCAACGTTCACATATTGACCAATGGCCTCGCCATCCATGGTCAAATTGGTGAATTGGGCGCCGCTCAGTTTGTCCTTGCCGTGCCAGTCCATGGCCTGCATCGAAGCCCATCCACCTACCCAATTACAGCTGTGAAACATCAATTCATGGATGTGATGATATCACTACGGGACGAACTTGATATCAGCATCACCAGCCTTGACAGATCAATAAGCAAGCATGTGATTATCAACGATAGAACATACCCATATCAATACTTTAAGCTTTGAATCAACCAGCGCAGCAAGTTGAGGCAATAGCGTCCTTGCATCCTGTAAGCAGAAAGATTAGCAACTCGAGTATCGGCCTTCCCCTTTTCATACATCACCCGTCTTTGCAAATAATTCATAGGGCAGATCGGAGCATTCTCCATAAGTCGATTCAGCACCAATCTTCTTTACTATCGTTTCATTTGTCAAAAAGTCCAGATAGTATTCAGGAGGGAATAATCCCGATGAGTTTTGACGCAAGTCATAAGAATCACGATCACCGACGCTCAGATTGAACATTGTGTTGCTCTACCGCTTGAATTGAGCATACTTAATTTAAAGGAATCAAGTGAACTCGAACTGACACAATATGTATCCGCAGTGTTACAGATATCATTTGACTCTGACGAGTAGCCTGCGGCATAACAAGCTTCTTCCTGGTCTTTGCAACCACCAGCTTTATACCAATCATCCTGCATTTTTTGCAACACCGAGTCATTCTGTAGTCGGCCATAACCAGGTGCATATGTGGCAAAGGTTAAGTAAGACTTGTACTGAATCAGTGGATCAAACCAGCCACTTCTCGAATCAGCTCGGGTCGTGTACCAATGCACGTAAAGCTCACTTGTTGATCATCAACGCACTAACAACGATTTCGATTCCTTGTATTTCTCCTTCTCGAACCAGGGTATTTTGTTGATCGAAGTACGTAACAAACTCGGGTCCATAATGACCCCCATAACTCTCTGTTGCCACGATGAACCTATCAGATAAAGCATGAATAAGGCAGGTCTTGAAGAGAAAATAGGCTAACTCTCGACACTGATACTTTGAGAATGCCCCACTTTCGAAAAGAATTTGAAAAGCGCTCCACACAGGAGGAGCGGATGCCCAAGTACTGTTGACAGTGTCGGCCCCGTAAGAAAATCCAGTTCCAATAGGTTGATCGATGTATATCACTGAGATGGCTTGTAATAAGTTATATTTCTTTCATTTCGTAAATTACGCACTGTTGCTAAGGTTGTTCCAGCTTGAAACAGAGTTAGGTAATTAATAGTTCGACAATGCGAAGTATTTGACCTGTATGGATTGGATAAGGTTGTTTGACCGTCGGATGCAACAGCGCAGGGTCCATTTTCTTGAATCCACGTTAATGCGATGGCTCAATGCTGTAGCGGGGTACGATCACCTTGGAAAAGTCCTACCATGGAAGAACAGCCAGGACCGCCATTTAACCTGCACACAGTTATTTAACAAGCCGTTGCTCCAAAATCTGGCACGAGTCACCCACCAAAGCGTGAATGGCGCCGTTTCTGGATCGCTCCGTGCCTCAAAGAACCAGAACCACTGTTTAGCATGTTTAAGTGCTATGCTTCCTTTATCCAAAAATACATACATACTATGTGCTGATCCCCGGCTATGTCAATGTAACCTGACCTTTGGTGAACACCAGGGGTGGTCTCGCAGACGCCAGAGCCGGAGACATAACGTAATTTGATGCCAGGTTGTGCCACAGAGTCGAATGTCGTGTATTCGATGGCTGAAGTCCCATAGACGAGGCTCAATAAATAGAGAGCAAGAGCAAACCGGAAGCAAGGGAGTGCCATGTAATTGCATGGTGGCCTGATGCTCGATAGTTATATCGATGTTGTGGGAGACGTTGCCGAGCCGACAATTGGCTACATGATACATGGATAAGATCGCCCCTAGGCCTGCCACGCTGTCAGAAATTCGGACCCATTACCTTCAAAACGGCATTAGTAGTCATTGGCGTGCAGATCGGCGCAAATAATTTCGTTACTATTTGAAATTAGATCAATGTCGAAATGCCTCATGCAGCAGGGGTATAAGGAGACGCGAAGCACGATACAATGAGAAGAAAGTATGTGATGCTGCTGAAAAGCAAAAATAATCTCGAAAGGCGCTACCAGGGTTCGAACCTGGGTTTCGGGAAATAACTTTTCAGAATCCCGAGTGATAACCACTACACTATAGCGCCCAGGCATCGTTCTTTCATATTAAATCTACAAGTGGTGCTTTTCATTCTCATACACCTAATATAGGGATTGATTTCGACCCTGCATCAACTTCTCCCAGACAGTTTCGTTCCATTAGCAACGTTGAAAGTGCTTCGCGGTAATGACGGGTCCAGCTCTTTACAAAAATGACGTCATAGTTGCCTCGGTAAGTCCTGGCGACAATCAAATCATGGCAGCATCCGGAGCGGCGTGGGTTGGCTAGTTAAGCTTTAAGAGGGAAGCAGCTTGCCTTCACGAGATTCAGGGTGCAGCACACCTTCCATTCTCTTGTTCGAATCATGCCAGTAGATATTTGATGTGCAATTTCACGCGTCCTTGTCGACGTTTTTTTTTTCATGCGTCAACATTGAACTTTACATAAGCAGGCAGTGAACAAGCGTGAGATCACGCTCGACGGTTTGAGTGTTCGGCGTTCAAGTCCAGGTGCGTGGTTCGGGCGTAATCAATCTGATCCATGATCTTCACTCTTTCTCTGATCCTACTTATCTATTGACAGTCCAGCTCGTTTCCTCAAGTTAATTGGGATGTACAAGTTTCTCGATACTGTCCCTCTCTCGCCGTCTCCGAATGGATGCGATCCACAGATATGATTGGTATGCCAAGATCTAAGGGGAAGCACATACAGATTTGTGCCCATCCATGTACTTTCCACTGGTACCAACAGGGTATTACCCTGCCTCGTCGGTGTCGCACTGTGGCGCACCTCAGCAAGTTCTAGCACATGTGGCCCTTGTGTCATGTAGATGGTCAGAAGGCATTGCATTCGCGGGTATAACTCATCGTGGATATACGCTAATATAGAAATACCTTACATTGATCGAGCTGGGGACAAACCAAAAATGATAGTCAATGCCGCTTTTGGCGACGTCGCATGAATTCCCCCGTCTCATTCACTTTACTGGTTAACATTGCATTCCGCTTCCCCAGTCTTTCCACGAATTGCCATGTGCACACGCTCTTCCAGAACCCGACTTGGCGTGTCAGTGGGGAAGCGATGGGTTGGCTTCGTCACTCGTGCATTATTAGCTACGACGAGTCTCGCGTATGACCGTACAACAGAACCTGGCGAGGCTGCCATAAATGGTACGCGTCCTCCGCTGCGCGTCATGATAGCTCTCTGACTCGCGTACAGATGGCGCTGTGGAATGTCAGCCCTACGGGTATCCTCCTGTTGCAAACAACTTGGCGTTTTTTCCTACCATCTGGCAGACTGCGTCAATCCTTAGCAATGACAGTGCCGCATGGGATATCTTTAAATCATTATCAGGCACTATTCCAGATGACGCCGTTAAGGTAGTGCATTTCCACGAGAATATTTATGCGTACTCATCATTTTGCATGGAAGGGTACGATTGATGGCAATTTTTCGCACGTTTTCCCGACATATCCGAAAAATGACCCCGACTGCTGGTGGACATATGACCAATGCACAACCCCAAAACTTCAAACGTTACCGCAAGACGTTTTTGAAGTCCCCGAGGTTTGAGAGTCCGTGTATTGAATCACTCGACGTTTACGCGATTTCTTAGCCACGAACATTGGGTTATGGATTTGACGACGGACCGAATTGCTCGCATAACGCATTTTATGACTATCTATTAAGCCATGACCAACAAGCCAGTCAGTTGAAAATTCTCGGCATATGCCCTAGCTGAGATTGTTTCTTTACAGCCATGTTTTTCATCGGTAGTAACGTGATGAATTGGCCACTCGAGGCCCAAAGAGCTTTGGTTGATGGCAAGTTCCATCTATATTGTTGATTTTCGGAGACTAATACAAGAATTTAGGACACGAGATATGTGTACGTGAGTGGCTCGTCTTTGTGCAGCCATAAATATTCTGACCCTTTGTTTATAGATACTTGGTCGCACCGTTATAGTAAGAATAAAGTTTAACGCTATGTTGTCTTGCAATATACGCATCAGTGACTGGACTATCCAACCAAGCCGCTTTCGCAGAGCTTTACTACAGTAAGTGATGTAGCTTCTATTTCCTCGTGTGAAATTTGATAGCTATTTAGCTGTGATCCGTTTTTCTCGCTACATTTATCCGACTTATCCAATTTCAGATTAAAGCAATTGAATTGGTGATTGGTGTAACGCCAAAGTGCTGGCGGGTGATTATCCCTCGCGATTCCTATCACTGCATAATTTATCTCCTACTAGCCACCGTTTGGTGATATTGATGACCGCATTCGTGCCATCGCAAATGGACTAGGCCTACGAACAATTTTATGGAGCTATGACTCAAATGACTGGCGCGCGGGTATAGGCAATGTTACCGCTGCGCATGTCGATGCCAACTACGAACAATTTATAAATGATGCAAAATCGGGCAAATTCGACAATGTGCGGTTCATCCGATTTATCCGCTCCAGAATTCTGAATGCTCGTGGCAATAGATGGGGACCATAATGTTGTTCCATGAACTAAACAATTTCACGATGTCAGAAGCTACAAAATACTATCTTCAGCTAAAAACCTCATTCAATGTACGTTTATTCTATACATAAGATTTAATTTGACATGCGGGAAGCGCATTGTACCTGTCGGCGTTGCATTAAATTTGACGGGCGCATATAGTGCGTTAAGACCCAATATACACTCGCCTCTCTGGACTCATTTTAACAGGGAACATCGTATCCGATCCCACGCCAGTCGGTTCATCACTGATAACGATGGCAAGAACAGCAATGAACAATATGACACCAACGCCCGGGTTTCATCTGAAGGGGAGCGCTGCAAATCTGCAACATCCCTTACTATCAGCAATTTTTTCCATCCTCATTGGTATTATTCTCACTATCTAGGACTGTGTTTTGCCACATAGATATGCAATAGAATTTGTTGGCATTCACTTGTCGACTAGTTGTCCGTAACGAGAGTTACTAGACTAACGTCAACTTTTCATTCCAGTTGAAGCCCTTTCCTTCTTCTCCCTCATTGGCTCTAGTCGACCTCCTCTACTGGACCTGCAGGCTGTTATATTCTCCAACGTACTAGAGGCGTCTTCGAAATTTGAGTCAGCCGTTCACTTCGGCATGACAGATAATTATGTAACAAAGCCTAGTAATGTCCATGGCTTACACTACAGGCAAAGGGTTAGTTTGGGATGGTAAAAAGTAGGTAAAAAGGTTGCAAATAAAAACCCTTTTTTCCAAAAGGAATTGCATGCAAAATGTGAGCAATATAAGTCTGATGGGAATATTCACTGTTGAGAAATTACACAATTTATTAGTATTTCACTTGCAATTTTTCTTGGCAAAAATGGGTTATATGTGTGCCATTTTTACCTAGTTTTCACCCTCCAAAAATAACCCCTTGCCTGTAGTGTTAGCCACATCTGAGAGCCCTGATTTCACCACTATTGACTTTTGGAGTCTGCCTGGAATGTTCCATAGGTAACTTTGTGTCATGTTGCAATGATCTGCAATGATCTCGCATCAATCACCCATTCTTTAAACAAGTAGGCAAGAATGTCAAGAAACCCTTTAATGACCTTCCCATTCATAGGTGTTCTCATAACCATATATTGAGAAGCACCATCATTCATCCTGCCAAGTTTATCAAATGGACACTAAAGGATGCAGAATCATACCACATCAGCTTCAATCAGGTGGAGCCCCTGGAGTTCTTTGGCCTACCAGTAAGGGAAAATGTACTTGCTATAGCATGACCCTCTAATGACTTTTCCTGTCACAGGAGTTGCCTCAACCATCCATGGATTGAGAACTGCTAAGCATTACTGATGCTGGCAGCATGTAATGGGCTTCCAATATTTTATTTTGTGTACTTGATTTTGCCATGATCCCTATACAGTGACTCAAAAAAGTGATTCAATGTTTGGTGCTTTTTGACTGTTTATGAAATAACTGAGAAACAAAGACAAATAAAGGTAAATAGTGAGGAGAGAGAGAGAATAACAGTATCACATCAGGGCTACACACTGATAAAAGAATTATGTAATTAGACATAGTATCCATGGAGATATAGACAATTTAATTTGATCATTCATTGAAACACTTTTTTTGAGTGTGTGTAAGGAATATAGAAACTGGTCATTCTAGTACTTTGTATGGCCTCCCTTGGCTTTTATCACTGCTTCCACTCTTCTAGGCATGCTTTCAATTAAGTTCTGACACACCTTTGGCTCTATATTATTCCACACCTCTGCCACTCTCTCCCATACAGTGACTCAAAAAAGTGATTCAATGTTTGGTGCTTTTGACTGTTTATGGCATAACTGAAAAACAAATGCAAATAAGGGTAAATAGTGTGAGAGAGAATGAAAATATCACATCAGGGTTACACACTGATGAATTATGTAATTAGGCACAGTATCCATGGAGATATAGGTAATATAATTTGGTGATTCATTGAATCACTTTTTTGAGTGTGCATCAGAAACATCAGAAACTGATATTGATGGGCTGCTATGACATGAAACTGATGATGGATGGTTATCATAATAATGGTACCTTAGCACCAATGCTATTTAAGCAGTGCTAAATGCTCATGGCTCCCCACTTCTGATATGCACCCCATTTCTTCTTCCCACAAGGAAAACATCCTTTCCCTTGCCTCCCATGGTTACTCCACTCACCATATTGCCTCAAAAACTGGTATTAGTCAGGCCACTGTCTCCAGGGTACTCCAGAATCTCCTTCCCAATTGACAAACCCCTCAGCTTGGTCACCCTTCCAAGCTTTCTGCCACTGCCACACACTCCATCCTCACACAGATCACCACTGGCAAGGCTGCCAATGCTGTCCAGGTTACCAGACACATAAACACCATCATCCCCAACCCAGTCTCCACCCAGACAGTCAGAAACATTCTGAAGAAACACTCATTCAAAGCTGTGACAAAGAAGAAGAAGCCACTGCTCAGCACAGTGCACAGAAAGAAGTGGTTGGCCTTTGCTCTGTGGACTGTGGAGGACTGGAAGAGGGTAATTTGGTTAGATGAGACCAAAATCAGTAGGATTGGGTCAGATGGGAAGCAGTGGATATGGAAACAGGTGAGGGAGGGGTTGATTGAAAGGGAGGTACAAGGAACAGTGAAATTTGGGGGTGGAAATATCATGGTATGGGGCTGTATGGGCTGGAATGGTGTGGGGGAGCTTGCAGAGGTTGAGGGCAGGATGGATGCTAACCAGTATGTGGACATTTTGGATGATCACTTACTGCCCAGCTTGGAAGAATCTGGGATTGCTGAAGAAGAATGCATTTTTCAGCAAGACAATGACCCAAAGCACACCTCAAAAAAGCCAGAGACTGGATGAAAGAGAACAATATCACTCTTCTGGACTGGTCTCCACAGTCTCCAGACCTGAATCCCATTGAACACCTCTGGCATCACATCAAAATGCAACTGGGCAAGCATGAAACACCAGCAAAAGGAGTTTGGCAGATATGGGAGAGAGTGGTAGAGGTGTGGAATAATATAGAGCCAAAGGTGTGTCAGAACTTAATTAAAAGCATGCCTAGAAGAGTGGAATCAGTGATAAAAGCCAAGGGAGGCCATACAAAGTACTAGAATGACCAGTTTCTATATTTCTTATACACACTCAGAAAAGTGATTCAATGAATGATCAAATTAAATTGTCTATATCTCCATGGATACTATGTCTAATTACATAATTCTTTTATCAGTGTGTAGCCCTGATGTGATACTGTTATTCTCTCTCTCACTATTTACCTTTATTTGTCTTTGTTTCTCAGTTATTTTATAAACAGTCAAAAAGCACCAAACATTGAATCACTTTTTTGAGTCACTGTATCTGCCAAACTCCTTTTGCTGGTGTTTCATGCTTGCCCAGCTGCATTTTGATGTGATGCCAGAGGTGTTCAATGGGATTCAGGTCTTGTGCTTTGGGTCATTGTCTTGCTGAAAAATGTATTCTTCTTCAGCAATCCCAGATTTGTTAGGGTCAATGTTAGGACCACGCCTAAACACAACCTGAGAACTTAAGAGTGGGGCTTGTTCAGCCAGAGACAAGAACTTTTGCTCAAGTAGCTGTCTAGGTATGACAAACTATCTAGAGTCTTAGGGACTCGCTACCTAAGACTACAACCCTTATATACCTGTCTCCTGGTCTGTGCGCAGTCATCGCGCAGCTAAAGTCCCTCACAATAGAGACAATGCGTAGCAGCTAAACCTGCGCCCATATGACCTTTTCCGGAGACTTCTTCTCACATCCTCACCTCATCTTTCCATATGTGACCACGCCTATTGTCGTGTGTCTCGGCCGTTTCCCATCTACGCCAGTACCTAGTTGTTGGTACTCCTCGGCATTCCCATGTCGCCCCTCAGGCGCCGTGCCGCTCATGTATCCTTCCATGGCGTAGGCCCTTCATCGGGCCGTTATTCCTGTTGGCCCTCGGTCTATGTCCATAGCCGATGCTGACCTAACCTCCTTCCATATAAGGGTCGCAGTCCTAGTGTAGTCTGTCCCTGCGACCAAGGCCTCATCCAAGTCCTGTATCTAAACGTTTGAGTGAAGTGAAATAGATGGAATGAAGAGAAAAATATAGTCCAACTCCTCTAGACTGTATCTGCATTGTTGTCATTAATGTCGTTACTGTGAAAATTGATGGGGATGAGGTATGCTCATAACATCACCCCCCCCTTAAGGCCTCGCGTCCCGAGAGGCTGATCCTGCGGAGTCCACATAGTGTGGATCGCTCTTCATGCGTTCATAAAAGCAGGCAAGGCGCTCTGCTTGTTCTTCAGGTGTCAAGCCTGATCGCTCCGAATCCACATCTTCCACCTCCTCGACAGTGGTTTTCCATTTTTTCTGTATAGGGCGTGCAACACCCTTAATCCTTTTTTGTCGGTCATCTTCCGACTCGCTGCTTTCTTTTGCAGCTACTAGCGTGTTTCTTTTCAGGATTTTCTTTTTGAGACACTCCGTATCCCGTTCATGCGCTCGGCGCTCCTCTTCCAATTCTTCTTCTTCTCCCCTCTTTGGGAAATTAAGCACGGGTAACCGCCCGCCGCACTCCAGTTCTCTGGAGAACGTCCCATCGGTGTCGTCTGGCAATTCCATGATTGCCCGTCTATCTCCTTTCCAATTGCGCCATCTGCGCTCCATGTTTTCTAAATATTTTGGGCCGAACTGGCCATCATCCCATCCAAATAATCGTTTATCCTTCCAATGGGTTCCCTTGCTTTGTTTGTGCCTTGGTGCACTAGGGGGTTGCGGGGGAACCGTTTCTGTATATTGGATGTACACCTTTCCATTTTTAAGATTTCGAATGTACTTTGGTGCTTTCGGATTCGCTTTGTGGAATTTTTTAACTAAGGCCATTGCGTTGGCCACATTTCCTGCCGATTCCCAAGTAGACTCTTCTACTGGGTAATTTTTCCATTTAATGAGGTATTCCAACCTCCCTCCCTGACATCCGCTAACGCGGCTATCCATGACTTCTTCCACTTCGTATTCGTCCTCCTGAGATTCCTCCACCATCTGCGCGTCCTTGCACGCTGCTGCTTTTGCTTTTTGCTTAGGGAATTCCGGTTCCCTGTATGGTTTCAATAAGACTTCATTGAAGACATTGTATACCTTCCATGCTGCTGGTATTTTTAGTTTATATGACGATTCGCCGACCTTGGCGATGACTTCTAATGGTCCAACAAATTTTCCATCGAGTTTCTTAGTTGCTCGAATGACTGGTAAGTTTTGGGTGCTGAGATAAACCTTGTCTCCTGGTTTGTATTCTCGCGCTTCTTGACGATGTGCATCGTATCGCTCTTTCATGATTTGAGCAGCTCTCTCCAAAGCCTTTTTTGCTTTTTCGTGCACATCTTCCAACTCTTTTGCCAATTGTTCCACAGCTACCGCTTTTGGCGCGTAGGTGGGGTCCAGTCCCTTATTTGGGTGTCGTCCGTAGTTCATAAAGAAGGGCGTAAAGCCCGTCGCTGAGTGTACCCGGTCGTTGTGGCAGAACTGTGCCACCGACAGCCAATCGCTCCAGTTGTCCTGGCGATTGTTTACGAACATGGTCAGGAATTCCTTTACTTCCTGGTTTATGCGTTCCGTCTGTCTGTCCGTCTGGGGGTGATAGGCCGTTGATCGATTAGCCTGAATTCCCAGCATCCCGTATAAGTCTGTCATGAATTTCGAAGCGAACTGAGGTCCTCGATCGCTTATTACTTTTCTAGGAAGTCCATGCTCCCGGAATACATGGTCTCTGAACAGCGCTGCTGTCCCCTGTGAAGTGATTTCTTTAACGGTGGGTAAGAAGTACGACTTCTTTGTGAATCGATCCACCACCACCATAATCGTGTCGTTCCCTTTGGACATAGGGAGAGGTCCCATGAAGTCAACTGAGATGACTTCCCATGGTTCATTTGGAACCTCGTTTGGCCGGAGTGGCACCGCGCGTGTCTGCCTATCTGGTTTTGTCTTCTGACAGGTTTCGCAACCCGGTATATAGCGCTCTATGTCCTTGCGCATATTTGGCCACCAAAAGTTCCTTGTCAATGATTCCAGAGTTTTGGCGACTCCAGAATGTCCCCATGAATGGTGAATTGCGATGACATCTTCCCGTAATGCCACGACTGCTGGTACGTATACTCGTCCTTTCCAGGTGACGAGTCCTTTTTCTGTTTTATATTCTCCATCGGCCTTTGCAAGGCCGTCGACAACTTGTGTCTCCCACTGCCGCTTGGGCACGTCTTTAATGTCTTTCATGATGTCGTCAATTGCGCGATCATCATCGTATACTTGTATGAAAAGATGTTCTTTGAGTAGAACCACCCCTTCATTGTCGTTTTCTCCACGGGTATGTCCTGCCCGTCTAGATAATAAGTCCGCTTTTGTGTTGGACTTCCCACTTCTGTGTTTTATGACGAAATTGTATTCTTGCAAGTCCGTCACCCATCGCGCCTGCCGTCGATTTAGGTTTTGCGCTTTCCTGAAGTAGGTCAAGTTCTGGTGATCCGTCAGAACTTCAACTGTATGTTTGGCTCCCTTGAGGTAATGGGACCATTCATAGAAAGCGTGCATAACTGCGAGCATCTCTTTATCGTAGATCTCGTAATTCCGTTCGGCGTCGTTTAGGGATTTTGAAATGAAAGCCACAGGCTTCCATACATCATTTTCTATTTGTTGTGATAAAATTCCTCCAATGGCAAAGTCAGAGGCGTCTACCTCTACTCTGAACTGTCCGTTTTCATCAGGGATTCGCAACACCACCTCTTCTGCTATTGTTCTTTTAAGCGTGTCAAACGCTTCATCCTGTATTTCCGTCCACTTCCATTCGTCTTTTCCTGTAAGACGAGTTAAGGGCTTGGCTGCTTTGGCGAAGTCTTTCACAAATCGCCGGTAAAAGTTTACGAAGCCCAAGAACTGTTGGACTTCTTTTTTGCACGTAGGCGTCGGCCATTCGGTTACCGCCTGGACTTTGGCAGATTCCATCCTGACCGAATTTTCGCTGATGACGACTCCAAGGAAATCCATTTCCTTTTTGTCGAAGAAACATTTTTCTGGTTTTAATGAGAGCTTATGCTCTTCCAGCTTTGACAATATACGGTTGACTTGCATCGTATGTTCCTCTTGATTTTTTGAAAACACAAGAATGTCGTCCATGTATATGACGACCCATCCTTCCGCTATTTCGACTCTAAAAATGTCGTTCATCATTGTTTGGAAGGTGGCGGGTGAATTTGTGAGCCCAAAGAACATTACTAAGGGCTCGAAGAGTCCTCTGTTGGTTCGGAAAGCCGCCTTCCATTCATCTCCTTCCTTGATGCGTACGTTGTTGTATCCCCAACGTATGTCCATTTTTGAGAACACCTTTGCCTGGGACAGTTTATCCACCAACTCCCCTATTAGTGGTAGCGGGTAGCGGTTTTTGACCGTCATTTCGTTAAGTCGTCAGTAATCCTGTACCGGCTGTAACTTTCCGTCTTTCTTCTTCACAAAGAAGAAAGGTGATGCCATGGGCGATTTACTGGACTGGATTCGCCCTGAATCCAGGTTCTCCTTTAAGAATTCATCCAGTTGTTGCTGTTCGTCTCGATTGAGCGGGTAAATTTTGCAATCAACTGGGTTAGACCCGGGAATCAATTCTATGGCGTGATCCCATCGCCGCCGTGGTGGTAGTTCATCGAAGGTCTCTTTTTCGAAGACTTTTCGATGCCCTAAGTAATGTCTGGGGACCGCCTCCTCCAGAGTTCGTTTTTTTTGTTTTTTCTGCTTCTTCTGCGGCTATTTTTGTGGCCGTTGATGCATAGGCTCTGACGTTAAGTTCCGGTTCCCCGATGTGAACTGCTAGAAGTCGATCCTCTGCCTCAAGGTCGTCTTCTATATCCATCTCGTCTTCAGGTTCCTGTACAGATGAACCCTTCCAACAAGTGCCGGGACAACGGTTAAACTCCAATGTTTGCTTCTTCCAGTTGATGGTTGGATTGTGTTTCCGCAACCAATCGAAGCCCAGGAAGATGCTTGTTTTTGAGAGGTGTGTTACTGCGCATTCGATTACTTCTTCATGTTCACCAATGCGTAGTTTTATTTTGGCCATGTATTCTAAAGCACCTCTTGAGTTTTTCGTCCCGTCTGCATTGTAGACAGATATGGGTCGGACTAAGCGTCTTTTGGGTATTTGGTGTTTTTCTACGAAGTCTGTACTGATACAGGTCCCTGTCGCGCCTGAGTCCAACAACATTTTGACACGGACGCTTTTTGACTCGTCCATTGTTGTTACTACTCCGGTTACGTCTATTTCGTGGTATCCTGTTCCTTGCACTACTTTTTTCCGTAGATGCTCTAGATTCCATATAGCGTCGACCTCTGTCATAGCATTTAGGTCATCTATTAAGTGTCCATCCACTTCTTTAACTCTTTTGTTGTCTACCCATTGTTGTAGACATTCCACCGCTATTTGTTTGGGTTGTTCCCAAATCCTTCTTAACATCCATGATGGTGTCCATGGTTGTAATCGTTGTCCTTTCTTTGCGCTCACCCGTAAGTTTCTCAAGTGATGTATATTCCCACTGCATTCATAAAGTAAATCATGCATGTTAATTCAGGAGTCTACTAATACATCACTATCGACAACCTGGGTAGCAGCCAGCAGCGCTGAGTGCTCGCCTACTGGCTTTCTGCAAAATCCGGAACCTCCTCTATATGTCCCTCTGGGGTCGTTTCCCTATTGACATATCTAACCAGCTGTTTCCCTTTATCTCCTGCCGTAGTGTTTCTGGGTTTTCTACAGGTCCATGCCACATGCCCTTTCTCCTGGCATTTTGGACATGTTAACTCCACGTGTCGTTTCTTTGCCCAGCATTCTTTTACTAGATGTCCTTTCTTTCGACAGTAGGAGCACATTTTCTCGTCCTTTCCGTCGACGTCCATTGCGTTTGGATCCGACCTACTTCCAGACGCTGTTGGTTGCGGTGCCCGGAACTGCCACTGAGGACGACTATTGGGTGCTGGGGCTTGCTCCCTGTATTCTGTCTGTTTTTTCTGGAAACCGTAAGCCTCGTTGGCTTTCCGGTAGGCTCTTGCGAGCGCCGTGACTCTTGTCTGGATTTGGTGTAGTGTAGCGTTGTCCGGTAATCCTCCGTATCGGATGAGCTCTCGACCAAGGGCGGGATTGAGATGGCTTGTAAACTGGGAGATCAAAGCTTGATCGTTCCAGTCCGTCAATGAGGTGAGGGAATTGAACTTGATGATGTAGTCTTCTACAATCATTGTTCCCTGTTGTAATTTTAATAGTGCCTCAATTGCCTTTTCCTTGGTCTCGGTCGACATGAAGAAGTCGTGCATCTGCTGTTGGAAATCTGTCCAATCCGTGAATGGGAACTGATTTTGTAGTGGTCGTCTAACCCATGCTCGGTCATCATCGGTTGATTCTCCTTCATTGAGTTGGGCCCAGTTGAGTTCCCTGCTCCACCCACTGTTATCGATTTTATCCTGAAACTCCTGTTGCGCCTCCTGAAAGGCTTTGAGTTTCACTCCGCTCCAGTCCGCTGCCCTGTTTCCTTTTCCTCCTCGAATCCTGTACAAACAGATGGGTACTTTTCTTTTAGGATCTACTTCCCTTGCAAGCATGAAGTACGTATTCATCTGGCGTAACCATCCATCCACCGTTCGTGGATCTCCTTCATAAAAAGCAGGCATTTCTGCTTTGGTGAGAGGTCCAGGTTCCCTTTGGTTGGACCGTTGGTATTCGTTGATCATGGCAGCGAGAGCTTGACCGGCACTGGTAATAGCTCGTTGTCTTTCCTCTGTCTGCCGGTGGATTTCATCTTCTCGAGCTGCTACGGCTGCTGCTGGCTGTGTAGTGGGTAGGGGTTCGATTGTTTGGGTGTCCTGCCAGCTTTCCCTCCAGCCCAACACAGCTTGGTAGGCATGCGTGATCATTTCAACCGTGAGTCGAAAAGGAGTAGCGCCTAGTTGGTAGTGGCTCATTCCTTCTCTGTTAAGACACTCGACGTGGAACCATCCCCTGCAGTTGCTGTTGTATTTTTCAATATGCAGGGTGGTCTCCTTGTCGTATGCTTTCCGAATAATAGTTGTGACTTCGGTCTCTCGTAGGTTATGATCCCAGGAGCAGATTTCTTGAATCTGCGGATAGGCCGGCCACATGAACTCGTCCCAGTACTGTTTTTGATTAGAACCAGGTAGCAGTATCCTGGTATGTCCGGGTTGAATCCGCTATTGCCCCAGGACATTTTTGGGTAAGGGTAAGGCAACCATGCCTCCCTTTCTACGATCCTCCGCCACTGATCAATTTCTCTTTTCTTGTGAGCATTATTTGCTCCTTGCGGATACTCTTCGTTCGAGAGCCAGTCCGCTGCAGTGGGTACACCACCATTCCAATGTGCCGCGTCACCTCCCTGAGTGACGACCCGTGCTTTGTTTTCTCCTCGCCCTTTCGCTGCCGCTGCGTATGACCGCGCTGGTTGCTTAAGGGATTTTGGTTCTATTATTGCTGGGTGTGTTCGTCCAGCTGCCTCTGCATAGGCCTGTTCAACCGTGACCGTGGTTCTAAGGTTGACTCGTTTAATCGGGGTTTGGGCAAGCTTTCGCTGTGCTGCCCTTTGCTTGGACTTGGATTGTCCGCCAAATCGTACGGTCCCTGTGTAATGGGAGACCCGATGTAGGTCTACTAGCTCGTCCCAGGTGTATTCAATATCGTCTCGTCGTACAGCTGATTCCTCGACAATGTGACACCTCCCTGGTCGGATGCTATCCTGGATGGCGAAGACCACTGAGTCATCGCGAAGCTCCGGTTCCCAACTAAGGATGTCGTAGAGGGTAGGCCAAGCTGGCCAGTTGTATTTGTCATAATATTCTTCTTTAAACAGGTACATGTAGCAGTACCCGTTCTCCCTCCACTGGTTTGGTGCAATCGGACTTCTGGCCCTTGGTCCTGGGAGTTGCGCTTTAATGTTAGCGCGCCAACCCAAGAGTCTGGTCTTATGGTCATTCCAAGAATCTTCCCCAATGTCTTTGAGGAAGTGATCCAATCCTATCGACCGAAGATGCGGTAGTGGCTCCATACATAGTCATTCCGGAGTCCTGGCGATGATAGCCCCCGGTGGTTTTGTGATTAGGAGGGGATCGAATCGAATCCCCTTTCGGCGTTCCTCTTCCTCCTGCTCACGCTTCCATTTAGCGTAGCGGGTCGCCTGTATATTTCCGTTTATCACGTGCATCCACGCGTTCCAGTCCTCATGACTCATAGTCATGCCCTCATGTTGGTAGAGCTCCTCTACGTGGTGCGCGCATCGGAGTCGTTCAATAGCCACCCGATAACGTTGGATGGCTTTGTCGCCGTTGTTTATTAAAAGAAGCCATTGGTTATACTTTGATGCCATCAGCGCCAACCAGACGGGGTTGGAGGTGTCGCCTTTGTACTGGACCTCCAGTAATTCGATGAGGGTTTGGTATTCCCTCTCTGCTTTTCTCATAGCACGTTCCACTCGCAAGACAGCGCGAGTGGCAGCTCTTTCCATTAGAAGGGCCTCCCAGGCCTCCTTCTGTTCTATTTCTTGTTGGATTTCCCGCTCCCTTAGGAGGGTCTGTGCCTGAGCGCGTTCGAGTCGTCGTGACTCTTTCCGGTATTTCCAATATAGCTGGACATGATTGTCGTAGCGGCGAATGACTGTATCGCCGATAAATTCTCTTGGTCCAGTCTGGACCGTGTCGTGGATTGTAACCCAGTCCGCATCGAAGATGCACCCGATCTCCGATAGTGACGCCTGGGCGTAGGGTAAAATATAACTGAACGAGCACTGCATGGTGTCTCGTCGGGTTTTGTTCTGTAAAAAATCTTCAATCAAGTTCGGGCCTCCACCAACACTTGATCCGTTCTTCTGGCAATAAATCCGCACCAGCCGATGATGTCCTTTGGGAAACAAAGGAGTTGTTGTCTGATTGTCGTGGGTCCTCAAGCTACTCAGCAGTGTACACCTGGCAGTTCGCCTCACTGTCCTTGTGCCTAGTTATCAGACGCGCAGCAAATTTCGCGTCTGCTAGTACAGAGGGTATGTGTGGACTTTGTATCAGCCTTGATATGTACAACAACCGGTTTGGTTCTCTCGTTCCTGAGTTTTTCCGCAGTAACAATATACTATGCCCGGGGCGCGTCTGTGGTCTCCTGCCTACGCTCTCCCAGCACACTAGTATTCTCGTTTGCTACTGTTTGGTAGACAGACCCAACGGGTGAATTGAGGACGTCTCGTTCGATGCCCGTTGACAGTATGGTATCGTAGTCGCCTGGAGAGGATGCGGGCTTCGCGATTACTCCCTCTCAGAATGAAACTAGGCCGTTGGTGTGCTGAGCAACGACGAGCCAATCGTGCTCGGTGCTATAACCAACGGGGTAGAGTGGTATAAGACTCTAGATTATGTTAGGACCACGCCTAAACACAACCTGAGAACTTAAGAGTGGGGCTTGTTCAGCCAGAGACAAGAACTTTTGCTCAAGTAGCTGTCTAGGTATGACAAACTATCTAGAGTCTTAGGGACTCGCTACCTAAGACTACAACCCTTATATACCTGTCTCCTGGTCTGTGCGCAGTCATCGCGCAGCTAAAGTCCCTCACAATAGAGACAATGCGTAGCAGCTAAACCTGCGCCCATATGACCTTTTCCGGAGACTTCTTCTCACATCCTCACCTCATCTTTCCATATGCGACCATGCCTATTGTTGTGCGTCTCAGCCGTTTCCCATCTACGCCGGTACCTAGTCGTCGGTACTCCTCGGCGTTCCCATGTCGCCCCTCAGGCGCCGTGCCGCTCATGTATCCTTCCATGGCGTAGGCCCTTCATCGGGCCGTTATTCCTGTTGGCCCTCGGTCTATGTCCATAGCCGATGCTGACCTAACCTCCTTCCATATAAGGGTCGCAGTCCTAGTGTAGTCTGTCCCTGCGACCAAGGCCTCATCCAAGTCCTGTATCTAAACGTTTGAGTGAAGTGAAATAGATAAAATGAAGAGAAAAATATAGTCCGACTCCTCTAGACCGTATCTGCATTGTTGTCATTAATGTCGTTACTGTGAAAATTGATGGGGACGAGGTATGCTCATAACAGTCAAGCCAGGGCACAGTAGCAGGATGTAAGCAGGGTGATGCACAGTGGCTCCTAGAGGGAATAGATGGGCAAGGTGGACTCTGGGTGCACTAGGCAGGCAGAGGTGCACTTGGGCATTGAGGGTGGAAGGGCTGACTGAAGGGTGAAGCTCAGGCAAGTATGAATGAGCAATAGAAATCTATTGCTGAACTGGGGAACCCAGTCCAGTGCTCCACTACTTATACACAGGGTTGTACTATGGATTACTAAGCAGAGAACAAAGGGAAAAACTATTTAACAGCAGGGGGTGACTCAAAGCTGTGGATCAAATAACATGTAAACAACATGTACCAAAATAGAGTGAGATTGAAGGTGTAGATGGAAATAGAAATGGAATGGTTCAATGCCAAAAGTGAATGTCAAACCTTTGCTTAGAGAATCACCAATATTACTGCACAGGAACACAACATGCTGAGTCATAACATGACCTCCTCCTCAATGATCATGTCCTTGTGATCATCCTAATCCGCCATTCTATGTGTCTCCAGTATTGTCATCAAGAGTTGTCCACCATTGTTCATGGTGATGAGATCCCCAGGAGGTGTAGATGGAGTTGTACCAATCAAGAATGTCATTGGTTTGGAGAATTGCTGTTTCAAGTTGTTTTTGACTGGTCACCATTGTATTTTTTATTACTGTAGTCAGGCAGTGTCTTGACTGCATTGCTCATGGGTAATGGTTTGTGGGGGGATAGTGAGCATCAATTGCTGGAGTGCAGTGAGATCAGCAACTAAGGTAGGGAGGTCAACAACAAGGTTGGTTGCAGTGTTAGATATCTGTCTGATCAGGGGATGGATTGGTTCAAAGGCAATCACATTTGGGGTTATCTGGGGAGTGCCTGGGGAATTTGGTACAGGGGATGCTTCTAGGTTGATGACAGGGGTGAAGAGAATGGGGACATTGAGGGGGGATAGGTCATCATCATTGTTTGGGGGAGGCAGTGGGGAAGGTTGAGTGGCAATGTATGCAGTTTTGAAGAGTAAGGTGATATAAGTGAAAAGGGAAGTGAGAGGCTGGAGGATGTAGGAGCTAATAGAAATGATGAATTGAAAGAGAAGGGTGAACATGATTTTTTGAGTATGGGATGTTGGTTTCCTAAGAGCATGTGTGCCAGGATATAGAAATCAACTAGAGGGTGGGGTGTATATACCCTGAGTGGGGATTAATACAGCTTCAGAGGGTATTGTTTATGGAAATCATCTTGAAGTTCCTGAGCAAACAAATCCTTTTTCTGTACCCATGAGTTGTGTGATTGGTCATAACCTTTCCACTTGATAAGGAACTCAATAAACCTTTTTCATCTGATGTGGCATTGTCTAGAGTCTAGAATCTTCTTGATTTTGTATTCTAGTTCTTCTCCTACTATTTCTGGTGGAGTTGGCAGGAGTTTCTGCTGACTCAGGAATGTTCCTTTCTGATAAGGTGTGAGGAGCATCTCATTGAAGACTGGGTGGATGAGTCTCCAAGTGTTGGGGGGTTCAATCCAGTATGCCAATGGGCTGATGGCTCCAAGAATTTTAAATGGTCCATGGCATTGTCCTGAGAGTTTTTTAGATGGTCTTCCTTCTCTCAGGTTAGTGGTGTTATGAGCACACCTCGTCCTATACAATTTTCACAGTAACGACACTAATGACAACTATGCAGATACGGTCTGGGGGAGTCGGACTATATTTTTCTTTTCATTTTACCTATTTCATTTCACTCAAACGTTTAGATACAGGACTCAGACGATACCTTGGTCGCAGGGACAGACTACATTAAAGACTGCGACCCTTATATGGAAGGAGGTTAGGTCAGCATTGGCTATGGACATAGACCGAGTGCCGACAGGAACAACGGCCCAATGACAGGCCTATGCCATGATAGGATACATGAGTGGCATGGCACCTGAGGGGCAACATGGGAATGCTGAGATGTACTGACGACTAGGTACTGGCGTAGATGGGAATCGGCCGAGACGCACAACAATAGGCGTGGCCGTATATGGAAGGACAGAGTGATGGTGTGGGAGGAAGTCTCCAAGTAAGGTCATATGGGCGCAGACTTGGCTGCTGCACATCGTCTCTATTGTGAGGGACTTTAGCTGCGCGCTGACTGTGCACAGACCAGGAGAGAGGTATATAAGGGTTGTAGTCTTAGGTAGCGAGTCCCTAAGACTCTAGATAGTTTGTGTCCTAGACACTTCTACTTGAGCAACAGGCTAGTCTTGACCTTGTCTTGATTTGTCTGTCTGTCTTGTCTTTGGCTGAACAAGCCACCCTTCTCATAAGTCTTGAGGTTGTGTTTAGGTCATCCCTAACATAATCTAGAGTCTTTACCACTCTACCCTGTTGGACCTTATAGCACTGAGCACGTTTTGCTCATCGTTGCTCACAGCGCCAACAGCCTAGTTTCTTCTGAGAGGAAGTAATCGCGTAGCCTGCATCCTCTCCAGGTGACATTGATATCAACACATCTGTTGTGAAGATAGAGACGAGACAGGAGCGCTCGAGCGGATGCGAGTTAAAGCTCTGCATTTACAATGTAAACTACACATATATATACTTTATACAATATGAAATAGATGGGTGTCAGCAGATAACTGCACACCGTATTTACAGTGGGCAACAAAACTGTAGCAATGTTTGACAATCCAGGAAAGATTGGTGTCTAGGATGACTTGTAAAATAGAAACAAATAAAATAAAATATGGATAAGAAGGCCCTACTTCTTAGCTTGAATTTGACATCTCATTGTACCTATTTGGTTATGTTTATGCTGAGATATAAATTCCTTTCTAAGCACATGTCATTGCTACAGTTTTGTTGCTGATCTTTTTGTACTAAATATTAGTACATTTTAGTACTTTGTATACCCCCCTTTTGCTTCTATCACTGCCTTTACCCTCCTAGGCATGCTTTCAATCAAGTCCTGACACACCCTTGGTTCAATCTTGTTCCACTCTGCCTCCACCCTCTCCCACAATTCTATGATTCCAGATGGGGGTGTTTCATAGCCTGCCAGTTTCCTCTTGATGTGTGTCCAGAGTTGTTCAATTGGATTGAGGTCTGGAGACTGTGCTGGCCACAATAGAACATCAATTCCATTGTCCTGGAACCATTTTTTTGCCTTTATGCAGGTGTGCTTGGGGTCATTGTCCTGCTGGAAGATGACATCTTCTGCATTCTTGTGGTAATAGTCAAGGCTTGCTTGAAGATCCTCCTCCAATATGGACACATAAAGGTCCCCATCCATCCTTCCATCAATTTTGCAAGCATAGCCAGGCCCATCCCACATCATACACCCCCATACCATAACAGATCCTCCACCAAACTTCACTGTGCCACTCACTAGCCTGTCACTGAGACCCTCCCCTGCCTTCTTCCATGCCCATTTCCTTCCATCTGACCCTAGCCTGTTGATCTTTGTCTCATCTGACCACACCACCCTCTTCCAGTCCTCCACAGTGTAATCTCTGTGTGCCAATGCAAAGTCCAACCTTGCCCTCATATGCCTGGCAGTGAGAAGTGGCTTCTTTTTCTTCACCACTGCCTTCATCCCAGCTTTCTTCAAGTATCTCCTGGTTGTCTGTGCTGAGAGGGGCTGGTTAATGACATCCTGGAGGGCCCTGGTGACATCCACAGCTGTGTCAGCCTTTCCAGAGCTGATGAGTCGAATGGCATGATTGACATTTCTGTCAGTAAGCTTGGTAGGGCGGCCCCCAGATGGCCTGGGCAGGTAGGGGAGGTGTTTTCTATGATATCTGGAGATGGTAGTGTGGTGTATACCAGTGCTGGAGGCCACCTCATGAGCAGAATGACCTGCATTGAGGAGGGAGAGGATGTGGGATTGTTGAGCAGCAGAGAGTGCCTTCATGGTTGGTTCCAAGAGTTGTTATGGTCTATTTGGCACATGTTCAACTTGTTAAACAATGTCACATGACTTCCAGCTGGACACATCATCCTCAGATAGCAGTTCTGTGTTCCCTCCTCTTCAGCAACAAAACTGTAGCAATGACATGTGCTTAGAAAGGAATTTATATCTCAGCATAAACATAACCAAATATGTACAATGAAATGCCAAATTCAAGCTAAGAAGCAGGGCTTTCTTACCCATATTTTATCTTATTTGTTTCTATTTTAGAAGTCATCCTAGACACCAATCTTTCTTGCATTGCCAAACATTGCTACAGTTTTGTTGCCCACTGTATGTCAGGCGCTAATCATGCGCACTCATCTTTTTGTTTCTTTTTTTCCAATTCCTTTCATTGTGACCTCCTCTCCATCAGCTCGTGAATCTTCATCGTCTCGTGTCCAAGTCCATGACCTACTGCGCCTCCTTCTGCCGTCAATCTGTCATTCCCAACACTCCCCCTTGGATTGACTCCAATCCCCATCATCTTTGTTAAATGCTCGTGTTGAATGTGGGGTAATCCCTTCGTAAATATATCCGCTATATTCTCTTCACTCCATACATAGCGTATTTTCAGTTGTCCATTCTTCACGAGGTCACGAATGAAATGTAAAGCGATGTTGACATGTTTAGTGCACGCGTGAAATTCCGGATGGTGCGCAATAGCAATGGCCACCTGATTGTTGCTAAGAATGGTGGGCGCATTTGGCGTGAATCCTATTTCGTCGAAAAGTGTATGGATCCAAAGTGCCTCTCGTGCTACATGAGTAGCTGCGACATATTCGGCCTTGGTGGTCAAAAGAGCAATAATGCTCTGCTTCTTGGAACTCCACACAATAGCTCCCCCTGCAAATAATACTATATAGCCGCTAGTAGATTTTCGGCTAGCCTGGGAAGCCCAATCAGCATCGCAATAAAAGATGGGATTATTCTCATCTGATCCCCTTCCCCCATATCCAATCCTATACTCCTTCGTCCCCTTCAAATATCGAAATATCCTCTTTACGGCTGTCCAATGGCGCGGTTTAGGGTTGCGCGCAAATTGTCCAAGTCACGTAGTCGCAAAGATGATATTGGCCCAAGTGATCGTAGCTAAACGGAGTAATTTCCCAATTAGGGCTGAATAAGCGTACGTCACTTGATCGGAACGGCTGTCATCATCTTCTCCTTCTTCATAATCGAGATTGACGTTGGGATCGAGTGGAGTCGATATAGGGTTACATTCATGAAGGCCTAGTTTGACTAGCACTTGATCAATATAATGCGTCTGCGAAAGGAAAAGCATATGCTCGTCTCGGTTATAATTGATTTGAATCCCAAGGAGATATTTTGGGATGCCAAGACTTTTAATTTCAAACTTCCTTTTGAGGTCCGAAGCAATCTGATCGATTTCCGCTTCCGCATTAGTGATGGCAATGATGTCATCAACCCAAACAAGCAAAATAGAGAACTTATCGCCGTTTCACCGAATGAAAACACAGTAGTCGGCTCTAAGTTGTTGGTATGATAAGTCGAGGAGTGCGGCTGTAAGGGTATTGTTCCACACATTCCCAGCTTGCTTCAATCTGTATAGCGATCATTGAAGGTGACAACGCAATTACTTCCATCGTCAAAACCAGGAGGTTGCCGCATATAGATTTCTTCTTGTAGTACGCTGTTAAGATAAGCGTTCTTGATGTCGTACTGTGTAAGGTGCCAACCATGCTGTGCTGCAGCGGCGAGTAAAGCACGGAGGCTTTCATAACGCATTACTGGTGCATAAGTGTTGAGATCGTTGTAATCGAATCCCGGTTTTTGAGTGAATCCCTGAGCGACGAGTCGAGCCTTGAACCTAATGGTGTTCCCATGCTCGTCGGTTTTTCGCGTAAACACCCATTTGCTCCCCACCACATTCCATCCCTCTGGAATATTCTCCAATCTCCATGTCCCCATCTTATCCAGCATACTCATCTCCTTGTCCATAGCCTTCTTCCATTCTACCCGGTCCTCATTCTCCAACGCTTCTTCAACTTTCTTCGGCACCTTATCTTCATTTGACAGGAAAACGAAGTCAAAAGAATCAGCTGATTGATCATTGTGATCAATGATCTGTTGAGATCGGTCGGCAAAGCGATCGGCTGGTTTGCGTGTGTCCGGTGATAAGTTCACCCCGCTATTGGAAATGGCGAGGATCAGGAAGGGGTGAGGTCACAAAAGGATTCCTGTCAACTCCGGTGTGCTCGATGACAACGCTACGACGCGCGGAACTGGCGAGGATCAGGAAGGGGTGAGGTCACAAAAGGATTCCTGTCAACTCCGGTGTGCTCGATGACAACGCTACGACGCGCGGAACTGGCAACTCCGTGGATAATAACGTTTGTCACACAAGGCGTAACAGTGATGAATGCGGGACGCGGAGTACAACAAAGACTCAGAGGCGTGAATGAAACAAGGAGGACATAGCTGAAAGGATGAGACTCGAAGGCTGGGGTGTACTATATTATTTTTCTAAGTGTTGTACATGAGCTTATATACGTTTTTTCTACCCTACTAATAACAAAGTGCCTCTGCAAATTTTCACCTTGCAACTGTATATCCAAATCTGTCTTGAAAGTCTTCGCGCAATGGGGCTAGCTGAGGGATGCGACAGTGGTATTGGAGCGCCACAGTGAGAGCCAGTATCGTGACCCGACGTGGGATGCTAATAGAGTTGTATACTTGAAATAGACGTTGCTGATCGCCGCGCGCGGCAATGCCGGGATTCATCTGGCTTGACGCGTCCCTGTGCTCTATTTTCCGCGGACCTGACTGGTCTATACTGTAGTTGGTCATCAGCCAATGGGTTTACTCATCCGCTAGGGGCCTGATCCGCTATGTCGGTGCATCGCTAGGGCTGACGTGGCGTCCGTATATGGGTGACCCTTGGATCGTAGACTGTAGATCCTTCCTAATGCAGATATGGTATTGATGGCGGCAGTCCCTTCTCCAGTGACCTAAGTTGTGCCAGCTGACAATTTTATGCGGGTCGGCCGACAAGGTGCTTTATCGGATGTGAATGACCGACTAGCGCGGGTTTTGGGTGGCGTACGCGGGAGACGACTTGGTCATTGGGCGTGGGCGACACTTGCCCTATAGCAGATAATCATGGAGTTGGCGGAGTTGCGCATAACTAGCGCGGAAGACTTGCGGAAGACTTTGGATGGGTGCAGATGCTAAGTGATGGGGTCAGGCATGTGTAATCCTAGTGAGGGTAAGGTTTCTAACGTCTAGTGCTGAGACTAGTCCATTCGATACCTATACACCGTCACATCAGAACGATGCTCATCACTGGGTTGTGGAGTAACTTGTAGTCAATGTTTTTGACAGTAGAACGAGGTTGGCGTGACGTGGAAGTAGGTGCGGCATTAGTTGTAGATGGTAGTGGTCGAGCCGGTATCTTAATGATAAGGGGTTCGTTTCATTGTGTAACAACTGTTGGTTCAGTTGTAAGCTGTTGGTCCGGCTTGCGTGCCGAATCCACCAAATTGAGTGTTACCGCTGCTCCTGGTGCTCCTGGTGGTGCTCCTGGTGGTGCTACTGGCTCCCCCTCGGCGCGCAATCCGGGTACACAAATAGTTTGTGTGGGTGGAGCGCATTCACCAAACGCGTAATTCCGAGAAACTTTAACGATTCGGCTACCAATATCATAGTAGCGAATAGATTTGGAACTGTCAATAAAACCTAAAAACTTTCCTTTTATTGACTTTGATTCCAATTTATTCTCTCGACGTTCATCCAACACCCAAACATCACAGCCGAATTCCCGGAGGTGGGAAACATCCGGTTTAGTCCTGGTCCAGGCTTCATAAGGGGTTGTTTTAGACAGGGCGCGTGTTGGCGCGCTGATAAGTTCACCCCGCTATTGGAAATAGCGAGGATCAGGAAGGGGTGAGGTCGCGAAAGAGTTCCCGTCAACTCCGGTGCGCTCGATGACAACGATACGCTGCGCGGAACTGGCAACTCCGCGGATAATAACGTTGGTCACACAAGGCGTAACAGCGGTGGACGCGGGACGCGGAGTACGACAAAACTCAGAGGCGCGAACGAGACGAAGAGGGCGTAGCTGAGAGGACGAGACTCGAAGGCTGGGGTGTACTATATTATTTTTCTAAGTGTTGTACAGGAGCTTATATACGTTTTTTCTACCCTACTAATAACGAAGTGACTCTGCAAATTTTCACCTTGCAACCGTATATCCAAATCCGTCTTGAAAGCCTTCGCGCAATGGGGCTAGCTGAGGGACGCGACAGTGGTATTGGAGCGCCGCGGTGAGAGCCAGTATCGCGACCCGACGCGGGACGCTAATAGAGTTGTATACTTGAAATAGACGTTGCTGATCGCCGCGCGCGGCAATGCCGGGATTCATCTGGCTTGACGCGTCCCTGTGCTCTATTTTCCGCGGACCTGACTGGTCTATACCATAGTTGGTCGTCGGCCGATGGGTTTACTCGTCCGCTAGGGGCCTGATCCGCTATGTTGGTGCATCGCTAGGGCTGACGTGGCGTCCGTATATGGGTGACCCTTGGATCGTAGACTGTAGATCCTTCCTAACGCGGATATGGTATTGATGGCGGCAGTCCCTTCTCCGGTGACCTAAGTTGTGCCGGCTGACAATTTTATGCGGGTCGGCCGACAGGGTGCTTTATCGGATGCGAACGACCGACTAGCGCGGGTTTTGGGTGGCGTATGCAGGAGACAATTTGGTCGTTGGGTGTGGGCGACGCTTGCCCTATAGCGGATAATCGCGGAGTTGGCGGAGTTGCGCGTAACTAGCGCGGAAGACTTGCGGAAGACTTTGGATGGGTGCAGATGCTAAGCGACGGGGTCAGGCATGTGTAATCCTAGTGAGGGTAAGGTTTCTAACGTCTAGTGCTGAGACTAGTCCGTTCGATACCTATACACCGTCACATCGGAACGATGCTCATCATCTCCCCCCCACTTAAAAATCTGACTGTCCTCAGTCAGTCGCACGAAGGGATTGGATAGTAGACTGCTGGTGGTCGGCTGCAGTGCTCTTCGTGTGGTATGACCTATGAAATGAAATGAAAAGAAACTATACTACGAATAAGACTGAAATATAAATGAAACATGCGTGGATGCCTGGCGGGCCTATAACTGGCGATACGTCTTGGTCCGGCTGCGGGCAGAAGTCTTCGTCATATTCGGAACAGCGGGGTCCACGGAATTGGGCCTTGATTGTGCGCGCTACTCGGGTATGTCGACTTCCGGTCACGGGATCGTGCGATTGCGGCCTTCGTTGAATTCACTTTAACTTCATCCTTCTAGTTCTCTTCATCTTCTCTTATCATGTCTTCCTCCAGACAAACTCCCGAGTACAACTCTGACGAAGAAATCGCGCGCATGGAGGCGCAGCTGGCATGGGAAGAGGAGGAGCGGCGCACGCGGGAAAAGGCGGAAAGACAAGCCCACAAGGAAACCGCGGCCCGCTTGTCATTGCTAAAGGCTGAGAGGGCTAGGAAGTTGCAGGAGGCTGCTGAGCGGAAGGCTCGCAAAGAGCGGGAGGCGGTGGAACGAAAGGCGCGAGAGGAGGAAGAAGCACGGCGCAGGGCTGTGGAAGAGGTGGAGCGGAAGTTACGCGAGGAGAGAGAGGCCGCTGAACGCAGGGCTCGGGAGGAACGTGAAACAGCAGAACGGCAGGCACGTGAGGAATGAGAGGCAGCGGAGCGGCGAGCTCATGAGGAAGAAGAAGTGCGGCGGAAGGCTCACGAAGAGGAAGCCGCGGAAGTCGAGACGTGTCGTCAACAAGTGTCGTTGCCCCGGGTACGACTCCGCTTGCCTGAGCGTCAACCAGGCTCCTCTTTGGACGTCGCAACTGTTTGGGCGCAGGTCGAGGCGGAGGAAGCGACGATGGAGGAGGCGGATGAAGCGACGTTGGCGGCACTGGTTGCCGTGAATCAAAAGGAGACCGCACGGGCTCAGCGGAAGCAGAAGCGGGCGCACACTGCGAGCGTGGGGGTGGAGGCTGGTCCGTCTAAGCGGGCCAAGTCGCGGTCGCCAAACGAGCCGCCTTGCGATCGGTGAGTTTTCTTCTCTTTCCTTTCCATGTCATTCCTGATCCGTTACTAGGTGCTCATTGGCAGGCATCACCTGCTACCCGTCTCCAGGGCCCAGGAGCCAGGTGTGCGCGGAGTGCCAACGCCTCCGCCAGAAGTGCGTGATAGGTGGCGTTCCTGCATCCGGGCGGGACAAGAAGAGAATCAAGTCGAAGGCCGTCATCGTGAGCGATGATGAAGACGAAATCCAGGTCGCGGAAGAGACCATTCCGCGGAACACAAGCGACAGGGTCCGGGTCACGACAGACGGCCCCACAACGAACTGGACGAGGGAGGCTGTCTCCCTCCTTCAAGAACAGAACCGACTCCTCCTTGAGCAAAACCAACGACTCTTCGACCAGACGCGGCTCCTTACCGCGCTGTCTCAAACTTTCATCGGGTCGTCGAACGTGCAGACAGCAATGCTCCGGGAGCTGAGCTCCCTCCGCGGATCTTCCGGTCGCGTCGAAGACCTTCTCGAGAGGTCACTGGGGCGCTCACCCACCCCATATGATAACGAGGGCGGCGCGGATTACGATAGCACGTCGGATGTGCGTTGGAGTCCCGTTCCCTCTAGCGAGGAGCTAGAGTATGTCGAGGAGTTGGCACCGGAAGGGGTTGTGGCGGAACGAGCAGGGTCGTCAGCAAGCGCGGGGGCAGGGGCGTCAGTGGCAGTCACGGGCGAGGAGGCGATGGATGAGACCGGCGACTCCCCTATGGAGCCACCTGCTCGTTTTTCTTCTAGCTAGTGGTTTCTTCGCGGCTTCCTTTGTCTCGTTTTTAGTTTCTTGATGTACCGATGCAATACAACTATTTCTTGCTCACTGTGGAATGGGTTAGTAGTCTAAGCCAGAAAAGATAGTGGTCTGGAAATCTGTATTGAAATTGCGGATGAGATAACTGTAGGTAAAAGTAGGTGAGGAATGAAGAAGAACTTTACTAGTGGTCCTGGGTATGTATTCAAAATTTAAACAGCGCGGAGTTGGCGAAGTTTGCGCAGGATTAGGAGTTGTTATCTAAGTATTGTACATATCTTCGTTTTCTTCTATGTCGGAAAGATCTTCATTCGCGGCTTCGTCCTCTTCACCGTTTGGTGGCGTCGTGTCGGCTGGGTCGTCATCACCTAATGAGCTAGAGTTAGACATTTCCTGAACGCGCTCCTCGGGAGTGTCAAGAATGTTTTCTGGTATGGTTAACCGCTTGCGGGCAAAGTATGGAATTACGCGGAAGGCGGCGTATGGTTGGTCAAGTACTGTACCGTCCAGTTCGCAAATGATATAGGCTCCTCCATGGTTGCGGGATAGAACAACGTATGGACCAATGTAACGGGGGCGCATCTTCTTATTGAGCGACTTCTCTATTGCCGTGTTGTGGACTAAGACCAAGTCCCCTCGCTGGAAATCGAAGTCCCTGATGACCGTCGGGTGCTCTTGCTCGAAGCGTTTTGCTGCGGCTACGCAGGCTTGATAGACGTTGTCTTTGAGAGCCTCTGTTTGGGCGCGATGCTTCTGCAACTCTGTGGCGCGGCGGGCTATTAACTCCGTGGTGGACAAGAATGCAGAGGGTGGCGGGAGCAGGTAGGTGGCCTCCGTGATATCTAGCGGAAGTAGCGGCTGTGTCCCGGTAACTGCAAAGTAGGGCGACACCCCCATGCGACGCCTAGCTGTGACGCGCTCTGACCAGAATACCGAATGTAACGATGTAGACCATTGGGATTCGTTACCCTCAGTTGCCTTGTACAATGCCTGTCGGACGTCGTAGTGACTGCGTTCGACAATTCCATTAGCGCGGGAGTTGTAACCGGAGATGCGGATGTGGCGGATGTGGTACTTATTGGCGAGGTACTCCGTGGCCCTCAGTATTGGCGCTCCGTTGTCCGTGACTATCTCGACCAGGCTTCCCCAACAACATATCAAGTTTTCAAAGATCCAATCCCCAATGGCGTTGGCGGTTTCTCGACGTAAGGCGCAGTATTCAGGGTAATGCGTCAGAGAGCAGCGGGCTTGAATCAGGTACTTGTACTGATTAGACGGTGGGAGGTGCATCATATCCATGTACACCTTGGCGAATATTGGAGCGGGGATGGCGACGACAGGCGGGATGCGGAACTGTTGTAGTTGCTGCTCTTGACATGCGTGGCAGGACTTGACGTACCACTTGATATCGTCTTGCATCTGTGGCCACCAAAAGCGTTCCATGATTGCTGCGCGAGTCGCGTAATACCCTCAATGGCCTAAACCGTCGTGACAGTCGAACAACACACCCAGCCGTTTCCTCGTTTCTACTACCACCTTATGGGCTCCGTCCTTGTCCCTATACCATAATCGTTCAGCGTGGACGAAAAACTTGACACAATACCGCATGAAGCTAGGCCACTCCTCATCCGATACCTCCGCGGGTCTCTCCAACTCCGTTAAGAACCGCTTTACGAGTAAAAGTCGCGCCTCGTCTTTTCCGGAGGTGTTGACACGCCACGGGAAGACTTCTTCGTACGTCCTGTCTATTATATCTTCAGCGGGCAGTAGCGCGGGGTTAGCGGAGTTGGGCGGAACTGAGTCGGAAGTGAAGGTAGCAGCTGGGCGACAATCACGGTGTTCCCTGTTGGTTCCATAGTGCGAGAGGGTCTTCTGAGGGTCGGGGTTGATCTTTTCTCTTCCGTGGGGCAAGTTTAATGCACAGTCTCTAGGAACTTCATTAATCTGATGCATGAACCCATATAACTTATCGATCCAATCATCAAACTCCTCGTCCCCATCCTTGTTTAGTGGCTCATCAAGCGGCTGTGGTGGGCGTCTTGACAATCCGTCGGGAGCGTGCAATTTTCCGGGAACATGAACCAGTTCGAAGTGGAAAGTCAGAATCGATAGGATCCAGCGGTTTATGGAAGCGGAGGGTGCGATATCCGGGTTCTTGAGCATGTCTTTAATGTAACGAGCATCCACTTCGACGATGAGGTTCCGTACTCCAATGAGATACAACTTTAGTGCCTTCAGGGCGCGATAGAGCCTGTAGATCTCGAGCTTGGGCTGCGAAAAGCGGGCTTCTCGTTCGTTCAGCGTGATGGAGCCAAAGCGGTTGTAGTAGCGGACTGAGGGCCTGTCGGGGTCGCACTGACATAAGAAAAACCCTACCGCGATATAGGAAGTGTCGACAGATAATATGACGGGAGCATCGGATTTGTAGTCGATAGGGCGCAGTGCTGGTGATGCGATGAGTGCCTTCTTAAGGTCCTCTTGAGCCGCTACTTCCGTGGGGCCGAATGTGAATGGCGTGGCCTTTCTGGTTAATGCTACTAGTGGGTGCGTGCGCTTGGCGAAGTTTTTGATGAAGATCCGGCCAACCCCAATGGTGCCAAGGAAGGCGCGGACTTCCGACAACGACTTGCAGGGTCCCCAGTTGGTAATAGCGGCTACCAAGTCCTTCTCGGGTTTGTGGCCTTCATAGGTGCATAGGTGACCGACTACCGTGATTTCTGGCACGCAAAGGACAAGCTTCTTCCCCGAGAATGTTCCGCTGGCATACTTCATGCGTTGAACGACACAGTTGAGCCCCTGGAAGTGTTCCCATACGAAACGTCGAATTCCGGGATTAGCGGGGATAGTCTCGTATGTCCCGTCGAGTTGTTGATAGCGGGTCGGGGGGCCTTTCACTGGAACGTCGTCGATGTACGGAATAGTGAGGTCTGGGATCTCCGGCTGCAGGATGGAGGTGACGTCGTCGTGGAAAATAGGGACGGAGTTCGTCCAACCCATAGGCAGCGTTGTCAGGCGCATGGCTCCAAAGGGCGTCTGGAATGTCGTCAAGTCGCGGGATCCTTCTGCAAGCGGGCGCTCATCATATCCGATGTAGAGATCTAGCATTGCGCCGCAAGCCCTTCCAGCGAAATTCTCCGCGATGTGTTCCGGGATAGGCGTGACACCGGAGTGGCGGATGGTGACGGCGTTGAGGGGCTCGAGCGAGTGTACTAAGCGCAGCTTACCATTTTTCTTCAGCACGCAGAACCAGCGGGATCGGTACGAGGAGTTGGACGGCTCGTAAACACCGGCGTTGATCTTGGTACGGATGATCTCGCAGATTTGGTCGTACAGTCCTGGCGGAATTGGGATATTGCGTTGAACCCATGGCGTATGCGGAACTGTTGGAATGTCAATGGGCGGGAAATACTCCGTTTTAAACTGTCCGCGTTCACTGTCGTCCCAGGCGAACGCTTGGTCATGCTTGGTCATGAAATGGTGCATTAGCTTCCGTTCCTTGGGCCACAGGAAGTCTTTGTCGTGTTCTTGGTCTAGGTTTTCCATACGTTCCTGCGTATACCTTCCAACGGGCGCGAAGTCCGGCAGGTTTGCGCTGAGTTCTGGTAGGCTGGCTAGCGGGTCACCTTTGATGTCTCGAATGATTCTAAATTCTTGCGGTAGCTGACTGATGACGGGCTTGACTTTCTTATCGACTGGCTTGTACTTCTTCTTTTGCGGGGATAAAAACACTGGTGAAACGTTCTCGCGGCGAGGGTTGTGGGACTTGGAGCGGGATGGTTCCGTGGAGTTGGACTTGCTAGGGCATCGTATGGTGTCATGAAGGAAGGTGCAGGTTATCGGGTCGCATTTGGTTGTGTCGAATTCGTTAAGACTTAGTGCGGCTCCGAGGTACAAGCGAGCAAGGTGTGTATTTGTGCTACTGCTATGTACATCGGAGGGGCGCTGTATCGAGGGGACTGGGGTATATGCTTCTATCTCTATGGGGTTCTGAGCTTCGTCAATCGATATGATACAGGCTACCTCTCCGTGATTTTGAATCAGTTCCTCGAGGCTACTTGAAAACCCTCCTTCTCCTCGCGCATTTTGACAAAACGCGGTGGTCCGCGGGGTACGGTCGGGATGGTAACAACTGCGTCGCTGTTGGGATCGTGGATCGTGATGGTTTGTTCTTCGTTTTGGTAATTTTTGACCACCGATTGGGCAAGCACGTCGAAGGGGCGGCCGAGAAGGATGTCATAGGCGGGGGAGCGGATGACGTGGACCTGGAAGTATAATTCAATGTTGCCCACCTTGAACAGCACGTCCTTGGCCAATCCGAGCGACGTGTCGACCTCGCCGTTTGCTGCTTCCATGTCGATCTTGATGGCGGGGTTGTACGCGATCCCGAGCTGGTGGCTGACGGCGTCGGACATGCATATGATGGAGCAGCCCGGGTCCACAACGCAGTCGACTATGGCGCGGTCGTCGACTCTAGCCTGTATGCACCGCAGCGCGTGGGACTCCTTGCCGACCTTGAGACGTGCCTTGTATTGGGGGTCTGCCGCGTAGTACGCTTCGGCTATGTCTGGCAGGACAAAGACGTTGCGCATGTCCGCGGGGTTGGCGGGGTTGGTAGCGGGATTGGCGGAGTTGGCGACAGGGACTCGACGCGGAGTCAAGAACTTGCGCATCTTGTGGCGGACGTCGGGCGAAGCTGCTAGCAGCTCCTCGAAGCTAAGGTTGGCGGCGGGACTCGTGAGGACGCGTTTGAAGATTTGATCGACGGCCTGCGGGTTTTGCGCGGGAGTAGCGGTGGTGTACGAGGGGTCCTTGCTCTTGGGTAGTGCCCCAAACGGCTGATCTGTCGGCGGCTGGTAATTGGCGTCGCGAGCGTTGGCAAAAGGGTGCGTAGGCGGCTGGTCGCGGGCTTTGGCGACTCCTGGCGAGGTGATTTCTTCGGGTGGTGGGGCTGGTGCTGCTGGTGGTGCTGGTGGGCGCGGTTCCTTTCCTTTTGCACGTAGCGGAATTTCTACCCCGTCAAATACTACCTTGCTCTTTTTGGCTGCTTGCAACACTATAAGAGCCCTCTGCATCCGTTCAATCTCCTCGTCGACGTCGTCCGCGGGGTTTGCTGCTGTCTCGTAACTTAAAATCGGCGCGGTGCTTGACGTTGCCAGCTCTTGGTGGTTGTCGTGGGGCGAGTAAAACATAGCGGGGCGGATTCCGGACTGTTGAGTTGGCTGGGCGTTGACTTGCCGGTGGTACTCGTCGACGCGTTCCTTCATGTTGTTGCCAGGAAGGTACCTTGATACGTAGTTGCCAGTTGGCAACACTATGCGTCCCTCGAGGTTCCTCGTGATTTTTCCGCTCGCGATGTAGCTGTCAACGTCTGGGCATCGACCTATAAAGTGGGCCAAGTTGCCACAGAACGTGCAACCCGGGATGGCGGGGCATGTACCGGCACTAGCGCCTAGCGGAACTGCGTTGGAGCCGGTAGCTGGCGTCGTCTGCGACCAATTCCGCGGGGCTGGCGCGCGCGTCTGGGTTGTCGCGAGTGACTGCGTGAGGGATTGTAACATCGTTTGCATCTGTAGGGAACTCTGGACCATCTTCTCCATAAGACTGAACATGTCTTCAGTCTTCACGCCAGGCGTTGCTGCTGGCTCGAGTTTGGCTGGCGGGGTTGACGCGGGGTTGGCGGGGTAGGCGACAGGGTTTTCTGGTCTAGCGGTATGGGGCGCAGCGGGCTTGTTGATTAGTTTATCATAAAACGACGCACCCTGGATGACCTCTTGCGTGGCCACTAACGTTTGCTCGAGGGAGTAGGGGTCGTCGCGGTGTACGTTCGGGTACTGGCTGCGCATGTACCTATACATTTCCGTGCCGACGTGGACCTGGAACCCTTTGAAGAAGTACTCGCTCTGTTGGCGCGTCGAGAGCCGTCCATTTTTGATGAGATACTTCATGATTACCAGAAAGCGCTGGTAGTAACTGCATAGGTCTTCCGCAGTTTGGATTCCGAGGTGGAGCGTCTCTTCGATTAGGCGGTCCAAATCTGCCTGCGTGTGTTCGCGCTCGTTTATTACTCCGGTGTACAGCGCGGTTACCGATGCCTTGAAAGCCTCGTACGTTGAGGCGGCGTCGAAGGTGTCTACACCTCCCCATAGATCGTATTCCGTGTCGTGGAGGTAGCGCAGCGCGTATACCTTTTTCTGTTGCACGGAAGTGATGCCAGCTTCGCTAAACAGCAGTTCGAGCTCGTCGAAGTAGCGCGGAAGGCAGCGGGGTTGGTTTGAATCAAAGCGGGGTGCGGCGGAGGCGTAACGAGCGGGCATGGGCTTGGTTTGTTGTGCGTGGTCGGCCATCTTGACTATCGGTGGTGGAACTGAGTTGTCGAGGTTTGAGGTTGAACTGCTGGAACTGGAACTTGAACTTGAGCTTGAGGAAACTGGAGGCGGGCTTGGCGATGGTTGCGGGAGTTCCGATGGCGACGAGGTGAGCGGGCTTGATTCTTCTGAGCGGGGTTGTCCTGGCGGGTTGGCTGGCGGGGTGCTGGTGGAAACGTCGAAGGAATGGAATGTCTCGGATTGATCGGGGTTGGGCAGGCTACGAGAGGATGTTGAGGGTTGGCGGAATGCTCTGTCGATATCGTTGATAGCTTGGAATTCCGGGGCGAGGCCTAGTCGTCGGCGGGATTGACGTTGGAACGTGTTGGTGCTTTTGAATATTTCGCTCAATGCCTCGCTAGGGTCTTGGTGCAAAAGCTGCTGCGCGTTCTCGGCTCTTCGTTTCAGCGAGTTGTACCAGTCGGCGAAAACGTTGGCGGACGACGGGGATGGGGCGTAGTGACCGGGGAATTGCTGGTCCCGGGGTGATTCGGGCGGTGTTGATGGCGTAATTCTTTCAATGGCCTCACTGGGGCAGCCAAATTGATAAGCCTACTCCGATGCCAGCTGGCAAGGGAGTGGTGAGGGGGTTGAGTCCAGGAAGACTCCCAGCACCGAGGCTGAATGATATTACGGAGGAGGGTGTATATTATTGTTTGTCCATGACCCAGTAACTAAGTAACTAAGTGACTGTCACTATAACTAACCCCTATTCACAGCTACACTGAGCTACTGCTCATCATCTCCCCCCCACTTAATAATTTGACTGTCCTCAGTCAACCAACACTGTCTTGTATGGCATCTAGGTTGTTGAATGCTCTGATTTTAAAAAAACTGGTGCTGAGAAGGTGAATACGCTGATGAAATGCTGGCTTGAAAAGAAATGGGGGTGCTGAGAAGGTGAATACAACCATTTGAGGCAAGTACGAGGAGTGCTATTGAGTGTGGGCAGGGTGCGAAAGTGTGGGCACAGCTGGGCAAGGGCAGTGAGAGCATGGTGAGGGTGCAGGTGCAGGTGCCAGTCAACAGTGGTGGGCGAACGAGGGTCAGGTGTGAGGGTGGTGAGGGCGAATGCATAGGTGCACAGGCAATCGCAAGGGTGGGTCCAGCAAAGGTGGCAAGGGTGTGGCACACAGCGATGGTGGCATAAACGAATTGGCAGGGGTGGAAACAGGTTGGCGGGGGTGGAAATGAGTCGGCGAGGCTGGAAATGATTTGATGAGCGCGGAAATTGGTGGGCAGTGAATGAGGGTGCAGGTGAGCGAGGATGCAGTGAGGGTGGTGACAGGTTGGCGGGGGCGGAAATGAGTCGGGGGCGATGCCAATGAGTTGGCAAGGGCGGCAACGAGTTGATGGGGCTGGAAACGAGTCAATGAGAGTGGAAATTGGTGGGCAGCGAGCATGAGGGCACGAATGAGGGCCAGTGCGAGCATGGCGGCGAGGGCAAGGGTGCAGGCAGCTAGGCCAAGGGCGGCGAGAGTGGGGGTGGGGCGCAGGCGAAAGTAACGAGGGCGCAGGCGAAAGTGCGCAACAGCGAGGGCCCGGGTAAAGTCGGAAAGTGCATGCAGACGTCGAAAAGTGGGCGCTCTCGGTGGGAACAGGTGTGTCAGGTGTAAAAATGATCGATGGGGTCATAAACGAGGGTGTGGTGGGTGTCTGATGAGTTCCAGAGGTGGAAAATGGGTGCGGGCAGAGTCGGAAAAGCGCAGGTGTCATCGGAGAGACACAGATACAGTCACCAAGTGGGCGCTTTCGTCAGAAACTGGGCGCTTTCGGCAGAAAGACGGCTCTGGAGGCGAAACGAATCGTTAAAATCGTTAAACGAAGTTGTGGCGAGTGTCAGGGAAGTGAAACGAAAGTTTTCGCGCACTGAGGGGGTTTGTCGAGAGCAGGGGTGAGCCAAGGTGCTGGTGGCTGTCTTCCAATGGCCTCACTGGGGCAGCCAATATGATAAGTTCACCCCGCTATTGGAAATAGCGAGGATCAGGAAGGGGTGAGGTCGCGAAAGAGTTCCCGTCAACTCTGGTGCGCTCAATGACAACGATATGCTGCGCGGAACTGGCAACTCCACGGATAATAACGTTGGTCACACAAGGCGTAACAGCGGTGGACGCGGGACGCAGAGTACGACAAAACTCAGAGGCGCAAACGAGACGAAGAGGGCGTAGCTGAGAGGACGAGACTCGAAGGCTGGGGTGTACTATATTATTTTTCTAAGTGTTGTACAGGAGCTTATATATGTTTTTTCTACCCTACTAATAACGAAGTGACTCTGCAAATTTTCACCTTGCAACCATATATCCAAATCCGTCTTGAAAGCCTTCGCGCAATGGGGCTAGCTGAGGGACGCGACAGTGGTATTGGAGCGCCGCGGTGAGAGCCAGTATCGCGACCCGACGCGGGACGCTAATAGAGTTGTATACTTGAAATAGACGTTGCTGATCGCCGCGCGCGGCAACGCCGGGATTCATCTGGCTTGACGTGTCCCTGTGCTCTATTTTCCGCGGACCTGACTGGTCTATACCGTAGTTGGTCGTCGGCCGATGGGTTTACTCGTCCGCTAGGGGCCTGATCCGCTATGTCGGTGCATCGCTAGGGCTGACGTGGCGTCCGTATATGGGTGACCCTTGGATCGTAGACTGTAGATCCTTCCTAACGCGGATATGGTATTGATGGCGGCAGTCCCTTCTCCGGTGACCTAAGTTGTGCCGGCTGACAATTTTATGCGGGTCGGCCGACAGGGTGCTTTATCGGATGCGAACGACCGACTAGCGCGGGTTTTGGGTGGCGTATGTGGGAGACGATTTGGTCGTTGGGCGTGGGCGACGCTTGCCCTATAGTGGATAATCGCGGAGTTGGCGGAGTTGCGCGTAACTAGCGCAGAAGACTTGCGGAAGACTTTGGATGGGTGCAGATGCTAAGCGACGGGGTCAGGCATGTGTAATCCTAGTGAGGGTAAGGTTTCTAACATCTAGTGCTGAGACTAGTCCATTCGATACCTATACACCGTCACATCGGAACGATGCTCATCAGTGCGATTGCAGAGATATACTGCATGTGAGATGGCACTATCCCATAAATAGTTTGGTGTATTGCTGGCCAATAGCATAGTACGAGCCATTTCCACCAATGTTCGGTTAAACCGTTTGGCGACGCCATTCTGGGATGGTGAGTATGGAGCTGATGGTTCAAGGACCATACCCTTCTCATTCACCCACTTCCGCAACCACTTGTTGACCAACTCTTTGCCATTGTCAAGTCTAAGCTTCTTCGGCATCTTCCCATACTGTTTCTCGATATGGTTAAAGTATGTTGTAATTCGATCAAAGGCTTTGTCCTTTGTTTTCATGAATAGAACATGACACATGTGAGTTGTGTCATCTGTAAACGCAATGAAGTAATGGTGTTTATTGATAGATTGAATGGGTGCTGGTCCCCACACGTCTGTCATAGTTCGTTCACCGGCAGTCTCCGATCGGTGTGTAGCTTTGGTAGGATATGGCTTGCGAGCCATCTTCCCTTTTAGGCAGTCTTGGCAGGAGTTTGATGGGATCAACGTTTCGTCTATATTTATCCCTGTAATTAAATTCTCCCACACAGCGCATTGTAGGGCGGTAATGGAGAGGTGACCATACCATTTATGCCATTCATCCCAAGAGTACTCTTGTACCCTGGTGATGAAGGCTTTATCATTAGCACGCATTTCTGCTCTTGCATGAAGCAAGTATAGATGGCCAATCATCCGTCCCTCTCCAACAACTTTCCCATCCCTAGTCTTCAAATAACATTTCCCACCCATCATTTCCACGTGTCCGCCACCTTCATCAAAACATCCGAGTGACATCAAACAATTCGGCGCGATTGGCACGTGTGAGACATTTTGTAATCGGTGTGAGAAATACTTTTCCCCAACTCGGAATTTGAGTATAACGGTTCCACGACCTAAAACAGGCACAGGCTCCGGTCCTATCCCTTGCAATGTTGTTTTCTCGAGTGGGGTATAGTTGGCGAAGGCATCGCGTGACGTGCAAACATGAGCCGATGATCCACAATCAAGGATCCAATCGTTTTTGGAAAAAAGCATGGGACTTGCCATATATGAGAAGTCGGTGAGATCAGTGCCTGGCACATCAACTTCTTGTGCCTGATTAGCTCGATCAGTTTTTCTGCCCTTCTTCTTCTTCGGCCCCTGTCCCTCTTTTCCTCCTCCTTTCACCCAGCAGTCCTTTGCTAGATGACCTTTCTTTTTACAGTTGTGACACTCTCACGTCTCCTTGATTAGTAATGATGTGCCATCACCGGAATCTCCAGTACGTCCCTTTCTTCTCCTTTCTTCGTCAAGTAATACGGCGACCAGATCGGAAGATGAGATCATGGGAGCATTACTTTGTGCACCAAGGTATGCCGAGGTATAGCTGTCCCATGACTCTGGCAGTGACGTAAGCAATATCATGGCAAAGTCGTTGTCAGGGACTATACTCCCCATGAGGTGAAGCTCCTCCTGCATTCTCCTCAGCTTTGTGATGTGGGCAGACATGTCAAGGTCATCGGAAGCCGACATCCGGAATAGCGCGCGCCACGCTGTGAGTATGCCAAGCTTTCCTCTTGTCTCCTTGACAGTCCTTAATTGTTCCCACATGGCTTTCGCAGTGATGGCACCTAAAAGGTGAATCATTTCACTGTCACCTACCGCTAATTTGATGCGCGTCCGCACCCTAGCATCCTTCTTCTGCCACTCAGTGATGGCCTTTGCCTCGTTGTTTGTAGGTGCATTGTCGACCTTCGGTTTTGGGGGATCTGCGAGAAGAACTTCTTCAAGATCGAGATCGCGTAATACAGCGGTGATCTTCCTTTTCCACGCTAACCAATTCGAGGCATTAAGGGGTTCGATTCAGTAACTTCCAGATCCAAGAGTGATGGTAGCGTCGGGTTTGGCAGTTGAAGTTTCTGACATCGCGTAGATCAATAATGAGTTTGAATATAGATAGAAGAATGTGTCTCAATGTATAAGGTTAAAGCGCGGGGCCCATAACCTGTTGTGAAGATAGAGACGAGACAGGAGTGCTCGAGCAGATGCGAGTTAAAGCTCTGCATTTACAATGTAAACTACACATATATATACTTTATACAATATGAAATAGATGGGCATCAGCAGATAACTGCGCACCGTATTTATGTCAGGCGCTAATCATGCACACTCGTCTTTTTGTTTCTTTTTTTCCAATTCCTTTCATCGTGACCTCCTCTCCATCAGCTCGTGAATCTTCATCGTCTCGTGTCCAAGTCCATGACCTACTGCGCCTCACGTGCCTCCTTCTGCCATCGATCCGTCATTCCCAACAACATCACTGTCAACGGGTCTCAAATGAGAGACCCTCAATACGCCCCATTGGGCCTGACGACAAACCCTACTTGGGTAGTCTACACACAGTAACAGACAAGAGTACTAGCATTGCTGGGAGAGCGTAGGCAGGAGACCACAGACATGCCCCGGGTGTAGTACACTGTTATTGCCGAAAAGCTCAGGAACAAGTGAAAACACTCGATATACGTTGTGTATCAAGGCTGATACAAAGTCCTCTCATACCCTCTGTACAAGCAACCCTACCTGACTTCGGGTTGATAACTTGGCACAAGGACATTGAGGCGAACTGCCAGGCACATGTACATTGATAGCTTTCAGACCCACGACATTCAGACAGTAACCCTCTTGTTTCCCAAGAGGCATCATCGACAGGTGCGGATTCCGAACTGGACAGCCGATAGAATGGACCAGTTGTCAGTGGAGGGCCTGAAATTGGTTGAAGATTCTTTTACAGCTTCAACACATACGTTTAGCACAATGCAGTGCACATTTACATACATTTTACCACACGCCCAGGCGACACTCTCGGAGATCGGGTGCATCTTCGAGGCAGACTGGGTCACAGCTCACAATACGGTCCAGACAGGACCTAGAGAATTTATCAGCGACACTATCATTTGCCATTATGACAATCATGTCCAGTTGTATTGGAAACACCAGAAGGAGTCATGACGACTCGAACGTGCCCAAGCGCAGTCACTCCTCTGGCAGCAAGAAGCCGAACAGGGGTTGGAACAGAAGGAAGCCTGGGAGGCCCTTCTTATGGAACAAGCCGCCGCTCGCACAGTCCTGCGAGCGGAACACACTATGCAGAAAGTGGAAAAAGAATACCGCACACTCATGGAATTATTGGAGGTCCAATACAACAATGACACCTCCAACCCCATTTGGCTAGCCCTGGTCTCATCAAAATATAACCAGTGGCTCATGTTAATAAACGATGGCGACAAAGCTATCCACCAATACAAGATAGCTATAGAAAAACTGCAGTGCCAGCACCACGTACAGGAACTGTATGAGCACAAAGGCATGACCATGAGTCATGAAGATTGGAATGCATGGATGCACGCAGTAAATGGAAATATACCAGGAACTCCCACAGAAGGAGATAACTGGTTACGGAATGCAAGAGGATGGGCTCAAGGGCCTACACGAGGATGTCCAACAACTTTTCCAAACCCAACGTTACCCGGATACTGCTATCTATGGTTAATAAAAAAGAGATACTGGGGAACACGAATGTGGCCCGTGTATCCAACCATAGAAATGATAAACAAATGGAGGGTTTGCTTTGGAACGAAAGGAACCCAAATCTGTATCACAAAGTCAGCGGGAATCCCAAACATATGGCATATAGAACTGGCCAGAAAGGGATCACCAGGATGGGAATATTTGGAACAGTTAGAAAGCAAAGGTTTCGGACAAAAACGACTAGGTGCCACGCCTTTTAGACTCACTGTCGACATGATTACACATGCCTATCATGCAGTACTGGGATGGCAGGCGCACTGGCAGGATACCGAAACCTTGGACCCTCTACCTGCTACTCAGCCAGCAGCAGCAGTAGCAGCTCAAGAAGATGACATCCATTGACAAGCAGAGGAGAGGCAACGAGCCATCACCAGTGCCGGTCAAGCTCTGGTGGCAATGATCAACAAGTACCAATGGTCTAACCGTCGGGAACCCAGACCTCTCACAAAAGCAGAAATGCCTGCTTTCTATGAAGGAGACCCTCGAATGGTAGACGGATGGCTGCGTCAGATGGAGACCTATTTCATGCTGGCAAACGAAAAAGATCCTAAACGAAAAGTGTCAATCTGCCTATACAGGATCAAAGGCAGAAAAGGAGATAGAGCCGCAGACTGGAGCAGAGTAAAACTCAAAGCCTTCCAGGAGGCGCTCCAAGAATTCCAGGACAAACAGGATACTAGCGGATGGAGTGCAGAGTTGGATTGGGCACAGCTTAACGCTGGACAGTCAACCGATGATGATCGAGCTTGGGTCAGACAACCCTTAGAACATCAATTTCCTTTCACGGACTGGGCAGACTTCAAAACTCAGATGCAGGAGTTCTTCATGACCACCAAGACAAAGGAAAAGGCCATCGAGGCACTACTAAAATTACAACAGGGAATGATGATTGTAGAAGACTACATCATCAAGTTTAACTCCCTTACCTCATTGACCAATTGGAACAATCAAGCTCTGATCTCACAATTCCAAAATCATCTCAATCCGGTGTTGGGCAGAGAGCTAATCCAATACAGAGGATTACCAGAAAGTGCCACTCTTCATCAGATCCAAACATGGGTCACCGCGCTCACTAGAGCATATCGAAAAGCTAATGAAGCTTATGGATTTCCTGCTAGACAGCAGGAGTACAAAGAACGAACCCCAGCTCCTAACAATCGCCCTCAGTGGCAATACAGAGCACCTGCACCAGTAGCATCAGGAAGTCGACCTGATCCAAATGCCATGGACGTCGATACACAGAAATTTTGTTCCCATTGCAAAATGAGGAACCACTCAGTGGAAGAGTGTAGGCAGAGAAACAGCACTTGTTACAAGTGTGGCAAGAAAGGGCACACAGCATGGAGGTGCAAAAAAGAAATTACAACTGGTGATAAAGGAAAGCAGGTTGTCAGATACGTCGACAATAGGGAAATGACCCCAGTCAGCCACATAGAAGAGGTCTCGGATTTTGCAGAAAGCCAGTAGGCGAGCGCTCAGCGCTGCTGGCTGCTACTCAGGTTTCGAATAGTGATGTACTAGTAGACTCAAAAATAAACATGCACAATTTACTTTACGAGTGCAGAGGAGACATACATCACTTGAGAAACCTAAGAGTGAGCGCAAAACAAGGACAACGATTGAAAGCTTGGACACTGCAGTGGATGCTAAGAAGAATTTGGGAACAGCCCAAACAAACAGCGGTGGAGTGTCTACAACAATGGGTAGACAATAAAAGAGTACAAGAGGTGGATGGACACCTGGTGGATGACTTAAATGCTATGACAGAAGCTGATGCAATGTGGAATCTGGTGCACTTATGAGAAAAAAACAGTGCAAGGGACCGGATATAATGAGATTGACTTAACAGGAGTCGTAACAAAGATGGACAGATCAAAAAGTATCCGCATTAAAATGTTACTTGACTCAGGAGCAACCGGAACTTGCATCAGCACTGAATTCATAGAAAAACATCAGATAGTGAAACGACACTTGGTCTGACCAATCCCCGTGTACAACACAGATGGAACAAAAAACTCGAGAGGCGCCTTAGAATACATGGCAAAAATAAAACTATGCATCGGTGAACATGAAGAAGTCATTGAATGCGCAGTAACACACCTCTCTAAAACGAGCATCTTCTTGGGTTTCGATTGGTTGAGGAAGCACAACCCAACCATCAACTGGAAGAAGCAAACGCTGGAGTTCAACTGCTGTCCAGGTACTTGCTGGAAGGGTTCCTCTGTCCAAGAACCGGAGGACGAGATGGATATAACGGATGACCTCAAGGCAGAGGATAAACTGTTGGCAGTTCACATCGGTGAACCAGAACTTAACGTTAGGGCCTATGCATCAATGGCCACAAAAATAGCCGCAGAAGAAGTGGAGAAAACTAAAAAACAAACTCTGGAGGAGGCAGTCCCCAGACATTACTTAGGACATCGAAAAGTCTTTGAGAAAGAGACTTTTGATGAACTACCACCACGGCGGCAATGGGATCACGCCATAGAGTTGATTCCTGGGTCTAACCCAGTTGATTGTAAAATCTACCCGCTAAACAGGGATGAACAACAACAACTGGATGAATTCTTGAAAGAGAACCTGGATTCTGGGCGAATCCAGTCGAGTAAATCGCCCATGGCATCACCTTTCTTCTTTGTAAAGAAGAAAGATGGGAAATTATGACCAGTACAGGACTACCGGCGACTCAACGAGATGACGGTCAAAAACCAATATCCACTACTGCTGATAGGAGAGCTGGTGGATAAGTTATCACAGGCCAAAGTCTTTTCAAAGATGGATATATGTTGGGGGTACAACAACATATGCATCAAAGAGGGAGATGAGTGGAAGGCAGCGTTCCGGACCAATAGAGGGCTCTTCGAGCCATTGGTCATGTTCTTCGGACTCACAAACTCGCCAGCCACTTTCCAAACCATGATGAACGATATCTTTAGAGTTGAAATAGCAGAAGGATGGGTCATCATATACATGGATGACATTCTTGTATTTTCAAAAACCCAAGAAGAACATATGGTACAGGTCAACCATATATTGGCAAAGCTGGAAGAGCATAAGCTCTCACTAAAACCAGAAAAATGTTTCTTCGACTCCAAGGAAATGGATTTCCTTGGAGTTGTCATCAGCGAGAATTCTGTTCAAATGGAAACTGCCAAAGTCAAGGCAGTTACAGAATGGCCTAAACCAACATGCAAGCGGGAAGTCCAACAGTTCTTGGGCTTCATAAACTTTTATCGACGCTTCATCAAAGATTTTGCCAAGGCTGCTAAACCCTTGACTCGTCTAACAGGGAAAGACAAGTGGAAATGGACAGAACTTCAGGACACAGCATTCAACATGCTGAAGAAAACTATAGTGGAAGAGGTGGTGTTGCGGATCCCGAACGAGGAAGGTCAATTCAGAGTAGAGGTGGACGCCTCTGACTTTGCCATTGGAGGGATCCTATCGCAACAAACAGAAAATGATGTATGGAAGCCTGTGGCTTTCATTTCAAAATCCCTAAACGATGCCGAACGAAATTACAAGATCTACGATAAGGAGATGCTCACAGTCATGCACACTTTTTACAAGTGGTCCCACTATCTCAAAGGGGCCAAACACACAGTTGAAGTTCTGACAGACCACCAGAACTTAACCTACTTCAGAAAGGCACAGAACTTAAATCGCCGGCAGGCAAGATGGGTGACGGATTTGCAGGAATACAACTTCATCATAAAACATAGGAGCGGGAAGTCCAACACAAAAGCGGACTTACTGTCATGGCGGGCAGGACATGCCCGAGGAGAAAATGACAATGAAGGGGTAGTTCTGCTCAAAGAACACCTCTTTGTATGGGTTTTCAATGATGATCGTGCAATTGATGACATCATGAAGGACATCAAGGATGTGCCTAAACGGCAGTGGGAGACACAGGTTGTCGAGGGCCTTGAGAAGGCTGATGGGGAATATAAATTTGAAAAAGGGCTCGTCACTTGGAAAGGACGAGTCTACGTACCAGCAGTTGTGGCATTGCGAGAGGACATTATCACAATCCATCATTCATGGGGACACTCTGGAGTCACTAAAACTTTGGAGTCTCTAACAAGGAACTTTTGGTGGCCGAATATGTGCAAGGACATAGAACGCTACATTCCAGGCTGTGAAACTTGCCAAAAGGCAAAACCGGATAGACAAGCACGTGCGGCACCACTCCGACCAAATGAGGTTCCAACCAAACCATGGGAAGTCATCTCAGTTGACTTCATGGGACCTCTCCCCATGTCAAAAGGACACGACACGATTATGGTAGTAGTGGATAGGTTCACCAAGAAGTCATACTTCTTGCCCACTACAAAGGAAATTACATCGCAGGGAACAGCAGCACTGTTCAGGGACAATGTATTCCAGGAGCATGGTCTCCCAAGAAAAGTAATAAGTGACAGAGGCCCTCAGTTCACCTCAAAATTCATGACTGACTTATATGGAATGCTGGGGATAAAGGCAAATCGATCAACAGCCTACCATCCCCAAACAGACAGTCAAACAGAATGAGTAAATCAGGAAGTCAGAGAATTCCTGACAATGTTCGTAAACAATCGCCAAGATAACTGGAGCGATTGGCTTTCTGTGGCACAATTCTGCCACAATGACTGGGTACACTCAGCAACGGGCTTCACGCCCTTCTTCATGAATTACAGACGACACCCGAATAAGGGTCTAGACCCCACCTGCGTGCCAAAAGCAGTAGCGGTGGAACAGCTGGCAAAGGAGTTAGAAGATGTGCACGAGAAGGCAAGAAAGGCTTTGGAAAAAGCTGCTCAGATCATGAAGGAGCAGTACAACAGTCATTGCCAAGCAGCATGAGAGTATAAACCTGGCAACAAGGTTTATCTCAGCACAGAAAATCTTCCAGTCATTCGAGCGACAAAAAAGCTCGATGGGAAATTTGTCAGTCCACTTGAAGTCCTCGCTAAAGTCGGCGAGTCGTCTTATAAACTAAAAATACCAGCAGCATGGAAAGTATATAACATTTTCAACGAAGTCCTGTTGAAACCGTACAGGGAACCGGAGTTTCCCAAACAGAAAGCAAAGGCAGCAGCATGCAAGGACGTGCAGATGGTAGAGGAGTCCCAGGAGGACGAATACGAAGTAGAAGAAATCATGGAGAGCCGCATTAGTGGATGAGGAGGAGCGAGGCTGGAATACCTTGTAAAATGGAAAAACTACCCAGTGGAGGAATCCACCTGGGAACCAGCTGGGAACATTGCCAATGCACCAGCAAAGGTCAAAAAGTTCCATAGAGAGAACCCTAAGGATCCTAAGCTCATTAGGAACCTGAAGAATGGAAAGGTGTACACTCAATACACCGAGACAATCCCCTGACCGACCTCTAGTGCACCAAAGCACAAACAAAGTCAGGGAACTCATTGGAAGGACAAACAACTCTTTGGCTGGGACGATGGCTGGTTCGGTCCACAGTACCTACAAAACATGGAGTGCAGATGGCGCAACTGGAAGGGAGACAGAAGGGCAATCATGGAATTGCCAGACGACACCGATGGGACATTCTCCAGGGACCTGGAGCGTGGCGGGCGGTCACCCGTGCTTGATTTCCCAAGAAGGGGAGAGAAGGAAGAATTGGAGGAGGAGTGCAGAGCGCACGAAAGAGACACCAAGTGTCTTCAAAAGAAAATTTTAAAAAGGGGAGGGAAGTCAGACACAGCAAAGGAGAGCAGTGAGTCGGAAGATGACCGACAAAAAAGGATCAAGGGTGCTGTATGCCCTACGAAAACATGGAAAACCACTGTAGAGGAAGTAGAAGATATCGATTCAGAATGGTCAGGCTTGACGCCTGAGGAACAAACTGAGCGGTTAGCCCGCTTTTATGAACGCATGAAAAGAGATCCACACTATGTGGACTCAGCATCTTCAGCCTCTCGGGACGCAAGGCCTTAAGGGGGGGGTGATGTTATGAGCACACCTCGTCCTATACAATTTTCACAGTAACAACACTAATGACAACTATGCAGATACGGTCTGGGGGAGTCGGACTATATTTTTCTTTTCATTTTACCTATTTCATTTCACTCAAACGTTTAGATACAGGACTCAGACGATACCTTGGTCGCAGGGACAGACTACATTAAAGACTGCGACCCTTATATGGAAGGAGGTTAGGTCAGCATCGGCTATGGACATAGACCGAGTGCTGACAGGAACAACGGCCCAATGACAGGCCTACACCATGATAGGATACATGAGCAGCACGGCGCCTGAGGGGCGACATGGGAATGCCGAGATGTACTGACAACTAGGTACCGGCGTAGATGGGAATTGGCCGAGATGCACGACAATAGGTGTGGCCATATATGGAAGGACAGAGTGATGGTGTGGGAGGAAGTCTCCAAGTAAGGTCATATGGGCACAGACTTGGCTGCTGTGCATCGTCTCTATTGTGAGGGACTTTAGCTGCGCGCTGACTGTGCACAGACCAGGAGAGAGGTATATAAGGGTTGTAGTCTTAGGTAGCGAGTCCCTAAGACTCTAGATAGTTTGTGTCCTAGACACTTCTACTTGAGCAACAGGCTAGTCTTGACCTTGTCTTGATTCGTCTGTCTGTCTTGTCTTTGGCTGAACAAGCCACCCTTCTCATAAGTCTTGAGGTTGTGTTTAGGTCGTCCCTAACAAGTGGCTTCAAGCCAGACTAGGTTGCCTGGTTTATATTTGGTGATGCACTGATGATGCAGATCATGTTGAGCTGAAGTGGTTTCATTTGATCTCCTAAGCACTGCTTGTGCTTTGGTGTGTACTTGGTCTAGGTGTTCTAGGAATTGTTTGGTGGTAATGTTGTTATGTCCTTCCATTGAGGGATCTCCCTTCCATGGGTGACATACATAAACTAGGAAAAAGTGTGATTGTTGTGTTGCAGAGGATACTTGATCATTATGAGTAAATTCAGCTGTTAATAACCAGTCACTCCAATCATCTTGGAGATGGTTGACATAGTGTCTAAGAAATGCGTTGGTTTCTTGGTGTGATTGTTCTCCTAATCTGTTGGTTTGGGGGTGGTACACTGTTGATAAGTTCTGCTGGATTCCTAATGATTTGCATAATGATTTCATTAATTCTGATGTGAACTGAGGGCCTCTGTTGCTGGTAATTCATTTAGGTATTCCATGTAATCTCCATATGTGATCTCTATAAAGATCCACAAGTTTGGCAGTTGATAGTTTGGTAGTAGTGGGAATTAGATGTTTCATTTTTGAGAAGCAGTCAACAACAGCAAGTATGGCATTAAATCCTTTTGATTCAGGTAGTGATCCAATGAGGTCTACAGAGATGTCTTCCCAAGGTGTGCTTGGCACATTATGTTGGTGAAGGGGTGTTGCTTTTGGTTGTTGACTTGTTTTGTTTCTTCAACATGCATCACATCCTTTGATGTACTTTTTGACATCTGATGATAGTGAAGGCCACCAGTAGGATTGTGCTATGAGTTTGTTTGTTCTGAATATTCCAGGTGTTATGACTCAAATGCATGGCATTCCCACACAGTAACATCAGCACTTCTCTAGGTGAAGGTTTGATGTTCAGTTTCAGTATTGGACTGTTCTATTTCTATTTACATTACAATCTATGATCTCATTCCTCTTTTGGTCCATGTTGTTTACATGTTGTTTGATCTGCAGCTTCTTGTTGCCCCCTGCTGTTAAATACTTTTTCTGTTTATCCTTCACTTAGTAATCCATAGTATGACCCTGTGTATAAGTAACCAAGTGCTGGACTGGGTTCCCCAGTTCAGCAATAGATTCTATTGCTAAGTCTCCACTTGCCTGAGCTTTGACTCTCAGTCTGTCCCTCCTCCCTTGATGCCCAAGTGCATCTCTGCCTGTTGAATAAATAATGATCTGGAGCTTTAAGTATCAAACTCATAGCTTCATATATTATATCGTTATTTATGAATGCTCACCAAATCACAAATATAATCTGATATTTGTACACTGTGGACACTTTTATAGAGTTTGACAGATATTATAGAGTTTCATCCCAGGAACAGTATGAAACAACAGTGTGTGAGACACAATGCATGAAACATGTTTCACATGTCAAGTATTGACAGATTGCTGTAAAATGCGCAGCAATATGACACCATGCGCAGCAGGAAGCTGCGCATTACTAGATATAGGTATATTAGATGTAGTTACATGTGATTTCTGTAACTGTATATAAGCAGCACTCTTTGCACTGCTGAAAAACATCTCCTGATCTATTGCATAGTTGAGCCCTAGCTCCTAAGTGTTCTACACAGTACTCAGTAAGTCCCCTTGCTTACTAAGCCTTGCTCTGTGCTGCCATTGCTCGTTTCAACACTGCCTGCCTAGTGCACACAGAGTCTGCCTTGCCTGTCTACTGCCCATATAGGAGCCACTGATTTTGCTGCTGCACATTGCCCTGCTTATGCACTACTACCACACCCTGGCTTGACCCTAACATATTGCTGAACTCTCCCCAGCTCACCCAAGTACAAGATGACCACAGAAAGATTTGATTTTACCTGGAGCTACTATGCTTCAGTCACTAGATTGGAGTCTCTAGGTTCTACAGGAGCACTATCAGATGATCACCCTTCTATCTCATCAACACAGACCAAGATACTACCCATTGAAGAAGACTTCTTTACAGGAGATCCCTTCTTCAGCAAGTTTATCAACCCCCCTCACTTTGACCAGCCAGACCCCATCATCCCTGAAGAGCTTGTACAAACCCAGACCCAGAGATCTCCCACCCTGCTATCACCCATTGTTGTATCAGATTCCCTTGTCAGTGAATTTAAGAACTGATTACAACATGCTTACAGGAAAACCAAGAAAAGCAAAGGAAAGGAAAGAGAAGCCCCTACCACCAATCCCACAACTGTTACCCCCTTCACCTGAGCCACTGAGCATGACAGATACTAGTCTACCATCCAGCCTACAGGCATGCTTCTCAAAACCCAAACTTTGCACTCAACTCAGAAGTATAACATTGGCAAAGGAGTTTATTGTATTGTTAAAAACATCACTTGTGATCAAAGACAAGAATACCAGGCCTGTGATGGAAAACATTTCTACCACATCATAAGAGATGTATTAATTGTTGAGTGCACAATGACCACCACTGATTTAGGATTTGCAACTGTGCCTAATTAGCAGGTACAGTCTATACAGGAAGGATCACCACATCTGAAACACATGTAAGATTAGGGCTGCCAACCACCTACCCCAAAAACAACTTTTGGAATGCATTTTGTGGAGAACAAAATTTAGATGAAACCAAGGAGCATGTTGTCACAGAAGAATTTTATGATACTTGGATTGCTTACTGGAAAGCCACCCTTGAAAAGAAATGCCAGTGAGAAGCTGAAAATGCAAAAAGGAGAAGAAGACAAACAAACCCCACACAGAGGAGATAGAACCAAAATGACAGATGAAGAAACTCAACAGAAACTGTTCTGACAAGTGGTTGCTCAGCCTGATGACTTTGATGGAGATAAGACAAAGTTTGCCACCTGGTGGACATACATGCAGCTTTACTTAAAAGGGTACAAGTCACTGGATGAATTAGGGAAAATCATTGCAGTACTGTCTGGGTGTAAGAAAGGAAGGCACTACTCCTTGGGTGTTGTTGAAAAATCAGGAGATTGTCAATAACAAATTAATGTCCTGGGAAGCTTTCAAATTACAAATTGTTGCATGATTCTCAGACCCTATCCACTCCCATAAAGCTCTTAACCAAACCCATAGCTTCACCCAACTGATCAAAATGTCTATTGTTGAATACCTGGATCAGTTTGAAGAACTCAAATATACTAGTGGAGTTGGGGACACAGAGGTGCTGTATCTCTTAAAGTGCAGAATTAGCCATGCCATTGCTCAAATTATCTACAGCTCAGACATTGATCCCCCTAACACATATGACACATTTATTACCAAAGCAAGAAGGATCAGCACCAATCTTGACATCAATAAAGGGTTACATCAGATCCTGACTTCCTTGAGCACTGCCACCTCTCATGATACTTGCACAGTCACAGGAACCATGTTTGGAGGCACAGGATGTGCTATGGAAATTGATGCTAACAAAGCAGTTTGTAGATACAACTGTGGAAAATTTGGACATCTATCATTAGATTGTCCTCAGCCAAAGAAGGAGAAAGGTGCTTGTTATGAATGTGGAAGCAAGATGCACTGAATTAAAGATTGCTCAAAGAAGAAAGCACTGGTGATCAAAGGAAAGAAACCCTTCTGTCCATGAAGGAATGAAGAAAATTGAAGGAATAGGTGATGATAATACACTACTAGAGGAATCAATGCCAGAAGAAGATAACTATTATAAAGATGAATCCCAGGAGGATTTTACCAAAAGAGATGCATAAATGCCATACCCATCTCTACAAAAACAGTTCCCAGCTTGACTAAATACTTTGCCTGTCCTAGTGTAAAGCAAGTTAATCCATTCCCCACTTTAACCCATGAGTTTGTGAGCAAGGCATACATCAAGAAGATGAAAGAACAATTATCTATCTCTCCTCAGTTATTAAAAGAGGAACCCCAACTAGTGATGTTGGATGCACAAATAAAGAATGGGCAAGGATGATGGATCCATTTCTCCCCAGAAGTCAACAATGGATGTCAAATCATGAGTATCCACCCAAGAGAAGTAAAGAAATGGCACTTACTGACAAACCCACTCTCTCAACCAATGATTATGATGAATGCTGACAGATCCTTTAATCAACAAAAGAAAACCACACATGTTGCAATCATTGAAATGCAAGTAGAAGATCACCATGAAATGCTCAAAGTGCTAGTCCTAGATATAGGACACAATGATATGTTATTAGGAAAGGATTGGTTGTTGCATCACAGTCCTTCAATCAACTGGAAAACCAACCAAGTCACATTCAATAAATGCACAGGACATTGTGCCAGCATCCTCAAAAGTGCAAAAACAGCCTCATCACAACCAACCATCCCAGTTGAAAATGGATTAGTTAAAGGCATCAAACCCTCCTATGTACAACCTTTCCAACATCTTTTTGACAAACCAATTTTGACAAACTCCCAATTTGATGGGAATGGGACTGTGAAATTAACCTGACACCAGATGCACCCAAAGAATTGCCTGCATGCAATTACCATATGACACCCATTGAAGAAGAACTTGACAAATTTATCAATACAGAATTAAAATCTGGAAAAATATGTGAATCAAAATCCCCTTATGGAGTGCCATGCTTCTTTATCAGGAAGAAAGATGGAGGACACTGTTTAGTTCAAGATTATCATTGAGTAAACACCTGTACCATCAAAGATAAAACACCACTACCCTGTGTTGATGATTTACTAGGCACCTTGGTAGAAGGACACAACTACACCAAAATGGATATTATCTGGGGATACAACAATGTTTGCATCAAAGAAGGACATGAATGGAAAGCCACCTTCCTCACAAGTCAAGGACTCTTCAAACCAACAGTTATGTATTTTGGATTGTGTAATTCACCAGGAACCTTCATGTGCATGATGGCCACCATCTTTTGACCAATGATCCAAGCTGGAAAGGTAGTCATCTATATGGATGATCTAGTCTTTATTGGAAAGACTAAAGAAGAATTATGCCAAAACACACTTGAAGGACTGTGAATACTGGAAGAGCACCAATTATTCATCAAAGAATTGAAATGCTATTAGGAGGTTGATGAAGTACCAATTCTAGGCCATATCATTGGACATGGCCAAGCATGCATGGAACCAACCACAATCAAAGTCATCACTGACTGGAAAGTGCCATCAAACAAAACTGAACTACAGAAATTCTTAGGTTTTTGTAATTTCTATTGATGATATATGCAAGGATACTCTGCTGTAGTCAAACTGCTCATTCAACTTATGGGTAACCAACTATGGGTTTGGGACACTGCTGCTCAAATGGCATTTGAAGCACTTAAAGCAAAAATAATGTCAGATGAAGTTGTTGCCCTGCCATGCCCAACTGGTCAATTTCATGTAGAGGTTGATGCCTCTGGATATGCACTGGGAGGAGTTTTATCCCAGTTACAGGATAGCAAATGGCACACCATCACCTTCATCTCACACTCTATGATCCCTGCTGAACTGAACTATGATACCTATGATAAAGAACTCTTGGCAATCATCTATGCATTAGAGCAGTGGCACCCTTATCTACTAGATGCCTCTGAACCATTTGAAATCTGGTCAGACCATAAAAACCTGTCCTATTTTTGAAAGCCACAGAAATGAAACACATGCCAAGTGTGTTGGTATATGTTCCTCCAGGAATTTAATTTTATAGTCAAACACATCCTGGGAACTATGAATTTGAAAGCCAATATCTTGTCTCAACTCCCCCAACATAAAGCCACCATACTGAAACAGGACAATGTCACCCTCTTAGCTGACTGCCATTTTGAAACCAAGCACCTCAGTGGTGTCATAACATTGTTTGAGGACAAACAATTCTTAGCCAGGGGTGCATCACCTTTATCAATCAAACAGGCACTGGTAGAAATCCAAACATCAATCATTGATCAGATCAAGGTGTTTAAAACCATTGAAACAGCTGTAACATTGGGTGACTGTCTGCAGGGTTTAGAAATGCAAATTATCTTTCTAAATGTTAGCCAACTGAGTTTCAATTATTTAGGATTTATTCCTGCAAACTGTAGAACAATTTGCATCATAACCTAAAATCAGATATCATACCCAATATAGCAAACAATGTCAGATAGTGATGATGACAATGCAGGAGAGCATTTGCACATACAAGAGGAGATAGAAGCAGCATTGGATGAAGAGGTGATCAGTCTAGGTGCACTTGTGCTTGCAATCATTGTTTATGGGGCAGCTGAAGCATCAGAGATATGTCATCAGTGCTGTTTTGAGCATTGCCTTTACCTTACACAGCCAGACTTACTCCCAGAGCCTCATCAAAATACACCATGGCAGGCATTGTACTCCAGCAGAAGTGATAGAGCCTTCATTACAATGATGGGACTGGGTGTTGCCACCTTTGAACACATCATCCAGATGGGTTTTGAGGACTTATGGAATTCCATCCCAATTCCTCAACCAGATATGAGCCAAACTGCCATATCCCACTCTGGCTGCTGATCCTTGGATGCAGCAGGTGCACTTGGGCTGGTCTTACACTATCTCAACTCAACAATGCTCAACACAAGCCTTGTTCAGATATTTGCACTCATTCCCACCACCATTTCACAATACATCTCATTTAGCTTATGGATCCTGTTGTATGTGCTATGTGATATGCCAGAGGCCAATATCTGTTGGCTTCAGGATGAGGAATTTCAAGAGCACAATCTACTTGTTCTTGATTGACATCCTTTGCTGACTGGCACATTTGGTGTCATGGATGGGCTAAATGTGCAAGGGAGCATGAGGGAGGGAGAGAGTGTGAGGGAGGGAAAGAGTGTGAAGGAGGGAGAGAGCATGAAGGAGGGAGATAAAGGAGATAAGTAGATTATCAGATTATCAGTCCTGATCACCTTCCTAATGTGGCTTGGCAAGGTTTAGAAATGTGGAATTTAGTCTGGAAGGGGGGTAGGAGGCCTCTTTCAAATCAAAGTTTAGAAATGGTTGTTTGTGCATCAAACAGGACCCTGGACCTAAGCAACATCAATGGCATTGCAGCAATGACCATTTTGAGTGATTTAGAATATAATCTATGATTCTAAATCCTGTGGATAGTCACCCATTACTCAAACAAAAGAAGCTGGATCATTTCTCAACCCTGAATGACATACTTGCCTTTGAAGGAAAGATGTACATCCCTGCTGATCAGAAATTCCAAGATCAAATCATATGAACTCATCATGGGCACACCAATAGCTGGACACCCTGGAATATTCAGAACAAATGAACTTATAGCACAATCTTACTGGTGGCCTTCATTATTATTGGATGTCAAGAAGTATGTTAAGGGATGTGATGCATACCAAAGAAACAAAACAAGTTGACAACCAAAGGTGACACCACTTCACCCACATAACATGCCTAATGCACCTTGGGAAGATATCTCTGTAGATCTCATTGGACTGCTACCCAAATTGAAAGGATTCAACACTATACTCACTGTCATTGATTGCTTCTCAAAGATGAAACATCTAATCCCCACCACTACTGAATTATCAACTGCCAAACTTGTAGATCTATATAGAGACCACATCTGGAGATTACACAGAATACCTACACATATTACCAGTGACAGAGGTCCTCAGTTTGCATCAGAACTAATGAAATCATTATGCAGATCATTAGGAATCCAACAAAACTTATCAATGGCATACCACCCCCAGACTGATGGACTAGTAGAATGATCACACCAAGAAACTGAAGCATTTCTCAGACATTATGTCAACCATCTCCAAGACAATTGGAGCAACTGGTTATCCACAGCCAAATTCACTCATAATGATCAGATATCCTCCACAACACAACAGTCCCCTTTCTTCCTAGTTTATGGATGCCAAATGGAAAGGAGACCCATCAGTGGAAGGACATAATAACATAACCACCAAACAGTTCCTAGAACATCTAGACCTAGTATGTGCTGAGGTGCAAGCAGTGCTTAGAAGATCAAATAAAACCACCCTAGCTTGACAGCACTCCACCAAATATAAACCAGGTGACCTAGTTTGGCTTGAAGCTACTAATCTCAAAGAAGGAAGACCATCTAAAAAACTCTCAGGATGACACCATGGACCATTCAAAATTATCAGAGCCATTGGCCCATCAGCATATTGGATTGAACTCCCTGACACCCGGAGGCTTGTCCACCTGGTCTTCAATGAAACACTCCTCACACCTTATCAAAAAGGCATGTTCCCTGATTCAACAGAAACCCCCACCACTGCCTCCAGAAATAGTAGGGGAGGAACTAGAATACAAGATTGAGAAAATTCTAGACTCTAGACCCAACCAGGACTCCTGGTCCAGGCCTAGTCCAGACCATGTCCTGGCCAAGTCAACCCAAGCATAATACTAATATACTTGATCAGTATAACATCTTTGGCTGCAATAATGCTGTACATCATAGTAAACTAAACTATAGATCCCCTTCATCACCATCTTCTTCATGTGCTTCTTCCCTTATATCCTCATCTCCTTCCTCATCATCTTCCTCCTCATTTTTTGGCTTTTTCCAGCTAATCCTTGTTTACAAATGACTTGTTTGGTGTGGTAAAATAACATTGAATGCAAGAACCAGTTGAAGTTCCCAGGAGTCATCCTCTTCAATATTTGCTCAAATCCACATAACCATGCATTCAATTGCTCACAGGCTTGTGTATTGAAGGCACATTTATAATAGAATTGTCCTTGATCATTTCTACCTGCTATCACCAGATTAGGTGCAGATCCATTCAAGGGAGCAGGATTGCACCATGTTTGACATAACTCATCTTCATCACAGTGATTAATATAATGGTATGAGTCAACAATAAACCTTGTTGTCTCCTTCCACTCCTGCCAGCTGCCATTCCTTATGCAACTATGTAGGACCAAGCATGCCTTGTCAATGCAAACATAATTAGGCCTGGCCTCTATTGTAGGATAAACACTCCTCAAAAATTGCATAATATTGGATGGTGACTCTGATCTTGCAAATTTGGCCCATGCAGTGACAACTCCACATGGTGCACATATAGTCTCAACACAGTAGAACCTAGGTGCAGTGAAATAATTTTTTGTTCTTTGTGTATGTTGCATTTCATCATGTGGTTGTGCATTGTGACTGATTTCAGGCATCCAGGGCCAAGTTTCATCTGATCTTCTTATGGCTCTCCTGTAACCTGCCAGGGCATACTGCCTATGACTGATAAAATGTCTTCTCCAAATATTCTGATGCATGTCACAAGCCAGTGTACCTTGCACCTTCACATTTGAGCAACCTTCAACATGGCAAATGCCTCTGTTAGGGTCAAGCCAGGGTGTGATAGCAGGGCAATGCACAGTGGTGAAGTCAGCAGCTCCTGGATAGTAATTGGGCAAGGCAGGCAGAGGTGCACTTGAGCAATGAGGGTGGAGGGGCAGACAGAAGAGTGACACTCAGGCAAGTGGAGACTTAGCAATAGTAATCTATTGCTGAACTGGGGAACCAGTCCAGCACTACTACTCTGTTTATATACAAGGGTCACACTATGGATTACCTAAGTGCAAACAATGAGATGCAGGATGCAACTGCTGCAGAGCATTAGTGATGAGCAAATAATACATAAACAAGACAAATCAAGTAACTACTGCAAAGGGAAACACACAAAAGGGGGAACATTCAACACATGTGCAGGAAGGTGTTGAACCTTTGTCCAGAGATAGCCAAGGCTGTACTGTTCATAACATGACCTCTCCATTAATGATCATGTCATCATGATCAAATGCCAGATAAAAAAAATGCACAACCTTCTGCTCAATTGAGCAGTTTCCTGAGTGCCTTCTTGCTGGGTGCATAGCATGCACATCCTTGTGATGATACTGCTTCAAAATGGGGCATATGTGTGGGTCCACAACTCCAATAGTTAAATTCAGATACACCATAGAAGGCTATTACCATGGGTTCAGCTGGCCAGATAGCAATGAGATCTGAATCATAGACTTGGGGTACTCCCCATGGCATCAATTCTTCTTTGTTAGACCTATTATCAATACAGGAGGTTGAGGAACAAAGATAGGAAGTGGGGAGCTTTACCAACAGAGCCAAGAAAACAGGGGAGAGTTCTGCAGAGTTTACAGATATGGACTCAATGTGAGGCATAGGGAGGGCAGGAGCAATGGGAGGTAGCAATTGTTGGAGCTGTGTTAAGGTGGTCAACTGATCTAACTGTGTGTGGATATTGCCAAAGGTTAGTAGTAAGTTGAAATTAGCAGAGTAGGTGGTGCAGTGCTCTGCAAAGAGTCTCAACTCATTGACAGACCTGTGTATGGCTTTGATGACATCATTGTTAGTTAAGGGTGAATAAGATGACAATAGAGCTTAAATTGTGGCAAGAGCATCAAGGGATTGGTGGAGGAAGTCTGGGATATGTTTAAACAACATTAAGCAGGCACTGAGATCAATGAGGATGGCACAATCTTCTCATTGTTGCAGTAGTAGAATTGCTAATGCATCTGTGAAAGCTACTGTGGTATGATTCTGCTGCTGAGCTGACTGTACTAGACATTGTTCCTGTTGATCTAGGGAGGCAGCTACATGCTCCATCCATGCTGTGAACCAAGCAGGGGTGGGGAGTGAGTGGATCAACTGGTTGCAAGCAGCATAGTAGAAGTTTTGTGCATGATGGATGAAGGTTCTATAAATCATGGTTGCTGCCTGCATTCCTTCCTCATGGTATAGCAGGTTGAGGGTTTGGGTGATGGCAGCAACAATGATGATGAGGAGGGGGAGAGGGAGGGTGAGGTACTCCTTGGTGGAGGTGAGTGTGAAGCTGAGTAGCAAAGAGGCAAGCAAGTAAAACAAAAACATTGGAAAAGGCAGGTAGGAACCCTGCCCAATCAGAGTTAGCAAGACGGAAACATGAGATCCCACAGCCACCTGAGGCGATGCGAAATGGCACAAACCCTCACAAACCCTTGAGTGAAGCCATGGGGATCATCACAGTATCATTGGCTCTACTTTCGCGTCATTTTGCCTTGACATCCTGGCCCTTGAGCCTATTACGAAATAAGAATCTCCGAGACGCATGTAGCTGTTGTATGTACCGTGTGGTGCTTCGCGTGCTGGTGGTACAATGCATTGCCAACCATCAGGCTAGTACTGTGACGGCGGTAGCGTTGCCAACTACCACGATAAGTAGCAAGCTGGTGTCCAAAATATTTCGGTATGTATTACGGTTCGAAATAAACTACTTGGCTTATATATTTGCACAATAATGTAGAATAAATATCGATAGATGCCAAGAAAGCAAGATAAAGCGCCAGGACGTTCACCTACAGCAGAAAACCACTGGCCTCGAAGTTCCCAAGATAAATGATGCACACCGAAGACGACCTTTACGTGTCAAAATTGAATCCAACTACTATCACCTGCAATGCCTTTTAGTTGATTTTTCCTGGTTAGGATATTACTCCGAGCCAAAGATTCGGGCAACTTGGGAACAGGAGGCACTGCATCCCAGTCCTGTTTGTTTCCCCGCTCAATGCCTGCCTCGTCTAACATAGCTTCCACTCTCTTCACAAACCTTGTTCTTGTCTCCTCACTCTTTTGGGAATCCATGATGCTGGCCCGACTGTAGACGCTCCCGCTCCATCTGCTCAGTCTAGGGTCTATACCATCTTCGTCTTGATCCGAATAATAGAGCGTTGATCGTCTCTTCCTGGAGAACTCTCGGCTGTAGAATGATTCATCTTCATCTACTACGTCCTCACCACCCTCAGAACTCGCTACAGGGACTGACAAGAGTTCGTTATTGAGCGCTTCAAAAGATCTACTCCGGCCTAGCGCTCTGCCGTCCACTTCATGTCCGCCTTGATTATTAGCAGGATCCGCGAAACGATCGAGCACGTCCCGTATTTGGCCATCAATGTCATCGCCATCGGTTTCTTGGCCCTTCGAACTGTATGATTGGCGCTGATAACCTGTTTCAAAGGCTATCGACAAAGGTTCTGAAATTTGCTGTTTAATGGCTCTTATCCCTCCTTTTGTTGTTTCGTGATTCTTCGCACTGTTATGAGAACCTGCTCGAGCACGAAGCCTCGCTAAGAAAGGTATGTCTTTGCTGCCACGGTTGGAGGGACTCAGAGAAGGAATCACTGATGTACCGTTGATTCCAAATGGGTCATTTTCTGCCACAGCATCAGGGACCTTCGGCAGAGGAGCATTAGGCGGGGGGCTTGGCGGTGGTATATCATAATAAGATAATGTGTTAAAATTAGGAAGTGCCAAGCTTGGAGTAACACCGTTGGTTGCGGATGATAGAACGCGGCTTTGACTCGTTCTTTTACTCGGCAGACGAGTTAGCGATGGCATGATACCCAGATTTGTAGCAACAGTCAATTGGGAGCCCTGGAGCCTGTTACGCAAAGTAGGGGTTGGAGGCGGTTTAGAAGCAGAAGTGACAAACGAGGGAGAGTCAGACGGAAGCAAAGCGGGAAAAACTGGACATTGTGGAGGGGTTGGGGAAGGTACAGCAGACAAAGGAGGGCAGGTATGTTCTCCGCGGCTTTCCTGAGCGCTACTTCCAGACTTGTTCGGGGAACGACTAGGGGATCGCAATGAATCAGACAGCAGGGATTCTGAGCGGTCTTGATCTTGCTGAATACTGTCCGTATTTACCTCTAAATAGGGAGAAATAGGCCTCCCGAGGGGAAGAGAAATGACGGGAAACTTGGCAGATGGCGATGACTTAGAAAAGAATCGAAGACCTTTATGCTTTGGCGATCTAGCCTCACGGCCGGGAGTACTGCTGGCATTACTCGCAGATGATCTCGACGACTCGCCCGATACATGCGAATCTCGAACTTGCTTCCCTGACGAGGTACCTTTCACCAAATCTTCAGAACTAACCTGAGCCACTGGTATAGTTGAGATTGCGGGTGGCGCTGAGACAGGAGAAGACGCTGGTGATGTTGGTGGCATGTAATCCTGAATAGATATAGCATCCGTAAAACTTGCATGTAGGGATGGAAGTGGGGGTAACGCGGGCAATTGAGTCGCAGCGTTCGGATGGAGCCCTTTTTCAGATTTCTGCTTGATAGGAAATGGTGGCCAGTTTTTTGATGCAGTCGCGATCAATTCCGACTTCGAAGACTTTCCACCAAGGCTGAAGAACTTGGACCTGGATTTCTTCGACGCAAGACTTGGCGAAGAAATATTGCTTGCATCGGTTTCATATCCCGCGTTCAATTTCTTCTTCCTGCCAAATCTGCTTTTTCGTATCGGCGCGTCGGTCTCGTAACCCTTAGAGGTTAAGCTCTCGCTGGTCTTCGCGTCCACCCCTGTTCCTTGAGACGTGAAACTCCTCGCTCTTTGCCGCTCCGGCTCCTTATTCTTCGCAGGCTCTCTTTGACCTTCCTCAGCCTTTACCCCGGCCTCATTATTCTCACCGACCTTCTTTCCACCTAAGCTACTGCCGCTTTCCTTCTTTTTGTCCTTCTTCTTCCCCTTTGCATCACTGACGTATCCTGCATCACTTTCATACCCATCCCCTCGCCATTTTTTCAATCTTGCGGGTATCAAAATCGACGGCAAAGGCATAGCGAGTGCGTCTGGGGATGTCACAAAAGCAGGAGTGGGACCATTTGCAGCGTGATCAGAACGTACACCTTCCCTGCTGCTCGTATCGGGAACAGAAGGTTCTTCAGGAATCGCAAGTGCGCCTGGAGCGAAAGGCTTTTGCGGTGAGAACACGCTCCTCGTTGACGACGCTATAGACCGACTAGACGAAGGGGGCGAATATGGAAAGCGAGTGGAAGACGTCGAGGACCAGTCTTCTGACGCGGCGGAAGAGCCGAAGGTTAAACCAGGTGAAGGGGTGGGCTCCTATATATGGGTGAATGGTCAACAAAAGATGTCTTCTGAGCCACCGAGTGAGGTAACCAAAGAACAAATTAATGGAAGGTCAACTAGGCTAACGCCGAGAGCATAACAAGCCCCAAGCTCATCAGGACTACAAACGTCTGTTTGGCTTAGGTCATGTCCGGCGAGCGGACAGGAACTCCACGGCATTGTCTTAAGATGAACAGATAACATGACGGAAGTGCCATAAGACAGCGGAGATGACGCGGCGGACCAGACGTGGTTGGCTGCGGAGGCCCATGACAATTGCACACAACATGAAAAAAGAAAGACGATCAGACACGCAATACGCACCTCCTCTTCTTCATTGACAGAGTTGTTGTAGACCCAATCGGTGACGGCACCGTCGGTCCCCAAGCCAATTTGCATTGCAACATCCAATACAGATGCCCTCAACATGTTGGAATCGCGGTTGTTGGAGCCCTTTCTGCCTGTCTTGCGACGCGCAATGGGAGCTCCTGGAGCGCGTACGGTGTTTCCAACAGTTCCGTTCATGGGCGCCTCCATTCAAGATAACTTGAGAAAAGGAACGGGTTCGATCGGCTTGCGACCGTAGAAAAGATAGTGAGAGGAATAGAGTCACATGACCGTGACAGGTACGCCAACTGGCAACGTCTCTGGGCTCTCACGCTTTGTTCGAGACAATGTCACCATGCAATCCATCAGTCTTGTCAAAAGGAACCTGTCTCTGACACCGCCTCCGTGAGACTTGACGACGTCAAGGCCGTCGGGCCCGAAGCCAAAATATTCAAAACGACGTACCACATGGACCTCATCTTCAGGCTGGTCCTCTCTTCTGCAATGCGGTTCAACTCAATTGTCACTGTTCTACTTTTGTTTGCATCCATCACAAATGCATCACCGATATATCCCCGAACCCGACCTAAGAGAAAACCTATTGACCATTATAGGTCGTCACGAGTAGGCTATTCGTCCGTATACTTGTTCCATCGTTAATTCACTAAGCTACAGACTGAAGTACGCACTACTCGTCTTTATGAAATTGTCTTGCTTCTTACATTCCACTTCCAGTGTTGGACGGTTCACATCGTGGATATAATCATAAAAAAAGATGGCTTTCATGTTGCTCGGGCTAAATTACGCCCCCGTGAAGAAGACGTCATTGTGGAAATATTCATCAAAACTATTCCTACTTGGCCATGGAAGGCATATTATGACAGTGAACTTGAAAAATGGAATAAAGCTAAATCCGTCATTGGTCTTGGTGAAGACAATGACGCTGCTTTCATTGTTGTGAATAATAAGGTTCCGAATGAGGATGAACTGTCCCCAGAAGACATGCAAGCTGCTATCAAGCGGTGTCTCGGAAAAAGAAGAAAGGAAGTCTACCATGACGTGTAGGTGATCTTATGTGGGATATGGATAAGCTGATTTTCGCTCATCGAGAAATCGCTCGTCATAGGCCCCTTCCACGATGGAAAATCATGCAGGCGCGAGCCTTGTAAGTGATTTTGACATGGATGCGGGTTAGCTGAACTTTGCTCTGCTGCAGGGAAAATCCGCATAAATTCAGTTGGATGAAAGTTGTTCGCCGTGATGCGGTGTGGATAGCAAGACCAATTGTTCCACTAGATCAAATGCAATTAGAGGCCCAGGTCAGTCCGGAAGCCCAAAACGATCTAGAGGCCCAGGTCAATCAGGAAATGTGATATAGGTGCAGATGTGCTGAATTTTGCTTAAGGTTCAAATTGGGGCTGTAATCATAGAAAGAGATGGCTTTCAAGTTGTCCGGGCTAAATTACGCCACCAAGAACAGGACGTCATTGTGGAAAAATTCAGAAAAAATACTCCTACTTGGCCATGGGAGGAATATTATAACAGTGAACTTACAAAATGGAGGAAAACTGGATGCGTTCTTCGTTCTGGTGAAGACAATGATGGTGCTTTCATTGTTGTGGATAATCGCGTTCCGGATAGTGATGAACTGTCTCCAAACGACATGCAAGCTGCTATCGTTCGGCGTCTCTGGTCAAGAAAAAAAAATTACCGTAACATGTAGGTGATCATACGTGGGATATGGATAAGCTGATTTTCGCTCATCGGGAAATCGCTCGTCATAGGCCCCATCAACAATGGCAAGACCTACGGACGCATGCCTTGTAGGTGATTTCGACATGGCTGCAGGTTAGCTGAACTTTGCTCTGCTGCAGCGAGAATCCGCAAAAATTCAGTTGGACGAAACTTGATAATGTGTGGATTGCAAAACCACTTATTCAGTTAGACAAAATGCAATTAGAGGTCCAGGTCAATCAGGAAATGTGACATAGGTGTAGATGTGCTGAATCTTGCTTAACAGGCCGAACCGGTTCACTCTAAGCCACATGGCACGGAACGCGAGGCCTCTATGTAAATAGCCATGTCATGGAGACAACTATGCTGAATCTTGCTTCACAGGCACCTGCAAATATGCAGTGCGCACGACAGTATATCATCGGGGCATGGCGCGTCGACATCGCAAGACCGTGTCGGGTAAGTAATTGTGTCATGGGTGCAGATATGCTGAATCTTGCTTCACAGGACCAAGCCGCAAGGACACAGTTATCTGAGCACTGTGCTGGGTAAAACAGTGGAGTGATTCATGTAACTCGAAGTGATTGTTTGTACTTTAAAAAATATGCCAAGTAGCAGTGGGCATAATACAAGATACAACGCTCGAGGCCCACTGTCATGTGTCCATTGTGGCCACAGCAAGTCTTGACAAACGAAGCGAAGAGGAAAGAACCCGTTGTTCAGCCTCGTCAGGTTGCTCTGTGCATGAGGATTTCTGGTACCGTACTGGCTGCCTATCCTTCATCTGCTGCACTAGCACGGTCAACTAACTGCGGAACTCCGCGCGGCGGCAACCGCGTGTGGAGTGATTCTGAGTTGCCGATGTGGGGGACAGTGGGAAAGAGGCGCTCCTCCGGAGATCCTTTAAGTGAATCGAGTTACTCGCTTCTTGATAGACTACCTTGCAATAGACAAGTGCTGCAATGTGACAGATGTGACCGTGATATGCCTGCCGAGATTACCACTCAACGTGCTCAACCACAAGAGCTAAAGGACGGGGACAATGCAAAACAGCTGAAAGCTACAAGACAGGGTGTGATTGACTATTGCCTCATTGTGTTTATCGCTTGACAGTCCTCAACAGTTGAATTTTATTTCGCGGATTCAAATCTTCCCTATGACAAGTGAGCCTTGCTGTTGAAGATTCCAAGACCGTGCTTATGAGAACCGCAAAAGATTCATGTGGACACTGTACTCGAAAGATCCAGATCATTGGGTACCCGTACAGACCATCGCTTCATTCAAGCGCATGCGCGAGTTTGAGTCTCTCGGCGTTGAATGGGTGGCCAACGCCATGCAGCTCAGCGACTTTCTCGAACTGGACGAGACAAGAACAAAGGTTAGGCGGAAAACGGAAGTGACGGAGCCAAAAGACCAGTTTCAGCGGAGTATCTACGCAGTGCGTTTAGCTCCATCGATACACTTATTCTACAATAACCCATTCCCAGAAAGGCTTTGGCGAAGAGACGCCTGACCTGCAGACTCAACTTGAAGAATATTTCGACCAATTTGGCCGCGTGAACGCCGTGCGTATGAGGAGAGACCAGGATAAGAAGTTCAAAGTGCGTGGTTGCGCGGCTATGCAAGACAGGACACTCATTCATGACTAGGGCTCTGTTTTCGTGGAATTCTCCGACTTCAGCACTGTCGACAAGTTTATAAAACAAGATCCCAAGCCAACCTGGGACGGAACAGAGTTGATAACCATGACAAAGTGAACATTTTTGTCCCCTTTATTTCTCCCTTCGACTGAGACGTCGCTAGAGAAGCATACTGTGACATGAAAATTCAGGAAAAGGGCTTAAAAGGAAAGGCAGCGGAGACTCGCAAAGAGGCAATGAATAGCCGAGGGTTCAACGCCTTTCGTCTGATGGGTCAAGACTTAAAAGGCGGAGCGTCCACAAAGGACGGAGGAAAAGAAGTTTTGCTGGAATTCCTCGGCCACAAAATTCGCATCCACAAGGACGAGAGCGGAAATGGCACAGTCAAGGAGGAAGACGTTCCGTTTGTGCGTAGCGCAACACTCAGATTTGATGGTTGTGGCGGGTCGGTATCATGGTCTGATATTAAGGTGAATTCTACCAATCGTTATGGTTGTCACTCGGTTCATTATCGTTCGTAGGACCCGATCAAGCAAAAATTTGGGGGGAAAGCGCCGTTCATCAAGTACACGGCAGGTGACGATTTTGGTCTGGTCGGATTCCACAAGGTCCTGTCCGAGGAGGACATTGCGTCCATCAAAGAAGCCGTTAAAGCCATCAATTCGCACGATGTCACCTGGTCCCTTCCGGACGGTATGTTTCAGTTCCTATCTATTTCTTGAGTGTTTATCTTTCATGAATAGAGGATTCGGAGAAGGCATTCCAAATCGAACGTGCGCAGACCGCTGCTCGCAATGCCTTCTCCCAGTCAGATCGAGGCCAGAGCAGAGGAGGCAGGGGAGGAAAGGGAGGTCGAGGTGGCCGCGGCGGGGGAGGCAGGAAGGCTAATGCTGGCGAAAAAAGGAAACGTGCCATCGAACCTGATGGTGCTACGGGTGCTGGCTCCAGAGGAAGCAATGCACCCCCCGCGCTACAGACAGCCAAAAAGATTAAAACAAACGAGGGGGAGGCTAAGCCCGTTGAGGCATCGTAACGGCTTCCGATGATATGAAAAAAAAAAAATTTTGTTGCGTTTGGATGTGTACTTACCCGCAATTGTCTGGACTGCAGGTGCTCCTTGCATTTATATCACCGCCGTGCACGATATACAGCTTTTCAAGCCTGTGTGCTTGCTTGCTTCGATTCAGAGTACTAAGTTATAATAACTACACTCGGATATGCTTACATAGTATTCTGGGACGATGCTATAAGGAGTCGGAAGTTGAAAACGGCGTTCAATACGCGCTCATTTTATATGGTTTGTTCCACACGATCATAGCAAAGGTAGAGTGTATCATCTTGCCTATCAATTATCCATCCTTCTATCACGTCGATGATTCTCGACTTCTATCTGAACAGCTTAATCGCGAGCCGGAGTGTTCCGGAACGACAGCGCAAGTTCCGAACGCGCAGCGCTGGTCGATGGGCGCAAAGTTAGCGTGATCGCGCCACTAACCATCAAAGTATTGTACCTGATTAGTTCATACCTGTCAAATTTACTAAAATGCACGCCCCAACCTCCCTCAGTCGCCGAAGACCGAAATACGAGCCGGCCCGGATTTGCATATAACCGTAGCCATGACAGTGCATGCAGGTTCGGTGCATCACCGGAAATTGTTCTAGCAAGTGCGTCACTATGAAGATTTACAGTAAATGGATACCAGGCTCGGAAAAAGGAGTTCAGTGTTATGCCCGATCGCCGCCCTGGCTTTTATGAGCGTGGACATTTCCACTTATCACTATTCCCTACTTGGCATGATCATGGCAAGTATATAAGTAAAATTGTATGGCTGTTGGTTCCTCATGTCAAACAATGGCCCTGGTCCCCACGAGGATGCTTACACCTTATATACGGAGAAAACGTTCATTGCCTCAAATTTCGTGGCTGCCATTGGCTATGGTGCTGAATTGTCGTTTCTGGTACATTGATCATAACCATTGAACCGCTTTCAAAAGGTGCTCTACTTGTGCTGTATTGTCTTTGTGCGTCATATCTGGTGGGTCAGCGAAAAAGTCGAGGAAGAGCCGTGTTTCTCCGCTTGGCGTACATTACAGTGCTCATCCTACTTGCGTCCTACATCACCATCGTGCCTATTTGGATGACTGGGGACGTATACATCAACAATCGCAACTATCCCAGTGGACCGATGGGATATTTAACGGTTATTGAAGGCATGCCGATAAGTATCGTATACTACGCCGCAATTTTCATTCTATCCTTCCTCTCTGACCTACTCGTGGTTTGTTTACATTTACATGCGCTGGGCTCGGGCTCACCTTGATTCACAGTTTTGGCGCTGCTGGGTCATTTGGAGCTCTATAGGAAAGATTGCCTGCTATGTCGTGATGACTCTGCCTGCTCTCGTTCTCCTCGCGTCCTTTGGTATTTATCAATCATATTTATCGCGAAATAGTTCGACTGACGTATCAGCTCTGGGATCTGTGTGGCTTGCACGAACTAGCCAACCCGCATTTTCGATATATAGCAACGTGGCCCTCGTCTTGGGTACGGCCTATTTTCTGACATCAGTCGCTGTCAACGTTATTGTCACTGGCCTTATCATCCTGCGCTTGCTTCTCCATCGTCGAGCGGTTTCTCATCTCCTCCCGCCGGACTTTTTGAACGGTTATCTTTCCGTCGTCGCGATCGTCGTCGAGTCTGCACTGTTGTACTCCATTTTTGGTGTGGCGTTCATCGTCACCTATGCTGTGAATAACCCGATAGGTCAAGTGTTCACGAGTATATCCATAACATGCCAGGTATTAACGTATTTCGCCTTGAGTAACGTGTTATTAATGCGACATTTTTTTTTTTTCGAAGCAAATCGCAGGATATTTGATCATCTTACGAGTTGCCCAAGGGCGTGCGTGGACCTCCACTACCCTTGCAAGCGATACAGTAGCTGGGAATATTACCACTATACATTTTAATCGTGGCGATGACATGGATTCCGGTCACTGTCTTGATGAATTACCTTCCACGATGAGGTCTAATATGGACGTCTAGTGTACAAAAAAAAATTCAATCTCCTTCTGGGACCCTGAAGTGATACCCTACTTGTAACAATTGTATTAGTGTACTTATATGTTATGTAGAGATAGCATGGGCATTACCTCTGATTGGCTAACGTATGTGGTTCATCAACCTCAACGCTAGGATGGCAGTGCGCTCACGTTAGAACATGATTGAATCAAGGAACTTGGCACGTGTGCCCAGCCCCTGATGAAAACCGGCATATAAAGTACTACATTCGTATATCCATAACAAGTGATTAAGAGCAAGAGGAGTACGGGCGAAGATGGACTGAAGGCAATCTCGGTCAAGAGAGAACCTAGTCACCCAATCCGTTCCGTTAAGTCTAATGAAGTCAACCATGACGCGTTTACACTGACTAGTTAAAAAGGGCAGGAACAGCAATGACGATGGAAATAATGTCGTGCTTTACGTTCAATTTGATCGGTATTTCGTTAGATATCAAAAAACGGTCTTTCATTATCTTGCTGCTTCTGGAAAAATGGATTGTGACTAGAAGCTCCCGTTCGCTGAGAAGTGATTGTACGTCCAGCATCCGTATGGCCGTATCTATCAACCAAGAGTGAGCATCGCGATCATCATAAAAGTTCCTATGCGCCACACAAACCTCAGAGCACCGATATTGCCAAATGTGTCTTGGCCATCGTCGCGATTAGAAAATAGGTCTGCGAGACGTTGTTCGTGTTCTGTGGTATCTTTCCTTGCCTGTACGTTGACTGCAGGGCGTGGACTCTGGCGAGGTTGCGATGCAGGGGTCGAGGGAATCGATAGCGTAGACGTGGAGTGCGTGTCGTAAGTTCCACGCAGGTTGAATTGCGGCTGTTGCTTCTGCGTAGGCTGAGACAATGATGATGGCGTCCCAGTTATCTGGGGTTGCGCGAACGGGTTGTTTGAACTACCAAAATTTATGAACCAATCTCACAGATAACGACGATCGCTTACCCGAAGCCAGTGGGCTGTGCAGAAAGCTGTTGTGCTTGTAGGAAGAGATTATGTTGCTGTTGTTGTTGTAGTTGGAGCTGCTGAAGTTGCTCCTGTTGCTCCTGTTGTGCCTGGAGCAACTGTTGCTGGCGTAACCATTCTTCATGTTGCTGTTGCGCCTGCTGTTGCGCCTGCTGTTGCGCTTGCTGTTGCGCCTGCTGCTGCTGAAGGAATAACTGCTGCTGACGTAAATACTCTGCCTATGATGGGATGAGAGTCTCAAAAGTGAATGTAACATTGAGATATACCTGAGCTGCTTCCTGTTCGGCTTGTTGAAGGTATGGATTGAAAGACGTGAATTGCGTCTGAACGGCTGTGAACTGAGGCTGCACTTGTGTGAACTGGGGCTGCAATCCAACTGCATAAGGCGTGGGATCGCTGAAGGGGAGTGTGTTTCCGGTTGACGAGGCTGGCGAGTTACTAGAAAAAATGAATGAATAAATTTCTGCGAAGCGAATACAGTGCTTACAGCTCGTTTTGCTCATCAAACAGGCTGGTAGCGTTAGAACTAGCCACGGCTTCCTTCCTGCGTTTTTCTTCCTCTTCGCTGAGCCTAATGGCTCGTTCAAGGTCTCTCTCTTCTGCCACTCGGAGTTCGTCCGCTGCATGAGATTTTTTACTTTCTTCGATAGCTCGTTGGAGATCTTCATCATCCCGATTTACCCTCCTGCCCGCTTGGGAGTTATTGAGTCCATTGCGCCGATGAGCATTCTCGTCTCCAAAGTCGTTATCTAAACCAATTTCGCCGCCGCCACGTATCATCCGATCCCGCATTTGTGCTCGCTGTCGCCGGGCTTCCCGTAGTCGCGACTCATCCAGAAGTAATGTAGTGATATCTTTTGCCTTCTGTCTGACATTAGCACCTTGGTCTTTTCCATCCTCGTCAATGTACTGGAACTCCTTGAGCGTCTTTATAATGTACAAATTATCGCGAAAATAAATGACGACATTCTCTGATCCCTGGTGCAAGCAATAATCGAGAACTGTCAAGCTCTACGTGGGATTGAGTACACTCCCTGACACAAGCGTGCATAGTACCTTGAATACATGGCGCCAATTCTTTCCCTTGTCATTCAGTCGCTTATCGAGCATTTCCATGATCTCTACAAAGTCAGTTCTGAGAGTCGGAAAACGGATCAGCCATATCAGTTCCCAGATAAAATACGGTTACGCAACTGGTTGTACGTTAGTTGAGCGAGTTCGTTCATCTGCGTGCCAGACGGGCCCCATGGATCGTTGGAGGTCGCATCGCGGACCTTTGCCTGAGTGTCAGAATATCCTTTGGTGTAGTTCTTTGCGACCCGAAGGGCTCCTTTTCCAAAGTGTTGCATCTGTAGAAGGTGTGAATAATGAGACGCGACTGCGCCGCCAAGAGTTATTAGTAATCAGGGCCTTGTAGAGTCGGCGTCGGTCTATATCAACACACCGATGGTGAAGCGGTTATCATGCTTGCCTTCCAAGCAAGCGGCACGGGTTCGACTCCCGTTCGGTGTATGTTTTTGATCGATATTGCCAAACTTGACCTCTATTCATTTTATAGAGACCTTGTGAGCGTGACGTTTATGTTTAACTAAACACCGATGGTGAAGCGGTTATCATGCTTGCCTTCCATGATGAAAGCAAGCGGCACGGGTTCGACTCCCGTTCGGTGTAAATTTTTGTCCGATCCTCGTAAGAACCACGCGACGTTGCACGCTTTGTGCGGTGTCAGGGTCAATGACATGCTATTTACACCACCCTTCGTCTGCACTGAAGGCCATGGCCATGGGTGCCACCAGGCCTCACAAACGTCTTCGGACCTCTGCGTCTCCTTCGGTCTCCTCTACAGAACCTCCCCCATTACGTGCCGGGGCTACTCCGAGCAAATCTCCAGGCCATCTTTCCTGCAAGTCATGTCATCGCTTGTTGACGGTTCTGCAGGGACAGCTACTTTTCTGTTCACGGTGCGCGTCTAGAGCGCGTCTTTGTGCTCTCAATAGCTAAATAGATACAGGTGTTCTGCACCGACTTGCACCGTCTGCTCTCGTACTTGCACCGCACGTGTCCCATCGCAGCCGCCCACTCCTCATCTCACCTGGTCGCCATCGCCGTCACCTCCCCAGTCTCCTTGTCAGCCAGACATAGATCTAGAAGCGGAATCGCCCTATGAGATAGTAAAAATGAGCCAGATGATGGGCAAGCGCAGAAAACCGTCTGATGACGATCTGGTGGAGCAGATCAGCAAAGCTAATAGCGATTGTTCTGACGAGGATTATGGCATGGGACCCGGTTGTGGTCGCACCGTTTGTCGAGACTGCTGCATTGAGAATATCCAAAGGTACGTGTCCTATGTCCATTTGCCTCCATCTGAACACCGTACCCAATGTAGTGATACGATATCCTGCTATGACTGTTACGGCCATTGAGCTTTGTCATGATGCTCGACGATTTTACGCATAACGCCACCGTTTAGTTTAGTGTACTAGGCAGCCTTATTAATCGGATTTCATTTTCTGCACGAGTCGAATATACTTACATCCAATATCCAACTGCCTGGATGTTACATTTTTCTCACTGTCACCGGGTCTGCGCGCATCCGCGTGCTCAATAATGGACGTGGGCGTCCCTGGGAACAAATGTCATTACGTGTACTCGAGGACTCGGATTCAACGGGGATATCATTACATAACGCAAAACATTAAGGTTATGTCGGGCTGCGACAGGTTGCCCAGCAAGCTTTAGTGAATTGCAAATCCGACCATATCCATTTGATAGTGCTACAGTTCGTTCTATCGCTATACTGTGGGAAGTCCAAACCCAAATGTACACGCGCTTGAGAAACGTATATACGTCTGCGGTAAAATGCATGGTGCAGGAGGGTATCAATACATGAGCGTTGCGTTAACGTTATCAAAAAATGATTCAGGGAGGTATCCTATCATCTATTTGTGAAATCGTACCCAGAGACCTCCCTGCAATCCGAGGTAAGCCCGACGACGATAAGCCAAGAGGGGAAGAAACCAACCTTGACGTAAAGCGTCAATGCATGACTGGGCCACAGCTTCTCGATGGCCTGTCGGCCTTTGCGCTCTTTCCACTCGGGCGGGGGTACGGAGCCTTCAGGCTGATACTCCGGAGCGAGAGAAAAAGCACGAAACTGTTGCAAGAGTCTGATCAAAAAGTACGTCAACTCGTTGTAAGCATAATTTTGACCGATGCACTAGATGGTGCCAAGATCAGTCTCGACTGTCAGGGTTCCATGCACGCGTTAGACTTACGATACGCGGCCCCGCGCTAAACGGCAGGTACATCGTCGGATTAGCTACAAATTGCGCCACCCGATCCGGTTCCAGCCACCTCTCTGGCTTAAACTCGTCTGCGTCGGGACCCCATAGCGCTGGATTGCGCTGAGTGAGCAAAGGGAGAAATGTCAAGGTCGCGCCGCCGGGCATGTAGAGCGGACGAGATCTCAAGCTTGGGTATGTCCCGTCCGAGGGGGGTAGCACGCAGGCAGATCTTGATTCTCGGACATTTAAGGGCACCGGGGGAAACAGTCGAAGTGTCTCGTTGATAACAGCGCGCACTGTGGAGCCCATCAGCTGCGTACAGCCACGCAAGCTTGGATAGCTTACCGTATTTCATCTGTCTAATATTTTCGTACGTAGGAGCTTGGCCACCGCACACGTCCAAGACTTCGGCGCGCATTTTTTCGGTCACACCGGGGTGCGTGGCCATAAAGTAGGTAATGAACGTCAGAGCGCAGGACGTCTGAAAATTATTTAGTTTCACTAGTGGCCTTGGTCCGATTCAGCGGACAAACTTACAGTATCCCTGGCAGCCAATAACATGCTCAGTAATTGATCCCGGATGAGCACAGGGTCTGAATTAATGATCAGCATGGCTCCAATCAAGTAAGCGCGCGTGGGCATACCATCTGTGCTATCAGCCAAATGTTGCAAAAACGTCTTGTCTCCCACGGGACTGATCACTCCACATCTTTGCAATTGGTACTTTTCGTACAGGGCCATATCCACTAGGGGATCGAGAAACTCGCGTATATGCTTTGCGTGGCGTTGGTTTCTATCCTGGAATAATTCAAATACAGGCCAGAAATAACCTATCCGTCCTCGTCGTGTGATTTCCTGCTGGGACATTTCAAATGCTTCCACGAACGCCCCCCACGTATCCTTTGTGGCGGAACCCTTGGGACCCATGGATGTCATCCCTGGAACTGGGAGAGAAGCTGATAGCGTGTCGAGGTTCTTTCCAAATAGAAACTCGGAAGCTGCATCTATCGAGAAGCGGGCGTATAAATCATGCGTTTCGCACGCTTGATTGGACGACGTAAGGTTAGATAGTATCGATAGTGTTTGGGAAGTAAATTTTTCGAAGATGTCGAAATCGGAAATACGCTCGCGGGCGAAAAAAGGTCGCGCAACGGCACGGTGCTGATGTGAGATACGAGCGGTCAGATAGGGCAGGCGGGCATGAGTCGGACTAACCATTTTCCATTGCTATTAAATAAAGGCGTTAGATGGTTATCAACTAGGATACAGTGCTTTGCCCCACTTACTTCGTCATCGCGATTGAATATGCCTTGGCCCAAAAAGGTCTCCCTGTACCAGGAAAAGAAATTAACGTGACAAGTGACGAGAATAATCTCGAACGTATACCCACATTCTCTCCTTTTGCATCTTACCCCGCCAGAAATGATCAAAACCTGATGCGAGTGCAAATTTGGCATGCTGTTGGTCCATCGTTATGATCTGGCGATTACGAAGGTGAGTTGGACTAGAAGATACGAGATTTGATGAAGGTTACGAACGGTGTCGGTCCAGAGTATTCTAAGGTTGAGAGTAGTGCAGTTGTATTCCTCAAAGAGACGTAGGTAGACGTCTAGGATGTAGCTATTCTTAAAGTCGCGCATCATGCGGAGAAGGACATCGATGTTTCCAGGCCATTTTCCGACTACTCGGGGAATGGTAGCGGCATCGAATTGTTGGGCTTCTCGTTGCTGTAATATTTGCATCCATTGCCTTCTAGCTATGGACCATAGCACCATAAAGGAGACATAGGCAGGGAGCGAGAGCCAGCCAAGCCGCCAAGCAGCAATGCGAATAATGGCCGTAAAGGCTAGCGCGGGGGCGAGGATAATGCGCCACAAGTCGAGAGCTAGTCTGAGACGATAGTTGGAGGGGTCCATTGAGAGGTGAGTAGCGCAGAGGCCGGAGCCAGTGTTTTATACTAAGGGTGCCGTGATTTGCAATATCGGCAATACATGAGAATGATAGCATTGTCGGTCGCACAGACGAGTTGTTGCCAACCTTGTTAGATCACGGCAGATAAACAGGGGCAAATCGTCGGGAGTTGGGCTGTGCCGAGACACGTGGACCCTCGGCGCTGGAGATCTTCATCCGTGTTTATGATGTGCTGCCCTTGTATGCCCGACATATGGCCGACTCGAGAAAGCGGACGGCAAATAAACGAGCCCCGCGTTACGCGCCTTTAGTCATTTGACATGTGCTTGACCTGCGGTGACAGCCGCCTCTCTAACTGCTTCGGCGGTCAGCGCATGTGGAATGTATTTGGGCGGCGGCCACTTGGCATGCCCAGCGTGCCCGTGATCGACACGTTGAGATACTATATGTTTCAGGCAACAAAAGAGGCTAAGTACACGGGCTCCGGTCGCCTGGCTGCATGGCTAGCGTTAGATGCCAGCAACAAAATAGAGGCCGACTGCAAGCTGGCGCCGTTTACTTTTATAACCGTACAATCACATGCCCTGCCCGACCTCCAGACAGTGTGCGCGAGTAAATAACAATTGCAAACAGATAATTCGTTGCCGATGACGACGGCATCTCAACGTCTCCTGGCGTCTTCTATACCTATTGCTCAGGGAGCCGAGGCTGCAAGTCTTACTTGACTTTATCTCTGCGTTGCGGGACTTGACTTGGTCTGACAGAAAGTGTATAAAGCATATCTATCGCAAAATGGACCGCCAATTTTGATCAAATATAGATTTCATAAACAATACAGACACCCTACTCTGGACTCGACGCTGACGCGGTCGCGTGTCGCGGGCGAGGCCAGAGCGCTGCTCAAGTGTCTCCGGTTGGTGCGACATAATTGAACAATATTAATAATGATTACATTTACGAAGGGCCGGGGTGCGCGTTCCTGGGGTTCGGATGGTGGATGCGCCCGAGGGAGTCCTAGGGCTGGAATGGATCGATGGGGAGAGTATTAGGCAGCTGCTTCCTGGAGGTGATGAGAACGGAGGCGAAGGGGTGGAGGCGTACGGAGTGACGGTCGGTATGTGGCCTGCCTGTAGGAGGAGTGTGTTATTGGTAAGGGCTTACAGACCAGGTGATGGACATGATTGGGCGAGAGCTGGCGAAGATGCACAGGGCGGATGTTGTGCATGGCGATCTGACGACGTCGAACATGATGATGCGGCGGGCGGTGGGTGGACTCGCTGAGCTGGTGAGTCACCCAATGTGCTGCTCGGGTGCTGGCTACAGCTGTGTGCAGGTGTTGATTGACTTTGGGCTGGCGTTCCAGTCGACGCTGGCGGAGGACAAGGCGGTTGATCTGTATGTGCTTGAGCGCGCGTTTGCATCGACGCATCCCGAGTCCGAAGTGCTGTTTGGGCGTGTGCTGGACGCGTACGGACACGAGATTGGGGCCGGGTGGGCAGGGGTTCTGCGGCGGCTGGAGGAGGTGCGTGCGCGTGGGCGGAAGCGGAGCATGGTAGGGTAGCGGATTGGCATGTCATCAGCCCTCGTCCCCGAGCTGCCCGAGCGCTCGCTCTCCCGCAGGCGCAGCTGGGGAAGCGCTCTAAGACCAACTCTTGTCATGCCCGACGAGCCCTTCTATTCAAACATTGACGACGATGACACCGTCCTCACCGTTCCGGCCACATCCACCGCCGTCGATCCCGAGCGCATTGCTGGCATTACGCCCCGCACCTCCCGTCGTCGTAAAAAACGGTACCCCCGTTAGTCCGGTCGGCAGTGCTATCAGGTCTGTCTCCAGGAGTCTGCACAGGGCCTCCCTCCGTGTAGTCAACTTTTCCAACGCCGCGCTCGAGAATCAGGTGCGCCTGCCCGATGACGATGAAGACGACGGGGCGAGCAGCAGGGAGGACGACGTTCCACAGCACCCTCCGGAGGACGGATGGAGCGATACCCCTCTACGTGGCCGGACGCTCGCGTTCTTTGGACCAGAGAGCAAGGTTCGCCTGGCTCTGCATCATTTTCTGCTGCATCCGTGCGTCTTGTGCATAACGAATGAAACCCAGTTAACACGCCATCCGCAGCTGGACAGAGCCTTTTATACTTGCGTTGGTCATCGCAAATGCTGTTGTACTGACTATACAGTCTGCACGCTTGATAACCTTACCCACCGATGGCTCAGTTATCACCTCGCACGGTTATTTTCATGCTTGGGAGGACTTTGTCCTCTTTGCTATATTTGTCATTTATACGTGAGTGCTGCTCGCCATTCCTAACCGCGGTCCAACCCTCTATCCAAGCTTAGAAGCATTTGCTCGAATGTGCTTATCTGGGTTTCTCTTCGACCCAGAGGTCTCCCTCTCCTCCATATTCAATCCTTCCTTCTACCAGACTCTAGATAATTTTCCCACAACGGCCGCCTCTCCGTCTCTGTCTCTATCGCGTCAGTCCTCCCTTACCCGTGGTGCTTCTATAACAAGGACTCTGCACAAAATACAGCGCGTTCTCCTTCGGCCCTTTGCCCTCGCTCCAGCCGCAAAACGACATTACACAAATCCATCCGTTTCTCATCACGTAATCAATGCCCGTACCTCTGTCGCGGCAGAGAATGGGATACAAGGAACCCACCCAACATACTTCCCCGACATGGTCGACTCGGATTCGGACAAGCTTTCACTGCCGTTCAAATTGAACATTCACCAAATCCATGACCAGTCGCGCAGGAATATCCCATACCTCCGCAACAGCTGGAACAGGATCGATTTTGTGGCCATTGTCAGCTTTTGGATCACATTTGCTTTGGCAGCGGCGGGGCTGGAGCGGGGCGCGCACCATATTGGCGTGTTTAGAGCGATGAGTGTGATCCGATGTGCTCGTTTGTTGGCTATCACGACGGGGACGACGGTAAGCCGTGACATGCAACAAAGTAGACCAAATGATGATTATCCTCTTCGTAGACCATCATGCATTCATTCAAGATGGCTGCTCCGCTTCTCGGGAGTACGGCTTACTTTGTCATCTTTGCCATGATGCTATTTTCGTGCGTGGACGCTTTCCCACCATAGTCCTGTCGCTGAGTAAGGGTATAGGATCATCGGCGTGCAAAGTTTCCGAGGTTCGCTACGGCGTTCATGTAATCTGCAGCCGACGTTGGGGGAGAATTGGACACAGCTCCCCCAGTTTTGCGGAGGGCATATTAATCCCGATACGTTGAATATCGTCCCCTATATCAAGTTGGATAATACCTCTGCGGAGACGGCAAAGGGATTCATCTGTCCCCTTGGCCAGTTGTGTATGGTGAGTGTTCTGCTTGATGATGTCGTTATTAAAAAATAACCACGACGTGTAGGAAGGCGCAAATCCGAATAATAACGTAGAAAGTTTTGATACTATATATAATGCTGCTCTGCAGGTAATTATCATTGCTAGTGCCAATACGGTGAGTGTGGTCTATCTAGATCACAGTCATACTGCTTACAAGTCTACAGTGGTCGGGTCTCATGTACAGTATGCTCGACGCAGAGTATTTTGTATCGTGCATCTTTTTCATTTTTTGCATCGTCGTCCTGAACTTTTGGCTCCTGAACCTTTTTGTGGCCGTTATCACCAATACATTCCAGTCCATCAGGGCAGTGACAAAGACAAGTGCATTTGGTGCTGCACCGTGAGTCATGTTTCGGGTGATTATGGTTGGATTTGACGTCTGCGCTCCAGTCTTGTGTCTAGCGTGGCGGACGAAGAGGAAGACAGGCATACAAAGATGGGGCGGACGATTATCCGCAGGAGGAGCTGTGCCTACACAATTATCAGTCATACCGAGTGGTGCTGGATTCTCCTCGCATTGGCTTCTGTTGTCCTCCAAGCGACGAGAACAGTGGAAACGAGTAGATGGCAAGACGCCCTTCTGTACTACGGAGAGTTGGGGATCACACTCGCCTTTGACGTGGAAATCGTGCTGCGGGTCATCGCTTCGCTGCCTGACTGGAGGAGCTTTTTCATCCACGGCAAGAACATGCTGGATCTCATTCTTGCGATTGGATCGAGCGTGATCCAGCTTCCAGTTATCCACTCATCGCCAGCGTATCCCTGGTTGACGGTCTTTCAGTTGGCCAGGTTTTATCGCGTTATTTTGGTTGTGCCGAATATGAAGCCGATGATAGTAAGAGTTATATTAATATATATATGTGCTTTGCATGTTAAACGTGCCCCTTAGCTCGCGGTGTTTGGTAACCTTTATGGCTTGCTCAACATGACACTTTTTTTGCTCCTGGTGAATTACATAGCCGCCCTCGTTGCTGTCCAATTTCTGCGAGGCGACATTCCCAAGACACAATTGATGAACTTTGGAAACGTGTATTACTCTTTTTTAGGCGTCTATCAGCTGTGCTCGTCTGAGAACTGGACGGCGGTCCTCTACAGCGCTGCTTCATTTGAAGTGCCCTTTGGCCAAACGGTCGTTGCATTGGTGTATTTGGCTTTTTGGCTGTTATTTTCGTATTGTACGTGGCTTCTAGTGATAGTATGTAAAGGTCGTTACTAACTCTGGCAATAGTCATCCTTTTGCAGATGTTTATCGCTGTTATAAACGAAAACTTCCAGGTAGCAGAAGAATCAAAGAAGAGCAAACAGGCGTTGAACTATTGGGCAGCGCAAGCGATTGAAGAGGCCAGGCCGAGTTGGACACGCAAGCTGAATCCTTACCGATGGCTCAAGGCGAATCCAGTGACAGTCAAAGTGGACAATCTACCTTCTAATCTTGTGCTTCCGATGCAAAAATCTTTAGTACAGGAATATAATCGCGTCCCGTTGCCTGAACGGCCCAAGAGTGTTCGTGGTCATCTTCGCATAGGCTTTAGGTCGCGTATCTGAGTAACGTATATGCAGAGATCGAAAAAGTCGTCTAAACCGGGACACTATGTCTCTCAGTCAATAACAACTCTTCATCGGCTGTTTGTTGGAGAAGCGAATTCGAATGAGATTCCATTGAGGAACTTGGGTCGTGCTCGTAGCGGCACACTTGTTGAAGACGAGGATGAGTCGGACCGTCACTTGTGCGTCGTCTCATTCCATTTGCTTGGATTACATTTAAACCTGGACCTAGGGCACTATTGGCTGCCATAAATGGTACAGAGACCAGCAATGAAGGTCTAGATGACGCTTTGTATGAGCGCAGAGCACAAAAGACCGACTTTATACGCAACCACCCTTCGTATGACAAGACGTTTTGGATATTCTCACAAAAGAATTCGCTCCGCAGGTGGTGTCAAAAGCTGGTGCAGCCTGCGAACGGGGAGCGACTCTTCGGAACGCCTTGTTCTCCCATTGCGCATACCGTTTTCCAGCTTGTGCTATTGTTAACTGTGCTAGGAAGCATAGCAGTCGAGAGCGTTGCGACCCCTGACTATCGACGCCAATACTTTGCAATGTACGGAACAATCCGTAATGCTTGGTTCGATATTACCAATGAGGCGTTTGCCCTCACTCTCTTCATCGAATTTCTGATCAAAATTATTGCTGATGGGTTCTTGTTCACACCAAATGCATATATGAAGAGTATATGGAACGTGCTCGATTTCTTCATCATGGTCGGTTTTCTCGTCAATGTCTCCACCAGTCTGGTCTTTGTTGGGGGTCTCAGTCGACTGACAAGGGGACTAAAGGCCCTCCCGTCTCTTCGGTTAATCACGCTGGTTGACAAGATGCGCTATACCTTCCAGTCTTTGCTCATTGATGGTGCGCCGGGTATCATTGACGCTGCCATGCTTTGCATTCTGTACATGATTCCATATGCTGTCTGGGGCTTGAACATCTTTGCTGGCCAAATGAACGAGTGCAACGATACGAGCGCGAACGGCCTTTCCGACTGCATATACGAGTATAACACCAATATCTATGGAAGCGCCTTTGGCTATATGGCTCCCCGTTCATGGGACAACCCTGCGCCGTCAACCGTATTTTCGTTCGACTCTTTTCGGGCTTCGTTATTGATCCTTTTTGAGATTGTTTCTCTGGAAGGATGGATCGACGTGTTAGGCGTCGCGACCAGTATTACTGGACCGGGTCTGCAGCCTCAACTAGGATCTTCACCTGTCAATGCGGTCTTTTTCCTCATTTATAATCTGCTAGGGGGTGTTGTCCTTTTGACCATTTTTGTCAGGTAGGTTCTGGTCGTTAATCTGCAAGGCATGGAGTCTTAAAAGGTTTTGTTTCCTAGCATCATCATTGGCAATTTTAGCGCGCAGACGGGATTGGCTTATCTTACGGAACCACAGAGGGAATGGATAGATTTGCAAAAGCTTATCAAGCGTCAGCGGCCTTCGAAAAGACCCAAAGGAAGGCCAACAAACCCGCTTCGAGCTTGGTGCTTTGACCGTGCTGTGCAGAAACACGGATGGTGGTCACGGGGTATAACTGTCATGATTATTCTTCATATAATTGCGTTGATGTACGTTGGCCAACATCGTCCTATCTAGCAATGTATAATACAATACGCAGGACACAGAGTTACAGCTCTTCCGTCGACGGTGATAGGATTCGAAGTGAGTTTGTTTTAGTTGACGATGTCGTGATTGACCTCGGTTCTAGATTACTTTTTCCTAGTCTTCACTGCCATCTACATTGTCGATGTAGCGGTGCGTTCTTTTGGTTTAGGCTGGTCGAGCTTCAGGGCAAACGGATGGAATATTTTCGACGTGTTTGTCTCGATCGGGAGTTTTATAACGACAGCGATCGTGCAACCTGGAAACTATGGGTACGCTATCGAGCAGTTGCAGAAGCTCTTCCTAGTCAGCATTGCCTTCAAACTCGTCCAGCGGACGGACAGTCTGAACATGCTGTTCAAGACATCGATGTAGGCTTTTCTTTGCTATGTCTAACCGGACATAACATGACTCTTTATTAGGGCGAGTTTGCCTGCGATTCTGAGTTTGCTCGGTCTATGGGTGGTGATCTTTATATTTTTCGCCGTTTTGTACATGGAAATCTTCGGCACGACGAGGTGGGGCTCGGCTGAGACTAGATATCAAAACTATTCCACACTTGCGAGGGCGATGGTCATGTTGACCTTCATGAGTACTGGGTAAGTGGTACTCGTGAACCATACTGATAAAGTTTAATTGCTGTCAAGGGAGAACTGGAATCAATATATGCATGATTTGTACGCGTACTCATTGGCTTCTCTTTCTTTACATATTCTTATTTTCCCTAGTACCTTGGAATATCCTCGTTGCACCATGGCCGCTGAATCCGACTGTGGTAGTACTGCTTGGGCTTTATCGTTGTTTATTGCATGGAACTTGTTGAGCATGGTATGTGCTCATTCTATTGCTTTCGCAAGTGCTCAAGGGTTTTGTCTAGTACATTTTTGCCAACCTCTTTACTGGTCTGTTTTATACCCGCAGATTCCGATTTTCAAATGCTAAACAATGTCTTAGGTGTTGTCGTGCAAAACTTTTCCTACGTATACCAAACTTCGAGCAGTAGCACCAAGACAATCACGAGGGAGGGGATGCGCGCATTCAAGAAAGTCTGGGCAGAGTTCGCTGATCCCAAAACTGGATACTTGCTGCCGAACCAATTCGGACGCTTCTTCTCTGTATGTCGTGCGCATGCCTTGTGCTGACTCGCTTGGCTGATGTTACAATAAGAGGTTGACAGGTATATTCGAAGTCCGCATCTACCCAGCTCAAAATAGTATCGCCAATATTCTTGCTTCCTGCCGCGCTGATGCACGGTCGAGATCAGTCAATGTCCTTGATGGTTTGGACACGCGCAAACTCGCAAAAAAGCTCAGCAAAATCGATTACGCAGCCGTTAGAAAGCGTAGAATGATATATACCCGAGTCTTCCACGAAGCACGCGTGTCACATGAAGGACAAGGGATATCCTTCACGGACATGCTGATTTTGTTGGCGCATCATAAGATCATTCTTGATGCTGACGCATTGGTGTAGGTTTGAATAAGATCCAGTGTGATGAGGCTAATACGGCCTACCATAGCTTGAAAGACCTTATGGTCCGAACAGAAACAAATAAGCTCGTTACCGATCTAGTCAGCCTTGATCGAGTTCGGTCACTGCTGACAATGCGCATAGTGCGACGCAGATACTTAGCTGAGAGAGAAAAGATAATACTAGGTGCGTTTCTCGGGAAAACGAAGGACGAAGGACTGACAATTTTTTTAAAGCTGACGTACCCTCTATTATCGTGGATGTTATGCCCAGCACTCCACCTTCCTCCAGCAGAGACATTTCTAGCGCCCTCTATGACTTTTCTTCTCCATCTTCTTTGTCCGGCAGCCCATCAGTATCAGAAAGCCGATATAGCCCATCCGACGTCTCTTTTGCGCTAGAAGACGTGACACGGTTACGGAGAAACACAAGAAGGACCAGCGATATCAGTAGATTATCCGCTGATCTTGGTTCTCGTTCTCCGTGAGTCCATATTATGTTCTTTCTCCAAATTTGACTGAGATTGTGCTAGTCGTAGCTCCTTCCAAGATGATGATCCACAGGCCATTCTATCGTCCATCAAAAACTCCATGTGGGGAGGTGAGTGGTTGATAGTGGGCAAACGAGCCTGTTGCTAATTGCTTTTCCAGAACTCATGCAAGAAGCTACTGAGGAAGAAGAAAATAGATTATGAACGACCAATAATTTATTGTCTTGCGATCTTACCACATCCAGGGCACAAGGAGTCGATTAATTTATCAAGCAAGACTTGTAGACTAGATTGATGACGCGTACGGTTCTCTCCTCCTCAGCATGGATTATAGTTTTTCACAAGTATGTGTGTATGATAGTGGATTAATTATGAATTCCCAGACGCCGACAGTACAGTACTAGCCCTCTGTATAGTTGAGAATAGGATGGCAGCCCAGATTAGGGCTGGAATTCACAGATAAACGAATAAACTCGGTGCGGCTCAAACTCCGCTGGCGATTTTCGCATCCGCAGCAGTTCCGAGACCTCCATACATAACAACAGCAGGCCTAGGTATGAAAAAAAGCTGCCCGAGTCATAAGCTTCGCTCGTCGTGTTCTCTATACCGTTGCAGTGGGCCCCCTGCAATACACCCTCGCGACTGATAATCTGATCGTAACACCACCTGTCACCTCATCATAGGTTGCAAGGGGAAATGTCATGACAATGTTACAACTCATGCCGTCGAGCGCAAAGCTGACGAAATTTAAAACAAACCGACGTGCCGCATGGACCTCAGGCTGGACCTCTCACCTGCAATGCGGCTCAACTCCATCGTCACTGTTCTACTTTTCTTCGCGTGCATCACAAATGCATCACCGATATATCCCCGAGCTAAGAGGAAAGCTAAGGGGAAAGCTAAGATCGACGGCTGCTCGTCATTCATGCTCAGTTCGAGTAACGTGTGCACCACTTCTCTTTATGACATTTTCCTTCTGCTTAAATTCTTGACTTCTAGTATCAGGTTTCCATCAAGGAGGGGGGAGTACTCGTAAATAGAGATGGCTTTCAAGTCACTCGGGCTAAATTATTAGCCTACCCATTAGCCCGCCACCGAGGAAGCGACGTCATTGTGGAGTCATTCATCAAAACTAAAGAGGCAGATTATGAGAGCGAACTTGAAAAATGGAAGGGGACTGGACGCATTATTGGCACCGGTCGAGAGGACGACTTTTTTTTCATTGTTCTGATTAATAAAGTTCCGAAAGCATCTGCGGAAGACATACAACATGCGATCACGCAATATCTCTGGAATCAGAGGAAAGAACACCGTGTTGTGTAGGTGATCGTGAATGGCATGAGATGTGAATCCGGATAAGCTAATGTTCGCTCGTCGGGGAACCACAGGCCCCGTGTCATTGAAGAGTGGAGCAACATAATGGCTTATGCCTTGTAGGTGATTTTGACGTGGATGCGGGATAAGCTGAATTTTTCTCTGCCGCAGAGACAATCCGCAAGAATTCAGGTGGCAAAAGAATATACGGGTTGCAGGACTAATTTTTCCGCTGCTTGAAATGCAATACAAGCACCATGACACAGTTACTACTGTGTCATGAATGCAGAATTTTGCTTCGCAAGCACGATGTCATTGGGGCAATCCTGGGTCACGTAAGTAACTGTGACGTAGATGCGAATATGCTGAATTTATTTTGCAAGGGTACGACGCTGGGCACGACAAATGAAGCTTGCTACATGTCACATGTTGTACGCATAAATGCGCTGCCCATATGATTCATCCTGCTCGTGCATAAGGAGCAGAGCATTGTTTTAAGCACATCCTCTTCCTCGCGGAAACGATTTGTAGGATCTACTATGTTGGTGACAAAGGTGCACACAATATGGCTTCCGTTTAAGAGTTCCCAAGAATTTGTAGGATACAATATTGGAGATCGGCTGTTCGTCGATGCCAAGATGTTCACGTTAATGCTGGTAACTGATAGTGTGTGCTGGTTCATTGGTGCGTCAGTACGCGTCGGTTTATAGATGTCGGCGTGGGCTCGTCGATATGTCATCCACTTAAGATTTATCTTCAGTTCAGTTGATCAATTCTGATGTTCTAGGCTGTTTGAAGTTACTTACTCTTCCCTGTGCAAGGAGAGCATAAGACACAATGTACAGCCAGCGCATCAAGGTACAGGGGATGCAATGCCGGGTGCTGTACAGAAACCCGGATGGCGGGCCGATTGCGTTGCCAACATCGTACTCCGACGCTCATTCTATTACATTCGCAAGTGTCTAGTACACTTTTGCCAACCCGTTCACTGATCTGTTTTATGCCCGACATTCAAATGCTAAACAGTGTCTTAGGTGTTGCTTCCTACGAGCACCAAGACAATCACGAGAGAGGGGATGCGTGCATTCAAGAAAGTCTGGGCAGAGTTCGCTGATCCCAAAACTGGATACTTGCTGCCGAACCAATTCGGACGCTTCTTCTCTGTATGTCGTGCGCATGCCTTAGTGCTGACTCGCTTGGCTGATGTTACAATAAGAGGTTGACAGGTATATTCGACGTCCGCATCTACCCAGCCCAAAATAGTACCGCCAATATTTTTGCTTTCTGCCGCGCTGATGCACGGTCGAGATCAGTCAATGTCCTCGATGGTTTGGACACGCGCAAACTCGCAAAAAAGCTCAGCAAAATCGATTACGCAGCCATTAGAAAGCCTGAAATGATATATACCTGAGGTCGTGCCTTCTATACCGTTGCAGTGGGCTCCCTGCGGGGTTTGCGAGTGATTGCGGCCGTGATTTGGCACAGTTCCCGCGGCCGCATTGACCTTGTCGGGAGGAACACTGCCTCTACATTACACCCTCGCGACTGTGATAATCTAACCGTGTCATCATGTTGCAACCCCGCCTGTCACCTCATCATAGGTTGCAAGGGGAGGGGGTAATGTCATGACAATGTTATAACTCATGCCGTCGAGCGCAAAGCCGACGAAATTTAAAACAAACCGACGTGCCGCATGGACCTCAGGCTGGTCCTCTCACCTGCAATGCGGTTCAACTCCATCGTCACTGTTCTACTTTTCTTCGCGTGCATCACAAATGCATCACCGATATATCCCCGGGCTAAGGGGAAAGCTAGGAGTAACGGCTGCTCGTCATCCATGCCCAGCGTGTGCACCACTCTTCTTTACGACATTTTCCTTCTGCTTAAATTCCACTTCTATCATCAGGTTTACATCGAGGGGGGAAAACTCGCAAATAGAAATGACTTTCAAGTCATACGGGCTATATTAATGGTCGAGCACCAACAAGGAAGCAACGTCATTGTGGAGTCATTCACCAGAACTGAAGATTATGAGTACGAACTTGAAAGATGGCGGAGAGTTAACCGCCTTATTGGCACCGGTCGAAAGGACGGCTTTGTTTTCATTGTCCTGAAGAATGATGTTCCGAGAGCATCTTCGGATGTCCATACGACATGCGATCATGCGATATCTCTTGAATCAGATGGATAGTGCTGTGTAGGTGATCGTGAATGGCATGGGATGTGAATCCGGATAAGCTAATGTTCGCTCGTCGGGGAATCACAGGCCCCGTGTCATTGAAGAGTGGAGCAACATAATGGCTTATGCCTTGTAGGTGATTTTGACGTGGATGCGGTATAAGCTGAATCTTGCTCTGCTGCAGAGACAATCCACAAGAATTCAGGTGGAAAAATATGGAGATTGAGAGACCAATTTTTCCGCTGTTTGCAATGCAATACAAACACCATGTCACGTAAGTAACTGTGTCATGAATGCAGCCATGCTGAATCACAATGTCATTGGGACAATTTCAGGGCCGTAGATGCGAATTTGGTTCACAGCCCCAATCTGCAAAATTCGAACGGGGACGGCGTTGGGCACGGCATCGGTAGCACAAATGAAGCAGCTCTGTTATATTGCACGAATTGTCATACATGCACTGTCCATATGATTTATCCTGCTCGTGCATAAAGAGCAGAGTATTGTTTTAATCTTCAGCATATCCTCTTCCTCGCGGAAACGAATTTGGGGATCATCGGCTTCCGTTTAAGAATTCGTATGATATTGGAGATCAGTTGTTCGTCGATGCCAAGATGTCCAAGATTTCACAGCCTGATAGCGTATCCCGCGACGTTACACACACACATCCGATTCTCCGCATGCTTGCCGACTCGCCCCTATCAAGGACGCTATCGAGACTCGGATCATAGGCGAGTGGGTAGTCCATCAGTAGGCGCATTCAGAGGATGCAATGCCAGGTGCTGTGCAGAAACACGGATGGTGGCCCGTCACAGGGTATAACTGTTGGCTTATCGCTTGCATTCGTTATCTTAAACTCCGTATTACGTCGTATTGGGTGGAAATAGAAATGATGTATATACGATATGACAAGAGAGACATGGCGAAAAAGAAACGTATGTATGCTATCTGTGAAGAACCGTGCGCGGAAATCGGCCGAAGGCATAAGGCGAACAAGCCTAGTGCGTTAATGAAATGCTTGCGACCCGCGGTTTGATGCCGCGTCGAGAGTCCCTGAATGGGATGAGTTGCCCCCGTGTGAGAGCCACGCCAGGCGCCAATGGGAGCCTGCCGTGGTCTTGAAGCCGAGTGTGTAAAGCTGGGGTCGGCGTTCTATATCCCAACGTGAGCCCGCCAGATATTCGAGGACGCCATTGGGTGTAGTCCGGAATGCGCCAAAGACCCAGAGCAAGGCCTGTCGCTGTGCTTTCTCTAATTTGTGAAGTTTTAGTGCCGTTGAGTCGATACCCCGGTTGTATCGACGTGCGTCCTGTATTGTCCTGCTATCCATTCCTACGTCGTGCATCCTTCCGATGCATGGTGGTTGAGCATGTTTACTACTCAATAGGCTTTGGCAGTCTGGAGCCGTGAGTTAAACTCGCGAAATGCAATCGCAGTGATAGTAAGTCAGTATAGTACTTTTTTTTTTTTTTTGAATAGAAATATGGATGTATTGTGGGGAGTAATCAAAAACAAAGTATTCTATGTTCATGAGAGGAAAGCAACAGAGCCATGAGGCCCGCATGTATACGGTACACAAGAGACCAAAAGCAGAAGGGGGAAACTAGAAAGAGGACCCTAATCGTCAAAGAGGCGGTGGAACACGGCTTGCTGCAGTAGTGGGACAGATGGCGCGACAACGGGATCGATGTCGGCGAATGTCGCTGCAGAGGGGTTGGCTTTGAGGAAAGCAAATAGCCCTACATAATTATTACGGCGGCGCGAAAAGGAGAAAAAGGAGGGAAAAGAGTGACTATACCGAGTGCACTGGCAGTATATGTTCGCGGGTTAGAGGGGGCCGGTTCGGACAGACCAAGCAGGAGGTCGGGGAGGCCGGAAAGAATCGTTGTCGAAAGTCGGCAGAAGGCATGTGACCGGTGGCCGTGCGGGTAAACCGGGAAAAGATACCAGGAGAGCCGTCACACGCAGAGATAAAACGCTTTGCGGCTAGTGCCAAGCGAGGGGCGGGTAGCATGTTTAGAGTCCCGGAAAGGTAGCAGGTGGCGCCCGCGATACGAATGGGAGAGCCACGCCAGGCACCAATGAGCCGACGCCGTACGGCGGAATTCAGTGACAGCTTTCAAGCGCGTGCGGAAAGGGAGGATGTCGGGGCCGTTGTAATTGGAGACCAAAGTGTCGGCAGCTTCGTTTTCAGGGATGTCCGTGTGGCTAGGGCACCAGGAAACGGTAAGGCGGCGGGAAGCATTGCTGTCCAGCCAAGTTCTGAGCAGCCGCGACATTTGGACCAATAAATCCAGCGACGGCGATGCCCGGCTTGAGGGAGCCATCCGATGCAAAGAGGTGTGTGGAAGGGTCTGTTCGCCAAGTGTCAACGCGCCGGGCAAAAGGGTGAAACCAGGCCATGAACAGGTCATTCTGACTGCGGGGGGGTGGTCGAAGTTGGCAAAGTGGATGCGCTGGGAGAAGATGTCCAAGAGGCGGCGGCGGGAGATGATCTTCAAAGGGTGCGAGTCTGCGACAATGGCGAGGCGGACGGCGGCTTTCCGAAGGAGGTCGCAGTATATTCTGGCCGGTGGCATGCCGAGTAGTAAAGTCAGTATAGTACTAGGAGTGAGATCCTTCCAACAGTCGTTTAACAAACCATTTTCTTCCAAAGGTTTTAACACAAGAGAGCATACATTGTGGTGTCATCCATGAAGACGCTTCCATTCCATGGAATTCTAGCCGACTGTAGTGAATTCTCTGGCGTTGTTTGAAATGTCATTTTCCATCGTTGGTGTTTTCTATACCCGTTGCAGTGGGCAGAGCTTGCAGATGATTGCAGGCCGTGATTTAGTTGAATTCCCGTTGTCGGGCGGAACCCTGGCTATACAATCCACCCTCGCGACTGCGGTGATCTGACCGTGTCATCATGTTGCAACACCGCCTATCACCTCATCATAGGTTGCAAGGGGAGGGGGTAATGTCATGACAATGTTACAACTCATGCCGTCGAGCGCAAAGCCGACGAAATTTAAAACAAACCGGCGTGCTACATGGACCTCAGGCTGGTCCTCTCACCTGCAATGCGGTTCAACTCCATCGTCACTGTTCTACTTTTCTTCGCGTGCATCACAAATGCATCACCGATATATCCCCGAGCTAAGGGGAAAGCTAAGGGGAAAGCTAAGATCAACGGCTGCTCGTCATTCAGGCTCAGTTCGACTCGGAGTAACGTGTGCACCACTCCTCTTTATGACATTTTCCTTCTGCTTAAATTCCACTTCTAGTATCAGGTTTGCATCAAGGAGGGGGGAGCACTCGTAAATAGAGATGGCTTTCAAGTCACTCGGGCTAAATTATTAGCCTACCCATTAGCCTGCTACCGAGGAAGCGATGTCATTGTGGAGTCATTCATCAAAACTAAAGAGGCAGATTATGAGAGCGAACTTGAAAAATGGAAGGGGACTAGGACGCGTTATTGGCACCGGTCGAAAGGACGACTTTGCTTTCATTGTCCTGATGAATGATGTTCCAGAAGCATCTGCGGAAGACATACAACATGCGATCACGCAATATCTCTGGAATCAGAGGGAAAGCTACAGTGCTGTGTAGGTGATCGTGAATGGCATGGGATGTGAATCCGGATAAGCTAATGTTCGCTCGCCGGGGAATCACAGGCCCCGTGTCATTGAAGAGTGGAGCAACATAATGGCTTATGCCTTGTAGGTGATTTTGACGTGGAATGCGGTATAAGCTGAATTTTGTTCTGCTGCAGAGACAATCCGCAAGAATTCAGGTGGCAAACGAATGTGGTGGTTACGGGACTAATTTTTCCGCTGCTTGAAATGCGATACAAGCACCATGTCACGTAAGTAACTGTGTCATGAACGTAGCTATGCTGAATCTTGCTTCGCAAGCACGATGTCATTGGGGCAATCCTGGGCCATGTAAGTAACTGTGACGTAAATGCGAATATGCTGAATTTATTTCACAGGCCCAATCTGCAAGCATCGAACGGGTACGGCGTTGGGCATGGTATTGATAACATAAATGAGGTAGCTCTGTCATATTGTATAAATGTGCTGCCTATATGATTCATCCTGCTCCCGCATAAAGAGCAGAGCATTGTTTTAACCTCCAGCATGATTTGTGGGATCATCTACCAATTGGCAACAAAGGTGCACACAATATGGCTTCCGTTAAGAATTCCCAAAAATTTGTATGATATTGGAGATCAGCTGTACGTCGATGCCAAGATGTCCAAATTTCACAGCTTGATAGGGCAAAACGTATCCCGCGACGTTACACATACACGTCCAATTCTCCGCATGCTTGCCGACTCGCCCCTATCGAGAACGCGATCGAGACTCGGATCATAGGCAAGTGGGTACTACTTGGGACTTGATACGTTGAACGGTGTGTTGCGTATCATGGACACTTATCGAAGAAATATAGCGTGACTGATAGTATTTGCTGGTCCATGGGTGCGTCAGTACGCGTCGGTTTATAGAAGTCAGCGTGGGCTCGTCTATATGTCGTCCACTTGAGATTTATCTTACTGGTACTAATCAGTTCAGTTGATCAATTCTGATGTTCTAGCCTGATTCACTTTTCCCTGTGCAAGGAGAGCGTAAGACACAATGTACAGCCAGGGTGATGTTTGGCGACAAAGTATCAAACTAGGCCTAGTCCATCAGGAAGCGCATTCAGGGGATGCAACTGGGTTCTGTGGCTGACTTGGACCAACCGATCGTGAGCGTGCGTGCAGTTGACAATGAAATTACCTAGATAAACCCACCTCCTTTCACCCACAAACGTACATTTACCATGCACGCTACCACATCCAACACATTCCACATTGCTATCGGCGGCGCTGGTCGTCGTCATAAACACCTTTCTCAGACTGCCCAGAACACGGGCACTATGCCGGTCACCTCTCGGTCTCCGATTCAGAAGCTGGGCGCCAATGCTCGACGATGTGGACGACAGGAGGTAAGGCTCACTTGCAGTCGCCATGATTAACCCGTGGAAGGCGCATATGGCTCGGGTCGCCAAGAAGATATCCTCATTCTTGTCCAGAGAGAAAGCCCCCAGCGCAGAGGCCGAGCAGATGAAAAAACTGCTACACAACGCGGTCCGCCTCATCGCATACCACGAGGATAATGAAAAGGCGCGTCTTGAGCTGAAAGCATCAGTTGCGGACCACTGCACGTCAGAGGACTTTGACCAGATGTTTCCCCCGTCACTGAGGTACGTTAGTATGGCGTGGGAGGAGGAGTTTGAGGAGAAGGCGTTGGCGGAGCTCGTCTCTGCCAGGAAGTAGGCCCGCCGTGCCCCAGGGCTGGCAGTGTGGGGAGAGGGTCAATCATACGGTTTGGTTTCTTGCCTTTTCGTTCCTGGACGTTGGCTGCCATTGGCTGACATGGTTTGTCTGTTTGAGCTTTACAGGTCAACCCGCGTCCTCCGTCGTCGTCGCCCGCTCGTTCGCCCGCCCTGAAGAGGTGAGTGTTTCCTCTCCCAGGGATGGTGGAGAGGTCCAACATGGGCTTCTTTTCCTCGTGCTTCCCTTGTCGTGGGCCCTGGGCTTAAGATCCCTTCATGGGGTCGAACCAAAAGCACGGAAATCTAAGCGTGAGAACTCGCAATTCAGGCGTACTTAGTAGTAGCTTTCAGTGTTCAGATGCACCATAAAGAAACAGTTAGACACGAAGTATGACATGTTGAAGGTGACTATGATCGCCCACGCCGAGGCCGCCAAACCTCTTTTTTCGCCACAACCTGGAAACCGTCCTCGTCTTTTGCAGGCTCCTCTTTCTTAACGGGTGCAGTGGGAGGTGTTGGCTGAGAAGGAGCGGCCGCAGATGCCACCTGTTGTCGTCTGGCTTCTTCCCGTGCGCGCCAACCACCCTCACCTGCGCCTACTCGGATTTTGGGGGTTGCGGCTGGCGCTGGACTGCCGGTTCGGGAAGGTGGACCCGTGGGATGTGCAGGAGCAGCTTTTCTCCAGGTGTCTCCATTCTGTGAGCTTGCGGGGGCAGGTGCAGGTACGCCGAGTGGCTTCCTTTGAGTTGCAGCCCTTTCTGTGGCTCGTTGTTGTCGTCGCAATTCGGCCTCCTCTTCTCTCTTTTGTTGCATACGTGCGTTCTCGGCAGCTTCGAGCCGTTCTGCATCTCGCTTTTTGCGCTGTTCTATCAACTGCTCCTCCTTTTTGCGTTTGTCCTCTTCTTCGGCGGCTTTCTTGGCCTCTTCCTCACTTCTTTTCCGTTCCTCCTCTGCTCTTCGTTCTGCGGTGAATTAGTTTTGACAATTGATACTAGATGCTGAATCGTACCTTCTTCAAGACGACGCTCTTCCTCCTCCTCCTCCTTCCTGCGCCGCTCTTCTTCTTCTTGGCGATGTTTCTCCTCTTCCCATGTTTTAAGAACGGCCCTCCTCCTCTTTTCCTTCTCTTCATCAATCTTTTTGCGGGCGGCTTCCTTTTTCTTTGCAAGCTCTTCGCTTTTCTTCGCCAACAGTACCCTCTTTACGAGCATGATACTCGTCTACTATCCGAGTCAGGCGAACCTTGGTGGCAAGATCTTCCTGGTGTGCTTGCTTGGCCAACTCCTTCCGCGCCTTTTGAGCCGCTTCAAATGCTTCATAGTCCACTTTCTGTTGTCGTTCATAATCTTGAGCCAGAAGCGGTAGTTCTTCTTTTCTGTATGCACGTTCAATATGATCTATGCGCTTCGCAACAACACGCAAGCGTTCATTCAATTCTTTCTTCTCCTTTTCCAATTGCGCTACCTGGATGGTAATGAGACCCTCTGTGTCATAATTTTCGAGTTTCTGTGAGCAGATTGTCAGGAACACTGTCGCCATAATATCAAGACTCTTACATCGACGTCATTGGCCTTGAGGATTCCCTTGTTCACCAGACTCTGTGCATACTTCTTGGCTTCATCAATCTTAATCGACTCAATTTCTCTTCTCGCTCGCTCCTGTTCCTTACGTCTCAACTCCTCTTTTCTCCTTCGCTCTTCCTCCTCTTTTTCGCGCCTACTGACTTCCGCTCGTCTACTTGTCTCCTCTTTCTCCTTCCTAACGCTGAGCTCGCTCAGTAACTCTCTTCTCCTAGCGACCAACGCGCGTCGCAAGCGTAGAGCGCGCCTCTCTCCATCTGCTGCCGTTACCAAGGACTTAAACTTCTCCGCCTGCTCTTCTTGTGATAACGACATTCTTGACTGCTTGGGCTCAATTATCTCCAGCGACTTGTGCAAACATGTCGCAATTCTACTCAATCGAGTCCGAACAAGATCCGTTATACTTGGCTGGACGAAACCTTCACTCGAGATGCTTGCCATGGCTTCTGAGGTGTTATTTGACTCGTCCGTCGTGACGAATGGATCATCAACAAAGGTGATGCTTCCGTCCTTGTGATCGACATGAATGTTCAACTCTCCACGCCTAGCACACCCCAAAATATACGACTCGACTTGCTCCTCGTCAAATGCACTTTCAATTCCCGCCTCTTTCAGTGGTCTGACTAAGGCGAGGAGGTTGTCAATTTTAATCGTCGTGTATACTTCGGAAAGTTGTAAGAACAATCGCGAAAGCAAAGCTCTTTGAAGAAGAGCCAGATAAGGGGCATATGCTTCGTCAGCAGACAAGTGTTGGAGAAGGGGCGCGACGGAGGTACAAAGGGTAAGAGGGTCAAAAGTGACTTCAAGGATATTGTACAATGATTTGATAGTTGTAGGAGAAAGCTTCAAAACATCTCGGGAAAGCTACTGCTGCGTGAAAAAAAAGCCGTAGACTGACGATGAAAAAAAGGCTCACCGCATCCTTAAGTAATCCTGGGCGCGTCGGCATTTTAGATAGACCAAGCAATGCTGTAAGGCGGGCATTTCGGCCCTTCAATTCATCTTGTTCTTCAAGCTGACGACCAACCGGCACCGCCAGGGCGCTGACGAGGACCTGACCTGCAAGCCTGCCAAGCTCCTCCTCTGATTTGCCACCGATGGATACAACGATGGCGTAGTATCTGCTCCAGGCAGCAGCATGATATAGTGCATTACCGCTCATCAGGAAAATCTTCGTAAGCTTTTCGTAATAATTTGCCATCATGGTGGGCCGTGGTGCTTTTTTGGCCATGGTTAATAAGTTGTGTACATCTTCTACAGATCGGAAGGCCTCCTGCCACAGCTCCAGTTCAACAGATGTGTTCAGTTGGGCAAAACGAGTATCCAGGTGATGTTGTAGCGTGTCAGGATCGGAAAGATTTATCGCGTGTGTTTGATTAGGATATTTCGCGATATTTGCTAGATGTAATCTTAGAGTTTCGCAGAGACGCCGGAATTCGGTTTTCCGGCTGTATTTAAGACAAAATTTAAATGCTTGTTGTGCGATTTGCTATATCTGAATCAACAATGTGAACTTAAAAGGCTGTAAACTTACGCACCTGGTATATCGCCTCCAATCGGGAGTTATTTTTTAGTGTCTCCAATGACATCCTATAGCTTTCCCACAAAAACTTGAGCCAAGGAGTTACGAGAGCACGGTCAGTGCGATCCTTATTTTGATCACCACTAACGGCACCCAGCAATATGCTTTCCGGCGTCTCGCTAGCTTCCAAATCATCGACTTCCACGGCAGATTTCACGGCCGCCTTTTCCTGCGCCTCCCGCACCTTCGCATCTGCCAACTGCAGGAACCGAGTGATCACGGTATCTATGCTTTGAACATTTGTATTTTGAGCAATATTTTTATATTGCATAAGGCCTTCTTTTGCTGTCCTTCCTTTTCGCATTTCAACGCAAAGTTCCATGAAGCGGTGCATAATCGGCTCCAAGGATGTCAAGGGCGTCGACCTAAAGCGCTTCGACACAAACATTTCTGACAACGACTGTAACGCTGCGTGTGTCTGACCGACAGAGACGAGCCCCTCTGCCTGCTTGATCACCGTCTCAGGCTTGGAGAAAGGCGGCATGATTGCTGAGACTGGAGTAAGGATCTGATTCCAATTATCGGGGGTTGGCTCACTTTTACGAGTATCCTTGTATGTGTTGAGTCGTAGGGCGCCTGTCGGTCACTGATCCAGCGAACTTACGAGTTCCAAGACGACTCTTCAGCGATCTCAGAGGACTTGTCCAGCGCCGAAAATTAGGTTTGACCTTAGGGCCGGTCTCTCTTGTCCACGTGATGCGCTTTCTACCTGGAATGGACGCAGGTTATTGTTTAACATTTAACAACTAGGATCGATACGCTCTATCAATTGAAGGACGCGTACAAGGAACAAGCACGCGCTGTCCTTTTGGCATCAAGTTCAACACGACGATAGTCATCATCGGACCGCAAGACATGACCCCGCGCATTGCAACACGTGCCTTAATGCCGTCTAGTGGACCTGCGAAGCTACACTGACCATTTGAGCAGAGCTTGGTAACTGCTGTCGGAACTGCTATGGATTCCGATGTAGATATCATTGGTAGCTGGTGATGAATCGATGACACGCGTGGGCGCATGAGCCGACGTCAATCATTGGAGGTACGTATGAGTCCTTCGTTTCGTTGAGAGTATCAGCTGCCTTATAATGATTGCGGGAGCAGATCACTCTTTTTGGTCAATCTCCTTTCTCGACAGAAAAATGACATGCAAACATATGTGGAATACGATACCTTATGGATGCAACTGTCACATCAGCAACTGTGCTTCTCTTCTTCTGGGTTTCCAGAAGACAATTGTCTGCTCCGCTTCCACCCGGGCGGAGGAAACTGCCTCTACTTGAAAATGCCAACGAAGCATGCGTGGCTCAAATTCGCAGAATGGGGAAACAAATATGGTGTTGAGAAACTCCATATTGTTGCGGCTGTGAAATCCTAACGTTGGCAACAGGAAATCTAGTTTCAATATCCGTCCTTGGCCAGCGGCTCATCATTGTCCACTCGGCACAAACCGCCATGGAAATGCTTAATAAAAAGAGTCGCATCTACTCTGCTTTTTACCATAACATTGGCCATCTATTGTTGAGTTTACGTCAGTGATATGGTTGAAAAACCGTATGAATTTGTCAGGAAACAGATGGTTTGTACAGTTAAACCAAGACACTCTTTTTCTAAGCTTCTCATCCTACAGCGGAACCATCGATGATGTCTGATCTTTTACAGGACGAATTGACACTCTCCAATGAGCATATTTTGAACATCAAATGGGCAACTAGCGCAGCGTATGTTGGTACGGTCTGTGTCTCAGAGTCGTCACACTGAAAATGATGCCTTATACAGCCGTTTCTGGACAGACTGTAGCCACTATCTACGCATTTTTCAAAGCGATGGTACTCTATCCGGAGGTACAGAAACAGGCGCAGGCCGAGATTGATGCTATTATTGGCAACGAGAGGTTACCAACCATGGAAGATCGTGAGAGATTACCTTTCGTCGACACCCAACTGGATTCCCGCACCGCGTTACCGAGGATGGTATACACGACAGATACTTGAAACCCAAGGGTACTTTGATTCTCCCTATTATCTGGTATGTACATTGTTCACCGGACGCTCATGGGAGCAACTCTCGTCAGGAAAATGGCTCACGACCCAAATGTCTACCAACGACCTATTGGGTTTAATCCAGCGCGCTTCATCAAAGCTGAATATCATGTTGCAGAATCCGATCCACGTGAATTTGTCTTTGGGTTTGCTAGGAGGTATGAGTTTCGTCGCCTGATAGTGGACGACGCTGACGCGCAACTGTATCGCGGTAGAACATGCCAGAAGCGAGCTACAGGCTTTCCCGCGCGTTGCAAACTTCGATGTTCGTGTATGCTCAGTATGGACCACCGAATAGACTTGCATCTTGACACTTGCCATATTATCATAACGTTGAATTCGTCACACTGTATCACCTACACTCTTTTCAAGCTTTACGATTAATCAATGCCACTGTCTTTGGGGATCTCGGCGTAATCTTGCACTTGATCTCCGAGGGATGGCTATGACCTAAGAAGACGTCGCATGCACAATGATACACTTATCGATCCTGTGCACTATGCATATGGCTGGTGCGGCCACCGGTCACCTGCGAAAGAGAAACTGAAATGCTATATATGTAGTTATTGCATAGTACTATACCTGGGCGACCAATTGAGCAAGGACTACAAGGGAATTTATTCCACTGTTTTTAAAGCTAGCTTATTGTCCTTCCATCTGGACGATTCTATCAAGGAGAGCTCTTCTGGTGGCCAACGACGAATACACTCTGCCTTCACCTCAAGATGAAACCAGATTGGCGGTTATGGATTCAAACCGAGTCAAACAAGGCTACACGTAGATAAATATCCTTCATTATGCATTTTACGCCCAACGTTGAACGACAACACTATTGAGAAGACCCGCCGCTTCAATAGTTTGCGTGTTATCTTCAAGGGTGCGATTTGGAAAGGTGGTTCCGATGGTGTATGGCCGTGCCAAATTCTCCGGGCGGGAACTGATCACACGACAATAAAGATTGGTTTCCGATGAGAATGGTAGACTTACGCATTGATGAAATTCCGGATATCGTGTACTGTATGGGTCAAGTTCATCCTGCAAACCATCCTGATTCATGGCATTAGAGAAGGAGATGAATCGGTGCTCTCGAAATACCTTGTGCCATCAGCGAGACGAAGCTGTATGCTCGTCATCGGCTTTGTTTGGTCAACTTCGAAGCGGGTATTGATGCTCTCGCGAGGATCAGAGTGGCTTGCGTTTGATGATGAAGAGGAAGGGAACGAGCCGGGCATAGTTGATGGCTGAGTGCTACTACCTGTACCTGTAAGTTTCGGTACAGGTGCTCCAAGACGATGACCCGTGCCGCTGAATGTTTTCATCTGATTATGGGGAGGGACATAATCCTCGTTGGTGCGTTTAGCAACTCTCAATTCAACGGGTTGACCGGGGAGGACGTTGAGGATCGAGGTTGGCGCTCGGCTGGAATGTATGAACGAAAAAAATCCTTTATGCAGATTACCCACTTACCCAGCATTGAATTCAGCTAATATATGCGTATTGGCAGGGTCGTCGTAACGCATGAGTTCACCATCTTCTACTGTGAACCCCTCTCTCCAGAAAGTGATGTGACGTATGGCAGTTTCTCCAGAACAGGTTAGATAGATGGCATGAAAAAATAGGGACCTTGCGTACCTTGTTCCTGAGCTGGTGCATTGGGATCTGGGATGAAGGTACTGGGTTCTTCATCGCTGCCTAGTCTATGTCCACCCCCAGTAAAGGCATGCGAATGGGATGTGGGAGCAGGAGGTGGACCTGCCCTGGTAGAAAATTAACAGATGCGGATAGAGTCTCGCAAGACATACTCGGCAGCTCGGCGCAGCAGTTCCCTAACCATATCACCGCCTGGAACGCCCCTCTGCCTGTCGGGGTTTTCTATCGATATACCACTAGACTGAAATGAGAATAAGATGCATGGATCTGCGTGACAAGACGGACCTTCTTTCGCCACCGGCAAACCAGCTCTCGCCGTGATCAACATCATCATTGTTGTCGTCGTCGGCAGCAGCGGCTGGGCGGGATGGCGCGCCTGATGGTGCTGGGTTGATGTTGTCAAGTGTTGCAAACCTGCCGGTACTCCTGCCACTAGAGCTGGAGGTGCTGTGATTATGAAGGTGCTGGTTCAAAAAGGGAGAGCCTACCCTGTCCAATCGCCGATGCGACCAACGCGCTGGGGTTGAGACGGGCGAGACCATGTAGATGGAAGCGGCTCAGCGGGTCGGCCATCGAGGGTGCGGCCAGTGCCAGATGAGTTGTCGGACATGTTTGCAGGAGAGGACCACGCAAGCGATGTGACGTCACTGTACAACTACGGTTGGACGCTCTGCAGACCGGCAGTCCACACCTCCAGCTCCTTTTCAGCACGTACTAACCACTCTCTCGCATCCCTGCCCACCTCTCCTCCCTCGTTGGCTCCTCCAAACCCAACCATCAGCTCTGACAGACTACGCACGAGGGTCTCCTTCGCAAGGCGCAACCTCGCTGGCCCAGATGGAGGATAGATGTCTCTCTGGTTATTTGCCCCCAAATACCGGGGTACAGGTTCGTCGACACTCAGCAACTTGCCCAGTTCAGCGAGGGCAAGGCCGCGTAAAGGATGACCGGGCACCAGCACGCTGGCCATACCCATGCTTGTTCGCAACGCGGCGCGAATCGTGTCATCTAGCTTTTGTTGAGCCTCTTCAGCGCGTTTCTTTTCCTCTACAGCCAGAGGATTGGCCTCGCTCTGTTCTGTTTGCTGGACGGTAGCAATCGCGGCACGAGCGGACATTTCCGAATTACTAAACAAGAGCTCCTGCTCTGACGATGCCACAGAACCGAGAGCGACATGCAGGTTCTCGACAAGCAATGCCGAATGAAGCCTCGACAATGCTAACAGAGGATGGGCACCAGGGGCAAGCCCGGCTGATGTCAAGATACCAATCAAGTTTGAAGTAAGGCGTATCGCTCTTTCGGGATCTGTGATCGCAACCTGCTCATTAGCAAAGTCCTGGACCAGGGCAACATACACACACCTTCATACTGCAGTTCCTTTGATTTCGCCAATCCTTCTTTGGATATGGCTATAGCGTCGACTATCTCTGCCGTGACGCTTGCATTATACGATGCTTGGCAGACACTGCATCGAGTTTGAGCCGTCGCTGCAGTTCACACGTTAGACACTTCCAAATCTTTGTATGTTAATACCTTACCCTCCCCGGGGGTCTCGCAGAGCCCATCACAAGTTTTTTGGGTGGGATCCCTTTTCGTAGGGCATAGCAACGCCTCGCGGAGATCCACGACTCGCGTAATGGGCATGCAGAGCGAACACTTGCAATCAAAGCAATACGTGTCCTTCAATGTTTTCCTTCTTTCCTCAGAAGGAAGTGTAGTATCAATATACGAAGTGAGCAACTGAAGGAATGAAATCATTAGCATGAATCTAGATTGCTTTGAAAGTACATCATACTTCTTCGCCAGAATTGATTGCTTTGATCGCCACAACGTGCAAAAGAGGCTCTTGCACTTTGGGGTCAGCAGATGTACGAGGGAAAACCGTCACAACGTTAGGATCACATGAGTGATTCAACAATCCAATTGACGGTGAGACGCAGGCTCCTATGGGTGACAAGGAGGATGTAGTCAAAGCCACAGTATTCGTCGTGAACTGCATGACAATGTAGCCTTCAAAATATTGGATTGCTTTTGGCTTACCCGTGATATGAGATCCACAAGGTCGGCGATGGATGTTAATCCATATTCGGTCATTTCCTTTAATGAAGATAGATCGAGGTAACGTACGAGCGCATGTGCGAGATGTGTATGCATCTCGTATGCTGACGGTTGCAGAGACGTTCGATCTAAGAGTGTTGAAGTGGGATATCCTGGTTCGTTGGGGGAAAACATACGGGATTGCATTGCACTGAATTCCTTACTCTGAAAGGCTTGTATTAGGTTACTTCTCTCAAAACAGGATTAAAACGTACAAAAAGGTCTTGGCCACCGGAAAACTTCTTCCGCCACAGTATACGCCCCAGACAACGAACCGCATCGCTCGGGATTGCAACCTGGGAAGAAGGGGCCGTCTTGGCCCATGATTGAAGTGCAGCACATTCTTGCTTATGCAAACGCCAGTCTCGGTTTTGACAAGCCTTTTTATTATTTGATCAGTAAAGATGTGTGTGCACCCAAGACGACATACAGCATTGCAGTAGTAAACAGCCTTGCAACTTGTGCACCGTTTGAGATCGTTGCTTTCCGCAGAGGAGGATGCGCATGCAGAACAGTGCTTTGAAAGGTTGGGAACGGACGGAGCGAATATGTTCGGCTTGACAGCAATTACAATATCACCTTCAAAAGATAGAGTTCGCAGAGTGGATTGGGCCAACAACTGGTTCTGGAAACGCGGCCTACCTGGGCGATACTGTGTTTGACTAAAGACTCCCCGTCCGCGCAACGAATCCTTGGTCGAGGTGCGAATCTCAAAACGAGACGCGGGCCAAGCGGAGTAGAGTCCCTCCAACTCCCCTGCGGTCAGCGCCGCACCATCCCCCGCTCCTTGGACATATCCCTGGACCGCTACGCTCCGAGATGCGTATGACTTCTTTTGTTCCTTCGCGCGGCGCGTTTTTTGAAGTTTGGCAAAGTCCGACATGACAGTTTCACGCCACTTCTAAATCGGTGGACTGGTCAGTTCGCATACCCAGTCGGTAACTACCCGGGTCCGCGATTACTACATAAATTGTACGCCTCTAGGACAATCAATGGTGGAGAGGGCGGAGCAGGGCTACCCTTTTAGAGTGGAGCTTGCCTACGCTTCCGCTTTAGGTATTGAACTATTTTAGGACGAACGCGGATATGACGTCACGCGAGTCGTAACCCATTAAAATCTCATCTCAGTTTCAAATCCCTCATTCTTTCTTCGCCATGGAGCATCCCGTCAAGGAGATTAAAAACGTCATTCACCAGCTCACCGCGGCAGATTCGCCCGACGTCCAGAGAGCCGCCGTTTACAAGTACTATGCTCCAGACGCAGGGTTTCGCCACCCCCTGAGCTACGTCGACTCCGGCGTTCTTTCAAGAGAATCGATCCTTGGCATCTACCAGTATGATTCCAGTTCCTTTCCGTGCATTTACATAATCAAGAACAGATGGTATCGCGTTCTCTCGCCCCACATATCTATTCATGTCAACAACGTTGGTCAGTGGTAACCATGCGCAAAGATATGCTTTAGGCTCACCGACATTCATTAGTTTACGACGTGCCACATAACGTTCTTTTATTGGATATTGCCCAGGAATTTCGTCTCTTCTTTCTGCCAATCAGACCTGTACCTGCACGGTAATCGTAACCGTCCATAATACGGATTCGTTTCACACCTGTCTTAGGTTGTTGGTGAGACTCACTCTCGAAAAAAAAGACGGCCTTCATCGCATTAAAATGCAGGAGGATTTCTTCCACCCTGATGTAAGTAATCTCCTGTCTTCCGCGTCATGGTATTGATTTGCGACGAAAAGGATTTTACTGCATTGGTCTTCCCTCCTGTCGTTCCTTTTGTTCGATTCACTCTCCGCACTTTCGGAACTGTGTCCGATATCTGTGCGAAGACATCTCAGGTAGTTCGGATACTGGCGTCCAAGGACTACAGGCCTTGCACGCGATGCAGACGAGGCAAAGAAAACTTCTGTAGCAAACGGTCGAACGTCTGAGGAACACTCTGGTTCGGATGCGATTGATCCAGTCCAGAGAAGGACCAAGAAAAAGCAGAAGACCCGTTGTCAAATGAGCGTACACACCAACCCACGTAAAACTGGTGCGTCTTTCTTCTGCTTGCCTGTTAGCCATTATTTGAAATTAAATAGTTGTTATAAATATTCAATACAGTCTAATTTGTGTATACAACATGGTTAATAGACATGCATTGTCGTACAGGCGCGATTCGAAATTAGGAGCAGTAAAGAGTAGCATAGTATCAGATGGCAATTCCGATCAATTCCATAACTGGGTCGTATTGAGTAGGTGCGTACGGATCAACGCATTCCTGTGAAGCCCAGTTCATCGCTTGGTCAAAAGTAACAGCAAGAGGGCTAATTGGAATGGAAGGCAAAAGACTGTCGTGGAAATCAATACTAGATGGCAAATACATGCTGCAAAGGAGTGACGTAGGTCGGCTTTGCAAGGTTTGCGTTGATGTCTCCTGTTGTGAGAGAATGTCAGGTTGCTCGAGCGAGAGAGTGTCATCCGATGTTTCCGTCGATGTAATGGATCCTCCGTCGTTTCTCAGGTCAAGAACAAAGTCAGGCTCCAGCAGCAAATCAGTGTGGAGAGAGTTGTGATACTGGATGCTTATTGCGAGTATCTCTCTGCTGGGCAGATGCCGCCGTGGGGCGTTTATTCCCTGAAAACGAAATGATATTCACACGCGAGAGGATTCTGCCAAGTTTTTTTGCCCGTAACCGAACCATTGAAGGCGACTGTTTGATTCCGCGGTGCCCGGTCAAGGGAGCTTGAGCCTCAGCTGGTGTTTCGCCGCTCAGTTTCACCGCGCCGGGTATGGCGGGGACGCCAGTTGCCATCATGCTCCTGGGCAACGTCTCCAGATCAGAACTTGGCTCGGCAGCTGGTGATGGCGGCAATGATGACTCTGTTTCTGCCGTTTCTTCGGAGGCTGCGGATGCAAATGGAAAGATGAAATCTATGCCTGGAGTGAGCGCAACCGCGAACCGACGGGTGTCAACGCGCAAGTGGACAACCCGTTGTGCAGACTCCGCGTATGTCTCCTCTTGCTCTATCCAGGAATCTTGGCTATACACGCTATCAACGGTTATGGCCGTAAAGGGCGTGAGGCCCGCGCCTCCTTTACATGCCGATGCAGGAGTATGGGCTGAGGGAAGGGCATGCTTCGGATTCATGCACGGACGGGCGGGTGCAACGGCCTATAGTCGTCGATGTAAAAACGTATGTATGTGAGAAAGGAGGCTATTACAGACCATATCACTGCTGTCAACCAATTCGGTGTCATTCGGCGTAGACGTCATGGGTGTCGCAGACGTCGCAGGCCCGTACGCGCCGTATGTCCTGAAGCGAAAAAGAGGATGTTCGACCAGCGATAACGATAGATTCCGTGCGCCCGGGCGTGACAGAGACCGTCCCCAAGAGGCGCTTACGCTCATGTCGGGAAGCTAACTGTGAAAATTGACTCGGTGCGTCAAGAGAGCTGGAATGATGAGGGCGACCTGCGACCTGTGCTCCCTGAAAATTTGCATAGCCGTCCATTATAAGTGTGTCACGAGTGATGGTGCTCGATCTGATATGACAATATCAAAGGTTGCTGAGTAACGATGGTCTTGTGATATTGTGATACAACCTGATACAGTAACGTGTTTGATGTGCCTTGCCGATAAAACATACCATCTCTGTTCGTATCTGCCAAGATTCGACCTTATTGCTACCTATCCAGGCCCGCGTCCTGATACCATCCATTCATCAGCATTTACTGAACAAGCTCACGAAGACTCTCACAGGATTTCCTCGCTCACAATGGACCATATGGTACCATCGTGCAACTCCTCTTCTACGGCTCTATCAGGACATGAGACGCGTCAATTGAATTCTTGTCTGAGCTCTTGTTTACATACATTGTATGTCGTGAAAAGCGAGTCAAGGTTGTCTAAGGCCTTAACTTGGCTCTACAACGATGTCTGACTCTCTTGAATTCCCTATATGTTGATCCAAATCGACATATGTTTTACATATGCCTCATTGAAGAGATAGATGATTTAGCTATCGGCCGCTTTATAGGGAAAGGGTCTCGGGAGGTTCCTACGTGAAATGGATGGCATTGAGTACCTATCACAAGATCATGTCGAGACGCTGCAGCTGAAGGTCCTTGGATGTCTAAGCGATGTTCCTATGAATATGACAAATGCTTTCAGAGAGCTCCAGTAAGTGAAAGAGGATACGCGCAGCATTCGCAGAGGCGTCGTTGTTACTGGTTCGCCAGGAATTGGTGGGCAACGAGATCTTAAGCGGTTCGTAGGCCTGTTTCGGAGCACTCCAGTGAAGCGAGGTTCCCTTTCTTGCAATGCCAGTTTGCGGACACTGTCCAAAGTACAAACCAACAAAGGCCACGAGTTACGGTCCTTCTGGCTTGCATCTTTGGGTTTCCTTCATAGATGTCGCCATTCTCACGAAGGAGTTGTTTGTTGACAGTTCAGGTCACAGTGTCCAGCAACCGTGACTTGGGAGTGGGCTGAAAAATTCGAACAAAAGCGAGTGCGGCACGTATTCTTAACTGACAACGGGAGCAAAGCCAAGACATTAGGGAAGGTGAAATGTCCATCCAAGGACATTCCTATGTTATTGAAATAGGCTTTTCGATCCCTTATGGGGGGGCGGATGGATGTTAGCGATGAGGAGGTGGAGAGCGTTGATAAACGAGGCTGATAGTCTTGGTGAAGGCGACTTGTAAACTTAAAAGGCCGCGTTATAGTTATATCTGCACTTGTGCGTAGTTGAACGTTTGATGACAATCTTATATTCAGCGGAGAAAGTACGGAGCAAAGCACATGTATAGGGAAGTTGGACATGATACGTTCTGTATATAATTACAAGACTCACAGTTCGCCGGAACATACACCCTCTACCCAATCTGGATCACTGGGAACAGTAGTGAAATTCTCGTATCCTGTGTTCGTGATGAGAACGACATCTTCAATACGAATGCCTCCGACACTCTCGTATCGCCTCAGAACATCATGATCAATGTGACGTGAATCTCTGATTGGTTCAAGGAGATGGGGTGAGAAGTAGATCCCAGGCTCAACAGTCTGGTAAATCAGTATTAGTGATGATCCGTGATAACGGGAATTGCAATAAACGCTAAAGCTTACCACCACCATTCCCGCTTGTAAAGGAAGACGAAGCCTGAGGTAAGCAAAGAAACTTCCATGTGCTATCGGAAAATTGGGTATCGTAGAATTGTTGATAGGTCGACTGGCTCCTGCAACGTCATGCACGTCCATGCCAAGGGAGTGTCCCACGCCGTGGGGGAAGAATGATGAACTAACGCCAGAGGCTAAAATAGCGTCTTCGGAGTTCCATGACCCAGATCCGGGAGAATTAGGAGTCTTGAAGATTCCAAGTTTCTGGAACCCCTTGACAAGCGTGCGATGACAAGTCAGCTGGACTGAATCCCAGTGAAGACCTGCTCGAATGATGCTGAAAGACGCCTAATGAAATGTCAATGTGTGTTGGGTCGACCGCTGGCTATATATGCACCTTCTGCATCTCGAGCACCAGCTCATAAATCGCACGGGCTTCTGGTGTAAATTTACCCCCATTTCCGACAGGCATCGTACGGGTGATGTCCGAAGCATAGCAATTCCATTCACATCCGGCATCTATGAGTAATACCTGAGGCTGTAAGTCTTCGTTACCGGCACGGGCAAGCTCATTATTGTTGCTGTGCTCATGAACGTTCACTGGTCCCCATGCAAATTCACGATCATTGCAGCAATAATGAAGTGTGGATGCACGAGTTGATGCCGCGACGACGGGCAGATACGCTTGATGAACAGAGCTATAACATTGATGAGCCAACATCGAAAGCTGAAACATGTTGCGCTCACCCTTCTCTTCTGCATGATGCAACAAAGATGGCCTCGGCTTCTGCCTCCTTTTCAATCAACCACTCGCCTGGCAGTAGGGGCCTGTCCACTCTGGCATCGGGTTCTCTCTCGAGCTTCGTCTTGACTGCTTTGCCGAGCACGCGCATCACAACCTCATGCGCTCTTGAGCTGATCTGGTTAGCACGTTTGACGAGGGCGATTTCGTACTCATCCTTGATCAATCTTGTACATTCGAGCGCGGGGAGAAGGTACGCGTCCGTGAGGCTAACGTCGAGCTCTTTCTGGGCCCTGAGGATAGGTTGGAGGTAATCTTCAGGAAGTTGCGGAAGCTGTGTCGTAGCCCTGGGAAGGGTATGGACAAGGGCGCCGGGCAGAGCTTTGAATAACTTGTCGAGCGTGGCAACGAGCTGCGCTCGGATACTGCACGCTCGTTACATCGTGAGTCTTGGTCGCTTCTTCTGGTGAAGGTGGAGGAACGGACCATAAGAGGTCAGCGAGCTCCACCTTGGGTATGAACAGGTCTATCGTAGGATCAACCTTCTTTCCCGGTTGATAGGCGGCCACCACATAAGATGATGGTATGTTGCATCCCGTCAGGTAGAAAAAATTGGACTCTTGCCGAAATGACAGCTCGCGATCAGTATTGTTCCGGTATGCAGTGACTTCCCCTGTAAGAATGAAAATTTGAGGCTGAAAATAAGATGACAGTAGGCGATGCAGGACTGCGCATCACACCTTGTCTTGTTCGCTGTCAGGGAGGATCTTCTTCAGCGTCCCAAACGTCCTGACGACATGATTGGATGCTATATCGTACGTTTCAGCTCGAGAAATTTCCTGAATACAGAGAGAGATTGACCAGGGTACACCATGAGTCGAATGTGAGCAGGCAAGGTCCGGCCACGGAGTTTTCCGTCCTGACCTTCATGGCAACAAGTTCAATATCAGTTGTCTAAAGCTGAAAAATCATACATACAGGCTGGTATACTCTCCAATCCCCCGCATAGAGCAGATGGTCGCGCGTTGAATGCCTATAGAAATGTGGAGCTTGAAACAGGGACTGCACCGCTGGCTAATGGCAGCGCTCGGGTCAGCATGGGAAGGCAAGGGCAACACATCGGAGGCGGAACGGAAGTTCTCGCCGCAACAAAACTAGAAGTCGAAGGTCTGGACGAGGACGGCGTCGAGGGCGGCAGGGTGGTATGCACCGTCTCATGGTTGGTCGTCTCTCGCTGCTTTCTCAGAAAGTTGTAAACGAAGCTAGTTCTCCTGCTGCATATCCCCACGTCCCAGTCAAATGCCATAGAGGATATGCAGCAAGACATGTCGATTATCCTCCACCACATCTTTGCTAGTCAGACACTGCATCCCAACAATCTTCACATATTGCGTGGAAAAAAGTCTTGGCTTCTGCATCTCGACGTCGTCATTCTCTCTGACGCAGGAAATATATATGACGTTATGTTCATGGCAGCAAGAGCTGCATTATGGGATACGAAGGTGCCAAGAACGAGAAGCATCGAGTACAAAGCACGTAAAGGAGGAAAGGGAGCCACAGACTCTGGTGAAATGGATGTCGATGAGACTGCCTAGTGGTTTTGACACGCGTCAACTGCCAAAGGCTACAGATTTTGAACTACATGATTATTGGGATGAAGGAGAAGTGTTGGATGGGAGGGAACGATGGCCAGTCTGCGTCACGCTGAATCTAGTGAGCCCTTGTATGCTTCTTTTGCGCTGAAAAAGGCCGACATTATAGGTTCCCCCGGCCCATTATTTAGATGCAACATTACCGGAAGAGGCAGCCGCTCCTCTAAAATTACTTGTGATGTTTTCATTTCCATCCTCATCTGCGCCAATTCTCCAAGGAATGCGTATGCTTGGCCCGGGGGAATTGGATTGCCAGGCTGTGAAAGAGCTCGTGCAGGTGCCATCGTATCGTTTGCATGAGTGATTCTTGCGACTGACCCAGTATGCAGCAAGGTGAAAAGCATGCGCGAGAATTGTTCACCTCTCTGGACGCCAAGCTTAGAGACGAGGAACTGAGAAGAAACCAGAAAGCGTTTGCGAAATTCTCGAATACTCGTTGATCACGTATATGCATTGCCGGACGCTTCCGCGGAAGCACTCAGATGTATTACTAAGACTTCTAATGTGACATGTGAGTGTGACATGTGAAGCTTATGGAATGAAGGATGAAGGCTCGTGGAATGAAGGCTATCTTCCGATATTGTAGCATTTATTCGCTTGGTAAGGAGTTTCATGGCGAGCGAGATACACAGCTTGTCGCGCTTGAAGGTAAACAGGTCTGCTATATTTGGATGTTACTTGTTTCAGGTCCATCAGCCGCCAGCACTTATCAAAACCATTTGCAGCCCACGCTTTATTTACTCCTTCCCGGCCTGTCCAGGTGAAAAGGACGAACGTACTTCCCGGGTCCCCCCGTCACTGGTGACATACTACAGTCTGGTACTGTCTCGCATTCTTTAGGTCCTCCACTACTTCTTCAAAATGGTCAGAAACCATCACCTCGACTTGGATATTTTGGATTCCCCTCTCGTTTCTCCCAGTCCGTTGACTTCAGTGGGTGGCGTACCCGGAAGTGCCATCGCAGAGAAAATATTCAACGACCCCGATTCGTGGGACAACCCTCTAGGCCACGAGTTTGGGCCCAGCGACCTGGAAATGCAATGGTTGGTAGACGAGGTCGAGAAGCTAAAACGACTGTCGCTAAGTTCGGATGAGCGGGAAGTGGTTTTGTCCATGGAACAAAACGATTTGATACTTCGTGCTTTCCCCGATCACTATAAAGTGACTCGGTTGCAGGATGATTCGCACATTGCATCCCGCCCGGCCTCAGTATACGGAGGGGTCCAGCAGGACATCACGGGCCCTCTTGTGTTGTCGCCACTCACGAAGACGGCAAACGAGGGCGACAAGCCAGATGGGTTTGCAAAGATCTGGCAGTCGAAAGGCTTGCGACCACCGTCACCGCTCAGTTTCTCTCCACCTTCGTCAACAGGGAGTTTTGAAGAATTTGGTATTCATGTACAACAACCGTCTCCTCTACCGACGCCCGGTTCCAAGGTGGCTTCAGCCTCGACCACATGGAGTTTCCTCGAGTGGTATGGAATCCACCCCGAGTCTCCTGGTAAAGATGTTAAATCGGCAGCCATGCGAGCCAAAAGGCCGAAGCCGCGGTCCCGGGGCATCCTTCAAGGTTCAACGGCATCATCGCATGCTCTTTCTCAGCCTCCGACGCCTCCACCCAAAGTTCCCTTACCGCCAATACCAGTGGCGAGGCCAACAGAAACGCCGGCAGCTGACCGTCCTTCATCAGCTGTCCGTCGATTACCGGCGGTTCCTGCGTCTGCGGAGCCAATGAAAGCTAGCGTGCCATTCCCAGAAGCTCCGAAGCCTGTCTTGCCACGGCGTTCGTCACCAGCACTTGCTACAAATACACGCCGTCCTTCCGAGCCCGTGGCTGGAATACAATCAGCTATTAGGTTATTAAAGGAACGCCGCCCGTCAGAACCGTGCTCATCGGCTATACCCACGGCATCGCTACGAGTGCAGTCTGTCCGTTCGCCACCTCCAGCGGGACCACGTCCCAAGGGTTTTGTCCCACGTGGACGAAATTCATCTCTCGGAAGTAGAACACCGAGCCGCAGTCCACTTCGGACGGTGGCTGCACGTCCACCAGCACTGGAACTTTGATTTGACCATGCTCTCTCCTAGTATATCTTATTCGACCTTCCTTTCTATTGATATCTAGTCTAATTGTATCTGCCATCGTGTGCGTCCATTGTAAACCTATTGCATACATCGACTATTGTTTGGCCATGTTTGGCCAGCTAGGATAAATAGTGTCCTGCCAACGACCCTTTCCCATATCGAATGGTCCCTGTCCTTGCATCATCCAGAAACGCGCATCCCTCTCGCCTGTTGTACGCTTCATTGAACGTCGTTTCCTACTATGTGCGCCACCTGCTTCTCCCCGACTCGCTCAGTGGGTCAACCAGTCACCCTCTTGTTGCGAGATCCACTAGTACCAGCCACAACAAAGTCCGCGACATTGTCTTTCCGATCTTCATCCCTGTTCTTGTCCTGTTGTCGGGTTTATTTGCCGGGTTGACATTGGGTTATATGAGCTTGGATGAAACCCAGCTCAATGTACTCAGTATCAGTGGAACGCCTGTAGGTCTTTCTTATCTGCATCTCAACAAGCATTGCCCACCCAACAACGTAGTGACCAACGCAGGTATGCGAACAAGATCAAGCCTATTAGAAAGAATGGGCATCTCCTACTTGTTACCCTGCTACTGGCTAATATGATCGTCAACGAAACCCTGCCGGTCATCGCCGACCCCGTTCTGGGTGGAGGAGTCCAGAGCGTGGTGGTTAGCACGGTTCTTATCGTCATGTGAGTAGCTTCTGGCTTGTTATTACCAAGATGTCTATGGCGCCATTCTGGGCCGAAAGTTCTGGAATTGACGTCACGCGTTTGGTTATGTCCATTGATCCGCTGATTGACACCGCTCTAACAGCTTTTCGGAAATCATACCCCAGTCCCTCTTCACTCGTCATGGCCTATACCTTGGCGCAAAGATGGCGGGTTTTACGCAGTTTTTGATTTATGCATTGGTATGACCACGATCATTCACAATTGATCTTTGACGCTCAATGCTGCAAAGGGCATAATTGCTTGGCCTGTCGCTAAACTACTCGAGTTTGTCCTTGGTGCACACCATGGCATCATTTACCGTCGTGCAGGTGAATTTCAACGCGTTTCCTCGCTGTTCAATTTGACTCTGCCCATTTCAGAGCTGAAGGAACTCATTGCGATGCACTCTGCGCATGCCGCTCATGGAGGAGATTTGAAGATGGACACGGTTACTATCATCGGCGCTACGCTAGACCTGCAAGAAAAGGTCGTGAAGCAAGTGCGTAACCTTTTTTTCTTTTGGTCATCATTGCGTAGCTAATTCCAATTTTGAAGGCGATGACGCCAATAGGAGATGTCTTCATGTTGTCCATTGAATCGAAACTTGATTTTGATACCATGAAGAAGATATGTGAAACCGGACATAGCCGAGTACCGGTGTATGAGGAGGTCGATATACCCGCATATACTGGTTCAGGTCTGACTCCACAAGGCGGGGAACGAATGCTTAGGGTCAAGAGGATATTAGGCATTTTTCTTGTCAAAAATTGTGTTTTACTAGACCCGAAAGGTAAGTATAACGTGGCTTGGTTGATTGAAGCAGTTGATTTAGACCAATTCAAGATGCTACACCCCTGCGCAGAATACCCCTAAATAAAGTTCCTTTTGTGCCGAATAATGAGCCTCTTCTACACATCCTGGACAGGTTCCAAGGAGGCAGAAGCCATATGGCTATTGTTAGTCGCTTCAGCGTAGAGAAGGTGAGATTCAAATTCGTCTAACCATAACGTTCTAATGTTCTCGCTCTAGGCCGCCAGCGTCAAGCAGGTAGTCAAGCGCGGCTTGACTCAACGACTTCTGGGCAAAGTAGGGATTGGAGATTCCGACGACTCACCCTCGGAGTCGTCTGAGGAAGACAGTGCGGGAAATAGTTCCGACGGTACCCGTTTGCGCAAGAGGTATAGGTTTCGCAAAAAGAAAGGCAGCAAAGGCAAATCAACTGAGGACGCATCGTCGGAAGATGGAGAAACCACGCTTAAGAGCAAAGAATGTGGTGTTACTTTCGACAAGGCACCGACTCTAGAGTCCGGGAGCTTGACTCTTGATAATGGGGCCAACAATTTTACAAGCTCTGAGCGTGCTAATCCTAGAAACAAGTACGCAGCGCAAGCCGGAGACGATGCGAAAGTTGTAGGCGAAACCAGTAACGAGGCCAGGAAGCGTGGATTGAGCCTGCCTCTGAAAACGATGCCTGGAATTGGAATGATATCTTTGCCTCAGCTAGAGCAGAATATGCCCGCGGATGCGGTGCTCAGTAAGGAAGGTGCTGCCGAGGTTTGTCGAATATTATATTTGCATATTGACAATTCCTGACTACGCGGCGCAGTTTCTCAAGAACTTTGATCCCGCGGTGATGCCTTTGGGAATTATTACCCTTGAAGATGTTTTAGAAGGCGAGTTTTAATTACCTTTCCTTTTGGGGCTGAATAATCAATTGGGTTTCCTGATAGAGCTTATTGGAGAAGAAATTTACGATGAATTCGATGCGCAAGGTGCCGGTGGTGATCCATGTGAACTACCACAAGTCCACATTGATCCTGAGAAATCTGAAGATCAAGTCAAGACTTCTGGCGCGGTCAACAATATCTTGCCTGGTACTGGCGCTGCTCTTGCCACCACTCCGGGCCGGATACCGTTCAGTGGCCTACAGATACCGAAACCGCTCAAGGCCCTTGATATCTTTGCATTAAGATCGCATAGTGCACCTCCCGTCCCTAGAAGTGACGGTCCTGCAAAGTTAAAGGCAGAAGATGACATTGCCAAGATGGTCGAGAATGTTTCTCTCACGACACAAAGGGCGACGGCACACTTGGCGGGTGGGGTACGAGACGACACCGCACTGGAAAGTGGCCTTGAAGATGCAACAGTGGTCGATAGCACATCTACATCTTCTCCTCTGACAAATATATCTCTCTCGTCTTCGGCCTTACCTCATAAACAAGTTGGTCTGGCTCTCCCTAGTGTGGTGTCTGGTTCAACGCGAAACACGTCTCTGGAGGCAATTCTATTGGACAGGAAAAGAAGGATGCAGGGGCCTGCTCGTGCTCGGCTTCCTTCGATTTTATCCATGCCCTCTATTGATAGCTCGATTCCTAGACCCAGTAGTGCACTGACCTCCAAAGTGAAGGGGACTAGGTTTAAGAGCAGTCGTCTTGGCGCCTTGGACTTGATGGGAACTGCCGAACAGGCTGACGGTAGAACTGCAGAACACGGTGATCAAGATTTACGCATTGGAGAATTGGATGGTCAAGATTTACGTTTTGAAGGATCGGATGAGTAGTGATTGAATAGGATGTTCGATACCGATATACCGATGCGCACCATAGCCCTATGTGTGATAGACTTCTCGTCGACACGGCTAAGGCTGGACATGAGACCGGCACGCAGAAGATAGAACCGGCCCTGACTCCGTCACACAGATTTTGCTGGAAATTTCCCAACATACGTGACAGCATGTTAAAATCTTCGTTGCGAGACAGAATCTGTCGCATACACGACCCGCAGGCGAGGGGAAGAAGCGTAGCGGCCAGGGTGGGGAGGGGCCCTGGCCGCAGCATGGACGGCAAACCTGTGCCGTCCTCGCTTGTGACTGATGCGGAGGTCGTTTGTGATTTCAAATGTCGCTCTGCGGGCACGTGTCCGAATTTGATATGTATTGGTCAAATACCATAAGGGAGAACAATGGGACTTTGATATCATTATGACATATCAGCTGATGATGGCGACATTTATTGTCGCTAAAACTAGTCAAATATAAACATCTCTGAGTTGGGGTATGATAATAATATAGAGGCCATGTAGCCTAACAGAGACGCGTACAAAGCATCTGAAAAAAAAGAAAAGAAAAAAAAAAGAGAGTAAATCAAGCATGGCCAACGTTGAGAACCCCACTTTGGCGTAAACGGGGCATGGCTCGTTGGAGTGCCATTAAATCGAGATAGGTGGATGCGCCCGGACGCGAAAAGTGGAGCCTTATCTCGACTTTTCGGAGCGAGTAGAAGAGGGGGCTGGAGAGGACGTTGTCCAATGCGGACCAGGAGGTCCAGTTGAGCATCATGCGGCGGCTATTGTCCGCATCGACGAGGAACTCGACATGTTCCAGCCCATGTGGGGTGTCGACGGTGTAAATGTCGCAGAGGCAGGGAACGGAGCAGACGTTGGGCGAGAAGAGGAGGCCCTTGATTTGGAAGGAGCGCAGGGCCGGCATCCACTTGAGGCTGATGTCGTCACCGACCCTTCTGGGTTCGCGGCCTGGAATTCAAATCAGATCGGGTCAGGGGCAGGGAAACAATAGAACCGACTGGTTGGAGCCCACAATTCCAAGACCTCCAAAGAGTGACCAGCGGCATGCAGTAATTGGCCGCAGACAGGGACGTCGTTGACATGAGTCATGCGCATGTGCTGCAGGCCGGAAATGTCGACTGGACAGTCGGGGTGCAACAAGGCGTCTGCGAGCTCTGAGAGACGGGGACAGCTGCCGATTTCGAGGGAGCGGAGCATGACGCGGGAGGGGGCAAACTTGGCGGAGAGGCTTTCGAAAGGCTGGCGGAAATTGCTGGCAGGGGTGAAAGCGGTGCTGAAGGACTGGAGTTTTTGAGCTGAGCCGACGAGAGAGAAAACGACAGGAAGAGGGGCGTTGAAGGTGTACAGATCGACATGAGAAAGATAGGGGCTGCTAAACATAGCGCGCAAGGTCGCCTGGCACTGCGGCGAGAGATGGTCCCAGTGGACGTCGCGGAGGGCGAGCGATGTGACGCGGGGAAGGCGCGCGAGGATGGAGGAGATGAGCGGCTCGACCTGTTTCCAGGGCGAGCATTTGTGGGCGGTGGCGCCAGAGAGGACGATGTCGCGAATATTGTAGGCGAGCGAGGGCCTGTCGAGGATGATCTGGTCAAGGAGGTGGAAGCGGTGAAAAGAGAAGGACAGATCGCAGTCAATGTCCGGGGTGTCGTCGTCGTCCGGCAAGTCAAAGAAGGGGGGAGCGGCGCCGGACTCGATATGAAATACGGCGCGGCGGAAGAGATGGGGACGGGTTGCGCAACACCAGGAGCGACAAACGAGGGAGGCGGTGACGAGGGATCTGCGGTCGTCGTGGATGTTGTCGACGACGAGTTCGACGAGTTCCTGGGGCACGTCCGGCATTGCGAGATGCGAAAACGCTGGGTTGCAGCCGCCGGTATTTATTCAGCACCTGGTCACGAGTGACGCGTGACGCCTGCTGGTCATGACCTTGTGGCACTGCGCTGGCCTCTTGCAAGCCGACGCCGCCCAGCCGTCCCCGTCCGAGCTGGCTGCGCTCGCAACTCGCGCAGAGGCCCTGCACGCAGCCGATCTCACCGCCGCCGCCCCCTCCCCAGAGGCCGGCTTTCTCTCCAAGATCGTCCACTCGGGCACGCTCTCGGACAGACTCAGCGCACTCACCCTTCTCGTCCAGGGCGATCCGGTCCACAATGTCAAGGCTCTCGACACGCTCAAGTCCATGGCAGAACGCGGAAAGAGCAGGGGAGGCAGGGAGGAAAGCCTCAAGGCGCTGCGCTGCGTCGTCGACTGGTGGGTCGGCGGCGGAGCTCCCGACAGGAAGCTCAAGTACGTCTGCGCCGTTTTTGACGCGTGGCGCGTGCTGACGTGTGTTGCAGGTATTTCCGCGACCAGCCGGTGCTGCACCGATCGGTGACAGACCAGCATCTGGTCGTCTGGCATTTTGAAGACTGGCTGAAAAAATATTTTTTCTCGATTTTGCAGATCCTGGAGGCGCTGTCGTTGGATCCGCTGCCGTACGTGAGGACACAGGCGATCACCCTCATTTTCACCCTTTTGCGCGACAAGCCCGAGCAGGAGCAGAATCTCCTTCGTCTTCTAGTCAACAAGCTGGGAGACACGGACAAATCGATCTGCTCCAAGGCGTCCTATCATCTGTTGCAGCTGTTGCAGACGCACCCGGCGATGAAGACCGTTGTCGTGCGCGAGATCATTTCGCTCGTTCTCAAGCCAGGGACGGGAAAGCACGTTTCGGCAAAGAAAATCAACGGCAATGGGCACGCACGATATTACTCCATGATCACTCTGAACCAGGTTGTGCTTACCCCGGCTGACCGTCCAGTTGCCAGGCAGCTCCTGGACGTCTATTTCGAAATGTTCAAAGAGGTGCTTGGTGAAAACAGGGAAGAAACCGGTCAGGAAAAGGACAAGGACGAAAAGAGTGTCAAGATGGACAAGTCTGGACGAGTGATCGATGGCGGACGAAAAGGAAAAAAGAAGACGGGCGAGCAAGTCAAAGGCGCAGCAGGCTTTGCAGAGGTGGAGGACGTGAACGCCAGACTGATCTCGGCCACGCTCACGGGCGTCAATCGGGCCTTGCCATTTGCCAAAGTCGATGGTACCGATTCAAAGTGGGGCATCGGGCAACATATCGACACGCTCTTTTTGATCACGCACAAGTCGACGTTTAATATTTCTCTGCAGGCGTTGGTCCTCATACAACAAATCTCGTCGTCGTTGGCGTTCTCCTCGATATCCAAGACGATCAAGGACAGGTATTATCGCGTGTTGTATGCGTCGCTGCACGATACCCGTCTGTCTACGTCGTCCAAGCAGGCCATGTACCTCAATCTGTTGTTCAAGTCGATCAAGGCTGATGCGGGGAATATCGACCGGGTGGTCGCTCTTGTGCGGCGGTTCATACAGGTGCTGGCGAGCGGTGGAAGTGGTGCTACCGAAGTGGTCGCGGGTGGGCTGTATTTGCTGGGCGAGGTGAGTGCGTTGGACTTGTGCAGTGGTGGTGGTGGTCGGTCGCTGATGGGGATTGAAAGCTGTTTAACAGCGTTCCGGGGCTCCGATCGGCATTGCACCCGTCGTCTCATGAAGAGCCGTATGATCCTCGAAAGAGGGACCCTCAATACGCTCATGCTCGGGCATCGCCCATATGGGAACTGGTGCGTTTGATGTCGCGTCTCGTTTGGATTGCTGAAGAAAATATCCAAGACACCGTTGCTACATCACTACCATCCTGCCGTCTCGTTGCATGCGCGGCAGTTGCTTCTGTCTCAGTCGGTGACGTCTAGTCCTGATCTGACGCAAAATACGCTATCGCATTTCCTGGACCGGTTTGTGTACAAGAATCCGAAAAAGGCCAAGGCGGGGGAAGAAGGGAGCGTGAGGACGCGGGGTGCGAGTGCGATGCAGCCTGCCGCGAGTGGGCTGGATGGGCAGGGCGTGAAGATGACGTGGACAGGAGCGGACAGAGCGTCGATGGGGATCCACGAAGCAGGGTTTTTGAAGAAAAAGGAGTGGGAGGTGCCCGTGGACCAGGTGTTCTTTCACCGCTTTTTTAGAAAGAAGAGCGAGAGGGAAGCAAGAAAGAAGACGAAGAAGCAGGAGGAGGAGGAGGAGGAGGAGGAGGAGGAGGAGACAGAGCTGGGGACAGAGTCGGAGGAGGAGGAGACAGAGTTGGGGACAGAGTCGGACGGGAGTGACATGGATGAGGACGCGGTGTGGCAGGCGATTCAGGCGGACATGTGCGAGGAGAGCGATGACGTGTTATCGGTCGCGGGGACGAAGCGGGGACAGAGCGAGGAGCGGATGGGCAGGCGGAAGCGGCGGAGAGGAGGGGAGACGTTTGCTAGCTACGACGAATACGCGGGGCTGATTGAGGACGGGCCAGGCGAGTGAGCGCCTCGGCTCGGATCTTCAGTCGCCCATTAAAGCAGCGTCACCGCCATGGCCTGCGCCTGTCATGTCCCGCCTCCGCCTCCGCCCTCTCACTGTTGGGATCCGGCAAGCCTCTCTGCCTGCACTTTCTCCTGCTGCCACTCTGACCCCCACCCCCCCAACAGCCGTGAAGACCCCCGCAGAATATGGGAACGCCGCGCACCCCTTACACCAGACGACGTCCGCTACCTCGTGTCAGATAAGAACGTTCGCGTCCACGTTGAGCCCTGCGACAGACGTGTCTTTTCTGCCGCAGAATACATCCAGGTCTGAGCACCATCCCTCGTGGCATACACTCTATTGAACACAACCCCGCTTCAGGCCGGGGCCACTATCGAGCCTTGTCTGAGGCACGCACACATCCTGGTCGGCATCAAAGAAACCCCGCTCGACGAGCTCCTGACCTCCCCCGTCCCCACCCCCCTCACCTCCACCTCGCATGAGATATGGTCCGCCCGCTCACACTTCATGTTCTCGCACACCGTCAAGGGCCAATCTTACAACACCCCGCTCTTGGCCCGCTTCCTGGCCTCCCCCGAGTCTACTCCGGCCTCGGCCCACCTGCTGCCACGCATGGTCGACTACGAGCTGCTTACCAACGACGTGGACGGAAAGCGGACCGTCGGCTTTGGCTGGTTCGCTGGAGGTACGTGGTCGGTTTCTGTTCCTTGTACCTGCCCCCGTGGCCGCTCACGTACGCGACAAGTGGCGGGCGTGTTGGAATCCCTGTCCGCCATGGCCCATGCCCACTTGGAGATTGGGGTCGCCTCGCCCTTTTTGGTACGTCCTGGCACTACAAATCTTAATCACACCTCAATTCGTACCTCGCACATTAGTATACCCCGCGTCCTCATACCATGCCCTCCCTAGCCCAACTACGGGCCGCGTTACGTGAGATCGGAGCAAAGATCCTTGCAGAGGGGACCCCAAGGCCTCTAGGTCCCTTTGTCATTGGCCTGACAGGGTAAGTCTGGCGCCCATGTTTCAAATTATCTTTGACATGTTTGTCAGAAACGGCAACGTGGCTCAAGGGTCCTTGTCCATTCTATCGGAGTTGCCTATTCAGCTCGTGTCCGTGAACGATTTGGACGCTCTTGTCCGTGATCCGAGTGAGTAGGCGATAAAAAAAAAAAACTGCCTCCATACATACACTTTTGTATTCTGATCGGCTGTTACGGCAGATACCAGTTTGCACAAGGTACGCCGCTTTCGTTCACAAATCCTATTCGTGATGTGTTGAACCATAAACTATAGATCTATCTCGTCCATGCCAAACCCGAAGATTACCTTGTCCGCTCAGACGGGAAACTGTACGACAGAGAATCTTATTATGCCTCTCCTGATTTGTACCACTCCGTCTTTTGCGAAAAGGCAAGTCGATCGTGCGCCGTCGGGAGCGGCGTTTCTCACGAACTTTGAACGACAGGTCGCTCCTTACCTGACGCTGTTCTTGAATGGCGTCGGCTGGTCAGAGGGGTTCCCCCGCTTGATGACCAATGAGCACCTCGTCCAAGCCCTCAGGCGCGCCCAAGACGTCGGTGGGGCGCGGTTCACCAACATTGGAGACATTACCTGCGATATCATTGGGGGCCTAGAGTTTATGACCACCCCCACCACGCTCTCGTCCCCTGTCTTCAAAGTCAGGTCCTCGGACCCGTCTCTCCCCGAGGTCCAGGTCATGTCGGTCGATATCCTGCCGACCGCGATACCCCTCGACGCGTCCCGCCATTTCTCTGCCGCCCTCATGCCGTACTTGGAACGCGCAATGGGCTGGTACGCGTCCTCCAAGCAGGTTTACCACCCGCTGGGGAGCGCCTTGGAGCGCGCAACGGTCGCTGTTAATGGTTCATTGACCGAGAAGCACAGATGGCTGCAACAGGGCGTGGATAAGTGGCGCGCAGGCAAGGCCCAGCCTGTCAAGCCCACCGCTGCCGACCGTGTATCGCTGAAGAGAAAGAGAAGTGCTGATGCTCGGAAGTGGCATGGTGGCCGGGCCAGCGGTGGACCACATTGTGCAGAGAAGGGATGTCGAGCTTCTCGTTGGTCCGTAGTTTCGAGTTTCGACTAGGGTCGCGTTCCGCATTATACTCATGTATTATAGCTAGCAACATGATTGGTGAACTGGAATCGCTTACCAAAAAGCACGACAATGCATCATACAAGGTGGTGGACATGAATGAGCCGAGCACTTTGGCAGAATTAGTAGCAGAGGCGGACGTGGTCATAAGGTGGGTGTATAAATCCACTCTCGCAATCCTTCAACGTCCGACGCGTCATCCAGCCTTTTACCCGTCGCGCTCCACACCCGCGCCGCCGAGCTCTGCATCGCACACCACAAGCACCTCATCACCGCCTCCTACATCTCGCCAGGCATGCGCGCCCTGCACTCCCAAGCTGTCCATTCCGGCGTCCTCCTCCTCAACGAGATCGGCCTCGACCCCGGCATCGACCACTGCTCCACCCACGCCCTCGTGGCCCAGTTCAGACGCGACCGGAAACGCGTCCTCTCCTTTACGTCCTTTTGCGGCGGCATCCCGGCCCCAGAGGCGCGCGGCGTGCCGCTCGGGTACAAGTTTAGCTGGACGCCGAGGGGCGTCTTGGGCGCCGCGCTGAACGGCGCGCGGTTCAAGCTCGCAGGGCAGACGCGAGAGGTGGCAGCTGCCACGCTGTTGAAGCGCGCGTTTCCCGACGTGCCTGTGGTGCCCCAGCTGGGCGAGGCAGGCGTCCGGCTCGAGGGGCTGCCGAATAGGGATAGCCTCCCGTATGCGGATGTGTACGGCCTGGGGGGCGGGCTCGAGGCCGTCAGGACGGTGTTGAGGGGCACGCTGAGGTATCCCGGGTTTGCGAGCCTGATGTACGGGTTTAAACAGCTCGGGTTGTTGGAGGCGGAGAACAAGGTGCGGGTGCAGAGCTGGGAGGACCTCGTGCCGGCTGCTGTGGCGAGGCAAAGAGGGGGATGATGACGCGGTGAGGATGAAAGCGGAGGAGGCGGTCAGGAAGGCGTTGGTTGGGCAGGACGAGTTGGCGCAGACGGTTTTGGAGGCGGGAAGGTGGCTGGGGATGGTCGCAGGCGGACCGAAGAAGGGGGAGGGCCATGCCCAGCGTTCCCAAGGGCGAGCTGGCGCCCATCAACTTGTTTGCCGCCTTGTTGGGGGACAGGCTGAGGTACGAACCGGGCGAGAGGGATATGGTCGTGCTATCGCACGAGTTGGTCGTTGCCGCCGAGGAAGGCCGGCCTGCGGAGGAAGAGGTTTACACGTCCTCGCTCGTCGCGTATGGCGATCCTAACGGGTACACCGCCATGGCACGCACGGTGGGCATTCCAGTTGCCATTGCGGCGCTGAGGGTGTTGGATGGCAGGGTAGGACCGGCGCAGGGTGTTGTCGGTGTTGTCGGCCCATCAGAGCCAAGCGTGTACGAGGCTGTTTTGGAGGGATTGGAAAAGGTGGGATTGGGCATGATAGAGCGCAAGGTGACAGGCTCCGTCAAGACAGTCGAGCAGACACTTGTGGACAGTTTCAGGCAGTGATGCATTTCCGTATTGCATTCGGATATAATACAAATGATTAATTAAGAGTATGTGATGGCAGCCAGGTATTCACCAGCGAAAAGTTGGTATACTAGGCGAAGAGGATTGTAATGTGTCGCGACGTGGGAGGCGAGCTGGACTGGTCATGTCAGTCGAGGTTTCAGAGCACGGAAGCCAACGCACTATATCGGGAGAAGATGGCAGTAAGGGAGAGCGGTTGGCTTTTGAGGATGAGGCAAGGTTTTGGAGGCTCGGTGGACAGCTCAAAGTAGATCGATCCGGTATCCTTGCCGGGTCTTTGATGCGCAATGCAAGGGCGAACAGGGGGAAATGATTGAGAAATGCGATGAGAATCCCGATAGATGCAAAGAGCAGGAGAATGGCCACACGGAGCGCGGCGAATAAGGCGTAGTAGACGAATATGGTGGGAGAGAGAAAGGCGAGGAGGGTGAAAAGGATAGTGCCTAGCAGAAGCTGGTCCATGTCGTATTCCCAATAATCAGTGCGGTGTCGTAGGACGTTGTATCGTTTACCTGCAATGGTCACTAACCGGCTGGTGTCATCATAATCGAGTTACATACCCCGGAATAAATTAAACAGAGAGCGTGCAGAAAGAATCATTCGTCTATACACTATCCGCGAGATCGCATAGGACAGGGTGATGTGAGCCGTCAAAAGGGACACAAGGTCGATCAAGAGCGCAAGCGCAAAGGAGGCACCTAGATGACTAACCCAAGACACGACCAGGAGGACGAGTTGAAAGTGATCGACGACGAGACGAACAAAGTGGCTAAAGGCATGCGAGAGCAGGGCCAGCGAGTGGGCATAAAGTCTGCTGAGCTCGGTGTTGAGTTTCAAGCCAGCAGGGCCAGGAATCGAGCCAGCGAAGGAGGTCGTGTATTGTGTGCACGAGCCATGACTCCAATCTGTGAGCGAGCAGATTGCTGATGTCGCTCTCTGTCAAAAACGAACCCAACGCCAAGCCGATGATGATGTCGTTGAGGATGAGCCAGAGGGTGTTGAAAAACGCGTTGTAGTCGAGGTCGCGGCGGACGAGAGCGAGGAGCTGGTGGGCGCGGATTGCGGCCTGGTTGAGGGCCGCAGAGGGCGAGGCGAGGGGACGGAAAGGCGGGAGGACGAGGAGGGCGCGGCCGTCGTCGGTGTAAAAGCGGCGGGAGCGTCGGGAGTGGCGGCGGAAGACGACGTCCATGCTGTCACGTGCCATTCCCCCCCTTCCTTCCCCGCCCACATGGACTCCCGTCGCCCTGACCTCAAACGCAAGCTCGTCGTCGTAGGCGACGGCGGCTGTGGAAAAACCTGTCTGCTCATCGTCTACGCCGAAAACCGCTTCCCCGAGGTGAGCGTACGCCCACACCGCCCGAACACGCCTCACCGCCACTCGAGGCACACAGGCATACATACCCACCGTATTCGAGAACTACGTCACCATGGTCCACTTTGAGGGCAAGCAGGTCGAGCTCGCGCTGTGGGACACGGCGGGCCAGGAAGAATACGACAGGCTCCGGCCGCTGAGCTATCCAGAGTCGGACGTGATTCTGATTGTGTTTTCCATCGACTTTCCGACAAGTCTTGCGAATGTGCAAGACAAGGTCTGTCGTCTGCCCTTTATCGCGACGTTGGCTGACCAGCGTGAGTAGTGGTACCCAGAGGTCGCCCACTTCTGCGAGGGCACGCCGCTGATACTCGTCGCGACCAAGTCAGACCTACGGTCAGACGAGCCGACGTGCAGAATGCTCAGCGCGCAGGGTCAGATGCCTATCACTCCAGAACAGGGCGCACGCGTAGCAAAGGAGATTGGCGCCAAATATATTGAATGCTCCGCAAAGACTGGCGTGGGCGTCAAGGACGTGTTTCATCTCGCACTCAAAGAAAGTATGAAGGGACGCTGGGGCAAGAGACTGAGAGAGAACAGATGCATCGTGATCTAACCCTATTTATTGCCTCGCATTTTTGTTTACCCATAATTCCTTGCTCGTTCTGGGATCGTGTCATCTAGTAGGAACAGCGCTTGCGCCTCCCACAAGTCCGTGCGCGTGGCGTCGATTGAGATTAACCACCATGCCGAGCAATCTGTGAAAAATCATACTGCGCCAAAGACATTATCGTATCAAGAAATACTCTGGGAACCATGTCGGCAGTTCCCACTTTTCGCTTCGTAGATCAACTGCCATCATCCTTGCCACGACATCCGCGCTGCACCATATCATTGAGAACAGAAACACAACTCGACAAAAGAGCATACCATCCGTACGCCACGGGCATTCCGTGCCCGTTGAAACCAACCGAGATGTATTGTCCTTCCGCGACCCGGCCAACTAGCGGATGGCCCGTAGTCGTATAGCCCATGATACCCGTCTACCAAACCGTGAATTACTTATATCCAATGAAAGGACACACACGCACCCATTCCATCATGACTTTGACCTTCATCTCGAATCCCTGAAAAAGTGCGGGGCAAAAACGCGCGTAACATATCACTAATGAGTGGATTAACCACGCCGTCGTCGATCTCGTTCTGTTCATGGCTGGGGGATACCTTGCGACCACCCCCGAGGATGACGGTCGCAGATGTGGAAGTCGAGTTGGGTCGGGGAAACCAGTATTCGTCACCCGAGTTGGCCCATGAGCCTTCCCTGGGTAGAGAGGCGGACTGAGTGGAAGGAATGGTGACCTCGGCCGCTATGATTTGGCCACGTGTGGGAATAATCGTAGCCGAAAGGTGAGGTAAAAGATGGGATGCGTACCCGTTGGTCGCATGGAGAACGGTGGTGCAATCAATGGTGCCCCTGGAGGCGTTCAACGTCCATCTCCTTCCGGGCGCACTGGCACGACTGACAGAAAGAACGGGTGTGTGCGTGTGCAGAGTCAAGCTAAGAGAAGGTGATTTCAACGCATAATTGTACAAGTGCGTGACGAGTTTGAGAGGCCAGAGGTTGTGCGCGGATGAGGTTCGGTATCCGGGGTATGGTGCACCATATATCTGCCTGGCATTTAGTACAGTTCGGGAACAGCAAGGCATATCTAACCCACGTCGTTCATGTGTTTTGCATCGAGCCAGGTCAGGTTTTGGACCGCAGGGTCCCAGCCTGCCTCCAGTGCGGCCTCGTAGTCTGCACGTGCGGCAGACTCTTTTGCAGAAGAGGTAAATAGCTTATAATGCCCACCATGGACGAGATCTACTTGATCAGAAAGATTGTGGGAGTGGATAAAGGACAGGATAGAGGCGGCAGTATGGTTCTCGAGAGCATAAGACTTGATGGTGTCGGATACGCCATACTGAGAATGACGCTCACGGAAGTCATGGAAGGGGTTGGGGGTAAGATGACCACCATTTCTGCCGGTTGCTCCTGAGCCTGGGCAGCGCGGAGTCAGTGAATTGTACAAGGGGCAGAAAGGCCTGGACTGACAGAATTCCCTGGCCTCGAGGATCACGACGCTGAGGGGTGACTCTGACTTGGAGAGATGGTATGCAGCGGACACACCGCTTATCCCAGAGCCGACGATGCATACGTCTGCCTGGGGCGTAAGAGGGCCATGGCGGCCATGGTCCGCGAGAGGATTTGCACCGGGTGCATGAATCCACAGTGACTGGGTTGCATTGGCGACTGGAAGAGCGTCTGGAACGGTGTTGAATGGCACCTGAGAGGCCCCGGCGAGGGCAAGCAATATCGCACGCGACATGTCATGCTCGCTCTTCTCGCCCGTACCAGACAGGCTTCCACTTTCCCCCGCCGGCTGGCTTACCTCACCCTCGGCGTCGGCGCGGTCTATGCTGTCGATAACCAATACAACGCCAGCGCCATCCTTCGCAACTTGCGCACGCTATGGACGTGTGCGCTCATCACGCTGGACTACAAGACCAACTTTACGCCGGCCAAATCTGACCAGATACCCCAGTTGCACGAACGCGTAGCAGAGCGGGTGTATAGTCTCCTTACGTCCAATGGTGGTCTCTACATCAAGATCGGGTAATGTCTAGTTACTGCGTGCGAGGCTCGAGCTCACAACGCAATGTCTTAGCCAGGCTATTGGCGCCAATGCCGCTCTTCTTCCCAAACCCATGCAAGTCAAGTTTGCCTCGCTATTCGACGATGCGCCCCAGATCCCGTACCAAGTTGTCCGTCGAGTTATTGAAAAAGAGTTGGGTCAACCTCCTAGTGGGCCAGGAGGCCTGTTCGAGGTCTTCGAGGAGGAAGCCGTCGCGAGCGCCAGTGTCGCCCAAGTCCACAGAGCAAAGCTATGGCCGCGACCAGGCGACACAGAAGAAAAGTGGGTCGCCGTCAAGGTGCAGAAACCTTCTGTTGCAAAACAGATGGAGTGGGACTTAGGTGCCTTTCGAATCGTCATGTGGATGTTTGAACATTGGGCATTTGACCTTCCCGCCTACTTTGTTGTCGGTGCGTTCGCCTGCTAGATACGCATCAAACTCTTCTTATAGGCCCCAGATTTCATCTCCGAGCACCTGCGTCAGGAACTAGACTTTATTCACGAAGCCAACAACTCTCAGCGTACCGCGGCTTATGTTGAATCTGAACCTCGGTTGAGTGGGAAGGTCTACATACCTCAAGTGTACCCAGAATATTCAACCAAGCGGGTTCTCACTGCTGAATGGATGGAGGGCGTCCGACTCAGTGACCGTTCTGGTATACGGCGACTGATGGGCGAGCATGAAGCCGAGCACCCTGCATCTCCGCTTCTGGACCTTTTGCCTTCATATTTACATTCGACGTCATCCTATCCCGCTCTGCCATTGAACCTGCCAAGACCACTTAAAGGTGGCACCAGGGCCGTGATGCAGACTATGGTCGAGTTATTCTCTGCTCAAATGTTTGACTGGGGTTGGGTGCACTGTGATCCACATCCTGGAAATGTTATTATCCGACCTGATCCTTCATATCCTGACCATCCTCAGCTCGTGTTAATTGACCACGGTTTGTACGTGGAAGTGCCGGAAAACTTTAAAAGAGAATGGGTGTCCCTATGGAGAGGTATGCTTGAAGGCGACTTCAACAAGGTGCAGAGCATAACGAAGGATTGGGGCATGGGCATGCCAGACCTCGTCGCCAGTTTCACCTTGATGAGACCTGTCATTCTTAGGAGAGGCAGGCCTCCCTGGAGGACAAAGGCTGACGAACCGCAAGATGAGCGGAAAAAGCCTTTGACCCAGTATGAGACGAGCGTTTTGATGAAGCAGAGACTAAAAGGGTTTTTGGTCGACACGGATCGGATGCCAAAGGTGCTCATATTTTTAACGAGGAATATCAGGTGAGTTGTGTTGCGTCGCGGATCAAGTCATCACTGATCATTGATTAGGATGGTTCAAGGTGTGCTTAGGCTCGGTCATGCCAGTCTTTTTTTTTTACATTGCTAACGTGGTACAGGCAACAACCAGTCCTTCGGTTCGCCGGTGAACCGTGTCAAGATCACTGGTCTTTGGGCGTCCCGTGCCTTGACTCGGTCCGCGAACCTGACGTGGGACAAGAAATTAAAAGAATATTGGTATCATCTCGTGTTCAGAAGCGTGCTGCTTGCGCTTGATTTCGCTTTTTGGAGGAGCAAGCTGGTCGAGTGGATGAGGGAGAAGATATTGGGAAAGCGTAAGAGAGGTGGCTTCGAGGAGGAACTGGAGCACAACGTGAGAGTGTTTGCGAGGGAAAGCTTTGGTATCGAGATGGGTGAAAACGCGTTCGCGGCATGAGCGCTCGACCATAGACTGCCTTCACGTCTTTCATTTACCTCTCTGGAGTCGGATGATAACACCACATTGGTGATTTGAAACAAGTTCTTGATCGCTTTTTAACACGGTTGCCAGGTGCCGGAGTACCAAGTCGTCGACTCGTTTCATTCAGGAAAATTCGACTGGACCTCTGGCCGATTCCCTCACCTACTGAAGGCGATCACGTATGCTGTGAAGCTACGTGTAGAAACACTGCGCAGCTCGCCATGCCGTCTTGTCCTCACCCTTGTCGCCGGCCCTCTCTCTCTCGCCTGTCTTGCGCACTCTCTGCCGCCCGCCATCTCCTGCTGGCCGCTGCCCCCACCGCTTGTCAGCCACCCTCTGCCCACTCGCCGTTCACTCGCCGCCCTCTCTGCCCACTGGCCGCCCTCTCTGCCCTCGCCGCACCCTCGCCGCCCTCTCTGTACCTTCGCCGCACCCTCTCCACCCTCAGCGCTGCATGGGTGTAGGAAGCTGGTTAACAGGTGTGTTAATTTAATTGGCCGTTAATCTAGCTATTTAACAAATTCCATTTTTTCCTGATGTACCCAAGGATAGTATCTTATACATATTCCATCTGATTAATTGCTCTCTTAGGAAATTAACAACAATGGATGGAGGAGAATAACAAGGCCCAGAAGCTGAGAAGGTCACCTAGACATAAGACGGCAGAGAGCTTGGATAAGGACAGCAGAATAGGAAATAGTTGTAGACGAGGAAGAAGATCGAACATGTCGAGAGCAATAGAAAGCATACATTTCCAATTGCAATGCACATTCACTGTATCTGGAAGCAATACGTTCTGATCATATGGCGAGAGTACCACGGTGATCATGATTCTGGCTCCATCCTTTCGGAAACTGCCACTGCAGATTCTGGGACTGGGAGTCGTCTTTCGGAACAACGAGAAGGTAGCATACTTGCACGAACGGCTCTGGGATGACCTCCTCAGGAACATAGTACGAGTTGTTCTCCAGACAAGTGGAGAGGTCGGTGATGGACTGGAACAGGGAAATCCCAGGCCAAAGTGAAATGCGGTGGATCAGCGCCGTTGGAGTCCATATTGAAAAGTGGCCAGAAGCATCCCGGTTCCACTGCATCTCAAAATGTTTATACCGGATTCTTCGGGAACATGTATCCACCGTCCATTCATAAGGGTAGTATTGTTTGCAAATCAGTTCTGAAGAGAGAGTCCGGAGGCACGCTTGAGTCTCGGGTCCTATGCAGCATAACAGTGTGGGTCCGTCCTAAAATTGAAGAGGGACAAACGGACAACGTACGCTGACGGCTTTCCGTATTTGGCAATCACGTCAAACAATCACTTCCCCGATTCGTGATTACTTGAATCGTCGCTGACCTGCAGAGCAGCGTGAGATCAATTGTGAAGCTGACGAAAAATTCTCTACACGTGGTAGACGAATTGGTCGCGCCTCTCTTATGAAGTATTTCCTACCGTGCTCAAAATGAGTTTGAGCCTTGTCCTAAACGATAAAATTGGTAGGTGCCGGATTACGTCATAACAAGTTCGATGGGCTCTACAATAATATTCTCAATGAATGCTTCCCTTCCACCCAGTTCACGGCCTCACCCCTCGTGGAGGACATAAAGCAAATGGTCGGCATGGCCGTCCATTGATACCAGTATACTCAATTATCATGTAAAACAATCTCGTAGGCAATCTGTCGCCGAGCTGTTCATGTAAAAAGAATCGGCAACAAAGCGGTCGCCGACGTTACCAACTCATTTATCAGTTGTCAACATCCTCACCGTGCGATCCACGTCACCACCAGGATGACATGATGGATGAAGTGCGCAGCACGAAGGTTGCCGGCCATCTGCCCTGATGCACATCGGTTGTACGGGGTCATCACCATGTCACGGGTAGACAGGTCAAATTGAGGGGCACATAAGCGCTATGAATATGTCTGATGCTTGTGCCCAAATGGGTGCCCGACGGAGCAGCCCCATTTGGCACGGATGAGATCTTGCCCTCACAAAGCCACCATCACCGCCATGGTTGAGCAATGTATTCGCCCCTCTCGTCACCACATGGTCTTTGCCTGACTTCTCCCGTGTAGCCCAGTACGCCGCCGCTTCCACCGTGCCTCTCATTAAATATCCTAGTCTGCAACTTCCTCATCCGGTATGCAATATTGCATCCAAACTGTCAAGGGGTCCGACTTATCCGACCGACTGATTAGGTCGAGCTGCCACCAGATATCCATCCGTTGCCAGATTCAGTCGATCCCTATGTGAGCTGGCAAGGACCGGTGTTCTTTGAGCCCCGATGCTGATGTGCCGCTAGTTTGTTTATCCGTTCACTTTAGAGCCGCACGTCCTCACCGTCGAATCGTCAAGAAGGACTACCATCGCTGCTCACGCTGCGAGAAGGGAGGCCCATCTTATTTTAAGAGAAGGGGAAAAAGAGAAAAGGAAACGAGAGGCTCTTCGGAGGATTGCTCCAGGGTTTGAGCCTCAAGGCGTGTTGGTACCCATGCGGGCTGCCTCAAACAGAAATCCAAATGAGGGAGAACATACAAATTCAGCCATGGATAGCCTCGCAGAACAATTAGCTGCGTTGGAATACCTGAATGGGTAATACCGCTGCCATGGTATCCTAAATTACATCTGGGGTATGTAGCTGTAATGTCCGAATTGCCAAATAATCCAAATACTCTTGCGGCTTACACACCATTACACCACACATTGCCCCATCTATCCTGTGCGACACCAGTGGTACCTTTGCCTTGATCGCCATCGAATCCATCGATATAGCCCACGCCATAACTCGCGCCTGCGTTGAACTTTGGAACAGGGCATTTAAACTTCAAGAAAGGAGGACAGGCTCTAGATACAGCGTTGCACGTTTCCAAGCATGGCAGTAACATCAGATAGTTGGTGCTCAAAGCCGGTAAACTGGGATTCCTGGGATTCGAACCGGGGACGGGTACGAGAGCAGATCCAGAGCGCCGCGCTCCTATACCAGCAAAACCACTGGGCTGCTGCTGCAGGCTAGGCTCGCTGCACCGTACAAAACTGACGGCGCATAGCCACCGGCGATAAGCTGCTTGGCAGTTTTGACAAGTGACGAGCGGAGAATACATATCTCTTCCGCACGGAAATGTCAGTAGATTTGTCGTGAAATTCGTGAGAGAGGACAAAATAGAATCAGATACGTTTGAAGGGAGCGAAGTGCTGTCGAAAGCCGACTGTCCGTTTGGCAGGAGAGACGCGTCGAGTGGGACAGAATAGGCCACGGAAGGACAATATGACAAGGAATGTACAAGAGAACACGGGAAAGCAGCTGGGAGCCCAAATTAGGGACCGATTTTTTCCCCCCCTCGTTCATAAATGTATACACACCTGATTTTGTTGCGAAATATATTGGCCCACTAACTTTTATATCGTTCTGGATCACGTAGGCAGTATAGTTGGTGGATGGTTCAAGACCACCGATTAACCATTGATTCCTCCAGCCATACTCGTCTCTCAGCCAAAGCGTCTGGTTTATCACAGTGCCTGCGCTCGATGATTGTACTGCGCGGATGGAGCATCCTGTCTGTGGTATATTCGTCAATGCACGACTGTTGGTCTGTGTGGAAGTTGTCGCCAGTAATAAGCGAAAAATTCAGTGACTGGGTCTGGGGAAATGGAGGAAATGTCAAATCCGCCTGCGGCAAGGTATAATTGGGATATGTTGGTTCGGGTAGAGGCTCAAGATTGGCAAACGGCGCTGAAAACACGATTGCCTCATTGGACGTCGTGTCCCCCAGAAGAGGCATGTTACTTAGCAACTCGTGGATTGGGCCTAGCGATATGGTTCAACAACTACCGCATCTAGGGAACCCTATAAACTCACCCGAATCACTTACTCCAACTTCGAATGGACCTTGACCACTCACCGCAAGGACTCCGCCGTTTGGAAAGGGACCTGTGAATACACCCAGTCCCTGGTTCAACGTGATTTCGACGACACCATCACCGCCTCCAAGTCCAGGAACACTTGCAGGATCAGAGTTTCTGTTCGTCAGAAAAAAGCGTCGCCCGGTTGCATCGCCTGAGCACAAGGCAACCGTTACGGTAAGCACATCACCGCCTGGAATGGAAAACACTGGGGACGCATTTGACTGGGAGACAGACAGTACTCTGTTCAAGGATAATGATTCTCGTGTTGATTGAGTGAATGCGATAGCGACACCTAGAAGACACAGGAGCGTCTGAGGGAGCATTCGCGTCGAGGTCGTTTCGTGTTTACGGCTGCTTACGCGTACGCTGGTACCAATCGGCCGATGCCACATCTGACATTCAGGAGAGCCATCGCACGGATGATTCAAGCTTCAAGTTTCGGGTATTTTGGTGTTTATTACATCTCGATATGTATGTACCTACATGAGCCAACTTAAAATACTCCCTACAAACTACCAACAATGTTGATTAGTCCCGAGTTCCCAGGAAAAAAAAATTGAAATCTAAAGGAACAGAAAAAGTAGTAACGTATGGTTTTATTGTGTAGTCCTTTCAATTGTCCATCCAACGGGTTGTACCATGTGCCACCGGGCATTTATGATTTCCGAGAGTTTTCCGCGTCGAGAAAAACCTGCCACAATGGTCGCACAGGAACTCGCAGATTTTGCCGTGCTTCGAAACCTCGTGCCGAAGCCGGTCATGTTGCCGAGAGAAGGTTTCCGAACACCCGAGGGTGCAGGGAAACGTTACTTTGGGTTTCGGCTTATGTGCATCCATGTGGACTCGCAGCGTATACTGGCTAGTGAACCTGCGAGGGCACCCTTCCATCAAGCAGGGATATCGGCGCCTGGAATCGCCGGTGTCGACCTCACTTTGAGCAGGAGATTGCTCCCGTGAAATGGAAGTTTTGCCCGCTGTCATTGTGACTTCCAAAAAGTCCACGAATGTATCTGGAACTTGTGGCGACGACGAGCAAGACGGCGGAGCTGACCGGCTGGGATGGATCATTGATGGATCAAGAGTGATCGAGACTGAATTTGGGGGTAGAAGCTCTTGCGCCGCCAAGTGCTGCTCATACATTTCATACTTGGGGAAATCTGTCCCAAAGCTGAGTTCATGTGAATCATCAGCAGCTTGATAAACCATACCATACGACCCATGGAAGCTGTTGTTGCTTGAGCTTGGCGAATAGTGTACGAATGGAAATTCATTTCGCGACTGAACGTGAGGCTGAGAGTTGACGTCAAACGTGTTTGACCAATCAACATGGTCTGTCCGAGGTTCATGAACTTGAGCCAGTCATGTTAAACAAAAAAAAAAAAAAAAAAAACCCACAATTGTAGTCAAATCCTTGTGAATATGTCAAACCTAGACGGTTATGAGTGACATTGCTAATAAAATTGACGAAATCGTTGTGCTTACCCGTATGGTGATCAGAGGTGGAAGCGTTGGACAATGCAGTCGGGTCTATATCTAACGTGCGATCGCGCCGTTCAGCTAGATTGCTAGGGGCGCCAAAGTGCGCGTCGGTGTTGTACAACCCAGGTGGCGGTATGGGGAACCTGAAGTGGTGCATGACCTGACGACGAGAATCATCTAAGGGCGATGAAATATGTACAACAGGCGAGGAAATTTTCGTCAACTTACTGTTTGTGGACGAATATCGAGCTTCCATTGCGTTGGAAAGGCGAATGTTAAGTGGCTTGATGCTGAGGCTTTGCGAACAGGGGATTGGGTGAGGAAAGCAGGAGGGGCAAATAGGATTCTGTTAAGTAGGAATCCAGGATTGAACATTCTCAAGTAATTTATTTTTAATTCTGATGACGGTCTCAGCGGTCTTCAAAAAGTCCAGGCGCCAGCCAAGCAGTCGAGGAATAAACAGCAATTGATGATGTTCCAGGCACCAGGGCGAATATATTAGCCCTGAGCACAACTCATGCGTCGATCAGACCTGGTCCTTCCGAGCGCTCAGTTCCGTGATTTGCGAGCAGTGCCTGAGGACATAAGTACTGCTGTCGTCAAATGTTTCAAGGGAGAGGCTGGGGAAGAGCCTGCTAAGCTGTGCAGATCTTGAGGATCTAGTGCATAGGCCTGTGGAGACCAGAGTGGAGCTGTGTTTGCTAGGGAATCGGATCATTGGAAACGACGACGCTTGCTTGGGGTAAAGACTTGACTTGTAAATCCCACCCCGTGTATTAGTAGCCGCGTGGGTCTCCAACATGACATAGCCATCCTACATCCCAGCAGTTAGTAATAATTCGGATGTTCTCTTTATACGACATTAATCTGTTCCCATGGATCTTAAAGTGAACATGTCAATGTAGCTCAACCACATTCACGTCGGCCCCGACATAAGTGAGAATGCTCGAAAATCAACCCTGTGAACTTAAAACATTGTTGGTACCTGCGGGCCAGATTTTCAGGCAACTGTGAAATTTCTTGGCACGGCGGAGGGCGATGCCCGTCTTCAAGAATTGTGACATGCGTAATCGTAGCGCTGATAGTTCGGCCGACCAGGGCCAGACCAGCCTCCGCTTGTACTCGTTCCCTCTGTCAAAGTATATGAAGCTCTGCATCACCTTCAACTTCGGATTTCAGTAATTGTTTGCCATTCCGTCACTAAACAGCAGTTCGAGGCTCTAGACTACGATAAAGGTACGGAGTCTTTCCAAAGGCACGCCAACACATGCTAATTGTAAACGAAACAGGAATTCAATTAGACAGCAACGTACACATACATAATATGTACGCAGGTCACGCCCCCTCAGTTGATTCACTAACCTTTTATGTCTCTGCGCGCCGGTCTATAAGGCACCGTGAGCTGATCCGTTTGAGTCTTGACGGTAAGTACGTATCCTCGCAGTTTGTTAGTATGTCGTACCTGCTTGGCACGAAAACCCGATCCGGCCGGCTTTCGGTTTCTGGAGCGTTGAAGGAGCCCTGAGATAAATCGCAGGTGTTCAAACTACGGGGCATCATACACTCTGTCATCACTGCGGTTGATGGTAGACGTGCGACGAGAGTCAGTGATCGAAGTTCCTCAGGCGTTAGCTTTAAGCTGCAACATGCCCTGCTCTTGGTACAACTTTGTATATGGGAACGTTGTCGAGAAAATAGCTATGCCAGATATACTTTGTGGAGATTCATGGACGTGATATTTTTGCAAGACGTCGCACAGCATGTAGCAGTGCTGCATAACGAGTGACGCGTGACCAGAATGTTGCCCTCTCAACGCCACGTTCTATTGCAAATTCGGCCACTGCACAAAAACTTATGCACTGCTTCCAAGACGATTGCAGTATCATTAAGGGCACCGGGGCTATTTCAAAGGCAACTCTCAGTTTACGCCATACCGCTCAGCGCACTATGTCCGTTTTGATAATCATCAACATCCAGACTCAGACAAAACCAGCTCACCATGGAGCCAATATGGCGGCTATTGGAATCGGTTGGACAGAAGATATAAAGCTGTTATCGTTCTTTTTCTAGTGTCTGGCGTGTATTATGTAGCGCAGTGAGTTTCAATATTCTAAGCATCTTGCACATATTATGGTCGAGGACTGTGGCAGATCTAATACTTCCTCTTTTGTAGTCTGGAACAGGTACCAGAGACCGGAAGATGGAGATTCATGAACACCACTCCGGAAGCCGAGGCCAAGGTATTATAGTATCTCCTTTTGCCTCTGATGCCAAGTTGGATCACCTGTCTACTAGTTTGGGGAAGCGGCTCGGGCTCAACTTCGTCGTGAACTGCATAATGACATTCTCCCCCATCATCACCGTATTTCACGGCGTGTTCGACATGTTGTGCAACGTATACTTGCATCCAATGATCTCGGATCTGTGAAAAGTGTGGGAAACGGGTCACAACTGGTTGGGCTAAGGACAGCCGGTGTATTCGGCGAGGATATATGGGATCCAGATACAGAGCGTCGGTCATCGTCCCCAACGAGTATTGGACCTGACAAACATTGGGACGTGATTGTGGTGGACAATCCTAAAATTATCAACGCCATGGCGGTTCCTGGTACGTACGTTCTATTGGTTGGTCAGGTTGATGACAAAGCGAAACACTAGGAATGGTAGTGGTCTTCACAGGGATTTTGCCCGTTTGTGGGGATGAACAAGGGCTGTCGGCTGTCTTATCACATGGTAAATGTTTTTTCTGGGGACTTCAAAATTTATTGGATTTGACCTTCTCTCAGAAATAGGTCACATAGGTAATCGTACCCCGTTTGTCATTGCTCGCTCTGAATGATTGAGCACGATGTATAAGTTGCACGCCACAGCGCAGAGCGGATATCATCTCGAACAGTGGCCATTAACATCCTCCTCCTCCTCAGCCTCATCGGAATAGAGCTCAGTATATCAAGAGTTATAAATAACCTAATGCTGGAACTCCCTAATTCGAGGGCACAGGAGCGGGAAGGTGCAGCTCAAACTGGCTTTGATGCATCATTTACTAACTGTTGTCGATCTAGCCGATTATATTGGAATAAAACTGATGTCTAGGGCATGTTATGACCCTAACGCGTCTCCGCAGTGAGTCTTGGTGGCATCAGTGCGGCGTGAAGTCAAAGTGGTTTTCAGGATGTTTGACCGTCTGGACAAAGTGGAATCTAAGATTGGCTCGAAAGGCAATTTTGATTTTGATTTTTTGCAGACGCATCCCTCGTCAAGGAGTCGTGTTGAAGTGAGCTTGTAAAGTCATTGCTTTCTCAGATTTGCGAGCTCAAATGTGTGGTAGTATCTGAAGCAAGTTCTGCCAGAGGCGTATGCCATTAGGGCATCCAATCCAGAATGTGCAGACTTGGAGCAGAAGGTACATGAGTTCCGAGACGTGGCCCATGGAATAAGCGTTGGCGATTTGTAGTGTACATTGTAAGTTCGCGGGGGCGGCCGGATGCCGGGACGTAGCCTTATTTGGAAGTGATTCGGGCTCCGCCCGGGGCGGCAGAATTGCGGGCTCAGCGCAGAAGACATCGTCCGCGTCCTCCAGTTGCAACAGAAAGGGCTGCCCAGTCTCTTGCGCCAGCCTCTGCATTTCAATGTCGTCCGCCTCACGTACCCCCTCCCTGACTCCCAGTAGATCATCCACCCCCGAGCCTCCAGTGCAGCCCGACCATTTCTACGGTTCCGCAAACGTACAGCTGCCCCCCTCTCCGCACTCGGACGGAAGGATATGGCTATCTCCAGAGGATGACCCTTTGGCTCACCGCGGCATACCTGTCTTCAGACCAACCATGGCAGAATTTGAAGACTTTGAACAATACGTGATCAAAATCGAGTGCTGGGGCATGCGGAGTGGGATAGTGAAGGTTATTCCACCAAGGGAATGGTCGGTACTCGGTCTATCTACGTACGATATGCTTGCTCACGCGTCCGTCATTCGTACTCAGGACGGATGCACTGCCATCGTTGAAGCCGCAATTAAAGGATGTTAAAATCAGGACTCCCATCGAACAACATATGCTTGGTACAGGGGGTCTGTTCCGGCAAGAAAACATGGAAAAGCGCAAAGTGATGAGTGTCCGTGAATGGGCCGAATTATGCGGTCGAGAAGAATTCCGCACGCCTGGAGTTCGATCATGTAGGGCTGCATGCCCGGAGTGCAATCGTTAAGCCAAGGGTGAAGAAGATAAAGAAGAAAGTCGACGCGGTAAAGACCGAATTAGCCGATACGGAAGCTGAAATTAAGGATGAGCCGGACGATGAGGATCATATGAAGGATGTCGAATATTCGGTACATCATCGCGGGCAATCTTGCGCTGCAACACCGCCGGACAGCGGTATGTTTGCGTCTCCTGCAACGCCGAACAGTGAGGTGGGAGTGGGTTCGGCAGACTCCGAGGCGGTCGTGGAAGACAAGGCCAAACCAAAGGCTAAGCGCTCAGGCCAGACCAGGGAAGCCAGAGAAGCGAGCCTTGCGGATCGTGCTGCCAAGGATGCAGCGTTTTTAGAGACTTTCAATCCACACGAAGATTGGCTGCCTCCTAATACAAAGGCGTCCGATTACACTCCCGAGTTCTGCCAGAAACTTGAGAGACAGTACTGGAGAAACTGTGGTCTAGGAAAACCGGCATGGTATGGAGCTGATACCCAAGGTTTGCTCGCTCTATGCGTTCATTGACTGTCTCTCATATGTGTGTGGAGGTTCATTGTATACCGATGAAACAAAGTCTTGGAATGTCGCCCACCTCCCTTCGACACTGTCCAGGTTGTTGCCGTCCGACAATGGACTACCTGGTGTTAACACTCCGTACTTGTATTTTGGCATGTGGAAGGCGACATTTGCTTGGCATGTTGAAGATATGGACTTGTTCAGCATTAATTATGTCCATTTTCGGTGCTCCCAAATTTTGGTATGCCATACCTCAAGGTAGGGCATCAGCTCTTGAACAGACTATGCGAGGTATTACTTGCCGTTTAAATATCTTGTTCCTTATATATGGTGTCAACAGGCTATTTCCCTAAGGACACATCACGCTGTCCCCAGTTTTTACGTCACAAGTCCTTTCTGGCATCGCCAACATTATTGGCACAGTCATCTTGTCGGCCAAATCATCTTGTACAGCACGCTGGCGAATTTGTAATCACTTTCCCAAGAGGTTACCACGCAGGATTCAACTTGGGTTTAAACTGTGCAGAAAGTGTCAACTTCGCTCTAGATAGCTGGATTGAATTAGGCAAACAAGCTAAGGCATGTGAATGCATTAGCGATAGGTGAGTTCGGAGTTGTTTATGGCATCTTTTTACTCATTTTAGTAGCGTGCGGATTGACGTTGAACAGCTACTCCGCGATAGAGCCTTTGAACTTGGACTCCAACAGAAACAGAGACATGTAGACGATGAAGTGTCGAAATCGAAGAAGAGAAAATCTGCCGGTCTACCAGAGTCTGCGAAATCCAAGAAGCCGAAGACAAAATCAGAACCCAAAGCGTCATTACCAAAAATATCCCTTACTCTCAAGATCGGACCCAGGCCCCCCGAAATAGAAGAGTTCCCCTGCTGTCTCTGCATCTCAACAGACAGACAAGGTTTGCTCCCTGTGCATGATCCGCCTGTAGGTAGAAAGGACATCGAGGAACTTGCTGGAAAGCCGAAGACCTGGATGGCTCACGAAAGCTGCGCCAATGTTATACCCGAAACGTGGGTTGACGAAATCAAAGGACCTGACGGAGTCAAGCAGAACTTTGTCTTTGGCGTCGATGCGATTGTGAAGGATCGCTGGAATTTGGTATGAAATGTGCTTCTCCAGATGCTGAAGCTTATTTTGGGGTAGAAATGTTCAGCATGTACGAAGATTCGTCAGAAAGCTCACGGAGCACCTGTACAATGTACCAAGGGAAAATGCCCGAAAGCTTTCCACGTCAATTGTGCACGCGAAGGCCATGACGCGGGCATCATGTTCACGGTTTTGAGGGAAGTCGAGAAGGAAGTTGTTCTCGTGGATGCGACGATAGAAGCATGTCAAACAGATCCGTCTGCTATGCAGATTGACGCTAGTCTTGTCGGGCAGGCCAATGCCACAACAATGGCCGATGGTTTTGAGATCCTTCAAGGGTCAACGACTGACCTTAGTATCCCTGAACTTGGGCCTTCCCAGACATCCGATTCTCGCGTATTGAAAATCATCAGGAAGCAAGAAGTTGAAATTCTATGTACACAGCATAATCCCGTTTGTTCACGTTATATATCTGCGCTTACCATCGCTTATACGAGATTGCAGATCGTCACCGCCGCTAAGAAGGCCAACAAACTGGATAAAATCAAATCTGATCTGTTAGCCCTCCCCAGCATGGCTCGTATCAAGATACGTGTGAGCGCGGGCGTTTTTGAGGTGTCTCTTATTCGAGTCATCGAAGAAACAAAATCAGTCGAGGTTTTGTGGGATCGTGGAATCAAGAGGGAGTTCAAATGGGGCAGTGTCGTTTTTGGAAGCACTGGTGCCAATGTACAGCAGAAACCCTCAGAAATGCTGACCGATCCTGGACGTGCGTAGTTTCGTTCCAGGCGTAGCGTTGGCTTGATATAAATGTTCATCTATTGCAGCTAATGCACCTCAAGCTGGGCAGAACCCGAGTGGGGGAATGACTGCTAAGCATCACTATCCAGCTGGTGCTCCATACTACTATCCTTCTAGGGCGGGCCACTACGGGTATTGGCCATACCAAGGCACGGGGCATTCCTATGCTACTGGCACACAGCCTTACCCTTATGGATACTATGCGACTGCCGGCTCGATGAACCACAGTCCATATATTTATAGCACTGGTCAGTATAGTTCTAGTCAGCTAAGCTGGCAACAGCCTTATCAAGGACCTCGCTACGATGGGTCAGTGTCAGGGAATCCACCATCCGCTGCTGGCCAACCAGTGACGCAACAAGCACCACCCACAACTGAGTTAGCTTCGGATAGAAATATTGGCGCGTTACCAAGTCAGAATGAGACGACCACAACGACCACAACTCTCCAAGCTATAGAGGACGCCACTACTCAACCAGCGAGCCAGTCAGGAGATGAACAAGGCATTCTCAAGGAATTAGTCGCATTATCCTCTATGCAGCCTTCCCAAATTGCAGATGCGTTGCGCGATAATCCGCAACTGAGGGACATTGTTTGGGCTGCTGTAGACCAGGCGAAAAAGGCGTCGGTGACTCCGTTGGCTACGCCAACGTCTGAATGATTGATTATACTGTATTTCTCCCCGTTAAAGTTCGTTCTACATATTTCCTCTGTCAATTAAGCTTTCAAAAGAATTCTGTAACTGTTTACTGTAGCCTTGAGGTATTAAATAAATAAATAATGTGCGTCATCATACTGTGCGTATCTGTATTTTGGGCACCCACGCTTTAGAACTTATACCGCAATGATTACATAACGTATTCCTACCACACGGCGGTCATCTACGCGTCTTATGTGGACTTTAACCGCCCTTTTTGACGAAGCTCAGGATAATGATGTGAACTTTCAGAGTAGGCTAGTTTCCTCGCTCTAGAAGTATTTCACGACTGGCTACAGAGACTAAGCTGCTCAAAACTGGCAAAGCGTATGTCCTAGGAAGGAAAGACCAGCCCCTCATAATCAAACATCCCAAGATTTCAAAGTTCCACGCCGAGTTTCACGTTGCAAGGTGCACAGAAGATGACTTGGTGTGTGACTGCGTTCACCTTGTCTTGCTTTTCGCAAGTAACGCATTGTAGTCAAACCCTTCATTCAAACCGGCTTTACGATTCGTAAACAAGAGAGACAAGTGTGCTAAAATTGATCGTGGCGGGACGCTTGTTGATGTAGAACCGCGTCAGGAAAAAGAGCTTCATGATGGTGATATTATATGGCCTATTGTGAGCGAGAAAATACTGTAAGAGTTATAGTGATTCCCTTCACCCAATGCTAACGAACCGTAGTGTCAAGTGGGAGGCATTGTGTTGCTATTTTCCCCCTGACGAAAATAAAATAGCACTGATTGTACAGGGATGTATAGCACTCGGTATGACAGCTCCTGTCACTCTGGCATTATCAGACTTGACGAGTTTCAAGGCATCAATCTGGTTTACACTCCACAATCGGAAGTCACCCACCATCTCATATCCACATACACAGCCAGCGCTTCTACTGCACTTTCCCTTTTGTCGGCGTCCCAATTTGTTAAACCCAAATGGCTTGAAGAAATTGTCAGGTTAGGCAGCCCGACAGGGGAAGATGAGCCTGGCGCGAGCGAACTCGAAAAATCTTTTGCATTGCCTCCTTTAAGTAAATATCGACCATCATTTTCACCAGCCTTGCAGAATTCGCAGAAAGTCCACAGAGTGTGGGAACCGAATGAAGAAAGACTCAATCTGTTGAAGGATTATCGCATCTTCCTTGTGACCGAGATTAGATCCATAGGGTCGGACCTGAGAGACCTGATTCAACGGGGCGGAGGGTCATATGAATGTCTCGATATCCATGCCGGGGGATCGAAATGGCATAGAGCTTTGGTTCGAGGCAATGCAAAAGAGGGAAAAAAGTCAGTTCTCGTCGGAAATCCAGAGTCTTTGCGACCAGCCGTCGACGAAAATGAGTGGCAAGATTTACTTCGCGAAGTGGAAATGTGTGTTATGTTATTCATTTCGGTGTTCGCATCTCATTGTGCAGTTTCAACCTGGCGTTTGTCTCTCCCGAGGTCATTGTTCAAGCAATAATTGATATTGACACTTCGGCGCTCGACGTGTCCTCGGCGTCAGGAACCGTGGCGCAAGGTGGTAAGTTATTCATGTCTATATTGCGTCTCTTCACCCAAATTTTTCTAGGTTCTCATATTTCGTCTCCGGAAATAAATGATGAATTACAACATCCATCGTCACTTCATTCCGAATCGCAACAGCGTGCCGCGTCGCGTCAAGCTTCGGTTGAACCGATAGAATACATACAAGGCCCGTTCCTAGGAGCCAGAATACCTCTCCCCCGTCGTGCATGTGTCCATTACTTATTCTATAGCAAAGTCGTTAACCCATCCTCAGGCTTTAACCAGACGCGCCAAGGCCTTTCAGGACCTGTCAGACCTTGCCAACATGCTTCCAGCTGTACCTACAACAGAACCGGAAGTGGTACCCATTGATTTCTCTGCATGTATTTCTTCTATTACGTGTTTTGTTTGTTGACACTTCTGAAAGGCACCTGTACCTCTACCTTCAGCAGGGCTGAAGCGCAGACGTGAAGCTTCCGAGCCGGTTGAACCGTCAGATACATTACGCACATCTTCGGGAAATGAAATGCGGCCTTCCAAAACCAAGAGACACGATTCTCTGTTCGAACAAGGCAAACTTCAGGATATGGACATCGATAAGATGTACAGTCAGTTACCTCTTTCACTTACCACCGAAGCATCGGTGGCCCCTAGCCGAACGCAATCCCAAAGCGCAGCTTCTGGACCAGTTCAGTCCTTGTTTCCTACGCTACCTGTTGTTCAAGAAGAAGAAACTCAAACGATAGGTAACAACCACAAAGGTATCAAGAGAAAGGCTGAAACGGTTGGTAATGTAAGTAGATGACTTTCATGAGTCCAAAGTTCCTCATCGCAATCGACCACCAGGAGACTGAGCCTTCAAAGAAGATGAAACACCTGGATACAACCAAATCGACGAAAGAACAGGCACAGGCGGTCGTTCCGGAACCAGGCAGTGCACCGTCTTTGACCGTACAGACGATTTCCAATAAGCTTGATATTGATGCAGCCTTTCTTCAAGCAGTTAGTTCGACCAAAAGAGGGAAGAGGAAGGAAGATGATTTTGACCGCGATTTCAATAATTTGAAGATAGCGAGGCCAGAGTTGGAACATCAAGAAGAAGAGTGGGATGTGGTAGACGACTTCGGCAATGAGACCGGAATTCGGGGTAATTTCATGGTCATCCTAGAAATGGATGTTCCCTGCGAAGGGAATCGAACGCAACATCGGCCTCAAGTGCGATCCGAGTGGCAAGAACTACCGAATTTCAAGAAATTTAAAAAGGTACAGACCGTTGTGGATTTCGACAAGTCTGCTGAGGAGGAACCCAGAAAAATAACATGTGGTCAAGGACGAAAGTGGAATTGGTTGTCAGTGAAGAAAACGATTACGGCTTGGGACCTTGTAAGTAACTTGCTGGAACGTTGTACGTGAAATGACGATTGACTACGATTAGCATATTGGAAGGGTAGTCATGCGCAACAGCATGGTAGCCAGGCGTCAACTACTCAAGTTACTCAAATAAAGACGGAATCACAGCCCCAGAATAAGGGGCGTAACCAAGCTCTGATCATCAACGACTCTGACGAAGAGTCTGATGCGATGCAACCGATGCGAGCGGAGAGCCGGACAACGCAGGGTCGAGCGCGTGCAAAAGCAAAAACTGCGCAGCCGTTGTTTATAGATTCCGACAACGAAAAGGCAAGCCAGGAGGATGTTTTGACTTTGCAGAGCGGGAAGGCTCGGTCGAAAGCGAAGCCCAAAAAGAAGGCAGCAGTCATTGTGGATGATGACTCGGATGACGGGGCGGTGTTCAAAGGCTTCAAGGGCAGGGAAGCGTCGTACTTAGTTGTAGTCGTAACCATCAGACGTTGCGCGTTCCCACCACAATGGTCGTGTCGCTCCGTCGCAGGAGCCTTTCGCGCCTGCTCCTCTTTGTTGGCTTTGTCCTCTTCGTCAAGATAGTCTTTTTTCCTTCTCCCTCCTTGCCTTCCTCCCAAGAACACCAAATCAAAGGGCATAATTTCATCGAGCGGGCTACTCGTCCGGACAAGTCACTCAATGTCCAGAAACATCGCTTTCTACAGGCTCGCATGGGACGGGACGAACGTGATGAACTTATGGGTGAGGTCATGCGTAATGGTGTCAATGACTATTGGGAGCGATTTCAGAAGCCATAGTGCGTATTTCAATCCGCCGTCTTTCCAAAACTCAAATAATCATGTCGCGATGCAGCATTCTAAGCAAAGAGACGTCAAATATGGACGCTCAACATGTAGTCAATGCTATAGACCAGTTGCTCTCTTTGAACGGATGGGTGGCGGCTCTCTGTCCTACACTCACGCGCCCGTTTGGTCAGAACAAGCACGAAAATGCATACGACGACCTCATTCGTCAAGGTCACTTGTACTATGTTGCAATTGTCATTCATTCTGCAGACCATTTTTTGGTCGACCAGCTGGCTGTCATTGTCCAAATGGTCAAGCGTCTAGGCACCAACAATCTCTTTGTTTCTATGCTTGACTATGCTTCGACGGACTCCACAGAGACCTTGATTGATCTATGTGAAGCAGTACTCACACTGCTTGGGGTTCCCTTTAGAATACGAAGGGTGCCCGGAATGACAGAGGATCCGGCGGCTGCCTATTACCCGTTAGAAGAAGCATATATGCGAAATCTAGCACTTGAGCCTTTGATGGAACTGCAACGGAAGCGAAACATCAAATTCAGTCGAGTCATCTGGCTTAAAGGCTTCACATGCCCCACCGACATATTGGAGACCATCAAGATCAGTTTCTTGAACGAGGCGGCAATGGTGTGTGGGATGGATTGGGCAGAGAACAATGGCTTTTTCGTCTTCTCAGATAGGTGAGGACATGTCAACAGCTGAAGATCGTATATTCACTAGCCATGCAGATGGAGAACGCGCGATATTGAGGGCGACCAATTTCGACAATCTACCTCGACATCTCAGCCGGATGCAGTGCCACCCCGCGACAGGTTGGGGGCCCAGCGCTATGCCCATCATCTTCCATTCCAGGTCTTTTGTTGCGAGTCCGGCACGCACGTCGTCGATCCACACCAATCGTACTACAAAGGTGTACATTACAGGTCAGGAAGTCAAGTCCAAAACTTGACTATCTCAGAGAGCTCTGCCACGCGACATCCAGATGCTACAGTGTCTTGATAGTAGCCAAGCGTGGTTTTGTCGGGACTTGTGGGCCCTTACCGCTCATGATGCTATGACTGATATTGACAATGATGTCAATTCGGGAGTATTGAGAAAACGAGAGGTGATTGATGTTGCCGCCTCGGATTCTTTGATGGAAAGACGCGATGCGATAAGGGTGAAAGCTGCGGATGGCGTGGAGGACGAAGTGAACGATAATGGCGCAGATCGACGACAAAAACAAAAGACGGATCCGGACGCGAACGCGGGATCTGACTATGATGCTATGTCACCCGAAGAAGGTGGAGAAGATGTTCCTTCTGCTGATGTTTTTGAAAAACTCTCGATACCCAATTCCATGTTCAGCCCGGCGCGAATATTGGTCAATCCTAGATGTCCAACAACGTATGCTGGTGTTAGTCATACCCAATTGGCACGCGATCTGTTTGGAGACGGAGATGATGCACCGAGAGGTGATAATGCAAAGTATATCTTGGAAGATTGGGAAGGTGCACCGGAGAGCTTTGTGTGCCAGGAACAAAAGTATGTCATTTTTGGTTCTATAGGATATATATCATAATGTTTCTTTGAAGGACAACGGGCGGAAGGAAGGCTGCGAAGACACAAAGACGACTCGGTTTTTCGATCAATGAGGAGCTGCAAAGGATGCCACAATGGACTTAGAAATATATTTTGGAGTGGATACTGTACGTGCACAGCTTGTTAATGGTTCTAGTAGTTCACTGTGAACTGGACATTGCCCTTTCAATAAACTTGCCATTGAAAAGCCATCTGCACATGCTTGGACATTCACAGGAAACCAAGAAGGTAAATCAATGGTTTTTAATCATTTTACGGTAACAGCTGACAATCAAATCTAAAAAGTTAAAGAAAAGGAATCCCAATTCTAAGATATTTCTTTCACTGCCTACATGCCTACAGCCATTCTTTGAACAGGCGAATGTACATCATCTTCACAATCTGAACCAACAACATGTAGCAGATGAGGATTCCCACCAAGAATGGGTAGAACATTGGGTACGGATGCTCCATTTTCTCAACCCACCCCAAGGGGCTGTAGGGAATCGCGATCCCAATAGCGGCTATTATTAGAGTCGTCAAAGTCACAAGCTTGGATGCACGACTCTGGATGAACGGCAATTTGGGCGTACGAAGGAGATGTATGATGAGGGTCTGGGACAGCAGACCTTCAATGAACCAATGGGTCCTGAAAGTATTGATTGCCGCGTTTGACGAGCTGCCCCGGATGCCGAAATAATACCAGTTAATCGCGAACGTGCAGATGTCAAAGATAGACGATGTCGGTCCTAGGAAGATCATGAAGCGAGCCAAACTGCCAGTCTCCCATGGGCGGGGCCGCTCGATCAGTTCAGGATCAACGTTATCCCAAGGGATCGTGCTCTGCGAAATGTCATAGGCTAGGTTCTGTGTAAGTAACTGGATTGGCTGCATGGGCGTAAACGGAAGCCAGGCAGATGCAACCAGCAACGAAAAGACGTTGCCAAAGTTCGATGATGCAGCCATTTTGATATACTTCACTGTATTGACAAACGTAACCCGTCCAATGCGCACACCATCGACGATGACACCAAGTGATTTCTCCGTCAAAATGACATCTGCAGCATCCTTGGCGATATCTGTGCCAGAATTGACAGAGATGCCACAGTCAGCCCCGCGCAAAGCAGGAGCATCGTTGATGCCATCTCCTAGGAATGCAACACGACGACCATTGGCTTTCAGGCGATTGACAACTTGGCTCTTTTGGATAGGCGTCAGCTTTGCAAATACTTTGCAACGCAGTACAGCATCATCGAAGTCGGTGGGCCCTAGACGCGCAAGGTCGGCACCTGAAATCACCCTTTGTTCAGCATCGTCGCCTTGGAGGATTTCAAGATCGCGGCAGACTTTGATGGCCGTCGTCAAAGTGTCACCAGTCAATACCTTCGTCTCGACCCCTAGAGATGCAAGTTCAGCGATGGCTGGCCTTGCGTCATGCTTCGGTGGATCTTGGAAGGCAACAAAGCCTTCGCAAACTAAATCAACCTCATCCAACGGAGACGGCAAGTTGGTTTGGGCAGTATAATATGCCAGCTGACGTGTGGCAACACCAATGACACGATAGCCTTGCTTGTTTAACCCTTCTACGAGGTCCAGAAGGGCTTGACGGTCAACAGGAATGACGTCGTCGCCCGCACGTGCTTGGATGCACTTCCTTATCACTTCCTCGGCCGCGCCTTTGCAAATGAGCGTTCTCTTCTCCGCAGCGTTGGTAACAATGACAGATAACAGCCGCCGGACAAAATCAAACGGGATCTCGGCGAGTTTGGAGTACAACTCAACCTGAGACGTTGCGCGCACTTTGTGCTCCTCTTGCATACCCACTTCAACGATTGCTCTGTCAAGCGGATTCTTGAGGCCTGTCTGTAGCGAAGCGTTAATGAAGGCTAGATCCAAAACGCGCACGTCTGGTTCTCCAGCAGGGTTGACAAACGCAGAAACTTTCATTTCGTCCTCAGTCAGGGTGCCGGTCTTGTCGCTGCAGAGGACATCAACCGAGCCTATATTCTGGATGGCATCCAAACGCTTAATGATCACTTTCTTTTTGGCCATGACAATGGAACCCCGAGCTAAATTAGCATTGACGACCATGGGCATCATCTCGGGGACGAGGCCTACAGCTACCGCGATGCAAAAAAGGCCCGCAGCTTTCCAATTGTGCGAAACGAGACCTTCGGTGATAAGTACGATCGGAACCATAACGACCATGAATGCGAGCAGCAAAAATGAAACCTTCTTGATACCCGTCTGGAATGCAGTAACCGGCTTGCCTTGACTAAAGATGGCGGCTATAGTCGCCACGTATGTCCTGTCTCCCGTCGCGATAACAAGGGCCTTTCCAGATCCGCTGACCACATAACTACCCATGAACAAAATGTTGGGGGCATCAAAAGCACGCAATGATTTGGATTCTGGAATTCCTGCAGTCTCCGGCATCTTTTCAATTGGCAAGTTCTCTCCTGTGAGCGAACTCTGAGAGATCGTGAGCATATTGGCCTCCAGCAGTAAGCAATCCGCAGGAATAACGTTCCCAGTAGCCAATGCGACGACATCGCCCGGAACAATTTGTCTGCGATGAACGACTCGTACTGTCCCAGGTCCCTCTGCATTTTCACGGCGTAGAACGTCACACTCAGCCGTGATCAAATCCTTCAACGAAGCGGCCCGCCGGTTCGACTTCAACTCCTGGATGAAACGGAGCCCAACACTGAGAATGACCATGAGCAGCAGAATGGAGAACGTGGCAATGTCGTCCGTGGCAACGGCCACGACGGCAAGGACGATCAACAAAATATTGAACGGATTCGGCAGGGCAGATAGCAAAAGCCACCACCATGTGGGAGGTTTAACGTTCGTTAACTCGTTGGGGCCAAGCTGCTTCAGCAATTGCTGTGCCTCCGACGCCTGTAGTCCTTCGATTGTCGACTTAAGACGCTGGAGAGCGTGCTCGATACTAGTATGTGACCAAGCGCCTAGCGATTCTAAAGTATCTCTTTCCTTTGATGATAGCACATCATGTACATGCACTTTCTTCTTGAACGGAACCAACTGCCAGAAAGCTGCTTGAAGACGATCAAAGTAAGAGGCCTTTTGAATCCTGACTCGAGACTCTAGGTCACTTTTGGCAGTGGACAAGTCCTTGGATGCCATGGTGATTACTCCTGGAAAGAAGACGGCGAAGGTTAGTTTGCAAAGAAGCAATGCAAGTACACTGGATCTACCAGATTGCGAAGATGTGAAAATCCTTTGACGGTGCTGGTCCAATCGCCTAAGGCCGGTTGCCCCCAAAGAATGGAAAGCAGCCGAGAAGGAAGTATGATTCTACAAAGGTGGACAGTGTGAAAGTGTACGAGGACAGAGTGAAGGGCGCCAGTGTTGTAGTTTGTCTGGTGGAACGACAAGGTGCGACATGGAGACGGTTGGCTTTTCTACTTTTCGGTTTGATGAAAACTTCCGGTTATAGCCACAATCAACAAATTTCTTTTTCATGATCGGTCTTCAACTATCCTACTGTCCTCTTGTTTGAAATTTGGCCTAAGCCTCTGTGACGTGAGACCTAGGATCCGACTTGCGCTTTAACCGCCCAACCAGCATCGAGGAAACCATCGTCTCTTTCCAAAGCTGGAAGGCTTTGTGCTTATCACTAGGGAAGTTACATACGGCACTTTTAGGAGCAGAAACAGTAAATTTTCGCGTCTCACATGCTTGCACGGGCCGGATCTAGCCAGTATATGAAATCTAATGAATCTAATGTCTTGATTGATGATGGATAACAGTATAACTTCCAAGTTATGCATCTAGCCAGGGGATCCATGAGATCCATGATGTACGAAATCCGCGTATATATCTCCCATTATACTTTATTGAGCGCATTGCTTATCAACCCTGCCATAATGTTTCCCTGATGGCCGAAGGGCTGAACTTGACTGAGACCATTTTTTGCGTCGACCAGTTCCGCAGCGTCACATACGCACAAGTTGAACATCATGGCTCGAGATCCGAGCCTCGGGGATAAAGTAGGCCTGAGCTGTATGTTAAACAGCCCTCGGAAGCAATGATCTTACAAAAAAACTAAAAACTGAATTTTTAATGAGGATTTCAGATATCCCACCGACACAAACGAGCGAAGCTTGGGGTGCCAGGGGAAATTTTCACAGTTACATCGGGAGCTAGATGCAGAGAGAGCATTCACGACGAGTCGAGAAATGCGAGCTAGCTGCAATGATGATGCGAATGGGAAAGTATGGGCAAGGGCTCACAAAGATAGCTTGACATACCCCTCCTGTGCTTTACCTCCTCGGATAACAGGGTCATTATGTATATCAGATGGTGGTTACCCTGGTGCAACCGTCTATGGGATTCAGGCAGTTCCGTTTCATCAAGGTCTGCGATGCAACCCCAAGAATTGAACCTTTACGAGATTCGTCACAAGTCATCAGCCACTTCCACCCGACCAGGTGCCCGTTTTGCACGGACAGTCGCCCGTTCACGCGCAGCCCTATCATGTGTAGGTGCGTACGTCTTCCCATTTTTATAGATTCGTTCCACGCGAGACGCAACAACTTTAAGCGCCTAGCGAAGATAACCCCTCCGTGGGTTCGTTTACACCAATATGCATTACTCACGCTAGAACTGTCTTCGAGATAAAGGACAGCATCAACAGCGATGGACGGTAGCTTTCTGGTAAACTCAATCAACTCCCGGTTTGAATCTGAAACAGCAAATTTATCAGCGACTGGACAGGTGGCATAACTCAATTCTTCCGCAAAACGTCAGGAGAGCTTCGACGATAAATACTTAAAGACACCCTACGCAATCAAGCCATTGAAGTCCTTCAATGCACGATAACCTGGTCGGTGGTCAGCTGACAGGATAAATGTGACCTCTTGTCTTGGCGGGCTGGATCATTGGCTAATAGCCAAAGAGTCTAGGTCGTGATTGAGAAGGCTAGATATACATTCGCAAGGAACTGTAGAATATTTACTCAGGCAAGCCCCGAAGTGGTTGTTTCATGTCCAAGGAACACCAACTGAGGATGAAATAGGGTGAACCAACCTGTTTTTGTGGATTTTGTCCAATACAGACAGTCATAGTCACCAGAGTGTAAATACAATCTCCATGAATGCAACTACCAAATTTGACAGTCATGCCATGTTGAAATTGTGCCCACACCCTCACTTTCCCCACCACTGCTCATTGTTGTACACTGCAAGACTTCCAGGGGTGCTAACCCTTATTTTATCCATGTTTGTCATGCTCACAGGGGTGTGTTGGAATTATGGAGCCAGATGAGCATGCCACTCCTTTCCTATCTCATCAAGCTCAGTTGAAATACTTTATTATATACATATATATAGTGGTCTATTTGTATATACCCCCCTCCATTTGCCCTCTTGCTCTCTTCCTCCCTGAATCCATGTATTGAGGACAAATGATCACAACATGCACCATTTATTTCAACAGCAACAAGTAAGTATTTCTTACCTAGTGCACTACCACTCTGCTGTGCTGTTGTATGGCTACGCTTTGACAATCACCATTCTCGAACCCCCCATCTTCCCAACTTGGCCTTCCAAAAATGGAAATGCCACATGAGTGCACACATGTGCAGCCCCCAGCTCACCCCCCAACCAAAGTATCATAATTCAACATAAAACTTTGGAAAAGGACTAAAACAACACAATAGCACAGAGCAAGAGATTAAATATTAAATACCCTCATACTTCCCTAACAATTGGCCATAGCCCAATCAAGAACTTCACAGCAGCAAGCATATGACTGGCATGGAAGTCACTCAGCACGTGACCATGATTTAATTGGCACTGAGCTTGCCATATAAATAGACTTTAACCTCAATATGATCTACCAAACAGGGTCCATCTTTTAGTATCTTGCCCACATGCCGGGCACTTGGTCTTGCCAGGCTCAACTTTCGGCCAACGAGACTGATCAAACGGAATTGCGAGCGACTTGGCGCCTGCACTGGGCGCGCGCTCATCTGTCGGCTCGGATCTGTTGAGCTCCATTAGCCCAATGCCCAGCACACAAAGATAGTGACAACTCACGCTCTTGCACTTCTCTCCTTGATGTCATCCTCACATGCCTCAACTTCACACCACGGCATAACCACTATAGACTTGTTGTCCAGTGTGGGCACGAAATCCTCCCACCTGGTCACGGGAACAATGCGGGACTCATACGCCTCCTTGGCACGCGTGAACATATCCTTCTGGATCGTATCAAGTAGAGACTGGACCGTCGCCTCGACGCTGGAGAGTGGAATGGGTTTCTTGACACCCGTGTCTCTACGAACGGTGAGAGTTTGGGATTTGGCAAGATCATTGGGTCCAATTTCGAGTCGCACCGGAACGCCCTGTAAAACGTCACAAACATACAAAGCGAGAGGAGCCACGAAAATCTACCTTTTGTTCCCAATCATTAAACTTGTAACCCGGCGTATACCCGTCCCTCAAATCGGCTTTGGCCCTGATTCCTGCCTGACTCAACCGCGTTGCAAGCTTTTCACAGGATCCATTGATCCCCTTTCTATCTTCATCCGACGTGCGTGCAGTAATCCCACAAGGGACAACAATGACCTGAACTGAAGCCACTCTCGGAGGGAGGACCAAGCCCTGGTTGTCGCCATGCACCATAACCATCACACCAATTGCACGAGTACTAAGCCCCCACGAGTTTTGCCAAACGTGCAACTTGCCCTGGTTCGTTGGATCGTTTGGATCTTCTACAACGATGTTGAACATCTCCGCTCTAGAAAAGTTCTGGCCAAGGCAATGAGATGTGGCGCCTTGAATACCGCGCCCAGAAGTGGGGATGAACCCTTCGAGGGTGGTGGTATAGAGGCCACCGGCAAATTTCTCCTTTTCGGACTTGATACCAGGGATAACCGGTACGGCGAGGAGGTCCTCGTATACTTGCCGATAGAGATCGAGAATTTCTAGCACTTCCGTGTCGGCTTCTGCTTTGGTGAGGTATGCTGTGTGGCCCTCTTGCCAGAGAAATTCCCGGGTTCGTAGGAACGGTTCTGTCAAGTACATCAGAAGAGTGAACCAGACATACATGAGACGAGGAAATACGTGGGTTCTTGAACTCCCATCGAACAACGCTGTTCCACTGGTTGAGCTTGAGGGGAAGATCACGATGGCTCTTAATCCATTTAGCATAGTCTATGCACAGGTAAGTACAACTAACGTGCAATAGGAGATTGAGTCCTTACAAGGATACATTGCAGTCTCTGAAGTTGGACGGATTGCAATCGGTTCTTCCAAATCTGAGCTTCCACTGTTATTCATCGTCAATCAGACGCGACGGTAGAGGAGATGCTGATACGAACGCTCGCGTGACCCAAGCAACTTCGGGCGAGAACCCCTCGATGTGGTCTTTCTCCCGTTCCAGCACTTTGGATGACACAAACATTGGGAAATAGGCGTTTTGCACGCCAAGAGCTTTAATCTTGTGATCGAACCAGTCTAAGTGGTCGTTAAAACAATCCCAGAGGTCAGATGCTGAAATGCACGTTGGATCTCTTCCCATATACTGTAGGACCAAGGTTTAAGGATGTAACAGCCTGAGACGCTGTAGTAATCTAACATGTCTGCTTTGATCAACACCTAAGACACCAAAGTTAACCCAAACAAACGGGTCGCTATTGGAACTCGCTGACATTGGTGTACCATGAAGCAAAATCTACCTCTTTCTTAACTCCGATGGCGATTTGAACTGAACCTTCTATTTTAGCGTCTTCCTTTTCCTTTGTTGATGCAGCTGTTCTAGCCGCAGGGCCAGAGGTAGCACCACTGGTTGATTCAGTAAAATCAATGAGTTGGATCTTGATCTCGGAAGTTTCTAGGCTGCGGAGGTATGCCAGAATGTCTTTCCCCTTGAGGAACACAGTAGACGAGGAGGAAGAAGCGTGTAGGGCATAGATGGTATCTGAGTCGATCGAGACATCGACCACAGTGGTAACGCGGGAAAAGCTTTTCTCTGTCAAAGCAAGTGGAGAGACTACGCGGGGTTAGGATAAGACAGATCCAATTGTTGCGGAACATACGTGAATCCTTGTCCAGAGAGAAGAACTCTATGAGCAGATCTCCAGATGCGAGACGCAACTCCTTTAGATTCAATTTTTTTCCGAGAGTGGCTGAACTGGTTTCTGTGTCCTCGTGCGTGATAACGATAACAGGGACTGGGGCGGCAGTTTTTGCAGTTTTTGGTTTGTACACAAGGGTTTTCAGCAAGCTGAAGGACGTGGGAGTAGAAGGTGCTCCGAGGAGAGCATCTTTCCAGCTTGCCGGAGAGCTGGTGCTACTGTGCGCGACTGAGGCAATCGGAGTGATGGATAAGGCAGAGAGCGAGGCCGTTATAGCATCCATTCTGGGGATGCTTGTAGCTGTCGTTGAAAGCGGTGAGCGGAAGTGGTTGGGAAGAAATAACCGAGGTGACTTTTGTCTTATGACTCTTATCTGATGGCCATAACCAGAAACGGAACGCAAAGTCCTGAGCATCCGGTTGCTCGGACTCACAATACCGGCGACGACGACGGCGGCGGCGGGAACGACACTGTTTAGGTTCAGATGTGTAAATTTTTATCTTAGCGAGATAATACGGCAACAGCGGTCTGCAACTTGGAAGCGGAATTGACACTGCGACGCGCTTTACGTTCTTTTACCTTAAATTTATTCGCAGTTCTCAGATCGCAGCAATACAGGATCACGGTGGCGCTAGTTCTCTCTGCACAATTATTCCTGCGCTCGTTACGCAACGCGTGCACATGTCACTTAAATCCCTTCCCGTCTGCGACGTCAAGAAGAGAGACTTGATGGTGAACAAAGCGCAGATTACATCCATGGATGGACATGATACGTTGCTAAATTTCCCGCGCCCAGGTTCAAAAAGGACCACGGTAGTGCGAGCCAGCGTTGCACTGCTCCCTCCACCATGGCCACCATTCCCCATTTCATGACATTGGCAGACCTAACTGGCCCTCAAATCAGGCGGTTGATATTGCATTCTCATAAACTCAAGCAACAGTCACTCCCATGGTTGCAACCCAAAGGCTCTATACCATCCAAGCAGCTTGCACGACTCACACTCCCATCACAATCTCTCTTCAATAAAACCATTGCATTGTTGTTTTCAAAACGGAGCACCCGCACGCGCGTATCTGCAGAAACTAGTACGAGCTTGCTTGGCGGACGTGCACTTTTCCTCGGCAAGGAGGACATCCAGCTCGGAGTGAACGAGAGCCCGCGCGATACTGCCCGAGTTATCGGAGGGATGTGTCAAGGCATTTTTGCCCGTGTAGGGGAGCACGCAGAAATCGAGGTAGGCGGACTGGGTTGCACTTCTAAGCCACTCTCACCCTGTCGATGACAGGAACTAGCCAAATATTCCCCGGTGCCAGTCTGCAACGCTCTCTCTTCGCTCTGGCACCCGACTCAGATTTTGGCGGACTTGCTCACACTGTACGAGCACGCCCACCTATTTGATGCGACATCAGTTGAAAATGCGGCCCCTGCGACTCAAGGCAAACGATCTGCCGTCAAACATCTGCCCGAGTTGCGTCCTTTGACCATCGCGTACGTTGGCGACTCGGCAAATGTGCTGCACGACATGCTTGTGACGTATCCTCGTCTTGGGCACAAGGTCCGAGTAGCTAGCCCGGAAAAATACCGAGCACCGCAAGAGGTGTGGGATCGCGTCGTGGAGCTAGGGTGCGACAAGGGAATATGGTGGGGCGCGGATCCCAGAGAAGCAGTCCACGGTGCAGACGTGGTTGTAACGGACACATGGTATACCTTCCCCGACAGAGTGCATTTCCCGCGTTGATCCACGCGCGTCGTTAGGATCTCTATGGGCCAAGAAGCTGAGAAAGAAGAAAGGCTGCGCGCTTTCCAAGGATATCAGGTGACAGAACAGTTGTGCCGTGAGGGCGGGGCCAACAAGAACTGGAAGTTCCTTCACTGCTTGCCCCGCAAGCAACATGAAGTCGACGACGAAGTGGGTGACATGCCGACATGGAGGTGGGGTATTGCTAATGGATTTGACAGGTCTTCTATGGACCTCGTTCGCTTGTCTTCCCCGAGGCGGACAACCGCAAATGGACAATCATGGCTGTCTTTGAGTACGTAATGTAATTTGTGCTGTGCTTGGAAACCTCACACTTTTTCTCAGCATGTACTTTGGTAAATGGGCTGTTCCTGAGGGAGAGCCGGTGAAAGATCGCGGAGAGGAATAACGATTGCTATGTATATCCGCGAAAATGTATAGATGGACCTGAATGCCGGCAAGCTGTCACCCACGTTCGTTTACATATAAGTACAGGTGCCAATGTGCGCGTCACGCTGCTCGCATGATGGTTCGTTTCTTTGATGCGTTCGTGCTTGCTCTATTCCTGAGTGTACATGGCTTCCGAAAAAAGTCGCTTTCTCCGGATGGGGCACTGACTGCATTCGTCGTCGGTTTCGGCATCATGTTATCGGCCGTAAAGGCGTTTGGAGTCGGCCTTATCGTCCTCTATCTCGTGGGTAGCAGTGCTACGAAATGTGAGCTTTGTATGCTATCTGATGCCGTCAGTGCTGACGACCCCTAGACGGCAAGAGACAAAAGGCGCGACTAGAAGAGGGATATCACGAAGCGGGGTACCGCACAGGCTGGCAGGTGTTGTGTAACAGCCTCGTCGCGTTCGTTGGCACAGCGCTGTGGGATGCCTACTTTGTGCCCCAAAGCATTCACGCGCTTGTGGGAAGGAGCATCGGGATGAGGACACCCAGCGATATGCCTGTGTATGCGCGGGGCTCGTGGTGCCCGACAGATGGAAACATGGGGGGCGGGCTGAGCCGCCTGCTATTCTACGCTATACTGGGACAGCTGGGATGCAGCCTCGGGGACACGCTGGCATCGGAGCTGGGAATGCTATCGCAGACGCGTCCACGGCTGATAACGACACTGCAGCCTGTGCCGCCTGGGACAAACGGCGCAATAACGCCGGCGGGAACGGCGTGGTCTATAATAGGAGGGATGCTGGTGGGAAGTGCGATGGGAGCGAGCATGAAGGTGGAGAATGGGGCGTGCGGATGGGGAATGGTGTGGGGGAGCGTGTGGTGGGGGGGCGTGGCCGGCGGGATGGGGAGCATGGTGGACTCGGTGCTGGGGGCAACGGTGCAGGTGACGATGTACGATGGGGCGCAGGGCCGGGTGGGAACGGGAAGGGCGCGAATCGGCGGACGGGACGTGCTGACGAACAGCCAGGTGAATCTGATCTCAAGCACGGCCGCGGCGCTTCTGATCGGGTGGCTGACGTCACGATAAATACCGCGCTGTATAGCTGTTCCCTCCCCAATGTCCCACGACAGGCGAGAGGTTGCTAGCCCGCTGCTCTTCGAGTGTGCCTGGGAGGTCGCAAATAAGGTCGGCGGAATCTACACCGTCCTCAAAACAAAAGTCCCCGTCACCGTCGCAGAGTATGGCGACAGATACTGCCTTATCGGCCCCCTCTCCTACAAGACCGCCCCCATGGAGGTCGATCAGGAAGACCCTGCCGATCCTCATATCGCTGCTACCCTCGACGCCATGCGCGATCGCGGCGTCAAGGCCCTCTACGGCCGTTGGCTGATCGAGGGCGCGCCCCACTGTCCTGCTTTTCGACACCGGCAGCATGTACGACAAGGTCGACGAGTGGAAAGGCGATCTCTGGAATCTCGCGGGTATCCCCAGCCCCCCCAATGATTACGAGACTAACGACGCTATCGTCTTTGGTTACATCGTCGCTTGGTTCTTAGGCGAGGTTCGTGGATTAAATTTTGCTGATGGCTATTTTTACTGATCATCGTCTGTTTAGTACGTTCAACGCCAGCGCACAACAGCCATCATTGCCCACTTCCACGAGTGGCAGGCAGGCGTTGCCATCCCGCTTTGCAGAAAGCGCCATATCGACATCACCACCGTTTTCACAACCCATGCCACCCTGCTCGGCCGATACCTATGTGCAGGATCCGTTGACTTTTACAACAACCTCCAGTACTTTGACGTTGACCACGAGGCAGGCAAGCGCGGCATATATCATCGCTACTGCATAGAGCGATCGGCAACGCATTGCGCCGATGTCTTCACCACCGTTTCCCACATCACGGCATATGAAAGCGAACATCTGCTCAAAAGGAAACCAGACGGCATCCTACCCAATGGCCTCAACGTCGTCAAATTTCAGGCCATGCACGAGTTCCAGAATCTCCATGCCACCAGCAAGGCCAAGATCCACGAGTTTATACGCGGCCATTTCTATGGTCATTATGATTTTGATCTGGATAACACGCTTTACGTGAGTATGTTCCCCGCGACTCGACAAATATTGATTTCGCCCTTCCCAGTTCTTTACCGCCGGACGCTATGAGTATCGCAACAAGGGTGTGGATATGTTCATCGAAGCCATGGCTCGTAAGTGCCCCCATCTTCGTGCGCAACACTATTAACCTGCTTCAAGGCTTAAATTATCGGTTACAAAAGTCTGGCACATCCATCACAGTAGTTGCATTCATCATCATGCCTGCGGCAACCCATTCCTATACAGTCGAAGCCCTCAAAGGCCAAGCCGTGATTAAGCAACTTCGGGACACGGTAACAGAGATCCAAAACCGAATTGGCGCAAGAATCTTTGACCACGCTGCCAGATTCCATGGGTAACTCAGCAGCCCTCCTTGTGATGTTTACTGAGCAACTTGCAGAGACAAAAAGCCCACTCTTACCCCAAGTGAGCTCTTGTCAGAAGAGGATCAAATTTTACTCAAGAGGCGGATATTCGCGCTCAAGCGCAATGCATTGCCCCCCATCGTAACTCATAACATGGCTGACGATGCCAGTGATCCCATCCTAAACCAGATACGCCGCGTCAAATTATTCAATGCCGGCCACGATCGGGTCAAGATCATTTTCCATCCTGATTTCCTCAACAGCAACCATCCCATTTTAGGATTGGATTATGAAGAATTTGTGCGCGGTTGCCACTTGGGCGTCTTCCCAAGCTACTATGAACCGTGGGGTTACACTCCAGCTGAATGCACCGTCGTATGTTTGCCTGCAAGTATCCTTGGAAGTACAATCATTGATACTCTCTTAGATGGGTATACCCTCAGTCACAACCAACTTGTCGGGTTTCGGATGCTTCATGCAAGACCTGATAGAAAACCCTGAAGACGAAGGATGTTACATCGTTGATCGCCGGATGAAATCCGTTGAAGACTCGGTTAACCAGCTAACAAGTTGTATGTTTAACTTTGCGCAAAAAACTCGCCGCCAACGCATCAATCAACGGAACCGCGTTGAAAGGCTAAGTCCCCTGCTCGATTGGAAGAACCTCGGCATTGAATACAGCAAGGCACGCCAGCTGGCTCTGAGGCGTGCCTATCCGGATGCATTTACGGGTGATGGTACAGATGGTGAAGAAGAATATTTGGATTACTTTGGTGGCGTTGAAAGGATGCCCCCTGCAAGCGTTCCACCAAGTCCGAGGTTGCGTGGAGCAGCCACCCCGGGCGATATGGGAACTCTGACGGAACATGTAAGTTCCGATTCTCGCCATTGGTGACTTGACAGCTGACTTGACTAGATGGAGAAGTTGCGAACAAGCGATTACCGTGGTCATCAGTGGCCTGAAGAAGACGAAGATTCGTACCCATTGTGCGTATCCCTTACGTATACCAATGCTCAATGTGGCTTACGATCTTTCCAGCCCGTTGGTTATGAAAGTCCGGTCCAGGTCGAATTCCGTCATGAGTGGTGCTAGTACACCAGGTGGTGGCACGTTCAGGAGCCTAAGCGAAGGAGACTTGCAAAGGGCCGATGCAGCACTTAGCCAAGTGAATGGCCATACAAAATAAGCTGAATCTTACTACAACAATGGTACAAGAATCTCTCTTAGAATGCGCCGAGCTCCTGACATGTAAATCTATTATGGCGTTTCGGCTAGTTTAGTAGACCTGTAGTCTAACCTATGCTGTCCAAACTTTAGCGATTAGCTCTGTTAACCCTACGAAATGTTAGCATATCATAAGATTAGAAACATTCTCGTACCAATGTCATTGGTATTAAACTGAAAGATCCCAACAAGTGTGGCAACCGTCGCAGTTCGCAAAATCCATGTCGCAGCCGGCCCAAGGATTGGGAATTTACGCTTGTGCAAGTAATCAACGACCATGCTGTCAAACTGAGAATGACAATTAAATCATCCGCATACAATGTAATCCAGGCGCAACACACCCCAATGTGACTGTGGACAACTAGACTGACGCCTAACAGTCCATCGAGAATCGGATGTTGTGTACCGCTTGTTACAAATGCGGCGACAGTCATTGGCACAAGACTGGCAGAGAGCAAGCGTTCGAAAGCCCAGTGGTACGAGCCATGTACACGTGAAGGAGGTGGAAACGAAGTTGGGTCATTGGCAGTTCCCTTGTAGATTGCTGGCATATTACAGTCAGAATAGCAGCGTCAAAAAGGCTTGGAACATGACGCACGGCCGCCGGGAACTACAGACCCGGACACATCAGTAGCAGAATGCCTGGCTTTGCCAAGTCAGATGATTCCCTTGACGCTCAGTAGCCTGGAATATCAACATACTAAAGACGGTTGAGACGCCTGCAGCACGGCGAGACACGGCTCTAGGAAAAGCAGAGCGCAAGATTAACTGGGCCGACATTCTATCAGGAGCACGGCAAGTGAGTCTCACTCACTCACGGGATACTCCGTGCCGCCAATCCAAGCCATTGTTTGTGGGGGTGGGCAACGCTCTGTCAACAAAGGAGACGTGACGTCACGCGTGTGACCAAAAGTGTCACAAATCTTGACACACACGAAATTCATTGATTTCCGGCTCTGAGACCATGTCTGGGACATTTTAGTGCCAAAAGCGGCACTAATTAGTGCTGCTTTTGGCACCTTCCCCATTAAGCACTAATTAGTGCTTCTTTTGTCCAACTTCCGCTTTTAGCACTGTTTAGTGCTTGTTTTGGATGTAGCCCAAGTTAGGAACAGATTCCCGCACTCCGAAACCAAGCGTTGCAGCATCATTTCACTACATCTATTGCTTGTCCCTCATCTTTTACTGTTCACCAGATCATCATACATGTAGATATGCCTCGAGGGAGACCTGTTGGTACTAAGAATAAGCCTGGGCATGCTGCTGGCAGGCCATCTGGCTCTAAAAACAAATCAGAGCATTCTACAGGTGTGAGACACTGATCTAGGTATTGAGCTGTTCCCTTGACAGTCATATAGGGAAAAATACAACTCAGGCACCCTCTACCAGGTCATCTACTTTAGTGAATTTAAGCTCTATACTTGTAAGCACATTCAGCTTTGTGGTCCATATTTTACCTTTGTTGTTTAATTCTGACAATCATGCCATTTCAGCCTAACAATCCTGCATATCTGGATGATGATTCTATGGCTGTTGTTCATTCATGCAAAGAGACAGCCATACAGAACAAGCAGGTATGTTTTATTTGTGCAATATATATCTTTTAAAAATGTTTCCATCCTGTTGGTTGTAGGACAATTATCAATGCCTGGAAGAGGGGATAAATCCCAACTTTTCCCATTGTCTAGCATGTATCCCTTTTTTTAGAGAAGGCTCTCATTTAATTTCTGCCTAGCTCAAGCATTGACTAGGTAAGGTCTTATTGAGTTTGTGTCATATGGGTGTGTAGTATTGACTGGAACAGGAAAAAAAACAGACCAAATTTGCCACAAGACTCTTTTATCAGTGATGAAACTTCTCAAGATCAATCTGGTATGTTGGATGGTTTTTATGTTTGTCTTTTTCTCAAGATAGATTGCTCAGGTCCAGCTGATGGAAATCCTCATTCAGCCTTTCCTTTTCTGACAGATCTTGATGCAGATATGGAATCTGATCAAGCTACAGATGATCTGGATGATAACTTTAATCATGATGATGGATTTGATGATAATCTGCCAACCTCTGGCATCATTGAAACATATCTTGCAACTATTAAAGACAATGTGGTGAAACAGATTGATACTCTTGGGCTGCCATCTTGCTATAGAAATGGCACATTCTGGATTCATCCACCTCAACCTTTTTTTGCTCTGCAGAAATCTATGAATACTGTGGATGGATTGAACCCTTCATGTGTCTATCATCCATCTGTCTTTCTATGGTTGCCACATCTACTAGATCAATACCACAAAATTCTGTGTCCAAATTCTGAATGTGGTTTTTTCATGAAGCAAACCAACCCTATGACCATTAAGTGCTGGAATCATAATCCCATTGCTAGAAGAGTTATTTGCCTTGATCACAACTATTATATTATGACACAAAGAATCCATTGTCATAAATATGGTGGCTCTGGGTGTGGAAAATCATATAATCTGTATGATCCTGTCATACTGGATCAACTTGATCCTGGTCTTGTTGCAGAATTTCCAGCATTCTTGACACATAGAAGTGGCATAGACAAAACTCTGATGTCACTCATTAGGGCTGGAATAGCTCATCATCTCAGTTCCAGTGCCTGGTCAAAAATCTTGCAAGAATTACATATGCATGAGCATGATATCAGAGAAGTCAAATACCTCTATGCTATTCAGAGGGAAAAGAAAGTTCATGAGCATATTGGGGCTTTGGAAAAATCATACCAGCCATTCTCTGCTTTTAATGACAAGTTTGCATATAATGGATTTTCTCCTTCCAAGAAGTATATCAATAACATCTACATAGACTATATGGGACACATTAGACCTGTGCTGGATCAATGTGTGTCTTCACTCACTGGGCATATCATCAAGTGGGACCATTCATTCAAGCTGGCAAAATACATGATGAAACTAAATGGCACTGTCACATTTTCAGCACTCTTTACTCTTGTGAATGAATTTGAGCAAATTTGTTGGCAAGCTTTTGTTCCAACAAAAGCTTTGTCCCATATTAAAGCTGGATTAGAAGGAATTGTGGCATCATTGAATGATCATGGCTTATCACAACCTACTTTGGGGTTCACAGATAATGTGGCCAGTGATTATGCAACTTTTGTTGAATGTATCCCATCTCTTGGCAAGGATGTCACCCCTGTTCAACTGGCTGTGCATGTCTGTGCTACAGAAGCTGAAATACAAAATGTTTGTATGAGCATTTTAGAGAGCATTTCTGACACAGCACAATCTCATCTACATGTTGGTTTTGATGCTGAATGGGAGTTCACAACTGGTCCTACTGGCAATTCACAGAAAATTGCCTTGATACAGATTGCTCTTCCCAAGTCTGTATATTTGCTACAAGTCTTCACTCTCAAACAATTGCCTACTTCCTTAAAGATATTATTGGGTTCAAGACAAGTTGTCAAAATTGGGAGAAATATTGGTGGTGATTTGGCAAGAATTTTTCATGACTTTCCAGACTTCCAACTTCCAACAAAGGAGAAAAGAAATTTCATTGGTGTTATTGAACTTGGAAAGTTGGCTGTCAAAAAAAATGCTATCTCAGATGGAAGAGCATCATTGGCCACTATAGCTGCAGCCACTTTGCATGGTTATCTATCAAAAGAGAGTAGATCATCAGAATGGAGTAATTTATCTCTGACAGATGAACAAAAAGAATATGCAGCATTGGATGCACATGTGGCATTAGAAATTTGGCAGGTTTTAGAAGGCAAAACACAGTTTGGTCAGCCACTTTCTTCAATGATTCAAGTTGGACAGTTAATCAGCTTATATATATGCAAGCAAGAGGTAGCTCAAGGCATGATTGTTGATCAGCCACTATTCTATGTGGTGTCCAGTGATGATAACTCTGCTGGTGTTAAAATCCATGTTTCAACCACAAAGACACAGGCTCTTATTCAAATTGACAAGGTGCTAGCACCTAATTCTGTCTTAGCATATCACAAGATATCACTGAAAGATATGCAAAATGGACTGGATCCCTTTTTAGCTGTTGTTAACATATCTTCCCTTCACACAAGAAGTTCTATACCACCAACAATCATTAGTGATCCTCCTGAAAAGAGAGATATTGGTATTCCAACTGGTATTAAGCCACCTAGAAATATTCAACAATCAGACAATGATGATGATGGGGATGATGGACATTCGGATTCTAGTCAATCAGATCATGAAAATGATAATGAAGAATTAACAGAGCAGAATTTTGACTATCATCAACCAGCTGTATCAATCAGCATTCCATCCAGAATACTTGCTGATGTATTCCATGAAATTGATAAAGTGTGTAGAACTATATCAAAGAAACACTCACTTCATCATCAATTTTCAACTGCATTTAGTGAAACAGTACTTATACCTGATAAAGAAGACAAAGCTGCTGTAATGACAGTACTGAAAAAAAAGGACATTCCATGGGGTAAAATCAAGTCAAAATCACCATCTTGGCTCTGGACTTGAGTTCAGCAATATATCCCTGAGAAAGGAATCTTGTACATTTTGCTGAAGGAATTATTTGATTCTTGGGGTCCAGTCAAGTGTACAGTGACAAAACAGCCATTATTCACTCATGAAACTTGGAAAAAGACCAATGGAGTCTTACATGATGTTCAAAAAGGATGGTTATCTGATCCTAGCTCAATTCCTGTATATACTGTCAAAGGGATTGACAAAAATGGACTGAAACTATATCATTGTATCAGGGGTACCAATTCTGTGGAGGGGGCTATTCATAATCCAATCAGGAGGAACTTTGCATCTCTGAATGCTTCACCTGAGCTTGCAGATGCCTTAATTGCTGATTTTCATCATTGTCACAATACAGATTGTGGAACATTGAACAAAACTGGGAATAAATATAGAGGACACTATGATCCATGGCTGGATCATGAGATTTACAAACTCAGAGCAGATGTGTTTTGGAGACAAACTCCTGTGACACTTGCAGGGTGTATTATTCAGGACACAAATCCCATGGAATTTGCTCAGACTCAAGAGCAATTTGGAATAACATCCATTCCACCTGCTATACACATAGCCAATGATTTTCTTGGACCAGAGATGTCATTGGATTCTGTGACTTTGTCAAGTAGTCTTGTTGTGCAACTGACAAACTTGCATTTGTCAAAACTTCATGGGAAAAGGAACAATGTCTATGCCTTTCTGGAAAATGCACAAGGCACAAGATATGCTGTGACACCAATACACACTAAGGAAGAGTGTGACTTATGAAATAAGTCTGTATCTGTTGGAGGTCCTTGGTGTCCACCAAGAGGTTTGCCAAATTTTGACTGAATGGCATGTTGGTGGTCAGCAAATGCAGATGGAAAAACAATTTTCTATAAGCTTAGGGAACATTTGGCTGCATATTACAAAGTATGGACTGAGCATTGACAAGTAAAGCAGACAATGGTTGCCACTCAACCAGTGCAACAGGCAAATGAAAGACACATTAGGTCTGCAGCCCATGTTTCAGAGGTTCTGCCAGCAGCATTGCCAAATAGACCTGGACAATCTGCTGAAAATACAAGTACATGGTCTATTTCAACATCTCTTTGGCATGATCCAATACACCATGAAACTGCCTCCATAAATCTGGAAACTCCAAGGGAGATAGAATCAATAGAGATAGTGCAGACATTGCAAAGGTGGTCTCCAATGCAGAACCATGATCAAATGCAGAATCTATCCATAAGCAGAGTTCATCCAGAGCAATCACCCATAACTGGGGAACAGTCAAATTTGCATCTTCAAATGCCTGTTGAACCACAATCTGCCTTGGATGATTTTCAGGTTGTAATGTATCAACCAGGACCACAGAAACCAAAAAGGAGGTGTGCTGTATGCTTGAAAAATGGACAAAATGGATATAATTGTCCTGGTGTTACTAAACGATCTAAATGTGTTTTTGCTCAGGTTAGTTTGCACTTTTGTTGTGAGATATGCATTTGTATATGCTAACTGTAGTTATTACAGACTCAGAATATTAGTAATAGTAGCACAGAGTAGGGCTTGATGTTTACTGTTGACACTAAATGAATTTTTTCCTGTTGATCCTTTCAATGCTTTCCTTAGCTACTTTGCCAGAGATCTCTCCTTCCTCTTCTTAATTAATTAATTAATTAATTTTTGAAAAAAGTCGCTGTCCCAGACATGGCATCAGAGCCTGATTTCCTGTGCTCCCCTGTATCAATTAAGGTACTATACATTGCCCTACAAATATATAGTGTACATACACAGAGATTTGGAGTGTAAATTGTAGTTACAAGCTTGATCATGATGTCACACATCCTCCCATTCATCCTCATTTTCTCCATTGCTTCCTGTAGGTTCAAATTCCTCTTCATTCCCATTCTCTTGCCCTCTGTAAGGGCTCCATTTCCCATTATCATAAAGGTCAATTGCTTGCTGCATTGCTTACCTGAGCAATGAAACCTTACTTCTTCTGGTCAAGTTTGTCAAGTTTGGGGCTCCTGCTGCTTTGAATGTGCTGAAATGATCTTTGAGTCTCTCTCCTGCAAGTTTTCCAACATTATCCTTGTCCATAATGAGTTCAATGCTTGCAATTCTGGCAGCATTAGATGCAAGCTTTTCTTGTCTTGCCTGTGCTGCATCCTTCTTCTTAGCTATTTTTACCTCTGTGTGCTCAATGATGTCATGCTTTCTCTGCATATCAACAGCCTTAACTCTTCTACCCTCCTGGTGTAGAAATTTGAAGTCTTCAGGTGTGCTAAACTTTGATTCCATGAATGCCCAAGTCTCATTGTGGTGGAACATTGCATGAGCATTGTACTGAAGTATGGTAAGCTGAGGCTGCTTTTGCATTAAAATTCTGAATGACCCAAGGGCCCCTTCATTAACATCATTTGTTGTTGGAAGCCAAGACATATCCTTTTCCTTTGCAGATGCTTCATCAATCAAACCACCAGGTGTAAATTCTGATGTGAAGTGCTTCCAACCTTTAGCAGCTCCTTGAAAGAATCTGACAAGAAGTGGTTGTAGGTAAGGCAAACCTGACTTCATATTCTGTATTGCATTGATGATTTCAGGTGACTTCCAGGGCAATTCATCAACTATACCTTGTTCATGAGATGCATGAATGCCAATCAGAAGCTCAGGATTTCTGATGATATGTTTTATATGAGCATATACCCTATGGTGGAAAGGGCCCATCTCCAGCATATTGTTTTGCCCTCCATGAATTACACACATATAAGGATGACTGACAGATTGTGCATATAAAGCTAGCACTGCAAGTTCTGTCAAAGTTGCTTGGCATCCCAAAGCATTGCATAAGTTCTTTTCCATATGGCTGTATTGTGTTGTCTGCTTTCTACTGTGAGCAAAATCCAGATATTTTAGAATCAAGTCTTTATGCAGAAGCAAGACCCCAGCAGCCTCACAATGTGATTGAAAATGAGTGTTAGAGGTATCAGGAAAAGTAAACTCTGCTTTGGTCTGCTTTTCCCACCAGAAGTGGAACTGATTATGATGACCTTTTTTATCATCTTTGTGATTTAACACAGCACCAGCTATTTGTGTAGCTTTTATACCACCCTTGGCTGTCATTTCAAAGCCCTTTGCTGGGCTGGAGTCATATCATTCTGCCCAGAGACTTCCTTTAGTACAGCAGCATTATCCCTATTTGCAAGCAGAACTGGTGGTGTAACATGATTTTCTTCCCACCACAGTGTCATCTCAGCATTACCTGCTTTGACTGTATTAAGGTCCTTGTGACATCCACAACCAGCCCAAATAAAAAGCTTGAGAGTATTCTTTTCAGGATCTGAAAGCCTTTCATATGCCTCTTTTCCCAGTTCAATTATTGCTTTTTCAGTCATTCTAGCTACCCTCTCTTTTTTCTCATCTTCAGAGAGAGCATTCCATTTTCTTTGACCACCATGATCCTGAATCATCTGTTTATATGCATCCAAGAATTTTGGCAGTAAATGTGCATTCATCCTTTCAACAAGCTCATTTTCTCCAAGTTGCTGGTACATTGCCTCTATCTTCCTCTTTTCTAATGCAGAAACATCCTTTTTCTCTTTTGCACAGTGATCTGTAAGCATCCCTGCCAGTTTGGAAAATAAATCCACTGTCTGAAGAAGGTGACCATAGTGCTGTCCCATTGGAGACCTGTTAAATATATCTGTGATTGTCTCCAAAGTTTTATCCCAGTCCTTCATTGACTGCTCACTTGTGCCATCAAGTGATGGCATAATTCCAAGGAAGTGTGTAGCTTGCTTCTCAGTCCCATCAGCACAATTATAATCTTCAGCCTTCAAGTTAACATGCCTAGAGTTGTAGTTGATATTGTGATGGCTGGTTCCATCAGCACTAAATGTCATGGCTGCAATACCAAGAGTAAGTAAAAAGTCATTGATTAATTGAATAAACCAACTCTCTGCTTCAAGCATCTCATATCCTAGCTGGATTTGTGAGGCAATCCAACCCTCCACAAGTACACAAGAAACTGTCCTCCTGCTGACAGATCCAATTGATGTTATGCCTGCAGTTTTGAAGACAGCAGAAATCACTTGACCAATATAATCCTTTGAACATCCAGCTTTTACTAGCAAGCATATAAGATTTCTTGTATCCTCTGTATAAGCTCCTTTATGCATAAGGCTGTGTGTGGCCCTCTCCTTCAATGCCTGTTCTCGAGCCTTGGTCATTGCCAGCTGCCTTTGTGCAGCTGCAAGTTTATGATGTCTTTTGAGCCTGTATATCTGCATCTTGCATTTTTTCAACTCTTTCCTTGTAGTATTAAGCTCTTGAGAACATGATTTAATGCTTCTCATGGAGCATTCTAGGTGCAAAGAAATATCACTTCTCAAACCAGCATTTTCCTTCTCCAAATGGATAAGTGATTGAATGGCATGATTTGCACATGATAATGTGTCTTTCTGACCCTTGGAACTCTCCCAGGCAGCTAACTTTAAGACATCAATTTGTTCCTTTAACAATCCCTTTTTCTTGTCACTGTGTTGTCTAGCTCTTTTCTCAACACAAAGCTTCTTATACAGCTCCTGGTATCTCAATTTATTTTGCCTCAAGTCCTCTTTCAACCCTACAACTTTTCCTTGCTCAATCTGGAGAGCACTTTTGAGATTAGCTGAGTTACTTTTCTCATTGGCAATATCAAGCTTTTTGCAGAGCTCCTGATATTTCAAATCCATTTCCTCCAAGTCCTCTTTAAGCTTAAGAACATTTCCCTGCTCAATCTGCAGAGCAGCTTCAAGAGCAGCTGATTTACTTTTCTCATCAGCTAGCTTGCTCTCCTGGCATTGAATTGTGTCTAATGCACCATGGTAATTTGTCTCCATGTCTTTCAGAAGCTGTTTTAGTTGATCATGGGTGTGGTTAGATGCAGCTTTTGTCCTGGCATATGCTAGATTCTGTTGTTTTGCTGCTTTCCTGCTTTATTAGGTGGCATCCTAGCAACTGTACCTTATTATACTATTAGTTTACTATCATGACATGCAGTAGACATGCTTAAAAGGTAAGAGATGCACTGGGGATGGTGGTGGGAGGAAGAAAGATGGCCTGACATGCTGAAACCTCATGGAAAGCCATATCTGTTACCTGTGACAGTTCTGTGACAGAGGCTCAACTTGCAAGCTGAACTCCTCATTCCAGAGACATCAGATCAGTAAGGTATAAGGGAGAAAGTTGCTTCTATTTATATGCTCTACAACTTTTATTGACCATATTTCAAAAATACTTGACAGGATGGCCCAAACAAGGGAGTCAAGTACCACATTCTGGGTATTAGACCAAGAATTATAAAATTCTGATCAATAGAAGTTGTAGGGCATGTAATAAGAAGCAACGTTCTCCCTTACACCTTACTGATCAGATGTATCTGGAATGAGGAGTTTGGCTTGCACGATTAGCCCCTGTGACAGGGTGACATTTGGCAGGCATTTGCCCATTGGCATACTTCTGCTACATCAGGCTTATTACAGCTGGTACATAGTTGCAGATTAATTGCATAGAATCCCATTTTTACTCTACTATGAGCCATTTGAGCATGGTGATAAGGGGGAATGTGGTTGGGTCAAGATTTCAGCATGTGATGCTTATGCAAGATTGCCCACCCCCATTGTTTGTCAGTGTTCCTTCATACCACAACTTTGTTGGAATAGGCTGAGCTGAGGTTCCAATTACAGGCCTTCAGTATTACTATTGTAGCAAGTTGTACAAGCTCAGTCTTGTATAGCAAGGACTAAAATATATTTATAACTACCTGTAGTGAGTTGTATGAGCTACAGGTATGAATCAGTAACATGTAAGTAATCATAAATAGACACTATACCTCAGTCTTGTATACCAAGGACTGAGGATGACCATCAAGCCACAAATGGCTAAACAAACAACTGTACAGTTGTCACATCAAAAGTAACAAATGGAGAAATATCCTAAAATAGTAAATGTGCATCTGTGCCATCAGTCCATCAGTGTGGTTGAACTCCAACACTCCCCCCTTCAAGCCCAGAATAGACCAAGCACATTGGCAAAATGTTTTACCTTCGCACTCAGCAATGTTTTACCTTCGCACTCAGCAATGCTTTAGTAAGCATATCAGCAGCCATGTCCACTGTTGGACAGTAAGCAAGCTTGAGGCAACCTTCTTTGACTACCCATTGTATGAAGTGGAATTGGATATTGATATGTTTGGTATGTGCATGGTATTGATTATCTTTTATGAGCACAATTGCTGACTGGTTATTGGATTGTAGTGTTATTGCCCCTGCATTGCTGCTGAAAATCTGGGTGACAAGTGTGTGAAGCCACAAGGCTTCATTAGCTGCATGCATGGTGGCCACATATTCTGCTTCAGTTGTTGACAATGCAATGATGTCCTGTCACTTTGAGCTCCACAAAATAGTGCCCCCATTCATCAAGAAAGCATAACCAGAAATGGCTTTCCAGTCTTTGTGAGTCAATCCATCAGAGAGTGACAAGGTACATTCTTCATGGTTTCATTTCACAGCAAAGCCTAAAATCCAATGAAATCACCCATATCACTGATTTTAAAATTTTTCTTCAGCTCCCCCTTAACCTCATCCATCAGTGCAATCATTGATAAGCTCACTCCACTATTGGAAAATAGGGAGGAGTGGAAGGTGTGAGGTTGTGAATGAATTCCCATCAACTCCAGTGCACTTGATGGCAATGCTACAACATGCAGAACTGGTGGAGTTTGCAGATAATAATGTGCTATGAAGTGTGTGAGTGTGTGACAGTGGTGAACACAGGATGCAGAGTGCAACAAGAGACATGAACAAGATGAGGAGGGTGTGACTAAAGACTGAGACTCGAGGGGAACTGAATTCTGGGATCTAATCTGGTATGTTGTGTTTTTTCTTCTATCTTAATTGTACAGGGACTTTATATACATTTTCTACTCTAACTAATGAAGTAACTCTTGAAAATTTCACCTTGCAACCATGTATCCAAATCTGTCTTGAAGGTCTTCACACAATGGGGCTAGCTGAGGGACACAATGGTGGAATACAAGTGCCATGGTGGGAACCAATACCGCGACCCTACACAGGATGCTAATAGACTTGTCAACTGGAAATAGACTTGACTGATTGCTGTTGGTGGCAACTCTGGGGTTCATCTGACTTGACATGTCCCTGTTCTCAATATTCTGCAGACCTGACTAAGGGTTACTGGAGCTGGTCATTGGCCGATGGCTTTACTTGTCTGCTAGGGTCCTAATCTGCTGCATTGGTGTGTCACTATGGATGACATGGTGATTGGATCTTGGAATGTAGATCTTCCAAACACAGATATGGCTTGATGGCAATGGTCCCTACTATGCTGGCTGATGATTTTATGTGACTCGGCTGATGGGGTGCTGACATTGGATGTGAATGGCCAACTGAGCGTGGGGTTTGGATGGCGTACATGGGAGGTGACTTGATTGTTGGTTGTGGGCAATGCTTTCCTTACTGCAGATAATTGTGGATAATTGCGGAGTTGCTTGGAGTTGCTTGTGGCTAGCACAGAATACCTGCGGATGACTCCTCTACACTCCTACCTTGGAATGATGCTCATCATCTCCCCCCCACTTAGAAATCTGACTGTCCTCAGTCAGTTGCATGAAGGAACTGGCTAGTTGATTGCTGGTGGTTGAAATGAAATTGAAGTTGATTTTGACAAAAGAAAAATGGCAAATGATGTGGCTATGTACTGGGTATCTTGTGGGATTTGTGTTGTCTGTGCTCAGTATTTGCCTCCTGGGTCAGGGTTACCATCTATATCTGGCCAATCATTGTCACTGTTGCTGCTTAATATATCTTCATCATATGTCCATGTCACCCATAGGTGGTGAGTGGAATAGTGGCAGTGATGTGGTACTTGTGTGACTGGATTTATGTTCTGTTTTTGAGGTGACAGAGGTAGGGTGGAATTGACTTGGGCATGATGGGGTTCAATGGGGCAACTAGGCTTGACTATATTTGCTTCTGGGGACTTGGTGGCTACTACTGAGGTGGCTGACTATTGAGAACAGAGGCTGGCAGGGTTGCTGCATGAATGTCAGGATCTGTTTTTTGGCTGCTGGTGCTAGTTACTGGGGTATATGCTTCTATCTTGCTGGGTTTTTGCTGGATTGATTCAGTTGTGGTGCTACAGTTTTCCTCTCTGTGACTTGTGATCATTTCCTCGAGGCTTACTGAAAATCCTGCTGCTTCTCTGTTATGAGCATAACTCACTTCCTATAATTTTCACAGTAACAATGTCAATGTCATATATGGAGATACGGACTTGGGGAGTCGGGATATATTTTTCTTTTCTTTTTATCTATTTCATTGGACTCAAACATTTAGATACAAGGGCTGGATGACAAGACTTGCTGCAGGATGCCTATGCAAACACTGCAGCCCTTATTAGGAAGGTGGTTAGGTCAGCATCGGTTGAAGGACATACCAAGTGCCGACTGGGACAGTGGCCCGATGATGGGCCTACGCCATGAAAGGAATCATGGGCAGCATGGGAATGCCAAGAGGTACCAATGACTTGGTACGGGCATATGTGGGAGTCGGCCAAGAACACAAGACAATAGCATGGCTGCATATGGAAGGACAGTGTGTTGGTGTGGGAGGAATACTCCTAGAATGGTATGATGGGTGCAGACTCAGCTGCTGCACATTGATCCCAGCTTGAGGGACTTTAGCTGCACGCTGACTGTGCACAGACCATGGCTAGAGGTATATAAGGGCTGTAGTATAGTGTAGGTAGCCCTTAAGTCTCTAGATAGTTTTTGTCACCTAGACATTACTAGAAGAGCAATTGCATTTGTCTTTGGCCTGACAAGCCATCACTGTGGGAGTTGAGGGTTGTGTTTAGGGACCTCCTAACATAATCTAGAGACTTTCCATCCTACCCCATTGGTCTTACAGCACCAAGCAGCTTTGCTCGTCATTGCTCACAGTGCCAATGGCCTAGTTTCTTTCTGAGGGGTAGTAACTGTGCAGCCTGCAACCTCTCCAGGCGACATCGACTTCGGCAGCATACTGTCAACAGGTCTTGAATGAGAGATCCTCAATACGCCCCATTGGGCCTGACAACAAACCCTACTTGGGTAGTCTACACACATTTACAGACGAGAGTACTGGTATTGCCAGGAGAGCATAGGCAGGAGTCCACAGATGTGCCCTGGGTACAGTACACTGTATTTGTGGAAGAGCTCAGGAATGAGTGAAAACATTTGATTTATGTTGTGTATCAAGGCTGATACAAAGTTCCTCTCACACTCCCTGTACAAGCAGTGCCTATTTGGTTTTGGCACTGATAACTTGGCACAAAGATAGAGAGGCAAATTGCCAGGCACACATATTTTGATAGCTTGTGGACCCACGACACAGCAGACAGTAACCCTCTTGTTTCCCAAGAGGCATCATTGACAGGCGTGGATTTTACCAGACAGCCAGAAGAATGGACCAATTGTCAGTGGAGGGCCTGAAGTCAGTTGAAGATTTTATATTTAGGAAACACATACAAGAGAGCATGCAGTGCTCATTTGAATACATTTTACCTCATGCCCAGGTGACACTTTCGGAGATTGGATGCATCTTTGAAGCAGACTGGGTCACCAATTGTGACAGGGTCCAGACTGGACCAGCAGAGATAACAGGCAATACTATTTACTGCTGCTATGACAACCATGTACAATTGTGATGGGCATTCTTGAAGGAATGACAATGAGAGAAACGTGCACTTGCACAAAAGATTATCCAGCAATGTGAAGCTGAAGAGTCATGAATTCAGTCAGAGGCATGGGAAGCCTTACTGGAACAATGAGCAGCAAGACGAGCTGTGCTACAGGCAAAATGAGCCCTCAAGAGAGCACACAGGGAATACTTAACCCTGACCAACCTACTGAATGACATGTTCAAAGGGGACGCATCCAGTCCTATATGGAAGGCGCTCATGGTGTCAGAATATAATCAGTGGCTAATGATAGTCATTGATGGAGAGAAGGCCATCCGAACTTATGGAGTGGCACCACACACAATACAATATGAGGTTCATGCAAAGGAATTGTATGAACACAAAGGCATGACAATGGAACATGCCAACTGGAATGCGTTAATGCATGCACTTAACGGAAACATCTTGCCAGGGTTCTGGTGGACCATTCGCATGGGTCCTGTACCAGAACAACTCACACCATTGGTACTGGGGTTCTGCTACCTCAACCTTATCAAGCCAAAGTACTGGAATAAGTACAAATGGCCTGCATATCCCACAATTGCTGCTATCTGGGAAATGGAAGCAGAATTCCGAAATGAAGGAGTTCATACAAGATGGACTGCCACCGACTGAAAAGACGTGGTGCACGTGGGCCTAGAGATGGCTGATGTAAATGGATGGGACATGGTGGAAATACTTTTCACCAGTGGTCACAAGGAGCTCCAAGTCGGAGCAGAGCGAATGGAGGACCCTGAAGTAGGCGAAATCATAAGCCTAAGGGAGGATAATGGAGAAGAAATACTAGAGCAACCAGTGTGCTCAGACACAGCAGCAGCTTTAGTAGAGATTGATCCGTGTTTACAAAATGAAAGGCCAGGACTCTCGGAACAGGCACAGAATAAACTGCATCCGAAACACCCTGGATATTGTTACCTCTGGTTGGTAAAACGATAATACTGGAATGCCTACAAATGGCCAGCATATCCTACAATCAGAGAAATTTATGGATGGGATCTGGAGCTCATGGATGAGCACTGACCTATATATTGGCGACAAACAAAGGGATGCAACCACATGTGGCATTGTGTCCGCATATCAGGGGAACCAGGTGGTTGGCCATGGATGAAGGCCATGATGTGGCAGGGATACAGATCACATTGAGTCAGTGTAGGAACTTTCTGACTCACAGTTGATATGATCACCCATGCCTACCATGCCTTACTCAGATATAGAGAACATTGGGCAGATACCCAAATGTTGGAACCCTTAGTGGCCACACAACCAGCTGCAGCTGTAGCAGCAAGAGAGGATGAAATAACTTGGCAACAAGAAGAAAGACAGTGAGCCATCACCAGTGCAGGGCAGGCCATAGCTGCCATGATAAACAAATACCAGTGGTCCAACAGGGTTGAACCTGGTCTGCTCACGAAGGCAGAAATGCCTGACTATTATCAGGGAGATCCACAAACAGTGGATGGATGGCTACACCAAATGGAAACTTATTTCATATTGGCTAGAGAAGTAGACCTGGCAAGGAGGATCTCGATCTGCCTTTACAGAATTAAAGGCAGAAAAGGAGACAGAGCCACAGATTGGAGTGGGGTGAAACTCAAAGCATTCCAAGAAGCAATGCAGGAGTTTCAAAACAAAATCAATACCAGTGGTTGGAGTCCTGAATTGGACTGGGCTCAACTGAATGCAGGGGAAGCCACTAATGATGATCGGGCTTGGAGAAGGTGACCTCTCGAACATCAATTTCCTTTCACAGAAAGGACAGATTTTAAGAACCAAATGCATGAGTTCTTTATGTCCACCGAAACCAAGGAAAAGGCAATCGAGGTGCTTCTAAAGTTACAACAAGGAATGATGATAGTCGAGGACTACATCATCAAGTTCAATTCCCTCATGTCATTAACCAACTGGAATGACCAAGCCCTGATTTCTCAATTCCAGAATAATCTCAACCCAGTGCTGGGAAGAGAATTGATTTGATACGGAGGATTGGCAGATGGTGCCACTTTGCACCAAATCCAGACAAGGGTTACAGCGCTTGCACGAGCTTGGCAGAAGGCCAACAAGGCATACAGATTCTCTAATTCACAAAGAGAATACAAAGAACGAGCACCAGCCACTACCAGTCACCCTCAATATCAATTCCAGGCACCACCCCCTGCAGGACCCTCTTGGGTTAAGAAAGATCCTGATGCTATGGATGTTGATAGGAAAAGGAAGATAGTCATTTGTTCACATTGCAAGGCAAAAGGTCACTCAAAAGAAGAGTGCAACAGAAGGGGACAAACTGTTCACTGTTACAACTGTGGTGAAGAAGGCCACATAGCACTGGCTTGTAACAAACTGAAAAGAATCACGATGGGTGAAAAAGGCAAACGAGCCGTGCGGACCATCATAGCCAGAGAAATGATGGCAGTGGAGTATAAGGAGCTAGGAGAGCTCCAGGGTTTTGCAGAAAGCCAGTAGGTGAGTGCTCAGTGCTGCTGGCTGCTACTCAGGTCTCTAAGGATGATGTATACATAGACTCCAAAATTAAAATGCATGATTTACTATATGAGTGCAGTGGAGACATACATTGTCTAAGGAACCTAAGAGTGAGTGCAAAACAAGGGGAACATCTACAGACATGGACACCCCAGTGGATGTTGAGATGGATTTGGGAACAACCCAAAAACATAGCAGTGGAGTGCCTACAACAATGGGTACATGAGAAATGAATAAAGGAGGTGGATGGTTGGCTAGTAGACCAACTAAATGCAATGACAGAGGCAGACACCTTATGGAATCTTGTACACCTACAGGAAAAGGTAGTACAAGGAAATGGCAGGCAGGAACTGGACCTGAAGGGAACAGTTACCACCATGGATATGTTAAAAAGGATTAATGTAACAATGTTGTTAGATTTGGGATGCACTGGGTCGTGCATCAGCGAAGAATTTGTAGAAAAACACCAATTGGCCAAACAATGACTAGTGCGGCCAGTACCCATGTACAACACTGACAGATCAAAAAACTCATCCGGAAGCATAGAATTCATGGTGCAGTTGAAACTACGAATTGGGGACCATGAAGAAGTGATGGACTGTGCCATCACATGATTAAGCAAAATGGATCTGTTCTTGGGGTTCAACTGGTTGGACCATCACAACCCAACAATAAACTGGAAAAAGAAATTGTTGGAGTTTAACCAATGTCCCGGAACTTGCTGGAAGTTTTTGTTGGTTCAAGAACCAGAAGATGAAATTGATGTGGCACAGTGCCTAGAGGATGGGGAGCAGTTGTTGGCAGTTCACATTGGTGAACCAGAACTATGCATTTGAGCATATGCCTCAACAGCTACCAAGATAGCAGTAGAAGAGGCAGAGAGAACAAAGAAGCGAACTCTGGAGGAGGCAGTCCCCAGACATTACTTGGGTCATTGAAAGGTTTTCGAGAAAGAAACTTTTGATGAGTTACCACCACAGCGGCGATGGGATCACACTATTGAATTGATCCCTGGGTCTAACCCAGTTGACTGCAAAATATATCCATTGAACAGGGATGAACAGCAGCAATTGGATGAATTTTTAAAAGAGAACTTGGATTCTGGACGAATCCAACCAAGCAAATCACCAATGGTGTCACCTTTCTTCTTTGTAAAGAAGAAAGATGGAAAGCTGAGACTGGTACAGGATTACTGGAAGTTAAACAAGATGATGATAAAAAACCGATACCTGCTCCTGCTCATAGGAGAGTTAGTCGACAAATTATCACAAGCAAAGGTCTTCTCAAAGATGGACATTTGTTGGGGCTACAACAATGTGCGCATCAAGGAGGGAGACAAATGGAAGGTGGCATTCTGAACCAATAGAGGACTCTTTGAACCTCTGGTCATGTTCTTCGGATTGACAAACTTGCCAGCAACCTTCCAGACCATGATGAATGATATTTTTCGGGTCGAGATAGCAGAGGGATGGGTTGTCATATACATGGACAACATATTGGTATTCTCAAAAAATTGGGCAGAACATACGGTTCAGGTCAACTGAATCCTGGCAAAGCTCAAGGAGCACAAATTGTCATTGAAACCAGAGAAGTGTTTCTTTGACAAAACAGAGATGGACTTCCTGGGGGTGGTCATCAGTGAGAACTCAGTCCAAATGGAATCTGCCAAAGTCAAGGCAGTCACTGAGTGGCTGAAGCCAATGTGCAAGAAAGAAGTCCAGCAGTTCCTGGGCTTTGTAAACTTCTATAGGCGTTTTGTGAAAGACTTCACAAAGGTGGTGAAACCTCTGACTTGTCTTACTGGAAAAGACAAGTGGAGATGGATGGAATTGCAGGATGTAGCTTTCAAAACAGCTCAAGAAAACTATAGCAGAGGAAGTGGTGTTGAGGATCCCCAATGAAGATGGACAGTTCAGAGTTGAGGTGGACACCTCAGACTTCACCATTGGAGGAATCCTATCAACAAGTAGAAAATGACAAATGGAAGCCAGTGGCCTTCATTTCAAAATCCCTTAATGATGCTGAAAGGAACTACAAGATCTATGACAAGGAGATGCTTGCAGTCATGCATGCATTCTATGAATGGTCCCACTACCTTAAAGGGGCTAAACAGACAGTGGAGGTTCTGATGGATCATCAGAACCTAATGTACTTTAGAAAGGCGCAAAACTTAAACAGATGACAAGCATGATGGGTCATGGATTTGCAGGATTACAATTTTGTAATCAAACACAGGAGTGGGAAGTCCAACACAAAGGCAGACTTACTGTAAGCACAACAGGGGAGAAAATGACAATGAAGGGGTGGTTCTACTTAAAGAACACCTCTTCAAGATATGGGTGTTTGACGATGATCAGGCAATAGACAACATCCTCAAAGACATTAGAGAAGTGCCAAAGCAGCAATGGGAGACACAGGTTGTCAAAGGCCTCAAAAAGGCTGGAGGGGATTATAAACTGGAGAAGGGACTCGTCACCTGGAAGGGGAGAGTCTATGTACTGGCAGTTGTGGCATTGCAAGAAGATATCATTGCAATCCACCATTCTTGGGGACACTCAGGTGTCACAAAGACATTGGAGTCTTTGATGCGAAATTTCTGGTGGCCTAACATGCGCGAAGATATTGAACGATATATTCTGGGCTGCAAAACATGCCAAAAAGCAAAACTGGACAGACAAGTGCATGTGGCACCACTACAACCAAATGAGGTTCCTTCAGAACCATGGGAAGTCATATCAGTAGACTTCATAGGACCGTTGCCTGAGTCTAAAGGCAATGACATGATCTTGGTAATTGTGGACAGATTCACCAAGAAATCCTATTTTTTACCCACAACAATGGATATTACATCACAAGGAATGGTGGTGTTATTCAGAGATAATGTGTTCCAGGAGTACAGACTCCCAAGGAAAGTAATAAGCAACAGAGGACCTCAGTTTGCTTCAAAATTTATGGATGACCTTTATGGGATGTTGGGAATCAAGGCCAACAGGTCAATGGCCTATCACCCCCAGACAGACAGGCAAACAGAGTGAGTGAACCAAGAAGTCAAGGAATTCTTGACTATATTCATCAACAATTGCCAAGATAATTGGAGCAATTGGTTGTCAGTGGCACAATTCTGCCACAATGACAGGGTACACTCAGCCACAGGCTTCATGCCCTTCTTTATGAACTATGGATGACACCCCAACAAGGGGTTGGACCCCACCTATGTGCCAAAAGCAGTGGCAGTGGAACAACTAGCCAAAGAGCTAGAAGATGTACATGCAAAGGCAAAAAAGGCCTTAGAGAAAGCGGCTCAAGTAATGAAAGAGTGCTACAATATGCATTGCCAAGAGGTGCATGAGTATAAACCTGGTGACAAGGTTTACCTCAGTACAGAAAATCTACCAGTCATTCGGGCAACTAAGAAGCTTGATGGGAAATTTGTCGGTCCATTGGAAGTCATCACCAAAGTCAGCAAATCATCTTATAAACTAAAAATCCCTGCATCATGGTGGGTCTACAATGTCTTCAATGAAGTCTTGTTGAAGCCGTACAGGGAACCGGTGTTTCCCAAACAGAAAGCAAAGGCTGTGGTGTGCAAGGACACGCAGATGGTGGAGGAGTCCCAAGAGGACAAATACAAAGTGGAAGAAATTATGGACAGCTGTGTCAGTGGACAAGGAGGAGGGAGGTTGGAATACCTCATTAAATGGAAAAAATTATCTGGTGGAGGAGTCCACTTGGGAACCAGCAGAAAATGTTGCCAATGCAAAGGCAAAAGTTAAAAAATTCCATAAAGAAAACCCTCATGCACCTACACACATATGACACATGGGGACAATGCAGCACAATCCCTATTGGATGACTCCACAGGAGCAGAGACAAAAGAAACTATTTGGATGGGAGGACGGACACTTTGGACACAAGTACCTTGAAAACATGGAGTGCAGATGGTGCAACTGGAAAGGAAGTCGGGCAAGAATTCAAGAGTTGCCTGACGACACTGATGGGACATTCTCCAGAGATATGGAGCATGGCAGGTGGATTGTACCCATGCTTAATTTCCCACAAAAGGGAAGAGACGAGGAGTTGGAGGAGGAGTGCTGAGTGCACACTAAAGACACTGAGTGTCTTCAAAAGAAAATCTTGAAAAAGTGGTGAAACCAGAAGCTGCCAAGGAGAGCAGTGAGTCAGAAGAGGACTGACAGAAAAGGATCAAGGGCATTGCATGCCCTACCAAGAAATTAATACAGTGGAAGACCACTGTTGAGGAGGTTGAGGATGAAGAGTCAGAATGGTCAGGCTTGATGCCTGAAGAGAAGAATGAGCGGTTAGACCGCTTTTATGAAAAATGAAGAGAGATCCACACTATGTGGATGCAGAAATGTCAGCCTCTCGGGATGCGAGGCCTTAAGGGGGGGGGGGGGGGGGGGGGGGGGGGGGGGGGGGTGTGATATTATGAGCATAACTCACTTCCTATAATTTTCACAGTAACAACGTCAATGACATATATGGAGATACGGACTTGGGGAGTCAGGATATATTTTTCTTTTCTTTTTATCTATTTCATTGGACTCAAACGTTTAGATACAAGGGCTGGATAACAAGACTTGCTGCAGGATGCCTATGCAAACACTGCAGCCCTTATTAGGAAGGTGGTTAGGTCAGCATCAGTTGAAGGACATACTGAGTGCCAACTGGGACAGTGGCCCGATGATGGGCCTATGCCATGAAAGGAATCATGGGCAGCATGGTGCCTGAGGGGTGACATGGGAATGCCGAGAGGTACTGACAACTTGGTACTGGCGTATGTGGGAGTCAGCTGAGAAAGCAAGACAATAGCATGGCCACATATGGAAGGACAGTGTGTTGGTGTGGGAGGAATACTCCTAGAATGGTATGATGGGTGCAGACTCAGCTGCTGCACATTGATCCCAGCTTGAGGGACTTTAGCTGTGTGCTGACTGCACACAGACCATGGCTAGAGGTATATAAGGGCTGTAGTATAGTGTAGGTAGCCCTTAAGTCTCTAGATAGTTTTTGTCACCTAGACATTACTAGAAGAGCAATTGCATTTGTCTTTGGCCTAACAAGCCATCACTGTGGGAGTTGAGGGTTGTGTTTAGGGACCTCCTAACATTCTCCTTGTGCATTTTGACGAATTGGGGTGGTCTGCAGAGTATGGTCAGGGCTATCTTGTGGCAGATGTCAGGTGAGGTTGCTAGGAGCTCTTTGAAGCTAAGATTGGTGGTGGGACTTGTGAGGACACACTTGAAGATCTGATTGATGGTTTGCAGGTTTTGCGCGGGTACAGTTGTTGTTAGGAGGTCCCTAAACACAACCCAAAGACTTAGAGAAGAGGCTTGTTCAGCCAAAGACAAAAGTGTTATTGCTCAAGTAGAAGTGTCTAGGACACAAACTATCTAGAGTCTTAGGGACTGCCTACACTATACTACAGCCCTTATATACCCTAGCCAATGGTCTGTGCACAATCAGCACACAGCTAAAGTCCCTCACAATAGGGATCAATGCACAGCAGCCAGCCTGTGCCCATGTAACCATTTCTGGAGTATTCCTCCCATACCAACACACTGTCTTCACCATATATGGCCGTGCTATTGTTCTTGCACCTCAACTGTTCTCATGAACACCAGTACCATTCCCTCAGTACCTTCAGGTATTCCCATGTTGCCCCTCAGGCACATCTAGGCCTATGAATCCGTCATAGCCTAGGCCCATCATTGGGCCATCATCCATGTTGGCATTCAGTATATCCCATAGCCAATGCTGACCTAACCTCCTTCCTAATAAGGGCTGCAGTGTTTGCATAGGCATCCTGTCATAGAGTCTTGTCATCCAGCCCTTGTATCTAATTGTTTGAATCCAATAAAATAGAGAAAAAGAAAAGAAAAATATATCCCAACTCCCCAAGTCCATCTCTTCATAAGTTGTATCGATGTCATTACTGCCAAATGGGTTTTGCTCATAACAGTTGTGGTGTACAACTGGTCCTTGTGCTTTGCTCTGAATGGTTGATCTGTTGGTGGCTGGTAACAAGGGTGTGTGAATGGCTGATCTTGGGTCCTGGTGACTTCCAGTGAGGTAATCTCTTCAAGTGTCAGGGCTGGTGTGGCTGGTGCTGGTGCTGGTGCTGGTGCTGGTGCTGGTGCTTTTCCTTTTTCTTGTTGCAGGATCTCTACTCTGTCAGATACTACCTTCTTTTTCTTTGCTGCTTGCAATGCTAGAAGGGTCTGTTGAAAATGGTGATAACACATCACACAAACATCCTAACACATGTACAAATGCACCAACACATACCTATGATACTATACTTCAACTTTGCTTAATAGTAGTTAGCTGACTTTGTTGATATTTCTTCATGTACTGTCCCCAGATCGTTATTATGTCTGGAGCACGATATAGTGGACACCTAAACTCACACCTCGGTGTAGGAACTGTCATAGATCCACCATACAGCCTAGTTTTGCATATATGTACAGGTAAAACTGTACACTTGATTTGGTTATTAGACATTGCTACTTTAATAGACCACTATTATCAAAGTCTATTGTCTAAGCATTGTCTAAGAGGGTTTATAACTGCATGCATCAAGGCTTCTCCCCAAAGAAAGCTTGGCAGCTGAGAGGTGATCATCATTGCTCGCACCTTTTCCATCAAAGTGTGATTCAAGCACTCAGCAACTCCATTTTCTTCTGGCATATCATGAACAGTAAGCTTTCATTCAGTGCTGTTTTCATCTAGGAAGGTGATAAAGGCCATACTCAGGTATTCTCCACCACGATCAGCATGTAAACATTTCACAGCAACACCAAATTGTGTCTGTAACCATGCAATATAGGATTTGTGTGAGGCATATGCCTCCCCCTTAGTACATAGAAGGTAAGTTGTCATCCAATGACTGTAATCATCCATGAAACTGATAAAGTATTCACAGCCACCTATGGTTCTGGTATGTGCTGGCCCCCAGAGATCAGAATGGAGTTCATCACTAAATGCAGATGCATGCTCCCCTTCACAGACTTTATGTATAGCCTTCCAGGTGGACTTGGCAAGGATACAGGGACAATCAGTTCCTTCTGCACTAAGTTCTTCATGGCTTGAGCAGATAGATATGTGTCCCATTTGCTCATGTAGGTCATGCAATGTCATGTGCTGACTTGATGAAGCACTAGCAACCATGTTGGAAGACCCATGAGCAACATGATATATGCCATCCACCTTGGGAATGACTCCAATGACTGTGCCCCACCATTTCAGATTTCACAACACCCCCTTCCAAAAATGGGAATGTAGCCAGCATTGTCTATATCCCCAATCAATATGAGGGTAAAAGCAAGTGATGGAGTATAGAGGACACCAGTAAGTTGTACCTGATTTGTTGTATTGCCATTTGGGACTGATATAAGCATGTCTCCTTTACCAATAGCTGTGAATATTTTTTGATTAGCTGCAGTAAGTGGTTTAGACTCCATTTCAACAAAATTGATGAAGTCATCACAGCAGGGAGATAGATGATGACTTGCACCCAAGTCATATAAGTCCCATAAGCATTCAGCAAAACCTTTGGTGATTGTGGTGGAGGCATAGGCAACAGAAGGTATCATGACTGGGGAATCAGACTTGATAAGGAGTCCAGTGGCACCAGGACCATCAATATCATCATTGGCATAGATCAGGAGTCCAGATTCATTTCTACATGCAGAGTAGGGATGACTGATCACTTCAACATATTGAGGGTCATCATGGCCTTCATCATCACTGACTGTGATAAGGCTGGGAAGATCGGAATTGGATAACTCAGAGAAATGGTCAACTTCATCAAGATTGTCATATATATCCAAAAGATCTGCAATGACAGACCATGTGCCAGCAACATCAGCTTGTAATGTTGCTGTACTGGTGCTACCATTGGTTTTTGATGACATAGAGTTGGAGGATTGGGGCTTGGAAGTCTGGTATGTTGTTGAAGATGAGTTTTGCTTTTGCTTTTCTTTTTGCTTTGATGACTGATCAGATTTATCTTTATCAGTGTTATCATCCTTCTTTGGGCTTGGACAAACTTCCTGATGATGGTTCTTGCCACCACAATTCCAGCACTCTCCAACTGGTCTCCTGGGTCCATGGCCACAGCCTCACCAGCCACTAGGGTTCCCAAAGTTCAGTTCAGTTCGGTTCGGGGCCATTTTTGGCTGAACCTGAACCTGGACCAACTAGAAATTGCCTGAACCGAACCTGAACCTCCAGTTCAGTTCGGTTCAGGTTCGGTTCGGGTTCGAACCGACCTGAACCGTGGGAAAAGCCATTTTAATAGGAAATTTGAGCAGAACTGAAGAATAATCACATATTGGAACATGTTTGCATGTGTACACAGTGGCCCTGCACCTCCAGGATTTGTTATCAGTGCATATAGTGCACCAGCAAGGCAAGCAAGTGGTTGGGAAAGGTGGCAGTGGTGTGGTGGGGTGTGGTGTGGTGATGGTGAGGTGATGGTGGGCAGAAGTGGTGAGGTGAGCAGGTGGTTGGTCCAGTGGTTGTCAAGGTAGCAGAGGTAATAGGCCACTACATTAATAGCAGCAAGATCACCTGTTGAAAACTTGAATAAGATTTGCATATACAACTACACAAGCACGTAATGGTAGGAACTACTAAGCCATCTTGCTGGCCTTTGGTTCCCATGTTTTGGCCTTTGCCTCATATCTCCATAAATGCATTGCATAAAAATATAAACTACTTAATTCCTGAGAGATGTGAATCAGGGCTTTCTAGCAAACCGAGAATTATGTAAATTGGACGGTTAGTTCCTGAGTTATTGACCAAATGAGCATAGTAGTTATGGTGTTGGGCAGTTGTATTGAGTCAGCAGGTCCATTGGCAGTTGATGGTGGGTGTTAACAGCAGTGACCAGGCAGGTGGAAGGTGTGGTGGGTGGTATGCAGTGGGGTGAGGATGATGGTGTGGGTGGGCAGTGGCAGTGGGCAGTGGGCAGTGGGCAGTGGTGGGTGGTGGGCAGTGGGTGGGCAGGTAACACTGGATGGGTAGTTGCTAGGGAGGCCATGGTGGGCAATGTAGGTAGGCCATTGTAAGGTTGGGAAAGGGCTGGCAGCAGGGTAGTGGCAAACAGGCAGCAGGCAGTGGTGGGCTAGTGGCAGTGGCAGGCAGCAGGCAGTGGTGGGCAAGTGGTGGTGGTGGGCAGCAGGCAGCAGTGGGCTAGTGGCCATGGCAAAGGGCAGCAGGCAGTGGTGGGCAAGTGGTGGTGGCAGGCAGCAGTGGGCTAGTGGCCATGGAAAGGTGGCAGGCAGCAGGCAGCAGTGGGTTAAGGGGTATGGGAAAGGCAGCAGGCAGTGACAGGCAAGTGGTAGTGGCAGTCAGCAGGCAGCAGTGGGCTAGTGGGCAAGGGTGAGCAGCAGTTGCAGTGGTAAATTGAGTTACAACCATGGAAAAAAACCACTGTGGCAGTGGCAGTAGCAGTAAAATTTCCTTTTTGGGAAGTCGGTTCGGGCAGTTCGGTTCGGGTTCGGGTGCTCTGGCAATTGCCCGAACCAGAACCAGAACCAGCTGGCATTTGGCTGAACCGAACCTGAACCGAACCCGAACCGTTGGTTCGGTTCGGCCGGTTCGGGTTCGAACCAAGGTTCAGAACCGAACTTCGGGATCCCTAGTCGACATGAAGAAGTTATGCATTTGATTCTTGAAGTCTGTCCAGTCCGTGAATGGGAACTGATTAATTAATGGTCGTCGCACCCATGCCCAATTGTCGTCAGTTGATTCTCCCTCATTCAGCTGTTGCCAATTGAGTTGTGAACTCCACCCGCTGTTATCCACTTTGTCTTGGAATTCTTGCAGTGCTTCCTGAAGAGCTTTAAGTTTAACTCCGCTCCAGTCAGCCGCCCTGTCTCCTTTGCCTCCCTTCATCCGGTAAAGGCATATGGAAATTCGTCTTTTCGGGTCCACCTCTCTTGCCAGCATAAAATATGTTTCCATCTGCCGCAACCAACCGTCGACTGTTCTGGGATCTCCTTGGTAGTAATCAGGCATTTCTGCCTTTGTAAGAGGTCCTGGTTCAGGGCGAGAGCTTCGCTGGTACTCGTTTATTATTGCCACAAGAGCTTGTCCAGCGTTGGTGATGGCTCGCTGTCTTTCCTCTTCTTGGCGGTGGATTTCATTTTCCCGGGTGGCTACTGCCGCAGCAGGTTGAGTATCCGAGAGGGATTCTAACGTTTCTGAGTCCATCCAGGAGTTTCTCCATCCGAGTACAGCATGATAGGCTTGTGTGACCATTTCCACTGTGAGTCAGAAATTTCCAACGCCAACTCGATGCGATCCGTATCCCTGCCACATCATCGCCTTCATCCATGGCCAGCCACCAGGTTCTCCTGACACTCTGACACAGTGCCACATGCAATTACATCCCTTGGTTCGCCTCCAATAGATTGGTCTGTCTTCGTCCATAAGTTCTGGATCCCATCCATATATTTCCCGAATTGTCGGGTAAGCTGGCCATTTGTAAACGTTCCAGTACTCCCACTTTACTAGCCAGAGATAACAATATCCTGGATGTTTCGGGTGCAACTTGTTCTGTTGCTGTTCCATTAGACCTGGATGACCGTTTCTCAAGCAAGGGTCTATTTCTACCAGAGCTGCCGCTGCGTCTGATCGCGCTGGTTGCTCTGGTGATCCCAAATCGCTTTCCTCTCCTAGGCTTATTATCTCGCCGTCTTCGGGGTTTCCTGCTCCCATCTTATAGTGTCCCATGCCTTCTCGGTTTAGACACTCCACGTGAAACCATCCCCTCGTGTTACTGTTATATTTTTCGATGTGTAACATGTTGGATTGAGAGTAGGTTTTTCGTATGATGGTGGTGACATCCTCTTCTCAAAGGCTCTTGTCCCAGTTACAAATTTCCTGCAACTGTGGATAAGCTGGCCACAGGAACTCGTTCCAGTAATCCTTTTTTATTAATACCAGGTAGCAATATCCTGGTATATTGGGATGTAACCCGCTGTCGACCCATGACATCCTTGGGTATGGGTAAGGAAGCCAAAATTCCTTTTCGACATTCCATCTCCACTGGTCGATTTGTCTTTTCTTATGGGCGTCATTTGCCCCTTGAGGATACTCTTCGGTGATAGCCAGTCTGCTGTTGTGGGGACTCCGCCATTCCAATGAGCTGCATCTCCACCAGCATTGATAACTTTGGCTTTGCTTTCTCCACCAGCTCGTGCTGCCGCTGCGTATGATCACGCTGGTTGCACTACTGGTTCCTGTTCTTTTACTGCCGGGTATGTTCGTCCGGCTGCCTGATCAACTGCTTCTTGAACAGTTACTGTTGATCGTAAATCAACTCGTTTGATAGACGTGGTGGCAAGGGGTCGATTCTTTAATCATTGTTTGGACTTGGACTGTCCTCCAAAACGTACGGTCCAGGTATAGTGAGAGACCTTGTGAAGATCTACAAGTTCGTCCCATGTGTATTCGATGTCATCCCGCTGTACGGCAGATTCTTCAATGATGTGACATCTTCCTGGTCGAATACTGTCCTGGATAGCGAAGACCACGGTGTCGTCTCTAAGCTCTGGCTCCCAATTTATAATATCGTAGAGGGTAGGCCAAGCAGGCCAGTTGAACTTGTCATAGTATTCGGCTTTAAATAGGTACATGTAGCAATACCCATTTTGCCTCCACTGGTCAGGAGCGATTGGACTTTTCGCCGTCGGTCCAGGTAGATATGCCTTGACGCGGGCTCTCCACCCCAATAACCTGGCTTTGTGATCGTTCCATGTATCTTCCCCTATTTCGGATAGGAAATGGTCCAAACCGATGGTTCGAAGTTTTTCTATTGGCTCGGTGAGGAGTCATTCTGGTGTTCTGGAAAGAATCCGCCCTGGTGGTTTTGTGATGAGCAGAGGGTCATAGCGAATCCCCTGACGACGTTCCTCTTCCTCTCTTTCCCATTTCCACTTGGCGTAACGAGTGGCCTGTATGTTACCATTCATGGCATGCATCCAGGCATTCCAGTCCTCATGCGACATGGTCATGCCCTCGTGGGCGTACAGTTCTTCTACATGGTGAGCACATTGAAGTCGCTCGACCGCCACTCGATACTTTGCAATGGCCTTGTCCCCGTTGTTTATCAGCATTAGCCATTGATTATATTTTGAGGAAACAAGAGCTAGCCAGATTGGGTTGGAGGTGTCGCCTCGATATTGGTCCTCCAGTAACGTTATGAGAGTCTGGTACTCCTGCTCGGCTTTGCGCATGGCGCGCTCTGCTCGTAGAACAGCCTTGCTTGCCGCTCGTTCTGCCAGAAGGGCCTCCCATGCTTCCTTCTGTTCGAGCTCTTGTTGGAGCTCTCTTTCTCGTACTAGTTTTTGCGCCTCAGCGTGTTCCCTCTTCCGCTCATCTTTGCGGTATCGCCAGTACAATCTGACGTGGTTGTCATAGCGGCGTACGATGGTGTCGCCGATAAAGGTAGGTGTCCTTGTAAGGACAAGTTCGGTGGTGTTAACCCAGTCCGCCTCAAAGATTTGACCAATCTCTGAGAGTGTTGCCTGGGCGTATGGGAGTACGTATTGGAAATGGCAATTCATTTTTTGTGATGAGGGAAGGTGTAAGGATGTTCCTGTAAAAAGATCTTCAACCAAGTTCAGGCCCTCCACTGACACTTGATCCGTTCGTTCGGCAGTCGAAATCCGCGCCTGTCGATGATGCCTCTTGGGAAACAAGAGGGTTGTTGTCTGCAGTGTTGTGGGTCCGCAAGCTACTCAGCTATGTGCACCCGGCAATTCGCCTCAATGTCCTTGTGCTCAGTTATCAGCCCGAAATCAGGTAGGGCTGCTGATACAGAGGGTATGAGAGGACTTTAGATCAGCCTTGATATGCACAATAACCAGTTTGTTTTGCTCGTTCCTGAGCTTTTCCGCAACTGCAGTGTACGTTACCCCGAGCGTGTCTATGGTCTCCTGCCTACACTGCTCTCGGGCGAACTCGTACTCTCGTCTGCAACTGTTTTGTAGACAGGCCCAACGGGCGAATTGAGGATCTCTCGTTCGAGACCCATTGACAGTATGTGTGTTGGAGTCGATGTCGCCAACGGTTCCGGGATAATCGGATTACAACTGTCAAAGTGAAAACTAGGCTTCTGATCGTCAGGAGCAACTACGAGCGACGTGCTCGGTGCTGGATGGCACAGAAGGGTAGAGAGTAAAGTCTCTAGATTATGTCAGGACTGCCCTAGACACAACCTATCTGACTCGAGCGGTGACTTGTTAAGTCTGAAACGATTCTGGTTGCTCAGTAGCTATGTCTAGTGACAATAGACTATCTAGAGACTTAAGAGTCTCCTACGCTAAACTACGGCCCTTATATACCGCTCTCCTGGTCTGTGCGCAGACAGCGTGCAGCTAAAGTCCCTCAAGCCAGGATCAATGCGCAGCAGCCGATCTGCGCCCAGCTAACCATCTGTGGAGAGTTCCTCCCACACCCAACTCTTGGGTTGTCCGCATGCGGCCTTCCTATTGTTCAGGACTTCAGCCGGTTCCCATGCATGCCATACCATTGACTCGGTACTCCTCGGCGTTCCATGTCGCCCCTCAGGCGCCATGCCGCTCATGATTCCTTTCATGGCGTAGGCCCATCATCAGGCCGTATCTCCTGTTGGCACTCGGTCTATCTCCATAGCCGATGCTGACCTAACCTCCTTCCTAATAGGGACCGCAGTTCTCGTAGGCCATCCTCCTAGAGTCCCGTTGTGTAGTCTTGCTCATAGACGTTTGAGCCAGGTAAAATAGATAAAAAGATAAGAAAAATATCTCTCGACTCCTCCTGATCGTATCTTCATAAGTTTCATCAACGTCATTACTGTAAAGTTGAAAATGAGAGGTATGCTCATAACAGCTAAACTACAGCCCTTATAAAGTCTCTCCCTGGTCTGTGCACCCTTGGCATGCAGCTAAAGCCCCTCACAATAAGCAGGCAATGCACAGCAGCCAACCTGCGCCCATAAGACCATAACCAGCCCAATCTCCCCTAATACAGCAGCATCTATTGTGCAGCGCTTTCAGCCATTCCTGCCGATGCCAGTACCGAATCCTTGGTACCTTCAGGCATTCCCATGTCGCCCCTCAGGTGCCATGCCACTCATGTATCCTTCCATGGCATAGGCCCATCATTGGGCCATCTCCTAAGTCGGCACTCAGTCTAATCCCATAGCCGGTGCTGACCTAACCTCCTTCCATATAAGGGCTGCAGCTTTCGCATAGGCTTCCCATCCTAGTGGCGTCTTGTCCTGGCCCTTGTATCTAAATGTTTGAGTCCAAAGAAAAAGATAAAAAGAAAAGAAAAATATAGCCCGACCCTCTAAGTCCGTATCTTCATATCCGTCATTGACATCATTACTGTAAAATGATAGGGGCATGAGATATGCTCATAACAGTTGCAATATTGGTTCTCACAGTGGCACTCCTATTCCACCATTGTGTCCCTCAGCTAGCCCCATTGCATGAAGACTTTCAAGATGGATTTGGATATACAGTTGCAAGGTACAATTTTACAGAGTCACTTTGTTATTGGTAGAGTAGAAAACATATATAAACTTCTGTATAACATAGAGAAAGTAATATAGTACACCCCAGTGTTCCCTTTGAGTCTCAGTCTCCCATCACATCCTCCTTATCTCATTCACATTCTCAAGCCTTGTTATACTCTGCATCCTGCATTCCCTGCTGTTATGCACTCACACACTGCATAAAGTGTTATTATCTGTGAACTCTGCTAGTTCTGCATTTTGTAGCATTGTCATTGAGTGCACTGGAGTTGATGGGACCTCTTTCATGACCTCACACCTTCCTCTCCTCCCTATTTCCAATAGTGGAGTGAGCTCATCAGCAGTAGCCTCACTCAGCAGCTAGATTGTGTTGCCATCTCTCCAGTAATCATTCCATCCCCTGAGTGCATGATACAGATTGGAGGCCATGTTCATGGTAAACCTGAATGCTCCAAGTTGTTTTGACCCATGTCCATTCCACATGAGTTCTTTCATGAAAGCCCAACCATTCTGTTCACCAGTAACTTGGATGAGGTCCAGTCCTCATGGTCCATCATCATGCCTTCATGGGCATACAGCTCCTCCATTTGTTGAGTGTGATTGATTTTCTCCTTTGCAATTTTGTATTTCCTAATCACCTGATCTGCATTCATGGTCCAGATCAACCATTGATTGTACCACAGTGTGAGCCCATTAGGGCTAGCCATATGGGATTCAATGTATTCCCATCATAGTGTGTGTTCAACAAATTCATCAGGGTCTCATATTCCTGATTCATGTGCCACATTGCATGCTCCACTCTGAGTATGGCCCTCTTGGCCTGTCATTGTTCTAACAAGGCCTCCCAGGCCTCCTCTTGTATTTTTAATTTTGCAGCTTCCTCAATTTGGAACTGTCTCCACTTGTCACATTGTTGCACTTGTTGTAGTTCTTTTAAGTGCCATCACCAAAGCCTGATATGATTATTGTATCAGTGGACCACTGTGTCCCTGATGTATTCTCTCAGTTCCAACTGAACCATAATGTCATCTGATGCCCAGTCCACTTTGAAGATCCAGCTGATTTCTGATAGTTTTGCCTGAGTGTGTGGTAAAATATATTGAAATGAGCACTGCATTGCTCCTGCTGATGGTATCGATGATATAATGTGTTTTCCCATGACAAGGGCAACCTATAATTCCTGTAATCAAAATCTTCAATCTATTTTGGGCCCTCCACTGACAATAGATCTGTTTGTTCAGCCTCCATGCCTGTTGTCTAGTTATGACACCTCTCAAGAGAAGAGAAGGATGTCATGTTGCCTCTTCTTCTGTAATCTGCAATTCCTTATGCAGTCACTGTTCAATACAGTCCAATGCCCATACTTGAATATTCAATTTTACTTGCTGCAAGCTAACCTGATATGTATGCCCTTCCCCCAAGTGTTCTTGTGCCTAGTTATCAGTATCTCCGAGACATGATGGGGTACTGCTAGTACAGAGGGTGTAATGGGAATTGAGTTCAGCCTTGATACACACATAACAAGCATTTCTTCATCCATTCCTTGGACTCTTCTGCAATCTCAGTGTTAGTACCCAGGTGTGCCTGCCTGCAGCTACTACCAGTGTGCTCTAACTCTCATCCAAAACTGTTTTGTTGCCTAGCTCCATTAGGAGGTATTGAGAACACTTAAACAGTGCCTGTTGACAGTGGGTTGTTGTAGTCATAGTTGCTTGGAGAGGTTGTGGGCTTTGCAATTACTACCTCTCAGAAGTCAAAGTCAAGATATAGGCCTTTGTGAATGATGGCAATGTTGATTGAGCAAGGCATGCTCAAGTGTAATATGACCATCTGACAAAGGGGTATAGAGATCAGGCTCTAGGTAATGTTAGGACATGCCTAAACACAATCCTGAACACCTTAAGTGTGGTCTGTTAAACCAGAGATGATTCATGTTGCTCACAAGATAGTTGTAAGGTGTACAAACTACCTAGAGCCTGAGGGGCTCTCTATGCTAAACTACTCCCCTTATATACCCAAGGGCCTGGTCAGTGCACAGCTAAAGTCCCTCACCATGAGGCAACTGCACAGCAACTGACTTCCCTTCAACCTGCCTTCTATGTGTGCACTCTCTCACCCAAGACCATGCCAATCACAAGGTACCTCAGTCTTCTCCCATGTCAGCCATGCTTCTATTGTTCTGCACCTTTAGCCATTCCCATGTACCATTGGCCATCCCATGACTAGTGATGTCAAAGCTAGGCTTAGCTAAGCTATGGCTAAGCTAAGTTGCTGTAGCCAGTTTTTGGCTATAGCTACATATGTAGCCATAGCTGAAAACCAGCTATAAACCGGCTACATAGCTGGCTATAGCTGCTTTATAAGCTCCCACACTGAGGCTCTGCCCTCACCACATCTCCTCACCCTTGTCACTCTCTCTATACCCTCACCATCCTTATCACACCCTCATGGCCCTCACCCTCTCTCCTGGCTGCCCTCACCCTCACCCTCACCCTCACCCTCACCCAACCCTCAGCTACTCCCTTGCCCACCATTTGCCCTTGCCCAGCCCTGCAGCCCCACCCTTACCCACACTGTCACCTTTGCTCTCACCCACACCATCACCTTTGCCCTCACCCACACTGTCACCTTCACCCTCACCTTTGCCTGCCCTCACCTCCCAGTCCACACTTTCACCTTCACCTTGCCCAGACCCCTCACCTGCACTGTTCCCCTCACCTTGCACCCATGCCCACACCTGCCCACACCACCCTTGCCTTTGCACCCTCACCCCCACACCCTTGCCCACACCATTCACCCTTGCCCACACCACCTCACCTGCCCCATTGCCCCTCACCCAGCCCTCACCCACCACCCATTCTCTCCTTGCCCTCACCTTCCCCTTGCCTACCCTGTCACCCCTCACCTTTGCCCACCATGTACCCTCCCCCAGCCCATGCACCATCACCCTCACCTGGCCCTTGCCCACACTGTTGCCCCTTGCCCCTACTATCACCCAGCCCTCACCCACACCCTCACCTACACTCTTACCCATACTTGCCTGCACCCTCCCTCACACCACCTTCTCTCTATTGTAAAATATCTCAATGTATCAATATATGATAATATAATGTTGTAAAACATTAAAAGTAATGATATATATATATCTACATGTACCTAAAGGACACTGCAGGAATGTTATGTTCCTCTGCAGATGAATCAATCAAATCATATGTAGATATGATTTTTATTGAAAACATTTCATAATAGATACATTTGGATACTTTAAAACAAATAAAATAAACATTGAGAGGGCAGCAAGGGTGGTGAGGGTGCAGAGAGGGTAGTGAGTGGGAGGAGAGACTGAGAAGAGGCCAGGAGGGCAACAGGTTGTGGTGAGGATGAAGGTGCAGAGAATGTGGTAAGGTTGCAGGCAGCAGCAAATTCCAATGAGAGTGGGGGCCAGAAAACAAGCAGCTATAGCCAAATAATCAGCTATAGCTAGGTAGCCATAGCCAAAAACTGGCTAGAGTGACTTAGCTTAGCTAGTGTTGCCAACAGCTAAGCTGCTTTTTTTTTCAAAAAATCACAATATCTCCTTGAATAAAATCGATAAAAATCTGAGAAAATTTGAGCAGATATATCTTCTCAATAGCCAATGGGTCTTTTGTCAACTCTAAGCGATCCTGTGAGCCTGTGACGATATATTCAATTGGCTACGATTTTTGGCTAATTTTGTAGCCAATTGAATATCTCATCACTAGCTCATAGGATTGCTTAGAGTTGGCAGAAGACCCATTGGCTATTGAGAAGATCTATCTGCTCAAATTCTCTCAGATCTTTATCAATTTTATTCAAGGAGATATTGTGATTTTTTGAAAAAAAAGTGGCTTAGCTTTGACATCACTACCCTCTTCTTGCCCAATGCACTTCCTTTCACCCTTGTCACACTTAACACCCTTGGTGCCCTCAATGGTCCTCTCACTGCCATCAATGTGTTTCCTTTCACCAATGGTCCCCTTGTTACCCACAATGGCCCTCTTGCTGCCCTCAATGCACTTCCTCTCACCCTCACCACTCACCATTCCTTCTCACCACTCAACAGCCCACTAGTCACCCTCACTACACTCAACACCCTCTTGCCACTAGATGGCCCCCTTGCTCTCAATGGCCCTCTTGACATGCTTCCTCTCATCCTCACCATGTGCAATGCCCTCTTGCCACGCAACAGCCTGCCACCCTCAATGGCCCTCTTGCTGCCCTCAATGTATGCACATCTGTGAGCATTGAGGAGACTTTGCGAGACAGTCTTTCAGGTGGCTTCTCCTAAAATATGGACAAGAACAAAGGTGAAGGAACAAGTGCTCAAGGTGCTGTGTTGGCTGCTGGGACCCAATCATCTGGCCAGAGTGCAAAGTCAAGGGAAAAAGAGCCTGACATTGTCCAGCCTGTCACTATCACAGAGGATGAGTTTGAGCTGGTCATGGGGTTGTTTGAGAAAGTGATGCATGAGAAGACAGTTTTGCCATCATGTTTGTGGCAATGATATTTGACTAATGTCATGTATACAGGGCTTGAAAATGGAATCCTGTTCTCTTCCTTTTTAGAGTATCAAGAAACTTTCTTGTTGCCTCTCACTCATCCTGAACACCCTCTCACCACTTGATGGGTCCTTCACCACCATCTACAGCCCTCTATGGCCTTCTTGACACACTCCCTCTCATCCTTGCCACATATAGCACCCTCTTGCCACTCAATGGCCTCCTTGCCACCCTCAATGGCCCTTTGACTGCCCTCAACATGCTTCCTCTCACCCTTGCCTCCCTCTGAATTCCCTCTCAACACTCTCAATGCCCTCTTGTCACCTGCTTGCTATGCTCAATGACCATCTTGAGATACCAATTAATGACTATACTATTTTTATTATAATGCCATATGATTTGTTGTATTTCTGTCTCAGTGTGAATGAAAAATAAGAATAAAAATGGACAGAATGCATAAGAGAGGATTGGGAAGGAAGGTGAGGTGAGAGGTAGGAGATAAGACAGAAATGAGGGAGGGGATAATCAGAGATGCCCTCACCCATGCACATTCATTATTTGCAGGCAGGTATGAGTACAAGTGGAATGGTCACACCTGCAGGTTAATAGATCTCTGCAAGTAAAAACATTTATTGCATACACTATTTAGTAATGACAATTAGTGTTGGCAATGGCTACACCGCTTTTTCAAAAAATCGCAATATCTCCTTGAATAAAATTGATAAAAACCTGAGAAAGTTTGAGCAGATAGATCTTCCAAATAGGCGAAGGGTCTTCTGCCAACTCTAAGCGATCCTGTGAGCTGGTGATGAGATATTCAATCAGCTACAAAATCAGCCAAAAATCATAGCCAATTGAATATATTGTCACTAGCTCACAGGATCGCTTAGAGTTGGCAGAAGACCCTTCGCCTATTTGGAAGATCTATCTGCTCAAACTTTCTCAGGTTTTTATCAATTTTATTCAAGGAGATATTGCGATTTTTTGAAAAAAGCAGTGTAGCCATTGGCAACACTAATTGTCATTACTAAATAGTGTATGCAATAAATGTTTTTACTTGCAGAGATCTATTAACCTGCAGGTGTGACCATTCCACTTGTACTCATACCTGCCTACAAATAATGAATGTGCACGGGTGAGGGCATCTCTGATTATCCCCTCCCTCATTTCTGTCTTATCTCCTACCTCTCACCCAGTGTTGGACAAGCCACAGGATATCCTGTGGATATCCCTGAATCCACACTGACATGGACTGGCTATGGATAATATGGACATGGATTCATCCCTATATAGTAACTGTTATGGATACAGTCGTAGCTATGTAACTAGATAGTAGAGTCTGTCGAGAATGCATATGGCATGAATTGTGTGAGGCTATGAGGTGAATTCAGTCCGACTTCATTATATGCATGGTCTATATCCCCTTCTGCATCAAGATCAAGCAATTCATGCAGTTCCATTTCCTCTGTCAAACCACACATTAATGAACCCTTGAAAGTCACTGTCCAGTACTGGTTTCTGAAGTCAAACAATTCAGTAATTGGTACTTGACTTGGAACTGCTGCACTTGGTTCCATTTCATCAGCTTTGTTTAGATCCTCAGGCTCCAGTGGCAAGTGAGTGGTGATAAGTTGATTTGTAATAGAAGTGAATGATGATGAAGAGTTGGAGTGTGATGGTTGCACAGCCTGAGGGTCTGGCTCAATGGTTCCAGACACTTTGCCATTGTAAACCATGGGCCCAGTCACATCTTGACTCGGTGGCTCTGCTTCAGGCCTGGGTGTCACCATGACTGCACCACCACTACCATGTGAAGTGAGTTTGCACTTTAGATGCTCCTTTGCAGTACCCTGCTTGCGATTTTCATCTTGTATGTGCATGCACAGCTCTGCAAGCTCAGTCAAAGCTGTAGATCGCAACCTTGATCTTCACTGTGTAAGTATAATGCCAAAAAGGCTGAATAGTCATTCACAGGGTGTGGAATTTGCACAAACTGCAAAAAGCTGCTTCACAAGCTTTTGAAGTGGTGTAGGTTCACCTGCAATGACACCTGCCCACATGAGCTGGGGATCCAGGTTCTCACCCTGTCAATTGGCTTAGCATAGTTTTCTCAATAATAACAACTTCTTTCAATTACCTTCTTTTCTGCCCCTGCAATGATCTTCTCAACCCATGCATCAAGTGCTGAGTATCTCCCAGTGCTGTCAAGATATTCATGCACTTCATCAAAAAGGCCACCAGTGACAGATGCCAAGATGTTGAAGAATCACTTCCATGCATTGAATACCATTTTCCAGATGCTTGCATGGGAGAGAGATGTCGATATTGCAAAGGGTGTGAGTTTCAATGCAGGGTGAAGGATAATTGTGAGTATGAAGATCTCCTGATCAGTACTTTTCCAATGCTTTTCAATGCTTTCAGCATTGCTTCAATAACCTTCTCATCCTTGTGATCCTCATGTTGAAGATCACAATACTCCTTTGTTAGTTTCCCAAAGATGAGGGGAACATTGTCAAGGTGTGCATGGGCAGCCTGCATGATGCACAATGCATGAGCAAGTGGCTCCAAATGTTTCTTCATCCTGAAATACTCCAAATAAACATTTGATTAGATATTGAGATTGCTAAAATGTACTGGGAAAGGGTATGCCAGAAGAGTGAATTTTTTATTATTGCAACCATTTTCTCACATCTTTGTTGTGCTGTTCTATCACCTGTGATCAAACAGCTTTGATTATGTGGCAAAGCTTTGTCCTCACAGACAAGTTGTTCTAAAGCCCAGCAAATATCAAGTAGACAAGCATAAGCAGTAAAATGTGCAGTCCAATGAGTAATGACTGCACAAATCACAGTTAAAATGTGAGAACCAGCATTTCAGCTTTGAATAGTTTGTATCAATGCAAGGATCTGTGTCTTGCTTCGCAACCAAGTGATTAGGTCACTAGCCTTCTCTGCATAGGTCATGATATTTGCATTTTTGGCAGCACAGAAATAATCTGCAACAAGAGCAACCTTGTATAAGAAATTAAGTCAATAGAAAATGTAGTACACCCAAAGTCAATCACACCTGATGAGCATAACAATCAGGCCCTAAGAGTTCTGGGCACTCTTTGATAAGGAGTTTTCATGCTTTCCTTGATTCACCTGATGCATTAGATGTGACTGCAACAACAGTAACACCCCATTGCTCTTGGAGAATGACACAGACTTCTTTGATCCATGCAAGTAAATTCTCCGCAGTATTCCATTCAGTGGATGTGTCATAAACACAAACTGTATAGACCTGGTAGTACTGGTAAGAGATTACAACAACTTGTGTAATTGCATGGAGATATACATACCTTACAAAGTTCTGTTGTAATCATGAAAGCAACAAAGTGATGAAAGTTTATACCACTCCATCCATCACATTGAATTGTTGCCATAGTACCTGCTGCTTCCTTCTTTGCAATATCATGATATTGCTCAACTTCCTGTGGGATCCACCAATTTGCTAATGCCTTATGAAAAATGGGAACTGCACCTGGGATCCAGCAGAATGCAATCCATTGTGGATTTTCAACCCAGGAGTATGGGAATCCACAGGATGCTGTCAGTTGAGCAACACTTCTGGCCCACTGCATTTGGAGCTCTTCAGTCCATACTGGTAGAGTAAATGCAGGTGTATAGCTTGATAAATGAGCATGTTTGGATGGCCATGTTCCTTGGATCTGAGGGGTTCCTGATCATGATGTGCTGCCAGTGTTGGGAAACTGCAACACTAATAGAACAGTTGTAAGTGCAATCAATGCAAATAAATGACAGATGTACAAAGACTTAATGGTGAGAGCTGGAAAGGACTTGAGGAAGATGAGAATGGTCTTGGAATTGTCACACTGTAAGGCTGATATGGGCTGTATGGCACACTGCCAGTGATATGTGAGGGGCCAGTTGACAAAGAGCCTGCTGAAAATGTTGGGGAAAAGGATGGGAGGCCTGGTGGAGCCATGTTATAAGTTAGCGATGGAAAGCCCAGAATGGGAGTGGCAGATTGTGATGGTGGGAGGGTTCTAGATGGTAGAGGGCTTGTCCCACCCCCAATATATGCCTTTGACTCAGCCTCTGCTGATGCATGTGCCCTGACTTCAGCTGATTGAAGTGGGCAAGATTTAAGATGATGAATGATGGTTTCTCACTGACCTTGCAGCCACAAAGCAGGCATGTGATCCCAAACTACAGATTACAGACAATTGATTAGTAAAGAAACCAGAGTGCAGAAAAACATATGATAGTTTTGAAGCTCTTGCTCAGAACAAGGTAAATGGCGTCGTCCTTGCTGAATATCATTGTTATCAATTTGTTGTTGATCATCCAAAGCCTTCACCCAACACTGTTTGCAAAACAATTTTGGATGGTTGGTAGCACTAGAGGCTCTCGGATCCTTAGAATGAAGTAGAGGGTGGTTCCAGAAAAGAGACCATTGATGAGCATCGTTCCGAGCTAGGGGTGTAGAAGAGTCATCCACAGGTATTCCGCGATAGCAACAAGCAACTCCACGCAATTCCGCGCAATTCCGTGCAACTCCGCATTTTTCCGCAGTAAGGCAAGCATCACCCACACTCAACAAGCAAGTTGCCTCCCACATATGCCATCCATACCCCACACCAGTCAGTCATTTGCACCTGAAGTCAGCACCCCATCAGCCGAGTTGCATGAAAATCGTCAGCCGGCACAGCTTAGTTCACCAGAGAAGGGACTGCACCATCAAGCCACATCCGCGTTAGGAAGATCTACAGTCCAAGATCCAAGAGCCACGTCATCCATAGCGACACACCAACGCAGTGGAATAGGACCCTAGCAGACGAATAAAGCCATTGGCCGATGATCAGATACGGTATAGACCAGTCAGGTCCACGGAATATCAAGAACAGGGCCACATCAAGTCAGATGAACCCCGGAGTTGCCACGCATGGCAATCAGGCAGGTCTATTTCAATCCGACAAGTCTATTAGCATCCTGCGCAGGGTCATGGTATTGGCTCTCACCGTGGCGCTCATATTCCACCATCGTGTCCCTCAGCTAGCCCCATCGCATGAAGACCTTTAAGACGGATTTGGATATATGGTTGCAAGGTGAAAATTTCACAAGTATTACTTCGTTATTTAGAGTAGGAAAAAGTATATAAAGCTCATGTACAATAGGTTACCAGCTTAACATATCAATATAGTACACCCCAGCCTTCGAGTCTCGTCCTTTTAGCTACGTCCTCCTCGTTTCGTTCGTGCCTCTGAGTTTTTGTCGTACTCCGCGTCCTGCGTTCATCGCTGTTATGCCTTGTGTGACGAACGTTATTATCCGCGGAGTTGCCAGTTCCACGTGTTGTAGCGTTGTCATCGAGCACACCGGAGTTGACGGGAACTCTTCAATGACCTCACCCCTTCCTGATCCTCGCTATTTCCAATAGCGGGGTGAACTTATCACTGTGGCCAATGTTCTCCAGAATCCATGGCAGTGCAGGAGAAGGTTCATGTAGATATCAGATCATGCAGCACTAGCTTCATTTGGAAAGTTGGGCAATGCTGGTCACACATTTGTCACAAGCCATATCCATCACCACTTTTCTGGATTATGGATATCTGCATGGATATCCACGATTTTTGACACATGGAGTGGCTGCCATCAAATGGCTCGTCCAACACTGGAGTACATTGATACTCACATGCATGTTGGTAAGCAAGTAGATTTGTAGGTGAGCAGGTCAGTGAGAGATTCATGGGCAAGGGTGTTGGTAGTCAGATTATACATAATATACACATCATTTCAGGAAATGCACCTCTGCTATAAGATTCATTCATATGCATATACATGCATGTCGCTGGAGGATGATCACTGTGCAAGAGATATCTACAAGTGAATGCATTCATGGGCGAGCGCTTTTGTAAGTGCATATATGCTTTGTCAGAATGCGTTCACAGGATCGTCAGATGATTGCCATGCATGCCATGGGGTTTTTTTTTATTTTATTTTATTTTTTTACGAATAGAAATATGCATTGAGAAATAGATGTACAAAGTACAATAAACTACCAGACAGATGACTGCCAGAACCCATATGTGAAAACACACAAGAAACTGATAACAAAGAAAACAAAAAGAACATAACTGCAGATTATCAATTCTGCAATGGTCAATTATTGAACAAGAAAATCTATATCTTCAAATGAACCCGCCAATGGGTTGTCTTTCAGAAATGATGAAATAACCAGATAGTTGTTTCTTTTTCGAGACAAAGAAAACAAAGAAAAAAAGGAATGCAAATAATTCATGCACCTACACATGATGTGTTCCCGCAAAAACCAAGGTTTAGACATACAAAATGGACACCTTAAATTGCTTTCTGGAAAGAACCTTGCTCTGAAATCCGCCGATGGCATGTGACCTGTAACCATCCTCGTAAATCTCGCAAAAAGCATGACTTTCTTGTCACACATGTCCACGAAGTGCCAGCGCCTTGCGCCTAAAGACAGTAATGCCTCCCTCTTCTTCCCATTCAACAACTTGATAAAACTCCTCCCTTTAACTGCTGTAGACCTCCACAGATGACGCCAATGTCTTCCCGCATCTCTCTTGAAACAATTGGCCAAAGCCGCTCTTGTGCACAGCCCCCTACCTGCTGTCACAACTTCATTCTCATCCAATTTCACTGCCTCGTCAGCCTTCTCATTCTCTTCAATATCCATATGACTTGGGCACCAAGAAAGAACAATCGACCGATCTTCACCACCTTCAAGCCATAACTGTTAGGATCGATGCCCTTGGTTCGCTATCGAGTCAACAGTGACGACTAGAGTCTCGGTCTAATCCCAGTCACTGGACAAGAGTGCTGTTCGACGTCGTGCTAGGCAGCGACGAAGGTAGCTTGAACGATAGAGAAGACGAGAGCGAGAGGGTTGTTCAGTAAAGGACAATACTCGATTAAGTTGGAACTGAGGTACTATGGTACATGCAGGGGTTTATATACTGTCTAGAGAACAATGAAGAAGTATAAAAGGAAGTGAAACGGGGGCAGTCCAGGCAGATGAAACAAGTATCAGAGTATAGCGACGAAGTGAAGAAAGGCTATTGTAACGGGTAAGCATAAGAGAAAGAGATTGTAACATTACCCCCCTCCCTATGCGAGAAGTCACCGACTTCTTAAGGCCAGCCTTGAGTTGTCCAGGCATGATCTGCTCTAGACTCGTACCAGTGGACGATGTTTTCGACGTCCTTTTGTGCTGTATCAATGTGCCATCGTACGGAGTCGAGGGTGACTTTCAGTTGTCGAAGTTCACGGAGCGCGAGATCTCGTTCAGCGTAGGTCATGGCGTTGGGGTCGGTGGTGAGGGTGAGTCCTATGAGGGCTCCGAGTGGGGCAGAGAGGTCTCGGATATTGGCTGTAACGTACGAGGCTTCTAGAGAGGCGGCGGCAACGAGGGGGTTTGACCTGGGGATAGGTGCAGGAATGACTTCTTCTGCGATAGGTGGTTCCTCGACGAGTTCAGGCGGGTGAGTGTGTAGGTCGTCGTCGGCGTAGATCATCGTCTCGGTTTCGATGAAGATTTCGAGGGGTGGTGTGAAGATGTCGAGCTCGGGGAGTTTTTCGGGAAAAGAGTAAGCGAGGGCAAGGGTAGTGAGGAGGGTGGCGAGAACGAGTCCTCCGATGAGGACAGAGGGGAAGAGAGTAGAGACGAGGGTGATGAGGATGGCGATGAGCGAGAACATCTTTGTAATTGTGATGTTGGTTGGAAGGCCAGGAAGTGGGAATCTCGTTCTTTTATAGGTTGACTTCGTCGAAGTATTCCACGTCCCAAAATGAGTTGTCTGCGTCAATAGAGAGGATGTTTCGTAAGAGTTGATCGGCCAATGCTTCTGGTCTGGGAGTATTAGGTCGTGTGGGAGGTCCTTCAGCCAAATATGGTTCGTGTAGCGGTCTAGGTAGAATTCGGTGCGTAATCGTTCCCTGGTTCGTGTGATGGATGAATGATGCCCGTGATCATTGGGTATCCAGGTTCCCATTCAAAATTACGGTAGTGGGGCGGTGGTGGCGGATTTGGGTATGGAGGTGGTATTCCTCCATGCAGGATGTACAGGTAATGCGGGGGTAGGTTAAAGTTCAGTGGTCCACTGGATGGGAAGTTGATTTTGTCTGGGAACAGTGCCCTTGTCCGGTGTAGGCAGGTCACTCCCGCCGCTTCCAGGTCTCTTGTTCGGTCAATGATCCATAGGGCCAGTGCTCTTTGCGCTTGTCTGATATGGCGATCTCTGCTGATGGCGTCGGTTGGTGTCTGGGAGTTGGGGCTGATCTGTGTTTTATATACTGGGTGCAGTGACAGTACTTTTGTTCGATAAAGCAGGATTTTGCATATTTCAATGAAGGCTGTTCCTATTGCACGTCGTCCTTGGTGAGGATGGGTTCGATTAGGGAGTTGGATGATTAGGTGTCTAAGTTTTGGGATAGATTGTCTGGGAGAGAATCGGGAGTAGGGGGAAGCGATGTTTTTGGTGTGTCTAGCGTTCTGTCTGAGGATCTGTTATTGGCTTGTTTCAGTACTGCTCCTGTTGCTTTATTCGAGGCGTCGGTTTGCAGGATGAATGGTCGGGTGATATCTGGCATTCGGAGTACGGGGGCTGTTGTAAAGCGTTTCTTTAGGTTGTTAAATGCCACCTGTCGTTCTGGTGTCCAGAGGAATGCTTCATCTTTTTTCGTGAGATCAATAAGTGGTCGAGCAAGGGTTGCGAAGTTTCCAATGAATCGTCGGTAGAAATTCCCAAATCCTAAGAAGGATCGTACTTGCTTGACCGTTGTTGGTGTCGGCCAATCTGCTATTCCTGCCAGTTTAATCGGGTCCATTGTTATTTCCCCAGGTCTAATGATCATTCCGAGGAATTCGATTTCCTGAGTGCAGAACTTGCATTTTTCGAGTTTGAGAAATAAGTTGTTTTCTTTTAGTCGTTCTAGGACGCGTTTTGTCCGAGTTTCTAGGTCTTTGGGTGTTGTTCCACATATTAAAATGTCGTCCATGTAAATGATTAACCATCCTTCATTGATCATGTCTTGGAAGTATTCGTTCATCATTGTCTGGAAAGTGGATGGGGAATTGCATAGACCAAAAAACATGACTGTTGGTTCGTATAGTCCTTTGTTTGTTATGAAGGCTGCTTTCCATTCATCTCCTTCTTTTATCTGAACATTGTTGTATCCCCATCGGAGATCTAGTTTTGTGAAATATTGCACGCCGGATAGTTTGGTCATTAGATCGGAGATCAACGGTAGTGGGTATGCATTCTTTATTGTCCATTCATTCAGGTATCGGTAGTCTTGACATGGCCGGAGCACTCCGCTTTCCTTTTTTGCGACAAAGAAGAATGGTGAGGCTTGTGGGGATTTGGATGGTCTAATGTATCCTTTAGCTAGTTGCTCTGTGATCCATTCGTCGAGGGATGATTGCTCTTTTATCGATAGCGGATAGATTTTGCTGACTTTTGGGGTAAATCCGGCTTTGAGATCGATTGCGTGGTCCCATGTGCGTCTGATTGGGAATCGTTCTGAAGGCGCCTTTTCGAAGGTAGATTTCCATCCTTGATACTCGTCTGGCAGCGTGGTTATGGTTTCTTTGCGTAGTGTGTGTTCTAGTGCCTGTGATGCCGAAGTTTTAACCCTGATCCAATATTCGTCGATTTCCTGATCCAGGTTTCTTTCTATCTGCTTTGTCGGTTTGTGTTGATCGAGCTCAAGGGTCCGTTCCTTCCAGTTTATTGTTGGGTTGTGTTTTTCTAACCAGGGGAGTCCGAGTATAAGTTTTTGATCTCCTAGTTTAGTGATTAGGAAGCTTGTTTCGATTTGTAGATTTCCGATGTGGTAGGGAATCTTGACTTTATGTGTGATCATCCCATTTAAGTTTACTGTTCCGTCGGTGTTCTTAACTCGTATTGGTTGAATTAGTGGTTTCTTGTTCATGTTTCTTGTTATAGTTTCGTCAATGAAGTTTCCTTCTGCTCCGCAGTCAACAAGGGCAGATATCTCAGCAGGTAATTCGGGTGATTGGACAGTTATTGAGAGTCGTTGATTATTATTCGATCTTACTATTACAGAGTCGAGTGCTAACTGTCCATAATCGTTCTTGGAGGTTCCAACCGCTTTCTGGTTCCTCCGCTTTAAAAACCCTCGGTTTCCAGGTCAGTGAGGAGAGTTTCTCGTTCCTCTGTGCTGAGCGCCGCAATCATAGTGCGAATTTTCTTAGCATCGTTATCCTCAGTGATTGTTCTGATGAATCGTCCTGAAGGGGGTGGGTTCCTGGTAGTATCTTTCTTTGGGCAGTTTCGGGATAAGTGACCGATGGTTCCGCATCTGAAACATTTCCCAGAACGCATATATTCTTCTCGTTGCCCATCAGTAAGGCGTCCGGTCTGTATGGTATGGATTGTTTTAGGTCCCCCTGTTTTATTGAATCGACGCCCTGTATCAGTTTTTCCTAATGCTTTCATCATTTCCCATGCTGCATTGAGTTGTTCCGCTTTTCTGTAGGCATCTGTGATGGTTTTAAAGTCGCCTTGTCCTTCAAGGATCTTGGCAGCAATGGTGGTTGGTAGGCCTCAGACGAATGCCTGGAGTTGGGCTGTAATTCCGGTTAGTCCGGAGGATCCTATGAGCATTCTAAATTTTCGGACGTAGATCGGGACGGTGATCTCTCCTCCAACTCGTAATTTAGTGAGCTCATTCAGCGCCCTGACTGCAGTGTTGACTTCTCCCCAGTCGTCAAGGAATCGTTTGACAAAGGTGTCATAGTTTTCCCAAGTAAGTCCATCTTTTTCGTCCAGTTGATCACGGATTATTTCTTTCCAGTCGTCTAGTTCCTTTCCTAGGCATTGGAGGACGTATCTGATTTTCTTTTCATGTTTCCCTTCATAGTTGTGGGCATTTATTGCAAAGAAATTGCTAAACCAGTTGATGAATGATTTAGCTTCGGTCCGATCTCCTGTGAAAATTCGTGCTGAGACTGGTTTGATGTCTCCCCTGGGGGCATCGGTGGTTTCAGTGTTAGTTGCCATTTGTTTTGTGTCGGTTTCGGTGTCTGTTTCAGGTCTCGGGTTTTCTAGTTCGTATTCGATTTGTTTTTGTTCCAAAAAGGTGTTCCACCCTGTTATGGATGTTTCAGAGAGAGAGTAGTATGGATCAGTGCCGTCGAATTCGAATTCTGCGTCGCAGTATTCTTCCCACCAAAGGGTTTCTTTGGGTTTTTCGAAATATAGTTCTGGTTCTTCTTCTGGTTCTTTTTGTTCGTTTCTCCACTCAACCCAAAGCTTTCCGGGTAATGAGTGTTCGTCTCCTTCGATGTAATCCCCTTCAAAGTATTCGTCAGATACTGGGGTGTTCTTGTTCTTTCCTACTCCTCGAAATTCCCAACGTTTATTTAGTGTTGAGAAAAAGAGCTCCTGTCTTTCTAGATAATATGTTCCTTTAAAGAAAAAGGAATTGTTCGGTGGTCTCTGGTTAGAGAGTCTGGTTTCGGGTCGTTTCGGATCTATGTTGTCTAGCTAGTGACGATGCACTAAGCGGTTCAGTGAGTTCCAACTTGTGTTAGGATCGATGCCCTTGGTTCGTTATCGAGTCAACAGTGACGACTAGAGTCTCGGTCTAATCCCAGTCACTGGACAAGAGTGCTGTTCGACGTCGTGCTAGGCAGCGATGAAGGTAGCTCGAACGATAGAGAAGACGAGAGCGAGAGGGTTGTTCAGTAAAGGACAATACTCGATTAAGTTGGAACTGAGGTACTACAGTACATGCAGGGGTTTATATACTGTCTAGAGAACAATGAAGAAGTATAAAAGGAAGTGAAACGGGGGCAGTCCAGGCAGATGAAACAAGTATCAGAGTATAGCGACGAAGTGAAGAAAGGCTATTGTAACGGGTAAGCATAAGAGAAAGAGATTGTAACAATAACCACAACTTCTTGATTGCATTGATCAACATATATTGGTGATCTTTCACATTCGTATTGAAGATCCCAGAAATGACTGCTTGATTGTCGACCAAAACAACCACCTGACCTTCGACATCTTCCTCCACCAAATGCATAAACACATCTTCAAGCACTTGCAACTCTGTTTCGAAAGCTGAAGACGTGCTAAACAGCCTCACACTCCTAACCTTCGGTCCCACAAAACCAGCGCATCCCACCCCTAAACGATACGCTCCATCTGAAGCGAACACACTAGATGACTGTTGCCAACTTTCAAGCTTCTGCTCGAAGCCCACCATCCATGCTCGGAAAAGGTCAGAGTCTTCTTTTCTTGGGTGACTCAAGTTTGCTAAATGAATGCGACTACTGAAGACTTCTCTTATTTTTCCTCCTGGGATATTTTCCTCATTGCATAGGTGAAACTCTTCTTCCACGATATTCGCAATGCCACAGAGAAATGGAAAAGTGTTTCCTGGCATATTGGTACATCTCTTTTTCTGAAACTTTAACACTTTTGAATGACACAGCAGAGTAGTGAAGAATAGGCAGATAATGCATAATGGATGATGTTCGCTGAGAGTGGCCAAGCGTAGTCCCATTTTCTTGACTAGCAAATCACAATAGATTTGAACTGGCAGAACTCCCAACAAAAACTCCAAAGATGCCAAGGGCGAAGTTCTAAATGCACCGCTCATCCATAAGAGTGCACACCTCTGGACTTTTTCTAGGATTGCAACTTTTTTCTTGATACCTTTTCCTTCCAAATGATACCACAGACCCACACCATAAGACAGTATCAGCCAAATACAAGATTTGAAAACTTGCAGGCGTCTTCGTATGTCTAGACCCCAAATTGTGTTCCCAATCATGCGTAGAGCACTAATTGACAAAAGGGCTTTATTAGCATAGTATTTAATATGAAAATCAAAAGTCAACCCCAGGTCAAAGAAGAACCCTAAGTATCTCCAAACTTTCTTGCACTTGATGACTGACTTATTTCCTTTTGAATCTTCTAGCTCGATGATGAGGCTACTAATCTGTTTCTTGTGAGTATGATCCACTGAGAATTGAACTATGTAAATCTGAAGCTCTTTAGATGACTTTATTTTCCCTTTCTTTTTCTTTTTAGCGCTATCTGGGCTGACGTTATTTTCCTTTATAGCCTCCATATTTTTTAGCAATCTTTTAAAAGGCAAGAAACAAAAGAAATCTGTCTTTTCCATCTCAACTATCATTCCTAGTTTCCCCATAACCATCAAAAACTCTTTGAACCATAACTGCAATTTGACAATTCCATCCTGTAAATCAAAAGAAGAGATCATCAGATTTCCATTGTCCACATATGTTACCAAAGCTTTGTCAGATTTCCAATCCCAATCAAACTCTTTCTTGAAAATCGGCGTGACTAGTAAATTTAGCATAATTGGTGAATCAGGACTACCTTGTGGGGCCCCATCCCCCGCAGACAACTCCAGTGACACCCCTCCTCCCCAGACAAACTTTGTAATTCTTCCTTCATAGAAAGACTGCGTAAGCTTCACTAACTCTGCAGGGAACCCTTGTTTTTCTAGCATGCACGCCATTACATCCCCCCTCAGGGACAGGAAATATTGTGCTATATCGACTCCTAGGCACAAGGTGAATTTTCCCACCTGTCTTGCTTGTTGAACCCAGTTGATGATAAACATCCCCGCATCTGCAGTTGATCTTTGCCTAACTCCTCCAAACTGTAACAGATGTAACAGATCGTGTTTCGCCACATCATACTGCAGTCTCACTGCAACCATCTTCATGAATAACTTGCCCAGACAGTTCAAGAGAGCTATGGGTCTATAGCTCTTAATTTTCGAGTAGTCGTCCTTCTTCAGCTTAGGAATAATTAAGGTTGTTGACTGTTTGAACTGTGAAGGCCATACTCCCTCCTTCATGATATGATTAAAAACTTCCATGATCTGACAAAGGAAAGCTTCTTCCCCAAGCATAACCTTCAAGAGATGCCAGCTTATCATGTCCAGTCCTGGTGCTGACGAGTTCGAAGTAACTTTGACTGTATCCAGAATCTCTAAACTTGAGAAATCAAACCACTCTCTCCTCGGAAGCTGTGGCAAATCCTTGAGGTAATTCCAATCCACTTCTCTCATCTTCTGTTGACCACAAACTGATAGTGTGCCGCTGCCCATAAATCATCCAGATTCTGAATCGCATCTCCCTCCGTGTCAACTACCTTCAGAAAGGCATCTGGTTTCCAATCCTGCATCCAACAAACCGCATCCCAAACCTTTCCCCTCATGACCATCTCATCCAGTTTCTTGTTGAAAAAAGCTCTCTTCACTGCTTTGATCTCTTTCCACAATGCTCTCTTGGACTGTATGGTCAGATTACTCTCATAAGCCTCTTTTGCCATTCTACAATCATCATTCCACCACATATTTGGGTTAGAAGCCTTCTTAGGGACTTTCGCAAATCTTGACCAAGCCTCCTGTATTCCCTTATACAGAAGATCAACACTTCTTTGCGCTCCATCAGAACTTTGAATTACAGTGATGAACAATGCTTCTTCCTCTGATGCAGCTGGGATATATGGAGCTCGAGGGCAGATTGGAGCCCTACCATGAGACGAGAAACGTAAGGTTATCGCCCTATGATCTGATTTCGCTCCAATAACGTCGATTGAATAGACAAATCTTGCATCCTCCATGATAGAATCATGTGCCCATACCAAATCCAACACGCTAGAATATACATCTCCCCTCCTCCTGTTCCTGTAAAAGGTTGGTTCAGTAATGTCATTTAAGCAATTGAACCCAAACTCCATCATAGCTTCGATCAAATCCATAGAGCTAGAATTATCAAAAAGAATAGAATCATCCCATATCGAAGAGTGCAAATTGAAATCTCCTTGGATAAGCACTATGTCTTTAACAAAAGAGAGACCCCAGATCAGTGCCTTCAGTGCACCCAAAGAATTTGGATTTCTGTAGATATTCAAAAATTTTTGAACCAAACCATCTGATAACCTGGTGAGTGAAACTAGTAAAATATTGTCATGATCAAATGAAATAGGATCAATCATAATCATGAAGGAATTAAGTAAATGGATGTGAACGTAACATGCGACTTGTGACTTTTTGTTTAGTGAAACCAACTGCCATGCTGGGTGGATGGGGCCACCATTCAGATCTTCTCCATCCAGATGATGACAACTTGGGATTTTCCTTAGACATTTGACAAAAGGGAATTCCTGAATAAAAATTATGTCTGACAAGGTTTGCTTTGTTTCAAGTAATATTTCCACTTTTCTGAAAGATTTGCTCACATTAAGAAACAAGAATCTGAAATCTTGCATAAACCCAATCATGACGAAGAAGCTGATTTCCAAGCTGACGTGCTCGCAATGTTGGTAGAATGAATATCCTTCGTGACATCTGACAAGCAATCCCAGATAGTATGCCCTCTTCTCGCTGCAATGTGAGTCTTGTCCAACTGAATCAATTTTTCCACATTGAAACAAAGACCAAAGTAGGGACAATCCCTACTGTTAGATGCATGATACGAATCGCCTCCTCCCCCCATGCAATTGATGCAAATCATCCTATTACACTCCTTCTGGACCTTACACTTCCCACAATACAACTTATATTGTGTGGTGATAAGTTCGCTCCACTATTGGAAATAGGGAGGAAAGGAGAGGTGTGAGGTCGTGAAAGAGTTCCCATCAACTCCGGGGCACTCCATGACAATGCTACTATGCGCGGAATTGCGGAGTTTGCAGAAAATCACACTTTAGCATGCAAGTGTGTAATGATGGGAAATGCAGGACACAGAGTGCAACGTGACTCGAGACATGAGTGAGACAAGGAGGGCGAGACTAAAGGAGGAGGCTCGAAGGGATACTGTATTCTGGGATCTAATCTGGTACTAGGCTGGTATGTTAATTGTACATGGGCTTTATATATGATTTTCTACTCTAGATGACAAAATATCACTTGTAAAATTTTCACCTTGCAACCATATATCCAAATCCATCTTGAAGGTCTTCATGCAATGGGGCTAGCTGAGGGACGCAATGGTGGAATACGAGTGCTGTGGTGGGAACCAATATTGTGATCCTGCGCAGGATGCTAATAGACTTGTCAGATTGAAATAGACTTGCCTGATTGCTGTGCACAGCAACTCCAGGGTTCATCTGGCTTGATGTGGCCCTGTTCTCAATATTCTGTGGACCTGACTAGTCTATACTGTAACTGGTCATTGGCCAATGGCGTTATTTGTCTGCTAGGGTCCTATTCCGCTGTGTTGGTGCGTCACTATGGATGACGTGGCGATGGATCATGGAATGTAGATCATCCAAATGTGGATATGTCTTGATGGTGCTGGATCCTTCTCCAGTGACCTAAGCTATACTGGCTGACAATTTTCATGCGACTCAGCCAATGGGGTGCTGACTTCAGGTGTAAATGACTGACTGGTGTGGGGTATGGATGGTGTATGCAGGAGGCAACTTGCTTGTTGAGTGTGGGTGATGCTTGCCTTACTGCGGAAAAATGCGGAGTTGCATGGAATTGTGCAGAATTGTATGGAGTTGCTCATTGCTATCGCGGAATTCCTGCGGATGACTCCTCTACACCCTTACCTCGGCACGATGCTCATCAGCGGTTTCATGATTTTGACTGCACCTCCCACAAGTTGCCTGTCTCATGAAGCAGTTGTACTTTGTGTGACCCCATTTCCAACAATGGACACACTGTGGAACAGGTTGATTGAACAGCCATTTCAGGCAACACACCAAAGAGCCATTGATGTTAACAAAGGTGTTACGCAAATATTCTGCATTTAACACCCTGACAAGTATCATAGATTTCTAGCATAACTGTTCCTGTCAGTCCTAATGTAGTGAGGCTGCACGCTTTAATCCATCTAGGCAGACCAAAGAATTTGACATCTTTCCACTTCAGGTGAGCCTTGATATCCTCTAAAATTTGTTCCGGCGAGTACCCACCACCGTTCATATCCCTAGTCCTGACTGTGCAGAATTTCATAGACGATGTGGTGGGTTGGTTTAAAATGATAGCATCGCTCGCCATGATATTGACATAATCTGCCAGTGCATCAATTAAAACTTTCTTCTGCTCCTCTGTAATATCTGCCCAACACTTGACAATTAGCGCTTCCTGCACAGTCCAGGACACAGACACAATTGAATTGGGGCAATTCCCCTGAAAGCTTTCTTTGAAACCTGGCAAACGACAAATTGCCCTATCCAAATTATCCGTCAGAATTTGCCCATCCACTCTTTTCCCTAATTCAAACCCTTTCAACACATGTGTCGGCAGTTTCCAATGCAACACATTCTTAGCCATCCCCCTGGCTGTACATTTTTTCTCACATTCCTTGTTGGCCAAGACCCAAGCCTCCACAGAACCTGACACGACTGATGCAAAAGACTTTTTCCCTGACGACCCCGATTTAATTGAACTAATCTTTGGTGAGGACAGATTCTTCAGTGAGGCCGGCCATTCTTCCAAGTTCAATTCCCATTGAACTGATTTGCTCCCAGCTGAACCCAATTTTTCTCTAACAAAACATGCCGTGATCTCCAACTGATCTTCCACTGAGGTTTTTCGAATACCGGCCATAGATTTGGCCAAATCCCACACACCACCCAATTGTTGTATCAGAACGACTTTATCTGCTGCTGAATTTGGTTTTGTCTTCTTATGAGGGACAATTGAGATGTTGTCTTCTTTTCTCTCGCTTTTGACGACAAACTGGATATGACTTCGATCTTCCAGTTTCAATTTTTTCATGAGGATTTCCATCCATGCCTCAAGCCCCTCTACTGTCAACAGTTCTTCATCATTCAACACCATTCCCACTGCCAAATGACTGGACCAAATTGGCGCACGTAAATTCTTGTTTAGCATTAAATAGCTTTTTGTTGCCCTTCTGTTGCAATCAGACATGGCAATAAAATCCTTCTTAACGCCCTCATCGAGAACCCAACCATTATCAGATTGTTGGAAACCTTTCACCATCTCTTCATGCAAAAAATCAGCATCCCACTCATCACTGTTATAACCACTGCTGAATTCCCCTTCTTCCCTGTCCACAGCCATATTCTCTGACTTATTCTCTGGCTTTCGAAAAGTGCCTTCCATGAGCTCTTGTTGCGCTCATAAACGTTGTTCATCTCGTATCTTCCCAACATTAACTAGCAGAGAAAACTGCCTACTTGTTTTCTTTAAGCGCTCCTGCTTCTCTGTTAAGACACGCAATTGCTCCCTTCTCTCTTTTTCTATGCGTTTGATTTCCTCCAACCTCTGCAACTCCACTGCTCTAGCCCTTTCCTGCTTCTTCTCGAATTCCAATAAGCGCTCCTGTTTAAGACGCTCCACTTCTCTCTCCGCCTCCAACAGAGCGGCTTCCTTCTCTTTTTTCTGTTTTTCCTCAAATTTTTTCATTCTTTCAATTTGATTAATCAACTCCCAGTTGATATCATCCCTACTAGTTGCATCTCTCTTAGAGACTGCCTGAGACTGATTCAAAAACTGCTCCACCACTTTTAAGCACTCTCGATATTTCGCATAGTCTTCTGCAGGGATTTTCACAACTGTCATATGCCCATAGCAGTCCAACCACAATTTCGCTTCTGCAACAGATTTTGGCTCCACTAAATGACCAGGCAGAGGCAGTGTTTTGAACCATTCAGGAGTGGCTTGTTTATGAAGAAAAAATTCTCCTCTAAACAGCAAATCTATTGAAGATTTTGAAGAAGACGACTCCAATTTTGGACCATCCGAGTATAGCTCCTTAGCTATCATCACTTGCTCTTGATAAAATTTTCTCGCCACATCCGACACCACTGAAATTTGCATTTCTTCCTTAACCGCATGGATCAATGCTTCCAAACCCGCCGCCTCTGAAACCGCTCTGCTGCTTTCATAACCTACCAGCTCCTTGCTCGGAACCAAGTTCCTGATTTTCTCCTCAACCTGATTCAAATATGCCTTCACATCATATTTGACAGGATCTTCACAACTCTCTTTAAACACACGTATAGCTTCCTCTTCCTCTTTTGAATAATCCAACTCAATCAGATTGTTAATCCCCATCAGAACAGATGGAACGTCAACATATGACAACACCGGGGTAGGGGACACAAATCTTCAACAACTTGAGGCATCTGCTGACCTCAACTTTCTTTTATCCACTTTCTTTCGTGGCTTGCCTACTGTCCTCCACTTCGGCAACTCTGTCGAATCCGAATCTCCACTCGTGTCTGAACCTGATGAATCCATTTTTTCATCCATATCGCACCCCAGATCCGAAGGCTCCTTTATCAACGATAAAAGTTTGACTGACGGCCTGACCACAATACCATCCCAATTGAAAGAATCCAATAAATGCAGTTCCACTTTGGATTCAGCCCATACATTTCCGTTTCTCAACCAAAGGTTGGTTGAGGGTCTGAGCTCTGCAGGTGTGTTGTCTACCGCCGACAACCAAATCCACTCTTCTTCAGCCAACCATACCTTCACATACTCTATTGCCTCCACCAAAAGGTCATCACTCAAGTTTGTGTCAAATGACAACTTGCATATGCAAAAGCCTCTGCCTCGCATTAATCCACACTTCTCGCACAATCCAATGTGGCCACAACCATCAAAGCCCCTCGGGTTCATACAAACCCCACATATATCAGATCCAAGCCGAACCATGAAAGGATCCAACATTGACAATTCTTTACCGAGTCTTGGCGTAAACCGAACACCTGGTTCGTAATCCACAGAGCGAGCCCTGTTTCGAACCAAAATTTCTTCAATTTGGAAGAGTATACCTTCTGGTAAGCACCATGTCATGGTGTCCAACAAGCGATTGACCGGAGTGGAAGGTAAAGTCGACGGGTGGCTGTGAAGCACAGCCACATCCTTCACCGTGAAAGTATCCTTGTGCTGCCAGCAACGTGTAGCACCAAGTTCGTTTGCAACAGGACGCTTGCATTGCTCATTGTGCGCCGTTATGGCCAGGCATTGAGGTCTGACTAGACCACTTGAACAATGGATCCCATTCGCGGGATGTGAAACTGCACTAGGAATGTTGGAATTCTGCTCCATTGGAAGACGCGCGAATGGAGGAGAAGGGGAAAGGAAAAGAAGGGAGGATGAAGAAGATAAAGAGGAAATGGTTAGGTGGGTGGGTTGTAATACAAAAACCTATGTAGCTACTATGCCTCAGATACGAAGTAGCGCGTCGTAAACCTCTGCTAGTACCCCACCCGTGAGAAGATGATGGTAAAAGTAGAAGGAGGGCTCCATGTGCCATGGGGTTTGTTTGAGGGGTGAGAGAGAAAGAAGAGCGACTCAGAGTGAGCGTGCGTGCTTGCGAGCCTACGGTATATGATTAGCTGGTGAATGGCAAGCACCTATATATAGTAGGAAGATGACATTTTTCCTGATGTGTACAATTCAAACTCTCATATCATTCAAACCAAGCTCTTCATTCTGCTCCCATGTCCTCTCATACCGTTCAACTACCATATTCGGATCTGGATCAGGTGCATACAAGTTTTGCACATATGAATTTGCTAGTGGATCATCTAGGATGAAAGTAAACGGTCTGCTTGCAGACTTGACAGCTTTGAGGTCGCTCAAAAATTTCTCAAACCCCGCACGTTCTTCCGCAGTAGACGAATCACCGCCCTCCACGGAGAGCATTTTGTCTGATAGCTCTTCGTAAATTTGAGTGAGGATTCCCTCAAGCGTCGTAAAGCGCCCTCCAAGAGTTCCATGTGTTAAGACCAACTCGATTTCGGGAACAGTCAAACCGGCAGTCTCGCTCTACAGAGAAAGCAAGTAAATAATCTTTGCTCCTAACGTGAAATTCTACCTTGAGAATATCCCTGCTCAAATCTTCTTGATCTTCAACCTTGAGCGTTATTTTCTTCCCCTTTTCAGAGATTGCAGAGCCAGACTTGACCTCGTTATCGCGGTACCCACAATATTCGCAATTTGTTGACATAATCATAATGTCCTAGTTCGCAATCAGCATTCGGGCTCCTCCCTCGGTTTAAAACTCACCTTGAAATATGGAATATTCACTTTCTTCATGAGCGTATTGATGTGGTGCCCGCAACTAGGACAAGGGCCAGGAAATACGAATACTTCATCCCCCGTAATAGCTGTAGGTTCTGCCGTTTCCTGTCCTTCCACCTTCTGCTCCGGCACAGTTCTCTTTAGCAGGTCGTCGACACTGACGCCCTCCAGGGTAGACACCTGCACCTCGTCAGGATTTACGAGTCCTAGATCCACATTCTGCTGCAATGTCCGCTGATAGGTGCGCAGATTCCATTTTGAGTCTGTCATACTACCAATGAATTCGAGGAACGAGTTTCCAGCGGGATCGTCCAGCTTGACAGTGAAAGCCGGTATCGGTGTATCTACATTTGTCGTATCGGTGTTTGTTTTCTTCAGCTCGTCGTCGCCCTCATCATCGTCCCCCAACAACGCCTTGATCTTGTCAAGTAATGCCTGCAATTTTTCGTATACGTCCGGATTCTGCACTCTTCTAAGAGGCTGATCCATCGATAAATCGCCATAAATGTCGCGTAAAAGCCCTTCGACGGTTGTCAGCTGACCGCGGTTTGTGGCTGGAAGAGTAAGGTCCAGCTCGGGTATGGTCAACTCGCAGGTAGAGGAACGGACGATCTGGCGATCAAGATCCGAGCGAGACAGTATTTTAGCAGTGTAAACGATGCCCTCCGCTGTAACACAAACTTGGGAGCAGTTTCACGGCAAAAGATGAGCAGCACATACGTCGAATAGTGCCCGCGGATTGAATCTCGTTATTATGCCATCCGCAGTGTTCGCAACGGAAAGACATGATGATAATTTCGCGGAAAAATGGTATCGAGGTGAGAAGCAATCGAGTTGATCCCTGTTCATGGCATCGCATGCAGAGAGATTCGACTTCCTCAACGGCTTTTTCTTCATGTTCCGACTCTTGCGCTTCAGCAACAGTCCCGATGGTGGGGAATAGATTGCTCGAATTCGCCATCTTTGTACAGGGTTTAATGCTATGCGCACAAACTTGAAGTGTATGGCGACGAGTGGAGTATATAGCACCTCTGTGATGTTATCATGGATGCTGTTTACTGTGTTTATCATGTGTTTGGTACACGAAATTGTCTCTAACCGAACAGAGCTACAAGTTTATTGTATACATGATCCTTTTCGTACACATCATCGTTCCTCGCGACGGAATCGTGATGGCAACTAACAGCGTGCTTCCACCTAACATTGATGAGCGTCTTCCAGTCAAATGTTGTTTTTGGGTTTACGCACCAATAAATTTCCTTAACCTTTGGTAATGTAAACACAGGGTATCATCACAGCAAAGAGCAGAACATGCCTTCGTCTCCATGTCCTTAATACCTTCGATAGGTACCCATTTGAGACACTTGTTACATTTACCTTGACGTATTTCGGCCTTCTCCTTTTTGCCAGGATTGGGTCTTTTAACTGTTCTAAATGCTACTGGAGGCGCAAAAGGCACTCCATTTGACGCCGAAATACCTGCCATCGTCAGTGTAAGAGGAAATCTGACGGAAACTATCGGCCTACCATGCGAGTATTGCATATGGTAGCTTCAGAAAAATTCAGTGCATAACCCAGTGGAACGAGATGATATATACTCTGCCACATCATCAGCCTTCGCCATTCGTAAATGGGCCTATGATCTTACCACTTGAACGCGGAGAATTTCATGGCGAGCCAAAGTGCCTTATCTTGGCCTCCGCGACTAGGGCTTTCAATACATATCGGACAGAGGCCCACCTTTTCTGCACCCTTTCCTTTCACAAAGCGAGGGGTGTACAGGTCAAATGGACTTCTAGGGGAATTATAAATGCCGCCTGGATGATTGACTCCAAAAAGGGTGCACGGAGACCTTGCGAGTAATCTGAGCTCACGTAGTAAGGACACAGCACCGAACGACTTACTCCGCACCATGGGGTTGTATGTAAGAGCTTAATGGATAGCGTCTATAGAATGATGGAAAGTTGGGCGATACTTCGATATCGGGGAACGAACGGGTTGTATAACGAGGTTGTTTTGCGTCGGGCGTGTCGACACATTCTGCGGGTGCGACATGAAGCCGACGTCTTTTCTTACGTGGCATTGGAGAAGGAGACGGTTCATCTTCTTGAGGTTCCTTCTTCAAAAGCCCTCTTTTCCGCTTTGGTCGCGTGGGACGTTGAACCGATTGAAAAGGTGTCAAAGGAGTCAGAGGCGAGAGAGTAAGGCCAGTCAAGGAAGTTGGAGTGGAGCACCCATCAAAGAACGGTTTGACATTGGAACTTGATGTAGTTGACGAAGCCGACCGTGAAACGACAGAGATGTCCAAAGGTTTGCCAGAACGGGAACGGCGCTTTGGCGTCGTGGGCGCAATGGATCTGGACGTCGGGGGGCAGTTCTCGTCTGAAACCGACAATCTCGCCTTCGACTGACAAGGAGAACCCTGAGGAAGAGGCAAGGAAACGGCGGGAGCTCTGATGACAGGAGATATATCAGGATCTGATGATGGCCATGACGAAATGGTGCGAATGTTAAAGGGCGAGTCTATGTCTTTGAAGAAGGCAATTGAACCATCCGAAAAACGGGTTGCAGGCGACAGGTGCGTTGTGGTCTGAATAAAGTCATATCTTACAGGCGTAGAAGGAATGCATGAGGGGACAAGTGGCTTTGATGCAAATGGAGAACCGAGCAGAGTGGTCGTAGAATTAAACGAATGCGTGCGAGGATGCAATTGATGAGATCGATGAGCGGTAGACGGAACCATGGGAGAGTAGCTAGCAGCTTGCAGGAAATCATTTTCTTTTGAAAGCATTGCATGGGAATCTAGTAAAGACGTTGCAGAGGAGTAAAGATTGAAGGGCTGATGCTGAGCAGAAAAAATGGGGGCGAAAGTCGCAAAAGATTGAGAAGAACGATTGATTATGTCCTGCATCGGGCGATTGGACGGCTCTGCCTGGTGAACAAAGAAATCCTTCATGTCTGGATCGCGCAGGCCATCTATCCTGGACCTACTGGCAGAAAGGTTAGTGCCGTGGAAATCGTCAGAGGCCAGAAAGCCGTCCATGAGGACGAAGTCCCTGATAAAAGGGAAGATGGCGCAATCTAAGCGAGCGCCCGAGTTTTACTCCGATTCAGACTCCGACTTGGCCGATGCGCGTCCATCTCTGCGTCTGTCTTGCGCTCGCAATAACCGTCCAAGGGTCCGCCTTGACGACCCCAATTGCCCCAAATGAGCGCCAGTGCTTTTATGCCGATGTCGACAAGGCCGGCGAAAAGATTGGGGTACGTGGCCTATTCCCGTTCAAGTGTCAGCTGAGACGTTTGCCCTAGTTTTATTTCGCAGTATGTCGCGCCCCAGGACAACTGGCTGCTCTGTACTTAACGTCAACAGGTGCAATCGGGTGGTTCGTTTGACATTGACTTTGAAGTTCGCGATCCGAACCTAAAGGTCATGCTTGACGGCCAACGCGAACGACAAGGCGACTACATACTGACCGCCAACACTGTTGGAGAATATGCTTTCTGCTTCGAGAATGACATGTCAACCCTGACAGAGAAGCTCGTTGACTTCGACATTATGATCGAAAGCGAACCCAGGCGAGAGCCGCCCGCCAAGCCGGGCCAAGTATCCGAGCACACGAGTGCACTGGAAGAGAGCATCTTCCGTCTGAACGGTCTGCTGATGAACATCAAGCGAATGCAAAACCAGTAAGCTGAAGCTGTTTCGAGTCGATTTCGTATCTCATATTTCGCTAGCTTCCACACTCGTGAAAATCGTGGCTTTTCCATAGTAAAGTCGACGCAAAAGTAAGGGGCAACAATTCGGGAATGTAGTTTTCTAACGACGATGCAGTCGCCTCTTCTGGTATGCTATATTTGAGAGTCTCGCAGTAGTAGCCATGGCCGTGTAAGTGTGATTATCTTTGTGACCGGGCCTCTGACGGAAGCGGCATGGCAGCACGCAGGTCTACGTTCTCCAGACATTCTTCACCAAAACCGGCCGCAGATATAAGGTCTAGTTATTGGTACTATGGCATGTATTACTTTACACAACCATACAACCATAATGAATCATCATTCAGCCGGTTCCTCCAATAGTCGTCCAATATCAGTCGAAATTTAAGACTACACTTTATTTGCTAAAGGCAAACGTTGCAAACGACTTGTGGTCTCGACGTCATGGTTATTATGGCCGCATTCTCATTCACTACATATAGAGGCTCATACGACTCACTAGTACTAACTCTTCAGGCAAATACCGAAAGGACGGTGCGACGGTCCTCGTGCGAGACGTGCACTGATTCCTAGTACCGAGGTCGAGGTGATGAAACCGCTCTTATCCAATCGACAGAGCAGTCTCCTTGATGCTCGAAACACAACGTGACGAGGGGTTTTTGACATCTCACGAAGCCTGCGGCAGTTTTACGGCCAACAAGATGGTGATGGTAACAAGCACCCGCGTTACAGATCCGAAAACTCCAGCTGGTTTCTTTGATTGTGCCATCACCATGGCGAACCGAGTTGTATATAAGGTCCTCGTCGCATGCCTGTACAAATGACCATCGATACCCTATCGATGGAGACATTATTTGTTGTCCTTCTTGTACTCTTGACTGTGGGTCAAAATCAATCCAGGGCCCATCTTCAACGTGGCACTACCGAGAACGACACTACCATTCTCAGCGAACGATGGAACCTCACACAAGCATTTGAGACCGTGCTTGTCACTCGAGGTCCTAAAAGCTCAAGTCTCAGACCGCCCGTGACGAGCAACGTACGTGGTTTATGTTCCTTCCGATCCTCGTTCTCACCGCAAGAAGATTCAAGCACCGCAGGTGCGATATACGGTACCACTTGAAAGGCTAGGCCCCTACTTGCTTGCACGAATTACAATTGGACCCAAACCACTCAAAGTCATGATTGACACTGATTCAGCATGCTTCTGGACCAAATATAATCCCGGTGACTTGCCGCGAAAACAACTCAAGGAACATACACGTTCCATCAGATGTAATGATCGCTATGGTCGCGGAGCCATCACGGGAGCTGTGTTTGAGCATAATATCAACTTAGGTGGCTTGAGTAAGGTGGGACGGTTTATAGCCGCAGGCCCACAGGAGACAAATTATGATGGGTGAGTATCCACTTTCACATTGATCTTTTATCAACAACTGCACCATCTCAGCGTCCTCGGTTTGTCACAATCTGCTACAAGACTTGAACGCACCACCCTTCCCACAGAGACATACTTTGTGCATAACTTTATACGAAAAGTCAATCCCCCGACTTTTGCCTTGTACCTCGCACCGACTAACGCTCAACTCCACATCGGCGTACCCCACCCAGACTACTACATGGGAGACCCCGAAGATATCGAGTATCACGAGGTCACAGATCCCAATAGACCCCAGATTGGACCCGCTAGCATAAGCCTGAACGGAGCACATTTTGGTACATATGAAAAGTTAGATATCCAGACAGTGTTTGCCAGTTCAATACGGGAAATTTACGGTCCTGACAATGAGGTGAAGAAGATCTATGAGATGCTACGAAATCATAAGAACTCTATGAAGGAAGGTAAATATGCATTTCCTTGTCATCAATCACCTACTATGCATTTTCGATGGAAAGCCGGGCGTATATGGTCACTTAGTCCTGAAGTGTAAGAGATTCGCTTATTTGTCCTATGACATAAAGTCCACAACAAATGTTCAGATTCAACCTGGGCGTCATACCTGGAACCAATGCTTGCGAGGGGATCTTTAGAGCTGTGTCCCGAATCTTTAGGGGTGGAGCCAATATCTGGTTAATTGGCACCGGGTACGTTTTTGCAGTGGTACCTGGTCACTATTTGATCAAGCGTGTCGCGACAGCGTCACAAAGAATATGTATGTCATATACGATATGTATGATGCCAATACGGGGAAGGCACGGTTGGGAATTGTCGACAGGCGGCCACCAGCACCCCAATTATTACCCCAAATATCACAGTAGACCGAGAGACGATGGTACATATTTATGGGTTATGAACGGCCGTAGTCCTTGTCACATGCCTGCACAATTACCATACCCTAACGATGGCGACATTTTTTGGTGTCCTTCTTGTACCTCCGACATACTAACCCTCCACATTGGTGCATCCTGTGCATCCTGCTCTGAATACTACGTGGGAAAGATTGAGTATCACTGTAGAATATTTGTAAAGACACTCGGTTATGGTTCGTATCAAAAAGAAGGTCAGTTCATTCTGAACAGTAAGAGATCAAGCATGTCTCGATAGATACTGTATTAGTACGACGTGATACGAAGTCACAATGGGGAATTGCCCAGGTAGCTATAACCTATGAGTGGTAGGAGACAAGAGAATATGGAGACGAGCTGGACGCTGAGCAGAAACAAGCTGGTACTAGCATCGCTTCGTGGATGGAGCGAGGATTGGACAAATATGTTCCATAAGGACGACGTACACTCATGGATCATACATATCTCTACTATAGTCGTCCGTAGTAGTTATATAAAAAAACACGAATCTACACCAGGCCTACAAGGAACGCAAGAATAGGGAGCACATGGCAATTTCAGTTCAAAGGTATTTCAGTGGTCGCGAGACTTTCTAGTTGCGTGTTACCGTCCGAATGAAGAGGGATAAAATGGGCCTTTACCTGTATTCTCCCTCTGCAGCTACGCTGAGCTCCTCGATTTCGCCTTGAATGGTCGAAAGCGCCTCTGCCGCCACCGAAAAGTACACCAGCTGAAAGCGATATCAAATCAGCAAACAAAACTGACTATGCAACGGCGAAAAAAAAAAAATACCTGAGCTTTGGCCAGCTCGTTGATATTCTTGATAGGCTCGGGCTATATTAGACTGGTTAGCGCATCCAGGTGGCGGCGATACTATAACCGCGACCCACGTTCTCAAGAACGGTCTTCATGAGCGTAATAGCCACTTCTGTCTTTTGCACAAGATCATCCTCCGCATTCTCGACTTCGATCCTAGCTTGTTCCTGCCTCGCAGGGCTAGCACTCTTGAGCCTACACACACCACCCAATATCATCAGTCCCAAACCTCAAATAAAGCACTCGAAAAGCAACTCACTGCTGCTTGGCTGCATCCAGCTCAAGCCGGCTCGCTTTGACCGCCTGTCTCGCCTTCATCGCCACCGCAATGCTCGTATTCAGCGTTGTCTGCCACGGGTACAAAAACTGGTCTTGGATATGCGCATCCTGGTCTAGCCGCGCGGCCGCAACCCGCTCCCAGCCCTGCGCGTACAGCGCCAGCGCCTGCCCGAGACGGTCGTCTGCGCCCGCGCTCGCTGCCGTGCGGATCGCAGAGGCGGAGGCAGCAGACGCCCGCAGAAGCGCGTGCGGGAGGGTCTTGTGTGGCGCCGTGGGCCGCTCGGGTGGGGCATTAGGGATGGGCAGGTTGGTTCCCTTGAGGTTGGTGGCGGCGAATGAGGACAGGTTGTAGCCTATAGAGGAGCCGATTTCAGACAGAGACTCTTGGATTTGGGTGGGGTAATCGTAGGTCTCGTTGTCGTACACCCTGGCGATCCTGTACAGATGGTTCCACAAGAAAATGAATGAAAGAAAGAAAAAACAACATACTTGAGTACCGTCAGGTGGGCTGCTCTGAGCGCATCGACGCGCGCCTCGAGATCCTTGTATTCTAGACGAAGACCACTTGTTAGCCGAGAAGGAAAATGTAGCCGTAAAGTAATAACACCTTGAGGAAGCTCGGTTATCTCATCCTGGGAGATGTGGCCGAGTCTCTCTCTGGTTGCCTGGACGCTAGAAGTGAAAGACTTTGTAAACTTGGTGCCAGCCTGGGCAAAGTTGATGTTTGACAAGCTGGACTGGAATTTCGACCAAGAGTCCATTGCGGCTGCGGAAGAGTTTGGGTGTGTTTATTACAACTGGTCTACATGCTTGTTACATATTCATACTACATTCGTCAAAACAAAAATCCCAAATGGTCAACCTGCCAGAATCTGTGACTTGGCTTCCTCTGCAAGGTCAGCCGCAGGGGAAATCACCGCCACGATGACTGAGATATCTATTCGAGGGTTAGCGCCATCACAGCCACGCATCAAATGTGGTCCTTGCCATCGTTCTTGCCACCCCTAAACGCTTTGCCAGCCTCTCTCGCCCGTCGTGCAAAGGGCACCTCATCCTCCAGCTCCGAAAATTCCGCTTGTCTCCGCTCAGACACTCGTCGAGCTCGCGAGCACAGCGCTTCAGACAGCATCCCTGCCAGCGTCCTACGACGCAGCATCCGCTCGGCAGCTGTCAAAGGCGAGGATGAATCCGAATCCGCCAAGAAACTTTGGCGGAACCGAACCACCTCATCCAGCACATCCTCGTCCCAAAGGTTATCACTCAAGCCATCACTCGCAAGTATGAGGATGTCATCGGTACGGACAGGCAATGTGAACACGTGGGCTGATGTGCGCGGCGTTGTCGGCGTGGATGGACCCAGCTGGACAGGGGTATTGAAGTCCCACCACATTTCTTCGCTTCGCCACGCAATCTCTTCGCACCTGACAAGCATGCCCATGCAGTCACCGACATGTGCAATCTTGATGCACGGCATCATATCCATCTTCAGCCTCGAGGTTCGTTGTTGAGATGGAAGGAAACTGAGAAGGATCGTTGGTGAATTGACTTGGTACTTGATCAAGCACTGCCAACAGAGCAGTCGAAGATCCTGACATCAAGGGAACCATTGAGGGCTTTCCGGATATGTCCATTGGTCGACTCGGGATTGACCGTGCGGGAGATGGGGAGCGACTGGCATCAAGCGACGATTCTGGGGCAGCCACAACGTGCGCCTTGAGAGTGCGGTCGTATGCTCTCTCCAAGATTTGCAGCACATCTATCCCATCCGATAGATCTTCAAGAGAATCTTCCAAATCCTGTTCTAATTCTGATATAGGTTGCTCCCTCGATTGTGTGTTGAGAGAGGGAAAGGCAAAACTTGATGGTAGCGATGACGAGATAAAGGGTGCGGAGAGGAACGCGGGTGTAGTAGTAGTAGTAGTAGTAGTAGTAGTATTATCTGACCAATGCCAAGGGGACATATGTGGTGCAAATATGGGTGTTGGTGTAGAGCGGGGTTTCGAGTATCCAAAAGAAAATTGAGGACGGGGAGGTGAAGCCGGTGAGATGGGTATTGTTTTAGAAACAAGATCCACCTCTGCCGAGCAAAAATGCATGAGACGGCGTGCAAATAGCGCACTAGGCGTAGGTTGAGCTTTAGCGCCAGCCGACCTCAATGGTATCTCTGCCCATCAAACATTATGAGCAACACGGACGAAAAAAAAAAATGTTAAGAGTGCTCTACAAACCTTTAGGCCTCATTCTTGCCCATCCTCCAACGCCATCAGCCACACCCATCGCATTATCCGTGACGAAATAGGCATCTTCCCCGACCTGCACAGCAAGACCCATATCTTCCTCACCACTCTGCGTTCTAGTAGGTCTCCCTCCTCTCCGTGAGGACGATATGCCAGATGCCGAACACTTCTTGGGTATCCCATACGCACCCACATACAGCTGGTACTTTGGTCGCTGCTTCTTGGTCTGCACATGCTGCGGCGGATCATGCGTGGTCGGCAAGGTCACAGGGTAAAAAGTCGGCGGCGACGTGAGCGAATAGGAAAAAAGGGCATGGTGGCCCGTGGATCCATGCGAGTTTCCGACAAACGCATGCCCGTCGTTGGACAGAGGCTGCGAGGCGCCGAGAGAAAGCGGGCCATGCGAGGTGTTGGACTGCGACGACTGGCTTTGCGGGGTCGGAGGCGGCGTCTCGAGCTTGGATGGCTTTGCCTCGATGGACAGACGGGTCGGAGAAGGAATAGACGGGCGCGAGGAGGGCGGTGGGGGTGAATCGAAGAAACTGAGGGGTGAGACACTGCCGCTCGCTGTGTGGAACGGGCGACCAGACGAGGAGAGAGAATTTGAGCGTGCACGCGGCGGCGACGAGGACGGCTGGGAGACGGTCGCCGACGAGGACGAGGCCGCTGCCGCCGCGCCCGCGACACGAGGAAAGACACTGTAAAGGCGCTTTTGGATGGTCTTCATCGTCACGGACGACGAGGACGGAAGTTCAGGACATGATTTCTCTTCCGGCTCACCCCGGTCCCGGAACAAGGCAGTTATGTAATCAACCCGCTATCTTACTTGAGCCGTGCAAACGCGTCCCGGGCCAGCTCCAGCGTCGCAATCTCTGCCTCTATCGTCTTTTTCTGTGCAGGGTCGCAGTCAGCATCATGAGCTGGCAGGCACTCTGATAATGCCATTCACCTTTTCGCCATTGCTCGCTCTCACGCTCTCAGGGACCGTTTCCAGATAATCAACTTGCGACTCAACCTTGACCATTTTGGCCAAGTTCATCCGAGCCAAATCAAGCTTCTTATCGCACTTGCTGATCTCCGCGTCCAGATCGACCAGTCCCTATATCAACTCTTAGCTCATCGGTGGCTCGGTGACACACAGTGAACCCTGCCTTGACGAGAACATGAACGGCGACGGTCGGGCTTACGACCGTGGCTCCACATCCCGCAGGTATTTCTGCAAGATCTCTCACGACCTTGGCACTGTTGCATCCCTTTGTGAGAGCGACGATGGTCGAGATCTGGCTCTCAAAAAGCACCGCTTCGACCTCGCTCTGGATATAATAAAATACTAATGTACCACAAGCGGATCAGCATGCCGTAAAGTGAGGACATTGACACTACAACGTACGTTGAATGTCATTCTGGAGACTGTACGAAGCAGCCAACGACCGGCCCGCCTTCAGGGCAGTAAATACGAGATCAAATTGTTTATCCGCCTCTTCAAAGACAAATGCCGTATCCTGTAGATAATTCATTCAGCCAGAGATTTGAACGCCGCCGCTGCTGATGACTCACATATTCAGGAAACTCGGCTACCATTATAGAAGGGGTCGGGTCGTTCGGCCTGTTAGGCAGACGCTGCCACAGCTCTTCGGTGACAAACGGCATAAAGGGATGCAGCAACCTGAGACCATAATCCAGACATGTATACAGCGTCTGCTGTGCTGATCGCTTCACGGACACCGGTGCCGACTCGTCCGTCATTGGCTTCATCGCTTCCTATTCGAACGCCATTTGAGTATAAAGATAAGATCCCGAATGGCAACACACGTACAATGTAAACATCGCACAGCTCATACAACCAAAAATTGTGCGCCGACGTTGTGGCCATCATAAAGTTGCGTTCGGTCAAGTACTGGTTCATCTCGGTTGCAGCAGTGTTGAGTTTGTGCAGAACCCACTTTTCGACCAAGCTCTCCTTGCCAGTCGGTTTAGGCATCGGCTCGGGGACAAATGTGTCATCCAGCTTGAGCATGGCAAACTTAGTCGCGTTGAAAATCTTGTTGCAAAACTTTCTGTAGCCTTCTACACGCAAAATGTCTAGGTTGATATCGCGGCCTGCAACAAAGATATTCAGTTTCCACACCGTCCAGGGCATCGCTTGCACACACACGCACCTCCACCAGAATATGCGCACAACGCAAACCGCAGCGCGTCCGTTCCGCACTGAGGAATACCGTTGGGGAAATCCTTCTTTTGCCCAGCTTTCGCTTTTTCTATCTCCTTATCGTCCAAGTTACCCTCGTAGAGCTTCTCATGCAGTTTCTCCAGGCTCAATCCCTGTATGACATCGATCGGATCAATGACATTGCCGAGACTTTTGCTCATCTTGCGTCCGTGGGCATCACGAATCATGGCATGACAATAGACTTGCTTGAACGGCATCTTGCCGGTGAGCTTGACACCCAAAAGAACCATACGGGCCACCCAAAAAAAGAGAATGTCCCATCCCGTCTCCAAGAGCGATGCCGGATAGAACGTCTGGAAATCCGGCGTCTTGTCGGGCCAACCCATGATCGAAAACGGCCATAGACCGGAGGAGAACCAGGTATCCAACACATCTTCGTCTTGATGCAAGGTAAAGGGGGCGCCGGCCGCCAGCGCCTTGGCACGCTCTGTTGCCTCTTGCAGTGTCCGACCCACGACCCAGTTCTTGCCTTCGTTCGGCTGGAAAATGGTCAAATCTCATGCAAGCCACATGAAAAAAAACAAAAAACAAAAACGCACATCTTCCTCCTTGCCCTCAATCTTGACGAAATAGGCGGGACACCGGTGACCCCACCATAGCTGTCGAGAGATACACCAGTCTTGGATACCTTCAAGCCAGCGGAACCACTCGCTCTCCGAGAGCTTGGGTTGGATAGAAAGCTCGCCGGCTTTGGTGCGCTACAGAACGGTTGAAGGACCATCCAAAAGTATGACTTCCAACTCACCTTGATGGCCTCTTCGGCCAACGGCTTGCAACTCACCCACCATTGGGGCTTGAGAAGAGGCTCGATGACGTCCCCCGATTTACTGCAAATAGGGATCTGCATCGGGTTGTCCTTGGTTTCCACAAAGAGACCGTTTTCCTTCAACTTTTTTACGACCTCGACACGCGCGTGGAACCGCTTCATGCCCTAGAAACGTGGACGCGTCGTTGAGCATCCATCATTAATCCAATCGAGGGGCATTCGACTTGCCTTGAATTCAGGACCGGCATTCTCGTTCAACGTCCCGTCATCGTTCAAAATGTTGATAAACTGGAGACTGTGGCGCACACCGACCTCGTAATCGTTTGGATCGTGGGCAGGCGTGATTTTGACGGCGCCTGTTCCAAACTCCATATCGACGACGATGGAATCGGTGATGATCGGAATGCGTCTGGCGAGAAAAGGATGGAGAGCGGATTTCCCGTGCAGGTGCTTGTATCGCGGGTCATCGGGGTGTACGGCAATAGCGGTATCGCCTAGCATGGTCTCTGGACGGGTAGTAGCAATGATAATCGTTTCGTCTAAGGCGGTGGTTGTCAGTACGCAGTATCAAGGGGAAACGTAACGTACCCGAGTTTTCTATGGGGTATCCAAAGCTGGTCAGCACGCCGAATTCGAATCGTTCCTTGGATTCGTATCCGGGAACGTTGAGCAGCGTGCGACCCGTGAGCTGCTTTTGCTCGACCTGCAAAAGATGAGCGAGGTGTGGGGGGGCAACAAATGATACTACGGGCTCACCTCTAGGTTGGAGAGTGTGGTGTTGAGTTTGACACACCAGTTGACGAGACGGTTGGCACGGTAGATGACTCCGTCTTCGTATAACCTGCAAAACGTCTCGACGACGGCTTTCGAGAGTTTCTAGCAGCAAGGGTGAGCGCACGCACGCGCAAGGTATGCGCGAGATGAGAGCCTGACCTCGTCCATGGTAAACGACACACGCGACCAGTCATAGCTCCCTCCGAGTCTCTGCAGCTGGTTCGTGATCCGGGCTTGGTAGCTGTGGCCGCCCGCCCGTCTCGTCAGCACGACCAGAGAGGGTATTTACTCGCAAAGACACGCACTCGTTCTTCCAGGCCATGACGGTCTCCAAAAACGGCTCGCGTCCCAGATCGTGGCGGGTCTTTCCCTGGGTCTTGTAGAGCCTCTTTTCGACGACGCTCTGGGTTGAGATGCCTGCATGATCAAAGCCGGGGGCGAAGAGCACCGTCTTGCCGAGCATCCTGTTCCAGCGCACGAGGGTGTCCTGGATGGCGGTGGTGAGGGCATGGCCGATGTGCAGAGAACCGGTGACGTTGGGCGGCGGGGCGGGGATGACGAAGAGGCCGCTTGGATTGGGGGCGAGCTGGGGCGTGAAGAAGCCGCTCTCGAGCCACCAGTCGTACCAGGCGGCTTCGACGGCGATGGGGTTGTAGCTGGCAGCCATGGGCCCCGCACCCTTTTTGTGGCCCTTGGGCGTGGTGTTGACGAACGGCGCCCCGTCCTCCCTTGTGTGCTTGTCTGCCTTGGGTTTTCGGCTGCTCTCGCTGGCCTTGGTGGCCTTGACGGCGAGCCTTGCCTCTTTTTCGAGACGCTTGGCCTCTTTCTTGGCGGCACTCTTGGAGGTGGCGGACAACATGGAGATGAACCGAAACATCAAAAGCTACGACCGCCTGCCCTCGCCCAGCGCCACGCGCTCCCAGCGCACGACACGCATCCCGACGCCGCCCATCGCATGCGTGTCGACATACCGCACCCACCGCTCCACCACCTCCCCTTCCGCATCCCACGCCTTGATCATCCGCTTGTACACCCTCCGCTCAAAGTTCTCCTGGCTCTTCTTGTGCACAAACGGCGACCGCGGCACCGTCCACAGCGTCCGCTGCGTCGGCAGCCCAATCACGCGCGAAATCGGGATCCCCAGCGCCGCCGCCGCGTGCGACACAAAGTGCGTGAACAGCTCCAGCAGCTCCGGGTGGTGCGACCGGAAGTGGATGGCCGCGACAGGCATCGAGTGTGTGCGCGGGTGGTAGACGGGCAGGTGGATCCCCCGTCCGGGCACGTACGACGCTGCGTACAGCTCCTCGCTGAAAGGCCCCGCATGCGTGTCCAGAGCATCCGTGCTGTACAAACGGGTTAGCCAACACGTGTGTGTCGGCAGCCTGCACGCACCGTGGCCTGCTCTGCGGCGCATCTGAGCTGTTGTAGCGAGCAGAGACGGAGCGCGCTGCTGAGAATGTCGTCCGCCGGACAAACGCAAGGCTGAACATCAAGAAACGCGCTTTTCTCACGGATACATTACTGCCCTACTGAACTTTCTAATGGTCGACTGTTCTTCTTTCTCTTCTTTCTCTTGAGCTGTGCTTGCGAGTTTGTGCTGACATCCCCATCACCCTCTCGCGTCCGCTTATTTCCCACATGGGTGTCTGCGCTAGTCGACACAAGAGAATGGAGAAGATCCATGGAGCCCTCGGGTACGACGGCCTTGGGCTCGGATAGAACGGCGCGGAAAGTTCGTCGCGTTTCTATATCGCCGTTGGCAACCCCCCCCTTAAAAAAAAGGTAGAGGAAACGTACGAGCTCGCAAAGTGATGGATTTCGGCGTCGTCGTTAGCGCGTGGTGTGCAAAGTCCTGCGGGATGTTGAGGAGCGTGATCCTATTACCACCAGTCACTGAGCGCCCGTACAGTGTGATGACACCAAACACGCACAGATTCTGAACGTCCCTTGGTGCACGCAGGTCCGACTCGCTCACCGCACCGCTTCCAACCACGATCCCCTTTCCTTTCGTCACCCGGACAATCTCCCGAGCGTTCGCCCACCAGTTGCGCTTCGCACTTGGCCCCATCTCCGCCACACCCGCGTCCGCCAAAACGGCGTCGTGTTGGCCGCCCAAAGATCCCGCGTACGTGATTTCAAACGCAGCGCCGTTTTTGAGTGCGGTCCGGATAAGGGTGTGCTTGAGGTGAAAGTTAAACCGCGGCAGCGTCAGCGGGAGGGAGATGATGTGTGTTGTCAGCGGAGACGGGACGGTGTGTGTTAGGCAGGCGAGGGAAAACGTCGCAGCGTTGGTGGGCGTGAGGGAGAGCATGTCATATGAGGCAAAGTACGGTGCGTTGGCGTTGGTCAGTCCAAACCCCTTTTCTGAATCTTCGTCGAGAATGATGTTCAGTCGTTTGAGGAAGAGAATTCCGGTCCTGGCACCCAGTCGAGGAACGAGCGCGTCGAGCGTGTTGACGTGCGCCTTGGCGTCCAACTTTTTGTAAATGGTCTGCGTAAATGCTAGTACAGAGTACCCTACTGAGGAGGACAGAGGTCAGCGTTCATCGGGTGCAGATGCTAGCCGGGGCGAACAATGAACCACCAGATCTATCCTGGACTCGATAGCAGCCAGCTGAACCGCATCGAAAGAAATCTGAGGTGCCTTTCCCTTGGCGTTTTTGGATTTTGGCGCGTCGATGGGCACGTTGAGGTCGAAAAACATGCTGGCCAAGCGTTCGTCAATATCACGCCACCCTTGAGTCATCACTAGCAAGACCGAGGATTCCCCGTAAACACCGTCGTAATTCAGCCATTCCGTTCACACTCATCTGCTGCGATCTTTGACCTCAATATCTCCCTCATAGTAGCCTGAGTGGGGTCAGTGGAGCGTAAGAAATTAGGCACGAATTGTCGTGGATGGCCGCAACCCGAGTGTTGATAAAAAAAATCAAGTGTCAAAGTGGATGCTTACCCACATTCCATAAGAAATGTCAGCCCCATATAATGCGTTGGTGTCGTATGGACTGTCGCGACTTTGAATAGCTCAGATCACATTTAATCCAGAGTCGGTATCAATGGCGACATGGAAGGGCTTTGGTGGTGTCCCAATATCAATTGCCGCAACCCAGTGGGAGCCTATCCATTCTAAAGGTACCGAGAATACCCCCTACGCTGCGGTGCAGTCGATTCTCCCTTGGTGGAATGAGAACTTTATTTCCAATGAAAGAAAGTCACGTACGCTCGCCATGGTGATCAAAAGAGTCTTGTGTTGCGGTATCAGACGACCGCGATGTATATTCATGCAGTCTGTTGTTTGACCAAGTGGGTTTCAGATACGGATCATAGGTTCATTGTGCTGCACAAGTATATTGCCTGCGATCCACTATGGGCGTCCACCAAATCGCTAATCCTCCCTTGGACGCCAAATCAAGGGCGTTGACGGGAACCCGAAAATGACTACGGTTCTCCAGATTGCGCTCCCGTGTCTCAGCCTCGTATAATTCACATGCGCTGTTGAACTAATTGGTCCTAGTGACAGCGATCGACATGGAGTTCCCCCAACGCATAATTCTGATTCCTCGTCTCCCCGACAGTCCCAAGTTGAACCCGGAAATGCCGTGCACAGAAGCGGCCACTCCCTCAAGTACTGTACAACTGTAAATATGTACGACATGCCACATCTCCTCATTCGACGCGCCTGCGCCTCCTCACGTCCCTAACCAGGCAATGCAAATCGATCGCTGCAAGCTTGATCTTGAGCGAGACTCAACCGCTCTTCGACACCCCTTCTGACCCTCTCCCCGACATCCTTCCATCCAACACGCAAGATCCACTGCTTTCGCTCTGAAAGCGGCCGCTTCGACCACTCGTGCTCTGAGTGCCATGTCACACCGCTATTCAGGGAAGCGCCAGTCGACGCGTCAGGTTTTGGGTGTACGCTTCTTCTTTGGTCGGGCCAAGCCTAAACACATACATCAATATAGTGCATACAGAGATATCCACGGTTAGCAGAGACAGGGGTCGGTTAATCGACCGACCGACCATGATCACAAGAAAGCAGGGAAATGCGAATTTCCTCGTTCCTCCAGCCGCTTTGGCAGCCATCTGCAAGTGTTATTTTGATGGCATGATGGGAAACAGACCGATAGCTGCTCAAAGGGTTCCAAATTCTTTCTGGTCAATTCTCTGATCTTCTCTTCGAAATCATTGAAACGATACCCGCTGAGAATGGTTCCGCATGAAAGCGCTTTCTGTTTGATGACATCTACGAGGTCAGAGACCTGTTTCCTGCGATAACAAAAGAGTGCGCGGCGCATGAAAGTTCTAATGGTGGCATTCATGCTATATTTGGTAAGCGCACAGTATTTCGCCCAGCCTTTATGTACCTATGACTAGCAGAATATCCACAACAATATGGAGGTTCGTCATATAATTTGGTTCCGATAACTTTTGATGCCCTCCGGTCGGGCAGATTACGGGCTTGTAGTATTGCGTTCTCGATCACATTGGTGTCCATGTCATTCTCAGTAAGAATAGCGATGTCCACATCCCATATGTCAATCATATCCAATGTCACGGAATCAAGATACGACACTTTGCTTCTTCCAAAACCAGTATTTGAAGTATTTGACTCACCGAGCTGTGGCCGAGTTTGACTCGGAATATCGCCTGGGCGACAAGATGGAGAAACATTTCGACGACTAATTAAAACGGGCTGGATCACAACAAAAGATGTTGTGCAATGGTGCGCTCCCATGGATATCGAATTCCTGAAAATGTATGATGAAAAGGTGGAAGCGAACGTGAATGAAGAGGCGTATACTAGTACCCTTGGCACGCGCTGAAGTTACGACAAGTTAGCCCTTTTCGCTCCTGCGCAGTCGGGGCTGTAGAGACAAAGACGTGTTGGTGATATATCTGGGGCAGAGAAGGACCTAATTCGGAGCAGGGCAAGCCTAGAAAACACCTTGAGGCACTGAATGCAAGGCCCAACTATCAATAAGTTTACGGACTCGATGATACATATAGGTATCCGGTCCCAAATTAGACCGTCGCAAATCAGACCTGATTTGCATAGCATTTTTCAGCCCCTCATGCATCATGGATGAATCGATGACCTGCAGATTTGCGCAAATTGCAGACGCTATACTAGTTTCCGACACTAAACATTATGTAAGCGAAGCTCCTCGAAACCTCGGCTGTTATCAGCCATGCTTCATTATCAGAGCCTCATTTTGGCCGATAAAGGTCTATATAAGCACTTGGGCTAAGAAGCACTCGGTAACGCCCATGAGATCCTTTGCTATCCTTGCTATCGTCGCCTCGCAATTCAGCCTACTAACAACAGCCTCTCTCCTACCTCGCGGAGGAGCACTTGGTCCAAGCTTGCTCGTCCATCGGGTCTCAGTCTCGCGGTGCAAGTCGACCTGTAGCCCTATTATTAACTATGTTGGAACGACAGCACCGGTTAGAAGGAGAAAGGACGCGTCTCCTCATACCACTCATGCCCACATTATTAGGAACAATGCACACCTGCGGCGTGTTGTAACTCTACATTTGAGAATGCCTACCGGAACTGCTTCACATGTGTTGGCAAGGCAGAAGGCATGACAAATTACACCCAGCAACAAGTTGCCCTTGACCGTAAGTACTCGAGTATATTCACAATTATTGGGCTCACCAACGCATCCAGAACTGACATCTGCTTGTCTCGAGGCAGGCTACAATGTCACAAAGTTGACATTCCCTGGCCAAAATCCCAATCGTAGATTGCCCTCATTTAACACAGGCTCTACAATCAGTTCTATTTCCTCGCTGGGCAGCACTTCATCTACCACCGCTGATTCGGCAACATTTACAGAGTCTTCAAGCTCAACAAAGACGTCTAACGCCAGCGTGAAAACTTTGGTATTCTTGTTTAGCGGCTTACTCCTTGGAAATTGGATGCTATGAAGACAACCTTATCTTCCAGTCATGGACCATCGGTACTCATATGATGTGTTATCTGTCGTATACATATGGCGGAAATAGACTTGAGGATACACAGTTCAGTGTCCCCATAACAGGCCGCACGACGAAAACGGTGCTTAGAGGTGGTATATTAAAGAATCGAGAGAGAAACTTCAGGTGCAAACAACCAATGACCAATGACGCGCTATCACATCATTTGCAAGTGTGCAAGGTACGAGAGATCTTCCCTCTCCCTTTCGTCGTTTAGCAGAAATTATTTCTTTTCTTAAACAAAACCCTTTGACAATATTGACGAAGTCCAGTAGATATGAACAGCCTTGATATTGTTTCTATTTTCTTAAGAGTCCTTCTCTTTGATTTTGTGGCCATCAGGAACACTCGTTTTGTATCTTCTCACCAATATGCGAAAGAGGAGAGAAGCCGAAGATAAGGTATTATATATCTTCTGAATACGGGACACGGGACTTGAGTTATGATATCGATTAGAAACGTGAACTGAATATGGCGATTACGATAGGACATCAAGCTCGTCCAGGTCCAAAGAAGGCAGAGCGTTGAAGATGGCATCTGGCAAACTCAGGGATGGAATGATGGGATCAACTAACCTCAATAACATCATGCAGCAACGTGGACGGTAGCTTTTGAATCCCAGAAGGCTACACACAGTGTGCTCAGAATCGGGATGGGGCTGCCACATGGTAATGAGGATGATGGCGAGAATGAAGAGGGTGGAGTTGCTGTTGTCACAGATACCATTCCTGGAGTGGGACATGGGGTACGTATATGAGCGCTTCAGCGAAAAAACTCATTAGCAGTGTGCAACCTGACGTGTCTCTGATTGAGCAGATGCAGCTACAGCCTAAGGCCAACAACAATGACAATGCATGGACGATGAAGATCTCGTCCATCCATGGTAAGTAACTTCGGTAGCAATTCAACATCGTCAATTGATACTTCAGGCGATAGTGGTTGATGATGACGCCACCATGGCCCTTTTCCAATACGTCAGCCACCGCGACCCCCCCTGCCAGATAATAAAACATAGCATACCAGATTAAAAAATTGAGTCCCAAGAGATCGGCAAGGTCAAGGTAGACGATTATAAGCGATTATAAGCCAGCAAAGAACTGGATACGTCTGCGTCCGCGTCTATGGATGTGTTTGCGTCTGCATCTGCGGCTCGCATCGGATCGGCGGCGGTCCCAGGATTGTCTTTCCCTGTGTTTTCACCTTCTTGGAACGTATAAAGGCCAGGCTTCTCCGTTGCAGTAGTCGGAGTAATTGGTAGATCTGTTACTGCCGTCGACTCATCATACTGCTTCTGGTCCTGGGCGCCGACGACGAGTGTCACAACTCCCCCTTTAGCAGCGGCCGGCGGCAGTTTTCTGGAAGAACAAGCAGCGGCCCCCTGCCTCGAGGGTGGTAAAGGGGAAGATGGGCCCAGACGGGGGTATCGATCGCACATGGTGATGGTCGTTGGGCTGCGGACAAGTCTATGGTGGCTGGCAGTGGACGCAGCAATAGCAGGAAGGACGGGAACCCTCATGACCATTTCCGAGTCACTGCGAGAACGAATAACTGGCGCAGGGAGGTGCGCAAGGCGTGCATGGATAGGAGTTCCCGGATGTGCGCTTTGGTTGACCTGGAGGACAGACACGGCCGGGGCTTGGACCTGCTTCTCCCGCGGACCGGCATCACATGCGACTGGAGGGAGAGAAGGGACGAGAGTGACGAGCGAAACATTGGACACATTGATCTGGGATAACGCTCTGTGCAATGACCTTTTCTCTGCGGCGGCCATTTGTGCCTTTCAAATGACCAATAATCAATTCCCTCATTCGAGAAACGACAGAAAGAGCGGCTTACCTGGTTATCCATTGCCTTTCTTGCGGCAAGTCCCTTTGTGTATTTATGCTTTCTGTAGAGGTTGATTAGGCTTCCGATACCATAGGCTACAACTACCCCGACGACGGCGGCAACGAAGATGCCGAGAAGAATGATGATGAGCTGTCGCATCTTGAGAGGAAGGCCGGCTCCGACGACGATGGGTGGCATGATAATTTAAATCGAGATGCAAGAGCGTCGTGAGGGCGGTCGGTTGAGTTGGTAGCTGCAGACAAGGGGCTCGTGAAACTCGTCTGGTTAAGTATTGCATTTGGATGCTGACCAGAGGCAAACCGTGACATAGGTTAACTGGCTGTGCGCTGCTCTTCTATTGCTATTCAGTGAACACACGTTCGTGCGCGCCGGACTCGTGCATCCCCGGGATTCAAGCTTCAAGTTCTAAGAAACGACGCGTTGGAGTGTACTGTGTACGTACATCATTGTGCTTCTGTGCGACACCTTTCCCATCGGTTCCCACGGTACAACGTTGCCTCCGACCTCTTCACAACTATATTGTATCTGTGAAACGGACAAGGTTGCAAAGAATCACAGAAGCCCCAGAATCTTCCCCGCGGCCGTACTGACCACAGTAGAAGGATCCTGGTCCACCTCGACTCGTTCAACCTTGTCATCGTCAGTGACAATGACATATCGCTGAGAACATCCAAATTCCGATCTAACGGCGTACGTATCGAGTAAAAGGGATGTCACTGACTTTTTTGAACGGGGGCCTCCCAACAGTTCATGCCGACCCAGCATCATCCGCAATGAAATGGACCGCTGCGACACGATCGTGAGGCAATGCGTGTATATATGCGTTCTGAATATACCTGTTCCTTCGCTTGCCACGCTCCTCCATGCTTTGCACCAGACGGTCGATATCATAGCGCATAAAATGACAAGAGACGCACTGCATGATGAAAATATTGTTGACGGATACGATGTAAATCTCAGTGACGCTCTTGGCCTTGTACTTTTCATATTTGTAATGTATCCCGAGGACGTGGGCATTGGTGCAGGTTTCTGTGAATGCGCCCGGCAATCCAACCTGTATAAGCCATTGCAACTCATCGTTCAATTTCTCAACCAGAGGCAGACGCATACAATGATATCTTTGCCCTTGAGAGACAAGGGTGCAGCATGTTACGCGGAGTTCTCTTTGACTTCAATGGCTTGACTTGCGCCGTGGAGAAGAGCGACGCGGCGAGAGAGCGTCAGTGCTGAGGACAGAAGTCAACAAGGGCTCAGTGGCTCTGTCAATGGTTTATATTTTCAATGACGTCACCGACGTCGAGCAAGCAAAATAAATCATAATCGCACAGAAAACACAACATTACGACCTGGAAATGTTTTGGTACTGCAGACTTGCATTATCATACTCCTTCAATAGCAAGCGCTCCCGCTCTCTGAGAATATATCTGTACAATCGTCGATATCGCAACAAGACCATAGTCGAGACACAACGCACTGCAATAGCTCGTTCACATAATCCCGCACCAGTCCAACAGACTCGGCATCCAAAGAGGAATTCCCAATCATCTGCGGAAGGCTCACTGGAGGCAATTATATTCAGACCAGGGGCTCAAACATCTAAACAGTCAAAAAAGCATACCAATCATTCTGAGTAGATGTTCTGTGCCGTACACGGCACTCATCGCCTTTTCCTGACCAACAATCACTTTGGGACCAGTTATGTACTTTTTTCGAACGTCGGCGTATTGCTGTCTTTCAAACCGATACAGCAGATTCGCTCCGAGTGAGCGGTCAAAATAGCACTTGAGACCTGATACAATCGTCGGTAGCACAAGCGGTGGGTCCCTCAGACTATCGCTTGGATGAGATAAAGGGCCAACCGTCTCATGCCGACATGACATACTCGAGTTTCGCCTTGTTGGACGAGACATAGTCCGAGTACTCGTCCAGAATCTCCTCGACAGTCGGACTCCTCGGTAGCGAGACCAGCTAGAAGAAGCAAACGTTCGTTAAGCTAGGCAATAGCAGTTGTACGCGGATAATGTGCACTTGGTTATTTTTCGTCACAGCCTCCCAATCATCCACCAGAAACAACTTGAGCGCCTCTGGTACATTCAGTTTGATATCCGGCTTCTTGTTACTGTCGTCCTACGATCCACGACTGGGTCATGACACGGGAGAGGGACGCAGAAGGGACATACCTCTTCTCTCCCTCGTTTTGTGCCCCTTGTACCATCCTTTCTTAGTCCCCTTGTCCCAGCTCCCCCCTCTCTTGTTGCAGCGCTCGCAGCCCCCTTTTGCGTCGCGTGCGCTTTCGAGGCACCGAGCACACCGCTGGCTGCTGCGCTCTGTTGCAAAGCCTTCTGCTTATTGATGTTCTCCTCGTTGTAGGTAAGGAGCCGACTCAGCGGAACCCACTCGTCCCATCTGTGAAAGCGGGATATCATCAGCACCGTCGGACACGGCAGAAAATCAAATCACTCACGTCTGCTTCCATCCTTTGTAGTGCACAAAGTAGTGGGGGCCAAAAAAACCCGTCGTCGTCGTCGCTTCCGTAAAATTGTCTGTTTTCAGTATCTTGGCTTCGTATATCAAGGGCCCATGATAGCATAGCACCCGTTCGCCAACAGAGTACGAGACAGAGATATTGGCAGCGCTGGCGGATGTGGCAGCCATCGGTGAAACCTTGTGGTGGAGCTTTTAGTATGCGCTCGTCCCTGTCGGTGCGATCACATCAGTCTAAGTGGGCTAACCAGTAATTTGAATACAATTCTACACAGCTACCGTACCCCATGTCCATGCAATCATACTACCAAGTCGAAGTACCGCTACAGGACCTTTGGACGAGCAAACAAGTGTATCTGACAGTGGAATGGAATTTGCAGAGGAATCCTGATCAAACACCCCCTGAAAAGAACGAAGTTGGCATAGCTAGGTGCACCATGCCGGCATTGGGTGCATCCTAATGTCGACATGCGGCATCGCAGGAACGACACAGAAGGGAACGTCCTGTTGTACGGATGGTCCAATGGTTATCAAAAACGACCTCCTGAAAAAACTAGGCCAAAGCGACACCGTCATCCAAATCCGAATTACTTTCGCCATGGTGATTTCGTCAGGGGCATACATCGATGTCATGCAAGGCGAGGGTCCTTAGTACCCTCATGCGGACAGGAGAGGAATCCAGGACGTGGATCCCAATGTGGCAGCTGCGGGTTCCGCTCCCCCACGCCCCAGCCGTGCACCTAGCCTTGACGGGAGGTGCACGCTTCGCAGACGCGGCTTCTAGTCATCCTCCTCCCGGTGCAGTCGCTCACGCGGCGACTCATGAGGCCTCGTTGCTCCCTGGACGAAAACGTCCAGTCATACACGCCATCGTATTCGATGCCAACACGATCTGCGAGACCGCGGAAAAGCCGGCGCAAGCCTTCGTAATCAGGGAGGTCGTCAAATTCCAATCCTCGCGCATATCTGTATAGGATATCGAATTCCGGTGGTAGGCCAAGAGTGAGCAACGGTTCCGCCGCCAGTTTCGCATCACGAATCATATCCCAAGTGGCCGAAACAGGGTTATAGTTTTCCCTGTCCGACCCCGGAGCATTGCCCTCCGACGTTGGCGTAGTATGGATGGGTGGTGTCTGTGGTGCCCGAATCCTGCGCCAGGGCAACGTGCCACGGATGAAGTAGACAAGCATGTATGCTAGAGATTCCAAGTCATCTCTCCGGGAAGACTCTATCAGTGTATTAATGTATTGTTATCGGACAAAACGCATGAGATATGTACCTATGCCGAAGTGCGTGTTGATTGCAGCGAAAAGAGACGTGCCGACTCCGTGAACATCCGTTCTATTGTATGGTATGTGATTCAGGGTGCACGGATCGCGGTATTTTTTGGCAAGGCCAAAGTCTATCACGTTAACCAGATGAGAGGCTTTGCCAACACCCATGACAAAGTTGGCAGGCTTAATATCTCGGTGTACGAAAGAATGCGAATGGATAAACTCGATCCGGGAGATCTGCAAGGCGATGATAAGATCGAGCTTGTCGCCACCGACTCCAACTACCTCACCAGTTGTTCCGCCAACTGCAGGACCGTCTTGAGCGAGAAGCGCCGATTGCACATCTTGAACAAGTCTTCGAGAGACGGTCCTAAGAGATCAATAACCAGGACGTTGTAGTCACCCTTTCTCCCCGACCACATAATCCAAGGGACACCGGTTCCTCCCATCAGAGTCTTGTATATCTTAGACTCTTGCTTGAGAGGGCTATTCTTCGTTACAGCAGGCTCCAGCTTAATGGCGACCTCTTTGCCAGCGATGGTGTGGACCCCCAAGAAAACGGTGCCTGAATTCCAACCAGGCGTCAGAAATAGGACAGGGCAGCCGTAAGGAGTGCGCACGTACCACAACCACCGCTTGCCATCTCCTCCTCAAGCCTGTACTTGCCGCCGACGGTGTATTCCATCGCAGAAGATGGTGTGACAAGGTCGAACACAGGAAAGGGAAAGCTGTAGCGCGCCAGCCCGAAGCCACTGATCAACCGCGTTTCTTTGTCAGCACACCGGCTTCTCGGCAGGCACTGGTGTCGTGATCGCGTTGTCCTGTTTCAAATTTCAATATCCAGGCCCCAACATACATGACCTCTTAATTCTGGTCCTTGGCCACCCCACGTAGGTAATCAACATGTGTACAGCACACGTGTGAAGGCCCCAATCCTCAAGAAGCTTCTATCTTCTATCTAAGCGACTAATACACGTTTTCATTGAGATATAAATAATCATGCATAGATAAGAGGGAATGCATCCTATTACATTTCGATTGACCGTCGCACCGACCGGCGGTACTCTAGGTACCGAGCTGTCCATTAGCAAGGGGCCGCACAAGGGTTTTTGAAGCTCTATCCACCAAATTGTGGTCATCTAGCCCGTCATGCACGACGATAGAAAGTTCCTGGGATACTTGAGTTATAGTTCCAAAATGCTGCGGGCGGGTCCATAAACGACAGATGTCTGCAAAACGGCCACGTACAAGCGACAGGCCTGTCATAAACCATATTAGTACGAAGAAGGAAATCAGTAGAGATACTGACGAGCAAATTGGGCACCATCAGAGTCAAACCGAATGTGATATTCGGGCTGTTAGGTGCGCTACGGCGAGACGTGAAAAGAGTAGAACTCTTAATAAACATGCTGGTAACTCACGAGATGTATGAATATGTTGTACATATATTGATAATGACCATTACGAAAACATATGCAACGGCTAATTGACGCGGTAGTCAGCAGGCAGTATAAAGAGTAAAATAACAAACATGGGGAGAAGTAAACATTGCCAAGGGACCCGGAGCAAAAAGCTGTGTTCTTACATATGTCACAGCTGTTGCCGCGATGATATCCACACCGACCAGGCGCTCCTTGAACTCCGACTCCCATCGTCTCCCCTACATCCGCCTTCTTGTTTACGCATCCAGCCCTTCCCTCCACATCGGCTGGTTTTCCTGTGTCCTAGCCTTTCGCCTCAGGCTGTCCGCTCATTTGTCCATCGACAGCAGCTTCATTGTGCCCATCGATCTCATCAATCTGTCGACCATACCTTCTTCAAGGGTTTTTTGCTCCCAGAGCCTTCTCTAAGGCTTCTTCATAGTCAAATGCAAGCATCAGCATTGTTTTTGTGCTGGGCAGTTTGTAAGCCCTGTTCGTGCCCTGAACCTGTTTGATGATACCTGATGGTTGTATGTAAACCCTGGGTGGGTAAGCCCATAATTCCCAGCATATGCAATCTCTTCCTTTTTTTCGACTTTTGTGTGGATCAAGACAGCAGGGAATGCCGTAGCACTCTGGGAACATGTGGTAACCCAGTCCTGCAGGTCAGTGCTCAACTCGACCATTTTTGGTCTGGCTGTGTTTGTGGATATTGCCTCGAGAAATCCTCAGAATGTTTTAGCATTGTGTCAAGAGCTATAGGTTTCACTTACATTGCTGATTAAGCACTGGCTGTTTGGACTTTAGATGGGGGTATGAATAGGCCCTTGTTGGTTTTTTTTGACAGTAATGTACTGGTTGGCTGCCATTTGTAAACCAGGTCAAATATGAAAGAAGATTAGCTAGTTTTAGTTAGGGCATGGTCCTTAGTTATTCTGACAGCCAGGTCTGTTTGGGAGCTTAGAGTAGCTTGTCGCTACCTCTCTTAATAGCATATTTCTATTCGCAAAAAAAAAAATATATATCCACACCAACCGCACCAAACTACTTTCAGTCATCTCCCGAAAGGGAAATATTGTCCTCTCCCTCACCAAGATACACTATAGTCATGTCACAATTAGCAGTCTTCGTCAAATGAATACATATCCATATGTCTTGTGAGTCAACATGTGGAACTTCATGTTCTGTAACAGATCATGATGGCCTAAACTGTTGCTGAGTTATGTAGCAAGATTATACCAAAGACAGATGCTCTAGTCTTTGGTGTTCTTGATAATGGATTTGGGATAGTATTTAAGTATGCAGAGAAGGCTACCATGGTTTGGTAAGGATCTCATACATAGGCAATCCAATCCATTTAATCTTGGAAACCCCTAGAATGCTAACTCATATTTAATTCTGGCCCATAATTTTATGGCCTGGATGTGCCCAAGAGAACAAACTTGAATTGAGGTAAGTTGTACACTGTCAATCTTCTTGTATACCAGCAGTCATAGTCACCCTTCATCAATGCAGCAGCTGTTTCAGTGTCAAATACCAACCTCATAGTCGTCTCTACAGGCCATCCTCACCAATAGCAATAGAAGTTCTGCTAATGGGTAGGCCAACCAATGGCATATGAATGCAAGTAGGGCGGCGAATGGGCTGTGGCAGCCTGCCAGTCAGAGGGTGTTTGAGGTTGTTACGACCCAAACCTGCAGCGTGGGTGGCGCTATCAGAACTGATTCCTCACTGCTTTGTTCATCCTCGCAAACACCAAAAATGACAAATGCTGACACTATGGGAGCTGGAGAGATTGTTTCGGGCACAAGGATATTAATAATGAGGGGGGTCTCCTACACACAGACGAAATACAAATATTGAATTGAACAAAGACAATTCAACTGAGAAATGCAAAAGGAAGTCATCATTATCATTTGTGGCGAGGAGAGAGAAAAAAGCATACTTTCACATGGCTGCAATGAGGGCAACAAGAGCTTGCAAATCGGTGTACGAGGCTTGATCGTGCGTGGTGTCATGCCAATTGATCAATGGCCTCGGATCTTGCCCATCATCTTCTTTGATACCATAGCACCAATGAGGACCTATAACACCAATCCAATACACCTGGGAAACTGCAGTTCCACTGAAGGCAGCATCCGTCTGTCACTTGATCTGCCACTCTAGTGAGGGCATCCCAGCCTGCCAATGTTGGCTATTCTTGACTTTGACTGATGACAACAGTGTGGAGTTGGATTGGGGAGGATGTGAACCTGACAACCTCGATTACAAAATCAGGAATGTGGCCCTCGTTATCCTCAGGGATGCAGCGCTGAGGCATTACGATATAGCCTTGGGTAGTATACTGAATCTTCCTGCATGGCTGTCTTCTGGGTTGACCACCCTCCATTGCGACATCCTTTGATCTGCATATAGTTGGGTCCAAACACCTCTCTATGCAAGGGATTACTCAAGTATGTCGACCTTGTTGAATGCCGAGACTGGAGAAAAAGGTTTTCTGTATGAGGAATAGTACAGACCATCTGTCTGGGGTATGTCATGCCCCTATGTTATAATTATGATATCCAATTCCATCCCTAAAGGTTTCAAAATTCATCTGTTTTTGCAGCAATTTCAACCTGTTGCTGTGGTGAATCACTATTCCACAAGCCATCTGATGATAGTGTTGGCAAGCCTTCCTGTTCAATCATAAAAGATGCTGACACAGAAGCATATAGAGTAGCTAAACAAAGTGCATGTGTGTCTGTCAGATGATCTTCCATGGCTGGAGATAGATTACCCTCAATGATGTTTCCAGTCAAGATTAGCCCTGCTGCTAGGCCACCCAAAAAACTATTTCCTGCTCCTTTACTATGGTAAATTATTAGTAATGACTGTAGCATATTCATCACTGACCTGTAACATCCTGAACTCTACCATCATTGAGAGTCCAGAATGCATCAATCCATAGTCCACTTGACCTCTGACATCTAACATAAGCACCCATCTCACCACTCCTAATGATTACCCAACCAGACCCTCCACCTATGTTGTATTTCAATAGCTCAACAGCTGCAGCTTCTATGGTGCATCTTGATGGTGGAAATGGAAGAGACAACAATGACAAGGCTTCTTCAGCATTTGGACTGAGCAAAATATCCAGGTTAATTAATGAGAATTAAAAAAGAACTCTTTCCATTTGCCTGAGGATTGATATATCTGGGAGGGCATTGATGAGAGCTGGTAGTTCACTAGGAATACATCTATCCTTTTCTTGAATTTAGATTGTGATTAGAGCAAATGCAATGGTACGAACAGGTATTGGCTCATATATGGTCACTGGGTTCCAGTCTCTGGTACCACGAACCTCTGACATGATGACTGATGCACGTATCGGTGAAGAAATGAAATGTAATATCTTAGGCCATGCTAATCTTGTGTGATGCAGGTCATGAGGCCATATACAAATTCTTGTTGTTAAATAGTGGAACCTCAGAACTGGTATTAGATACAGCAATGTAAAGTGAAGTGTACTGACTCTCTATGCTCACCCCGGTAAGAGTTAAGTGCACTGCATAGTTAAGCCATCTTCTCAGTCCCTGAATAGCCACATCTCCTTGCCATAACCAATGAGTGCAGAATAGATACTCATAGGGAGATCATGTCCCTTGTCAACCACCATACCCAACTTGTCTGCTGGGAGCCTAGGAATGAATGCTATCAGCTCTGTTGTAACTGACTCAGTGGATCTGATGAACCATATACGAGCACCAATTGCTGTGTATGTTCCACCTCTGATCTAAAGATTTTTAGAATAATACAACCAATAAGAGGCAGTCACATTCCTGTGGATCACATCTTTTTCCAGTCACATTTCCATCGTCATCCATGAACGAGAACTCATCTATTATAAACATTCCTAGTGTTATGAAGGATGGTGTCATATCCGAAGCCATGGGAGGCAGATTGAAATGATCACGTGCACAAGTTCCCGTGCTATACTCTGCAGACTGTTTTTTTTTTATGTATAGAAATGTAATTGACAAAAGCCTATGGTAACATACAATGCTACTGTAACGACCAGAAGCACAAGCTCCGGATATACAAAGGGAACTGTGCCCTGTAATACATACAACGTATTTGCTGTTTAAAAACAGAAACAGGAAATAAAAGCAAATTCAAAACTGCTAAACATGAAAAAACTCTGCAGACCAGTTCCCTTCCACACTCACATGCTATTCCCTTTGACCTCCTCCATTCACCACACTGTGAATTTTGAGGTCATATCTTGGGTGTTTTTGATGAAATAGAGCAAACCTCCAAGATTGGATTCTAGTTGACATAATTACACAGAAAGGTTGATGTCTAAACAGCAATGGATCTGTACTGAAAGACATGACGTGATGATTGAGTCTGTGATCAAAGTCACTGTCTCTCAGGCTGGGAGAAATCTTGGGATGCACAGCGCCTCTGAGTCAACAACGTGGATGGTATCTTCCTTCTTCACCAGTCTCGTCCAATGTGCCATCAGTCTGAAGGAACACTCCTCAGCCTGGTGGAATTCAACCTTGCTTCGATGCCATTAAAGTAAGTTTCACCATTCATTCATTTACATGAGCATTTTAAGAACTCAACAATGGCCACGTGCCTGCTGAGATTACCACTCAACATACTCAACCACAAGAGCTAAAGGATGGGGACAATGCAAAACAGAAATCCCTCGACGACCTTGACTCCCCTCCCTTCAATTTTCTGTTTTTCCCTCTTCGGATAACCGGGTCCATCATCCCCGCAGCAATAGGCCGCCAACAGCCATTGGGAGCAGCTCAATCACACCTCCAGAGCATGTGATGTGACTGCCTCGAGCAAACAGCCTTGAGCGAAAATGTTCAGCGGGAGTACATGTGGTCTCCAAATTCCAAATTCCTGAATTACCCAATCTCTTTCCTGCTTGATCCTGGGTTGGTCACGATAAGTCCTTGGGAGCATCCTGTGACATCTTTGCCCTTGCGTGTGTTGTGTCCTATTGTCTGTCACCAGTTGTGCAAAATGGAATGATGCAAGACATCAGTGGGGTGTGTGGCTGGGAGTTTGACATGGAGAAGATATGAGCAAATGTAATTTCATTTTGGGCATTTGTCGAGGTCCTTACACTAAGCCATGCATTCCACATGGAGTCCATGTGGGGTCCAGGCACTTTACCTGGACTTTCCCTGCATCTCCACAACCCAACATTTGGCAGGGAACCCCAGCCAAACTAGACCTGGAGTGCACCTGGACTATCATGCATATTCACTGGACTTTACAAGGATTTGCAAGGAGTCCCTGTCACTGGACTGTCCAGGGACTGGCTGGAGTTCAGGTGCTGCTCAGAGCCTGCACTCAGGTCAAATGTTTGTGACATTGTTGCCTCTTGAACCTGAACCACCACCTTCCCATTTTAGATAAAGCTGCCATGGCCACCCCAGGTCATGGTTGCAGTCAAGGATGGGGCTTTGTCCCCCCCCTCCCCTGCTTTCTCTTCTCTCTTGCAAGGTTTGGATTTTTTGGAAGAAGCTATCTGTCATTGGAAAGCTGAGAGTGTCCTCACTACAGCTAGAAGTTTGGTGGCCAAGGGGCTCACAGTTCCCCCTGTGCTGCTGAATGAGATAGCTCATGCTGGGGCCTCTTGGCCAGAAGATGCAGACACCTTGACCTCAGGGCTCTGTTATGAGCATACCCCATAAAATTCATTTCACAGTAATGACATCAATGACACTTATGAAGATATGGAGTGGGAGAGTCAGACTATATTTTTCTTTTCTTTTTATCTTTTCATTTGGACTCAAACATTTAGATATGAGGGCTGGATGATGAGACTTCACTACAGGATACCTATGCGAACACTGCAGCCCTTATTAGGAAGGTATAGGAAGGTAGTTAGGTCAGCATCAGCTATGGAACATACTGAGTGCTGACTAGGATGACAGCCCAATGATGGGCCTAGACTATGATGAATTCATGGGTCTAGATGTGCCTGAGGGGTGACATGGGAATACCTGAAGGTACCAAGGGAACAGTACTGGTGTTCATGGGAATGGCTGAGGTGCAAGACAATAGCACAGCCACTTAAGGAAGGAGACAGTGTGTGGGTGTGGGAGGAATACTCCAAGGATGGTTACATGGGTGCAGGCTGGCTGCTGCACATTGATCCCTATTGTGAGGGACTTTAGCTGTGTGCTGATTGTGCACAGATCATGGCTAGAGTATATAAGGGCTGTAGTTTAGTGTAGGTAGCCCTTAAGTCTCTAGATAGTTTTTGTCACCTAGACATTACTAGAGGAGCAATTCAGAATCATCTTTGGCTTAACAAGCCTCACTGTGGGAGCTGTGGGTTGTGTTTAGGGACCTCCTAACAGGCTCTCAGACACATACATTGACCCTATGCCCCCCTGGAGATGTCCCTTGAGGAAGTCTCCCAGATGGTACAGTCCCATGAGGAGGAACTGCCATCTTTTGATGAAAGCAATGAATATATAGATCCAGACAAACTGGCAACCAATTACTACATGGCCTTGGAATTTGTACAAGGAGCCCTCACCCAGTGATGAGCATCGTTCTGAGCTAAGGGTGTAGGGGAGTCATCCGCAGGTATTCTGCCATAGCAATGAGCAACTCCATGCAACTCTGAGATTATCCGCATTTTTCTGCAGTAAGGCAAGTATCGCCCATGCTCAATGATTGAGTTGTATCCTGCATATGCCATCCAGACCCAGTGCCAGTCGGTTGTTTGCACCTGATATCATCACCCCATTGGCCAAGCTGCATAAAATCGTCAGCTGGCATAGCTTAGTTCACCAGAGAAGGGACTGTGCCATCAAGCCATATCCACATTAGGGAAGATCTTCATTCTATGATCCAAGTGTTGAATAAATAATGATCTGGAGCTTTGAGTATTGAACTCATAGCTTCATATATTATATCGTTATTTATGAATGCTCACTAAATCACAAATATAATCTGATATTTGTACACTGTTGACACTTTTATAGTGTTTGACAGATATTATAGAGTTTCATCCCAGGAACAGTATGAAACTGACAGCATGTGAGAACACGATGCATGAAACATGCTTCACACGTCAAGTATTGACAGATTGCTGTAGAATGCGCAGCAATATGACACCATGCGCAGCAGGTATGGTGTAATGCGCAGCAGGAAGCTGCGCATTACTAGATATAGGTAGATTAGATGTAGTTACATGTGATTCCTGTAACTGTATATAAGCAGCGCTCTCTGCACTGCTGAAATATATCTCCTGTTCTATTGCATAGTTGAGCCCTAGCTCCTAAGCGTTCTAAACAGTACTCAGTAAGTCCCCTCGCTTACTAAGCCTCGCTCTGCGCTGCCATTGCTCATTTCAACAGGTTATGGGCCCCACATAGATGAAAACCTTGTGCTGTGCATATTACATGTGTCAGCACCCTTTTGTCATAACAAAGGTAAACAAGGGAAGTAGTAAATGTGCCCGTAGTACTGTTATTATAGTAGTATACATCCGATTTATGTCGCTAATGTGCTATCTCTTAAAGTATGACAGGAATACTTCTTGCTCATCCTAACAAGCCTCTAATGCTTGGGATTTGAGCGACCGCCTTGGATGGCATGACAACAATCACTAGTGTGACACACTTCACCAGTCCCTGGTTCTGCAATATCCAGGTTAATATAAAAAATGTAGTCCTGATTGGTAAATCAATAAATTACCTGGTCTGGTGAACCATTCAAATCACTTGGGTTTAGGGCTGTCCCATGACAGATAAAGGGTCTAGGCTTAATCGCTTAGATCTGGAAAGGTTTCGCACCCCCCTATTGGCCGTGAATAATTAAGTGCTTATGTAGGCCGTTTTTGTCGGCATAAAAATTGTTCTCCAAAATTAAAAATAGTAGTAATTCTGTATAAGGGTCGTGCTGCATGGGACATTGTTCCCTGGTACATGCAGACCAGCGATGGGCACTGATTAGCATCCCATCTACATTAGGACGCTCCTTAGTGTCATAATAATAGCTTATTACTATATCTATAAATAGTGGAGGATATTTTTATCGCTGTGGGGAACTTGATGGAGCCCCCAAGCACTCCTGAAGGGCTGGATCCCCTTCTGGCGATGAATTATAGCACATTATGACAAAAAGCAAACTACCATGTTTATGCACATGCTCAGGCATTTATCGCAGGGAGAATAAAATCGAAAACTCGATGTCCATACCTTTGTTCTGAGCAACGAAAGTCTTTTCAGACTGTTGCTTACTCCTGTTTCACAGAACAAACTCAATTCAAACAAACCCACCAAACCTTTTATAACACAAATGTCTTCCACCACCAACACCGCTTCCTCCTCTGCTTCTGCTGGCTCGTCCAGCAACAAATACGTCACTGCCGGTACCCCTGGCACCAAATCCGACTCTTCTTCTCAAAAAGTTGCCAAAGCTGGTTTCACCAGCTCCATTTTTATCAATACCTTGCAATCCACCAGCAAGGGACCCACTGCCCCCATTGGGACATCTTCGAAAAAGTCTCCTTGGTACAAGGAGGTCCAGGAAGACCTGGAAAACTGCAGGAAGTGCAACTCTCTGTTTGGAAGCGTCGTCAAGAATTAGACGATGAAGCAGCTAAATTAGCTAGTGAGGAATCTCTAGTGGATGAAATTTTCGATGACATTCGAAAATTCCAAGCAGGTCGCCTTCAACAGGTGAATTATGGGAAAAATGTTTTTAATATTGCGACTGGAGAGATGAAATCGGCCCAAAAGGCTGATAAGGGGAAGGGAAAGGAGAAATCGGTTTCATATGCTGATGTGGCAAAAGCGGGCCTGTCCGCTAAAAACAAGGCAGGCACTACCTTTTCTCTGTGTCCAAAGAATCAACTAAATTGGCCAACTTCGGAAGAAGTTAGGACATGGTTCTTCAACCTTGGTGGAAAGGCAGAGGACTGGACGTTGGAACAAGTGGAGGTACCAGCCGCTCCAAAGAGAAATAGTGGGTCTGGAAGTGAAGTCTGGGACCATGCTAAGGAGTGGTCGAAAATTGGGAAAGTAAAAATACTGCCCGATAAATATCACAGTGATTCTGTCTTAGAGGAAAGCAGAACCACTAAAATTAATAAATATATTTCCACCATGCACCAAGCTATCCACCAAGAAATGGAGGATAAAAAACGGGTTGAGGATCTTATAGAAAGTATCCAAGAAACCATTAAAAATTTGAATCAAGAGGAGGAGAGATTGAAAAGCTTTAAGAAGAAAGCTAAAAAATTGCGCCAGAAAGAACAAAAAGCCAAGAGAGAGTTGGCTGAATGACCAAAACAACCACCCAAAACTCACAAGTTGTATATACTTGATGAGGAAATTTACAGCTCTGATTATTCGCATCCTTCCTTGAATGATAGCGAATACTCTTCCTTGATTAAAGCTAGAAGGAATGAAGAGCTTGAACAAGGAGAGTTCATTATAGTAGAACTCAAGGGAAGGGACGGACTTATCCACCCTTGGGTTCATACTGTGGAAAGTCCTGTATGGTCGAAAATTGGTTATTGCTACCTGGCAGCAATAAAAACCCGTGCATTGGCTCAATATCAATGGCCACAGTACATTGATATCAAAGAATTGGCTTCATATTCAAAGTCAATTAGGAAGAGAGTCAACTTCCATTTACACAAAATTAATGGTGATCAGTCTAGTTGCCATCGTCATCTAGTCATCGATCCAAGAGCCCAGACAGGCTGGATGGAAATCGATAATCTTGCTAGAGCAGCAAGTGTCGATATAATCATTGGAGGAGAAGATGACTTATCTGTTACAACTTCCTTTTTACGCTTATTTACTATGGTAACCTTTCTGCCCTTCATCGCTATGCTTTGATACCTGTTTCATCTGTCTGAATCACCCCTCGTTTTACTTCCTTTTATACTTCTTCATTGTTCTCCAGACAGTATATAAACCCCCGCATGTACTGTAGTTCTTTAGTTCCAACTTAATCGAGTATTGTCCTTTACTGAACAAGTCCTCTCGCTCTCGTCCCCTCATCGCTCGAACCACCCTCGTTGTCATCTAGCATAACGCCGACAAGCATACCTGTCCATTGACTGGGATTAGACCGAGACTCTAGTCATCATTGTTGACTCGATAGCAAACCAAGGGCATCGATCCTAACACAAGTTGGAACTCACTGAACCACTTAGTGCATCGTCACTAGCTAGACAACATAGATCCGAAACAACCCGAAACCAGACTCTCTAACCAGAGACCACCGAACAATTCCTTTCTCTTTAAAGGAACATACTATCTAGAAAGACAGGAGCTCTTTTTCTCGACACTAAATAAACGTTGGGAATTTTGAGGAGTAGGAAAGAACAGGAACACCCCAGTATCTGACGAATACTTTGAAGGGGATTACATTGAAGGAGACGAACACTCACTACCTGGAAAGCTTTGGGTTGAGTGGAGAAACGAACAAAAAGAACCAGAAGAGGAACCAGAACTATATTTCGAAAGACCCAAAGAAACCCTTTGGTGGGAAGAGTACTGCGACGCGGAATTTGATTTCGATGGTACTGATCCATACTACTCTCTCTCTGAAACATCCATAACAAGGTGGAACACCTTTTTGGAACAAAAACAAATCGAATACGAACTAGAAAACCCGAGACCTGAAACAGACGCCGAAACCGACACAAAACAAATGGCAACTGATGTTGAAACCACTGATGCCCCCAGGGGAGACATCAAACCAGTCTCAGCACGAATTTTCACAGGAGATCGGACCAAAGCTAAATCATTCATCAACTGGTTTAGCGATTTCTTTGCAATAAATGCCCACAACTATGAAGGGAAACATGAAAAGAAAATCAGATACGTCCTCCAATGCCTAGGAAAGGAACTAGACGACTGGAAAGAAATAATCCGCGACCAACTGGATGAAAAAGATGGACTTACTTGGGAAAACTATGACACCTTTGTCAAACGATTCCTTGACGACTGGGGAGAAGTCAACACTGCAGTCAGGGCACTAAATGAGCTCACTAAATTACGAGTTGGAGGAGAGATCACTGTCCCGATCTACGTCCGAAAATTTAGAATGCTCATAGGATCCTCTGGACTAACCGGAATTACCGCTCAACTTCAGGCATTTGTCCGAGGCCTACCAACCACCATCGCTGCCAAGATCCTCGAAGGACAAGGTGACTTTAAAACTATCACAGAAGCCTACAGAAAAGCAGAACAACTCAATGCAGCATGGGAAATGATGAAAGCATTAGGGAAAACTGATACAGGGTGCCGATTCAATAAAACAGGGGGACCTAAAACAATCCACGCCATACAGACCGGACACCTTACTGATGGGCAACGAGAAGAATATATGTGCTCTGGGAAATGTTTCAGATGCGGAACCATTGGTCACTTATCCCGAAATTGCCCAAAGAAAGATACTACCAAAAACCTGCCCCCTTCAGGATGATTCACCAGAACAATCACCGAGGATAATGATGCTAAGAAAATTCGCACTATGATTGCGGCTCTCAGCACAGAGGAACGAGAAACTCTCCTCACTGACCTTGAAACGGAGGGTTTTTAAAGCGGAGGAACCAGAAAGCAGTTGGAACCTCCAAGAACGATTATGGACAGTTAGCACTCGACTCTGTAATAGTAAGATTGAATAATAATCAACAACTCTCAATAACTGTCCAATCACCTGAATTACCCGCTGAGATATCTGCCCTTGTTGACTGCGGAGCAGAAGGAACCTTCATTGACGAAACTATAACAAAAAACATGAACAAGAAACCACTAATTCGACCAATACGAGTTAAAAACGCCGACGGAACAGTAAACTTAAACGGAATGATCACACATAAAGTCAAGATTCCCTACCACATCGAAAACCTACAAATCAAAACAAGCTTCCTAATCACTAAACTGGGAGATCAAAAACTTATACTTGGACTCCCCTGGTTAGAAAAATACAACCCAGCAATAAACTGGAAGGAACGGACCCTTGAGCTCGATCACCAACCCCGATACAAACCGACAAAGCAGATAGAAAGGAACCTAGATCAGGAAATTGACGAATACTGGATCAGGGTTAAAACTTCGGCATCACAAGCGCTAGAACACACGCTACGCAAAGAAACCATAACGACGCTGCCAAACAAGTACCAAGGATGGAAATCTACCTTCGAAAAGGCGCCTTCAGAATGATTCCCAGTCAGACACACATGGGATCATGCAATTGATCTCAAAACTGGATTTACCCCAAAAGTCAGCAAAATCTATCCACTATCAATAAAAGAGCAATCATCCCTTGACGAATGGATCACAGAACAGCTAGCTAAAGGATACATTAGATCATCCAAATCCCCACAAGCCTCGCCATTCTTCTTCATCGCAAAAAAGGAAAGCGGAGCGCTCCAACCATGTCAAGACTACCGATACCTGAACGAATGGACAATAAAGAATGCATACCCACTACCATTGATCTCTGATCTAATGACCAAACTATCCGGCGCTCAATATTTCACAAAGCTAGATCTCCGATGGGGATACAACAACGTTCGGATAAAAGAAGGAGATGAATGGAAAGCAGCCATCATAACGAACAAGGGACTATACAAACCAACAGTCATGTTCTTTGGCCTATGCAATTCCCCATCCACCTTCCAGACAATGATGAACGAATACTTCCAAGACATGATCAATGAAGGATGGTTAATCATTTACATGGACGACATTTTAATATGTGGAACAACACCCAAAGACTTGGAAACTCGGACAAAACGCATCCTAGAACGACTAAAAGAAAACGACTTATTTCTCAAACTCGAAAAATGCAAGTTCTGCACTCAGGAAATCGAATTCCTCGGAATGATCATTAGACCTGGGGAGATAACAATGGACCTGATCAAACTGGCAGGAATAGCAGATTGGCCGACACCAACAACGGTCAAGCAAGTACGATCCTTCCTAGGATTTGGGAATTTCTACCGACAATTCATTGGAAACTTCGCAACCCTTGCTCGACCACTTATTGATCTCACAAGAAAAGATGAAGCGTTCCTCTGGACACAAGAACGACAGGTGGCATTTAACAACCTAAAAAAACGCTTTACAACAGCCCCTGTACTCCAAATGCCAGATGTCACCCGACCATTCATCCTGCAGACCGATGCCTCGAATAAAGCAACAGGAGCAGTACTAAAACAAGCCGATGAAGCAGGACTCCTGCACCCTTGTGGCTTCATCTCACACGCCCTGACCACGACAGAGCAAAACTATCAGATTTACAACAGGGAACTACTGGCAATCGTCAAAGGACTTGCAGCATGGCGACACCTTCTTCATGGATCACCTCATACCACTATCATTCATTGTGATCACAAGAATTTATCCTTTTATCGAACTCCACAACGCCTTACCCCCAGACAAGCCAGATGGTCCTCCTTCTTAAGCGAATTCGATCTCCGAATAGAGCATGTCCCTGGAACTAAGATGTTTGAAGCAGACGCCCTATCTCGACGACCAGACCACATCGGAATGGACGACACCCCAGAAGAAACCACGGTGTTACCACCTGAACGATTCATCAGGCTTATAGCAGACGACCTAGCAGAGAAGTTGTGCAAAGGCATGATTAAAGACAACTTTGGACAAATACTAGTCGAAGTAATCCAAAATCATCGAGCACCACCAATAAAATCAAAGCTGCAAGACTGGACATATGTCGACCACATCGTACATTACCAAGGAAAAACCTATGTACCCGATCAAGATGGATTGCGCACTCAACTCATTAAACTGACACATGAATCACCTACATCTGGGCACCCCAGACGATTTAAGACTCTAGAATTACTCAAACGAAACTACTGGTGGCCCGGAATGAACAAGCATACCAGAGAATGGATTGAAGGATGCGTGCTCTGCCAGCAAATGAAAGTAAACACTCACCCCAACACCCCTGCCCTACAACCGATCAAATCTAATGCCACCCGACCCTTCCAACAAGTCACAATTGACTTCATCACAGACCTACCAATCGCCGACAGCTTTGACTCGATCATGGTCACAGTGGACCATGGACTTACAAAGGGGGTAACCTTTTCCCCTTGTCACAAAACGATCGACACACTAGGAACTGCAGATCTATACATAAATGAAAACTTCAAACAATTCAGTTTACCGGATATCCTCATATCTGACAGAGGACCGCAGTTCGCATCTAAAGTATTCTGAGAAATAGGAAAAGCGCTGGGAATAAACCATAGAATGAGCACAGCCTACCACCCCCAGACAGATGGCGAGACAGAACGAGTCAATCAAGAACTAGAAGTCTACCTCCAAATGTTCTGCACAAATGAACCGCACAGATGGAAATTGCTACTGCCAATTGCGGAATTCGCTCACAATAACCGACACCATGATACCATCAAAGCATCACTGTTTCAGCTAATGTATGGAGTAGACCCTGTCGCTATTCCCACAGCCGCATCCCCTATGACAACCCCAGCAGCTGAAAACTGACTACGAATGCTACAAAAAGCTAGAGAAGAAGCACTCGCTGCACACGAACTCGCTAGACAAATGGTAGCGCTCAGAACAAAAGACAAAAGTATCAGATTTGAGAAAGGAGACAAAGTCTGGCTTGAAAATCAAAACCTCTGAATACCCTATGAGTCAAGGAAGCTAGCGCCCAAAAGAGAAGGACCCTTCATGATTGGGCAAGTACTAGGACCTGTCACCTACGGACTGAAACTCCCCGAACAATGGCACATCCATCCTGTGTTTCATACTACATTGTTAACTCTGTACAAGGAAACAATGGCGCATGGACCAAACTTCATGAAACCACCCCCTGATCTCATCAACAGACAAGAAGAGTTTGAAATAGAAGCAATCATCACACACAGAAAACGAGGAACTGGCTATCAATATCTAGTCAAATGGAAAGGGTATGGACCGAACGAAAACTCATGGGAACCTGAAACAAATCTGAAAAACGCTCCAGACATCCTTAGAGCATATAAGAACCACTGAGACCTGCTATGAAAACCATGGTCCAGTATCGCAACAAACAGATCCTCAAACAGAATACTAGACATACCAAAAACATCGCTTCCCCCTACTCCCGATTCTCTCCCAGACAATCTATCCCAAAACTTAGACACCTAATCATCCAACTCCCTAATCGAACCCATCCTCACCAAGGATGACGCGCAATAGGAACAGCCTTCATTGAACTATGCAAAATCCTGCTCTATCGAACAAAAGTACCGTCACTACACCCAGTATACAAGACACAGATCAGCCCCGACTCCCAGACACCAACCGACGCCATCAACAGAGATCGCCATGTCAGGCAAGCATGAAGAGCACTGACCTTATGGATCATTGACTGAACAAGAGACCTGGAGGTGGCGGGAGTGACCTGCCTACACCAGACAGAGGCACTATTCCCAGACAAAATCAATTTCCCATCCAGTGGACCGCTGAACTTTAACTTACCCCCGCACTACCTATACATCCCACACAGAGGGATACCACCTCCATACCCGAATCCGCCACCACCGCCCCACTACCGCAATTTTGAATGGGAACCTGGATACCCAATGATCACGGGCATCATTCATCACACAAATCAAGGAACAATTATGCATCGAATTCCGCCTAGACCACTACACGAACCATATTTGGCTGAAAGACCTCCCACGCGACCTAATACTCCCAGACCAGAAGTGTTGGCCGATCAACTCTTACGAAACATCCTCTCTATTGACACAGACGATTCATTCTGGGACGTGGAATACTTCGATGAAGCCAACCTATAAAAGGTGAGATTCCCACTTCCTAGCCTTCCAACCCACGTCGCAATCGCAAAAAGATGTTCTCGCTCGTTGCCATCCTCGTTGCCCTCGTCTCCACCCTCTTCCCCTCTGTCCTCATTGGAGGACTCATTCTCGCCACCCTCCTCACTACCCTCGCCCTCACTTACTCCTTTCCTGAAAAGCTCCCTGAGCTCAACGTCTTCACACCACCCCTCGAAATTTTCGTCACCGAAACAATAACCTATACCAACGATGATCTGCACGTCCACCCGCCTGAACTTGTCGAGGAACCACCTATCGCAGAAGAAATCATTCCTGCACCTATCCCCAGATCAAACCCCCTCGTCACCGCCGCCTCTTTAGAAGCCTCATACGTCACAGCCAACCTCCGAGACCTCTCTGCCCCACTTGGAGCCCTCGTAGGACTCACCCTCACCACCGACCCCAATGCCATGACCTACGCTGAACGAGATCTAGCGCTCCGTGAACTTCGTCAATTGAAAGTCACCCTCGACTCCGTACGATGGCACATAGACACAGCACAAAAGGACGTCGAGAACATCGTCCACTGGTACGAGTCTAGAGCAGACCATGCCTGGACAACTCAAGGGTGGCCTTGAGAAGTCGGTGACTTCTCGCATAGGGAGGGGGTAATGTTACAACTTCCTTTTTACGCTTATTTACTACGGTAACCTTTCTGCCCTTCATCGCTATGCTTTGATACCTGTTTCATCTGTCTGAATCACCCCTCGTTTTACTTCCTTTTATACTTCTTCATTGTTCTCCAGACAGTATATAAACCCCCGCATGTACTGTAGTTCTTTAGTTCCAACTTAATCGAGTATTGTCCTTTACTGAACAAGTCCTCTCACTCTCGTCCCCTCGTCGCTCGAACCACCCTCGTCGTCGTCTAGCATAACGCCGACAAGCATACCTGTCCATTGACTGGGATTAGACCGAGACTCTAGTTGTCATTGTTGACTCGATAGTGAACCAAGGGCATCGATCCTAACATTATCCAAGATTCCAACGCTTACTGGAAGCAATAATTGGAATGAATGGTCAGCAGCCATCAAAGCTGCTCTGCAGTATAAAGGTCTCTGGCAGTATGTTCTTGGCAACAGGATCAAGCCACAGCTTACAGAAGCTGAAAAGACAGCAGAGAAAGCAGATAGCACCGCTGCAACAGAGCTTTGTCACATTAAAGAAAAAAGAGAAGCTTGGGATGACTACTGTGACAACGATGACAAGGCATTGGGATTAATAACCATGAAAATCTCACTGTCTTTAAGACACCTAATTCAACCATGGTCAAACTCTACCTTCATTGCATTGCAGGAAGCCTTTGGCAAGCCAGGAGCAGCTGGCATTTTTGTTGATTTTTCAAAAGTAATACATTGGAAGATCAATACCAATAAATTGACAGAGTCAGTCAATGAGCTATTGACAACAGCTAATCGACTTTCTGTCAATGGCTTCACATTCCCCGACAATATGCTAGCAATGGTAGTGTTAGCATCTTTGCCACATGGATGGGACAGCGTCTCATCTAGTGTATTATTAACAACAAAAGCAAGTGACTTAAAACTTGCTGATATTCTTCCAAAAATAGAGGAAGAATCTCAAAGGTGGAGAACATCTTCGGGGGGGGGTAGTTCACACTGCTAGAGTGAAACTTCCCAAAGGCCCTAACAGGCCTAATTGGAATCAACAAAATTCTGGTCCTAGCAACCAGAATAACTACACACCTGGTTTTAATAACCAGAATTCGTACTCTTCGAACCAAAATAAAGGGAAATGGACGACACCAGGACCGTCTTCCAGACCCTCTAACACTGGCAAACCCCAGTTCTTGTCCAATCAAGAAAGGAACAAGATCAACTGTGATAATAAAAAGAAAAAGAAAGCCTTTTTATTAGAACAACAACAAAAAAGTAATGTTGGGGACACCAGGAAAGTGAATACACCTAGATTCGCTCACTTAGTAGACAGGATAGATCCTGCTCTACCCTTGATTCGAAGAATGGCACCATTAGCACCAAATCTACAGCAACTGAAAGATCAAGGATATTCAGTTGCAGATAATGTAGAAATGCAAATGGTGGTTGATCCAATTGCAGAAAACCGTTTCAGAGTCCTAGATGAAAGGGCTGACATTGAAATGGACAATACGTCAGACACAGTCTCCTTAGGTGAAGACTTCTATGACACAGCTGATGGGGAATATCAGTACGTAAATCTTTCTACTCAAAAGTTCTTCTCTGATAAAAAATCAGTGAGGACTATCAAGATGAGCCCAATTATGAGGCATCTTGATTTCAAAGGTAACAATATAGATAGTAGTATTTGTACTACTTTGAATAGTGATCAATATATCGCTTTAGTTGCCTCCATCCCAAAAATGAGTAGTAAGATAAATGTGTGTGGTTGTGACAAGTGTAAGGAATTTGAGTCCAAAGGAACTCCATGGATGATTGATTCAGGAGCATCTAATCCACATAACTCCTGAAATCAAAGATTTCTCTGAATATCATCCTTTTAAAGTTTCACAGCCTGTATTTACAGCTGATAAACGATCTCAAGTAGCAATACTTGGAGAAGGAACTGTGTTCCTACAGGTAGAAACCACACATAAACATAAACATGTCATTAAACTTGAAAAAGTTTGCTATATGCCTGCAGCTAGTGTCAGACTTATATCGTCTGGACAACTAAAGCTACAAGGCTTTCATGAAAAATCGGACAAGTATAGTACTATATTTTCGCTAAAAACTGGGCGACCATTTATAATGGCATATCCTAGACATATAGGAGATCCCATTCACTGGATTTTGACTGAAATAGTCCATCCAAGTGTAAAAATGGCTGAACCTTCAGTTCATATAGTGGATTATAACACTTGGCATCGAAGATTGGGTCACCCATCTAAAAATGTATTAAAACATGTCTTCAATCATACAAAAGGGTTTGACAAATTATCTATACCATCAACAGATACAATTTGTCCTGGATGTGCACAAGGAAAGATGCATAATAAATCTTTTCCTACATCAATCAAGCGAGCTTCAAAGCCACTTGAATTGATTCATGCAGACTTATTAGAATTGCCTATGGAATCTTATCATCGAAAGAAATGGTGTCTTATGATACTAGATGATTATTCTTCCTATGCTTATATGGCACTTCTTCGAACTAAATCAGAAACATTCACTGCTTTCAAGAGTTATGTAGAACTCATGGAAAATCAATATAGCAGTAGAGTTAAATGTTTCAGATCAGATCGAGGGGGGGAATTTAAGTCGCATGAATTTAGCAAGTTTCTTGCTTCAAAAGGAATCTTTAGAGAACAAAGTGCACCTCACATACACCAACAAAATGGTCGTGCTGAACGATTAAATGATACTATACTTGAAAAAGCAGAGAGCATGAGACTAGAATCTTCCTGCCCAAAATCATGGTGGGAATTTGCTTTTGAAACTGCTATTCATGTATACAATCGCACACCATTATGAAGGACAAATTGGTCTACACCCTATGAAAACATGACAGATGAAAAACCAGATGTTCATTACCTTAAAGTGTTTGGTTGTCTAGCTTGGGTTTACATACCTAAAGAAATTCATAAAGATAAGCTGTCACCAAGATCTGAACCAATGACCTTTATTGGTTATGACATAGGATCTAAAGCTTATAAATTTATGAAGAAAGATAACTCTATATTCATTGGTGTTAAAGCACTATTTAATGAATCAGTATTTCCACGAAAAAGCGAAAATTACAATAAAGATAGACTATTTGAAAGTCCACCAGGTATTAACCAAAGGGATCAAAATGGACATGAATCTGACTCCAATTCCCAAAACAACAATCATCTCAATAGTGACAACGATGATCCCAAACCATATAAACCATCATTCAATCATGATCTTACACCAGATGAGGAGCAGAATTCATCTCATGACAATGATGATATAGAGCCTAATAATAATGGTGGAGAACAGGATTTACCTGTCAGACCTGATGTTCGAGGACCAAGTGAAAACAGATCCAAAGAGAATTCCAGTAGACGGCCTGGGACACAACATCATGCACCACCAGATATCAAAAGAACACAAAAAGAGAAAAAGGTTACAGAAAGACAATCCCAAAAACAACCTGAACCTATTCCCTTCCCACTTCGCCGAAGTACTAGAGAAAGGAAACCAGTTTATAAGGAGGGTAACATTTATGGAAAGAAAACTCCTCTTGAAATTGAAAAACAACTGGAAAAGAATCCTTTCAATGAGTCTGAAGACTCTGATAGTCAAAAGGACACTTCAAGCGAAATATCAGATGAACTAGATCCTGGTATTATTCAGGATAAAGGAATTTCAGATATAGATATGCTGCTTAATCAATTACAAAAAGAGGGAGGAAGGAAATTTATCAATTTCCTACTCTCAAAAGCAGTATTACCTAAATCTGATATCCCTGTTCATTTTAGGGATGTGTTAAAAATTAAAGAATCTAATCCTAAAGCTTTTCAAGAATGGATTAAAGCTATGGAGGATGAGATTGAAGCTCTATTCGAATGAGATGTTTGGGAGTTAGTTGATGGTCCAAAAAATTGTAAACCTGTGAAGTGTAGATGGGTTTACAATATCAAAAGTGATGGTCGAAAACGTGCTCGACTTGTTGCTAAAGGATTTTCACAAATACCTGGCATAGATTATGATGACACTTTTTCTCCTGTTGCATGATTTGAAACAGTGAGATTACTTCTGGCTTCAGCTGCACTCAAAAATTGGGAAATCGAGGCACTAGATGTTAAAACAGCTTTCCTATATGGAAATCTTGATGAAGAGATTTACATGGAACAGCCAGAAGGCTTTGTCACAAAAGGACAAGAGGGAAAAGTCTATAGATTAAAAAAGGCCCTATATGGTCTTAAACAAGCATCATATGCTTGGAATAAACAAGCTGATAATAGCTTGAAATCCTTAGGGTTTAATAGATGCCTTTTGGATACAGGAGTTTATATCCTTGACAAACAAGGATCAATAATAGTTGTCATACTATATGTTGATGACGTACTATTTCTGGGAAATGACAAAAGACTCTTATTAGACAAAAAGAGCAAGTTCATGAAAATATGGGAATGTAGAGACTTAGGACAAGTTTCTGAATATCTAGGGATGAAGATATCTTGAGATAGACCAAATCAATTACTTATAATTGATCAAATAGACTATGCTAAGAAAGTTATAAAGCATTTTGGTCAAGAAAATGCTAAACCTGCTAGAACACCATTACCAGCAGGGTATGTTCCTAAACCAAATGAAGGAACAGCAACTTCTGAGCAAAGAAGCTATTATCAATCCATAATTGGATCATTATTATATTTAACTCTTGGAACTCGTCCAGACATTGCATTTGCAGTAATAATGATGTCGCAATTTATGGTTAATCCTTCTGAAGAGCATATCCAGAAGGCATTATACATTATCAAATATGTTGCCACCAGCATTAATGGCAAAATAGTGTATAATGGAAAGAACCATGAAGGTTTCATTGCATATTGTGATGCAGACTGGGCAGGTGACCAGATTAATAGAAGATCAGTCACCAGATACATAGTAAAACTAGCTGGAGGACCAGTTAGTTGGGTTTCAAGGAAACAAAAGACAGTTGCTCTGTCATCAACAGAAGCAGAATACATGAGTCTGCCTGATACATTGAGACAGATAGTCTGGATAGAGTCCTTATTCCATGAAATTGGAAAGACTATAAAAATGATTCAATTAGGAGTAGATAATCAAGGAGCAATCTTTTTAGCTTCTAATCCTGCTCAAGAGCATAGATCTAAACACATAGATATCCGCTACCACTATGTTAGAGAATGCATAGAGGAAAGAAAAGTGGAACTTGTGTATATTCCCACAAATCAGCAACTTGCTGATATCTTGACTAAAAATTTGTCTTTTGATAAATTTACAAAGTTAAGATCTGAAATTGGATTAGTGATTTCTCAGCATGGGGGAGTGTTGAATAAATAATGATCTGGAGCTTTGAGTATTGAACTCATAGCTTCATATATTATATCGTTATTTATGAATGCTCACTAAATCACAAATATAATCTGATATTTGTACACTGTTGACACTTTTATAGTGTTTGACAGATATTATAGAGTTTCATCCCAGGAACAGTATGAAATGACAGCACGTGAGAACACGGTGCATGAAACATGCTTCACACGTCAAGTATTGACAGATTGCTGTAGAATGCGCAGCAATATGACACCATACGCAGCAGGTATGGTGCAATGTGCAGCAGGAAGCTGCGCATTACTAGATATAGGTAGATTAGATGTAGTTACATGTGATTCCTGTAACTGTATATAAGCAGTGCTCTCTGCACTGCTGAAATATATCTCCTGTTCTATTGCATAGTTGAGCCCTAGCTCCTAAGCATTCTAAACAGTACTCAGTAAGTCCCCTCGCTTACTAAGCCTCGCTCTGTGCTGCTGTTGCTCGTTTCAACACCAAGAGCCATGTCATCCATAGCGACACACCAACACAATGGAGTAGGACCCTAGCAGACGAATAAAGCCATTGGCTGACAACCAGCTATGGTATAGACTAGTCAGGTCTGTGGAATATTGAGAACAGGGCTGTGTCAAGTCAGATGAACCCCAGAGTTGCTGTGAATGGCAATCAGTCAAGCCTATTTTTGTTATGAGCATACCTCATCCTATTCAATTTTCACAGTAACGACACTAATGACAAATATGAAGATACGGTCTTGGGGAGTTGGACTCTATTTTTCCTTTTATTTTATCTTTTTATCTTCACTCAAACATTTAGATACAGGACTCAGACGATACCTTGGTTGCAGGGACAGACTATGTTAGAACTGCGACCCTTATATGGAAGGTGGTTAGGTCAGCATTGGCTATGGGTATAGACCGAGTGCCGACAGGAAGGACAGCCCAATGACGGGCCTACGCCATGATAGGATACATGAGCAGCATGGCACCTGAGGGGCGACATGGGAACGCCGAGGTGTACCAATGACTAGGTACCGGCATATGTGGGAATCGGCCGAGACACAGAACAATAAGCGTGGCCACATATGGAAGGATTGTCTCCAAAGAAGGTCATATGGGCACAGACTTGGCTGCTGCGCATCGTCTCTATTGTGAGGGACTTTAGCTGCGCGCTGACTGTGCACAGACCAGGGGAGAGGTTTATAAGGGTTGTAGTCTTAGGTAGTGAGTCCCTAAGACTCTAGATAGTTTGTGTCCTAGACACTTCTACTTGAGCAAGCACCTTCTTGTCTTTGGCTTAACAAGCCCCACTCTGAGTCTTTTAGGTTGTGTTTAGGTTGTCCCTAACATAATCTAGAGTCTTTACCACTCTACCCTGTTGGTCTTACAGCACCGAGCATGCCTTGCTTGTCGTTGCTCACAGCGCCAACAGCCTAGTTATCTTTCTGAGAGGTAGTAACCGTGCAGCCTGTGACCTCTCCAGGCGACGTCACCACACATACTGTCAACAGGCATCGAACAAGATGTCCTCAATTCACCCATTGGGTCTGTCTACAAAACAGTAACAAACAAGAATACTAGTGTGTCGGGAGAGCGTAGGCAGGAGACCACAGATGCGCCCCAAGCATAGTATATTGTTACTGCAGAAAAACTCAGGAATGAGAGAACCAACCTGGTTGCTGTACATATCAAGGCTGATATAAAGTCCACACATACCCTCTGTACTAGCAGATGCAGGATTTGCTGTGCATCTGATAACTAGGCACAAGGACAGTGAGGCAAATTGCCAGGTGTACACTTCTGAGTAGCTTGTGGACCCACAACATTCAGACAACAACCCTCTTGTTTCCCAAGAGGTATCATTGATCAGCATGGATATATTGCCTGAGGAACGGATCAAGTGTCAGAGGAGGCCTGAACTTGATTGAAGATTTATTACAGCAGAATCATAAACAAGACACAATGCAGTGTTTGTTTAACTATATCCTACCTTATGCCCAGGCAACACTATCGGAGATCGGGTGCATCTTTGAAGCGGACTGGGTCACAGTTCATGACACGGTCCAGACGGGACCCAGAGAGTACATCAGCGACACAGTAATATGCCGATACAATAACCATGTCTGACTTTGGTGGAAATACCAAAAAGAGTCGAGACAACTTGAGCACATACAAGCACAGATCCTCCTACAGGAAAGAGAAGCCCAACAGAAGAAGGAGCAGAAAGAGGCTTGGGAAGCCTTACTCATGGAAAGAGCTGCCACTTGCGCTGTCTTGTGAGTGGAACGTGCAATGAAAAAGGCAGAGAGGGAATACCAAACCCTCATCAATCTATTAGAAGTGCAATACAAAGGAGACACTTCCAATCCTGTCTGGTTGGCGCTAGTCGCGTCAAAATACAATCAATGGCTATTGTTAATCAACAATGGCGATAAAGCTATCCGGCGTTACCAGGTAGCAATAGAACAACTCCAGTGCACACACCACATACAGGAGCTATACAAACACGAGGGCATGACCATGAGTCATGAGGACTGGAACACGTGGATGCATGCAATGAACAGAAATATACAAGCAACCCACTATGCTAAATGGAAGTGTGAGCAGGAGGAGGAGGAACGCTGCAAGGGGATTCAATTCGACCCCCTTCTCATTACAAAGCCACCTGGGGCTATCATTGCCAGGACACCAGAACAAATTCTCACCGAACCACGACCCCATCTTCGCTCTATTGGGATGGATCATTTCCTTAATGGAGTTGGAGAAAATTCTTGGAACGACCACAAGGCCAGATTACTGGGATGGCGCGTGAGTGTCAAAACACACTTACCCGGACCCAGGGCTAGAAGTCCCATAGCACCAAACCAGTGGAGAGAAAATGGATACTGCTACATGTACCTGTTCAAAGAGGAGTACTACAACAAGTACAACTGGCCAGCTTGGCCTACTCTTTATGACATTATAAACTGGGAACCTGAATTAAGGGATGACATGGTGATTTTCACCATCCAGGATAGCATCTGACCTGGGTGGTGCCATATTATCGAAGAATCAGCTATATGTCGAGATGACATTGAGTATACCTGGGACAAGTTGGTGGACCTACACAAGGTCTCCCACTACACATGGACAGTACGATTCAGCAGACAGTCAAAGTCCAAATGAAGGGCAGCACAGTGGAAGCTTGCCCAGACACCTATTAAACAAGTCAACCTTAGGACAACAGTCATGGTTGAACAAGCCTACGCAGAAGCAGCTGGACGAGCATACCCAGCAATAGTAGAACCTAAAACCATTGTGCAACCAGCGTGGTCATATGCAGCGGCAGCACAAGGTGATAGGGAAAACAAAGCACGAGTTGTCACTCAAGGAGGAGACACGGCACACTGGCATGGAGGTGTACCCACCATGGTGGACTGGCTTTCAAACAAAGAGTATCTGCAAGGAGCAAACAATGCTCATAAAAAAAGGGAAATCAAGCAGTGGCAAAGGATCATAGAAAGGGAGGCATGGTTGCCTTACCCTTACCCGAAAATGTCCTGGGCCAATAGCAGCTTCAATCCGGACATACCAGGTTACTGTTACCTGGTTTTAATCAAGAAACAGTACTGGGACGAATTTCTATGGCTGGCCTATCCTCAGATCCAGGAGATATGCTCTTGGGACCAAAATCTGCGAGAGACAGAAGTAACTACCATCATCTGGAAAGCCTACGACAAGGATACCACTTTGCACATTGAAAAGTATAACAGTAATTGCAGAGGATGGTTCCACATTGAGTGTCTCAACAGAGAAGGAATGAGCCACTACAAACTAGGCGCTACTCCTTTTCAGCTCACGATGGAGATGATCACGCACACCTACCAAGCTGTATTAGGATGGAGAGAGTACTGGCAGGACACTCAGACAATCGAGCCACTACCAGCCACACAACCAGCGGCAGCAGTCGCAGCAAGAGAGGATGACATTCATCGACAAGCAGAGGAGAGACAGCAGGCCATCACCAGTGCAGGACAGGCTCTGGCCACAATGATTAATGAATACCAATGGTCTAATCATCGAGAACCAGGACCCCTTACAAAGGCAGAAATGCCTGCCTTCTATGAAGGAGATCCTCGAACAGTAGATGGATGGTTATGCCAGATGGAAACGTATTTCATGCTGGCAAATGAAAATGATCCAAAGCGAAAAGTCTCAATCTGCTTATATAGGATCAAAGGAGGAAAAGGGGATAGAGCCGCCGACTGGAGTGGCATGAAACTCAAGGCCTTTCAGGAGGCACAACAAGAGTTTCAAGATAAAATCAACAACAATGGCTGGGATACAAGGTTGGACTGGGCTCAGTTAAATACAGGAGAGAGCACCAATGACAACACAGCATGGGTCAGATGACCGCTGGAAAACCAGTTTCCCTTCATAGACTGGGTAGACTTTAAAACTCAGATGCATGAGTTTTTCATGTCAACGGAAACTAAAGAGAAGGCCATTGAGGCGTTATTAAAACTACAGCAGGGGATGATGATCGTAGAAGACTATATCATCAAGTTCAACTCCCTCACCTCATTGACAGACTGGAACGATCAGGCCCTGACCTCACAGTTCCAGAACCATCTCAATCCAGTACTAGGTCAGGAATTAATCCGATATGGAGGATTACCGGACAATGCCACACTGCACCAAATACAGACCAGAGTAACGGCGCTCACTAGAGCTTATTGAAAGGCTAACAAAGCCTATGGTTTCTCTAAGGTACAAAGAGAATACAAAGAGCGAGCCCCCGCACCCAATGGTCACCCTCAGTGGCAGTTCTGAGCACCACCACCAGTCGTGTCAGGAGGTTGAGCTGATCCAAACGCTATGGATGTCAATACAAGAGACGGAAGAAACTGTTCCTACTGTAAAAGGAAAGGACACCTGGAAAAAGAGTGTCAAACAAAGAAATGGCATGCAAATAAGGAGTGTAATAATTGTGGAGAGAAAGGACATGTGTCATGGACATGTAAAAAACAGAAAAAGGCAACCAGCGATAAGGGAAAGCAGGTTGTCAGATACATCAACAATGGGGAAACGACCCCAATAGCACACATAGAGGAAGTCTCAGATTTTGTAGAAAGCCAGTAGGCGAGCACTCAGTGCTGCTGGCTGCTACTCAGGCTTCTGGTAGTGATGTATTAATAGACTCCCAAATTAACATGCATGATTTACTTTACGAGTGCAGAGGGAATATACATCACTTAAGAAACCTGAGAGTGAGTGCAAAAAAGGGACAACGACTACAAACATGGACCCCATAGTGGATGCTAAGAAGGATTTGGGAACAGCCCAAACAGGTAGCGGTAGAATGTCTACAGCAATGGGTAGATATTAAGCGAGTAAAAGAAGTGGATGAACAGTTGATAAATGACTTAAACACTATGACAGAAGACGATGCAATGTGGAACCTAGTACACCTATGAGAAAAGAAGGTACAGGGAACCGGGTATAGCAAGTTGGACATAACAGGAGTTGTGACCAAGATGGATGAATCAAAGTCCATCCGCATAAAAATGCTACTCGACTTGGGATGCACAGGGACCTGCATTAGCACCAACTTTGTGGAGAAACATCAGATACCTACAAGAAAACTGGTCCAACCAATACCAGTGTTTAATGCAGACGGAACAAAGAACTTGAGAGGTGCCTTAGAATACATGGCAAAAATAAAACTATGCGTTGGTGAACACAAGGAGGTCATTGAATGTGCAGTAACGCATCTCTCGAAAACAAGTCTGTTCTTAGGTTTTGATTGGTTGAGGAAACACAACCCAACCATCAACTGGAAAAAACAAACACTGGAATTCAACTGGTGTCCAGGTACATGTTGGAAGGAGTCATCCATTCAGGAACTGGAGGATGAGATGGATATAGTCAAAGACCTCGAGGTGGAGGATCGGATATTGGCTGTTCACATTGGGGAACCAGAACTTCGCGTCAGAGCTTACGCATCAGCAGCCACAAAGATAGCTGCAGAGGAAGCGGAAAAAACGAAAAAATGAACTCTGGAGGAGGCGGTCCCCAGACATTACTTAGGACATTGAAAAGTCTTTGAGAAAGAGACTTTCAACGAACTACCACCATGGCGGCGATGGGATCACGCTATCGAGTTGATCCCTGGGTCTAACCCAGTTGACTGTAAAATTTACCCATTAAATTGGGACGAACAGCAGCAATTGGACGAATTTTTGAAAGAAAACCTGGATTCTGGGTGAATCCAGTCAAGCAAGTCGCCTATGGCTTCACCCTTTTTCTTTGTAAAGAAAAAGGATGGAAAATTACGACTGGTACAGGACTACCAATGACTAAACGAGATGACAGTCAAGAACCAGTATCCACTACCGCTGATAGGAGAGCTGGTGGACAAGTTGTCACAAGCAAAAGTCTTCTCGAAGATGGATATACGTTGGGGGTATAACAACGTACACATCAAAGAAGGGGATGAATGGAAGGTGGCATTTAGAACCAATAGAGGGCTCTTTGAGCCATTGGTTATGTTCTTTGGACTCACAAACTCACCGGCCACTTTCCAAACTATGATGAACGACATCTTTAGGGTCGAAATAGCAGAAGGATGGGTCGTTATTTACATGGACGACATCCTGGTATTTTCAAAAAATCAAGAGGAGCATATGGTACAGGTTAACCATATATTGGCAAAGCTGGAAGAGCATAAGCTCTCACTAAAACCAGAAAAATGTTTCTTTGACAAAAAGGAAATGGATTTCCTTGGAGTTGTCATTAGCGAGAATTCGGTTTGGATGGAGTCCACAAAAGTAAAAGCAGTAACGGATTGGCCAAAGCCAACATGCAAGCGAGAAGTTCAGCAGTTCCTGGGCTTCATAAACTTTTACTGACACTTTGTAAAAGATTTCGCCAAGGCCGCCAAACCCTTGACTCGTCTAACAGGGAAAGACGAGTGGAAATGGACAGAACTCCAAGATTCAGCATTCAAGATGCTGAAGAAAACAATAGCAGAGGAAGTGGTGTTGCAGATTCCCAATGAGGAGGGGCAGTTTCGAGTAGAGGTAGATGCCTCTGACTTTGCCATAGGAGGAATTCTATCGCAGCAAACAGAAAACGACATTTGGAAGCCAGTGGCTTTCATATCAAAATCCCTTAATGATGCTGAACAAAACTATGAGATCTATGACAAGGAGATGCTCACAGTAATGCACGCTTTCTATGAATGGTCCCACTATCTCAAGGGGGCCAAGCATACAGTTGAAGTTCTGACGGATCATCAGAACTTAACATACTTTAGAAAGGTGCAAAATCTGAATCGATGACAGGCGCGATGGGTGATGGACTTACAGGAATACAATTTCGTCATAAAACACAGAAGTGGGAAGTCCAACACTAAAGTGGACTTGCTATCATGACAGGCAGGACATACCCGTGGAGAAAACGACAATGAAGGGGTGGTTCTGTTGAAAGAACACCTCTTTGTACGAGTATTTGATGATGATCATGTGGTAGATGACATCATGAAAGACATTAAAAACGTGCCCAAGTGGCAATGGGAGACACAGGTTGTTGAAGGCCTCAGGAAGGTGGATGGAGAGTACAAATTTGAGAAAGGGCTCATCACCTGGAAGGGATGAGTATACGTACCAGCAGTTGTGGCATTGCGAGAAGACATCATCGCGATCCACCATTCATGGGGACACTCAGGTGTCGCAAAATGTTGGAGTCTCTAACGAGAAACTTTTGGTGGCCCAACATGCGCAAGGACATTGAAAAATATATTCCGGGTTGTGAAACCTGTCAAAAGGCAAAACTGGATTGACAAGCACGCGTGGCGCCACTCAGACCTAATGAGGTTCCAACAGAACCTTGGGAAGTCATTTCGGTTGACTTCATGGGACCCCTCCCCATGTCAAAAGGGAATGACACAATCATGGTAGTAGTGGATAGGTTTACAAAGAAGTCGTACTTCTTGCCCACTACAAAAGAAATTACATCACAGGGAACAGCAGTGCTGTTCAGAGACAACGTATTCCGGGAGCATGGGATCCCAAGAAAAGTAATAAGTGATAGAGGCCCCCAGTTCGCCTCCAAATTCATGAACAACTTATATGGAATGCTGGGAATCAAGGCAAACCGATCCACAGCTTACCATCCCCAGATGGACGGACAGACTGAACGAGTTAATCAGGAAGTAAAGGAATTCCTGACCATGTTCGTCAACAATTGCCCAGATAACTGGAGCGATTGGCTGTCAGTGGCACAGTTCTGCCACAACAATCAAGTGCATTCAGCAACGGGCTTCACGCCCTTCTTCATGAACTATGGACGGCATCCAAACAAGGGTCTGGACCCCACTTACGTGCCAAAGGCGGTAGTGGTAGAACAACTGTCAGGACTGCCCTAGACACAACCTAATGACTCAGAGTGGGGACTTGTTCAGTCCAAAGATGAAACGAGTTGCTCAGAAGCTATGTCTAGTGACAATAGACTATCTAGAGACTTAAGAGTCTCCTATGCTAAACTACGGCCCTTATATACCGCTTCTCCTGGTCTGTGCGCAGACAGCGCGCAGCTAAAGTCCCTCACTGGGGATCAATGCGCAGCGACTCATTCTGCGCCCATCTGACCTTTCATGGAGAGATCCTCCCACACCCAACTCCTGGGTTGTATGCATATGGCCTTCCTATTGTTCAGGACTTCGGCCGATTCCCATGCACGCCGTACCGTTGACTCGGTACTCCTCGGCGTTCCCATGTCGCCCCTCAGGTGCCGTGCCGCTCATGATTCCTTTCATGGCGTAGGCCCATCATCGGGCCGCATCTCCTGTCGGCACTCGGTCTATCCCCATAGCCGATGCTGACCTAATTACCTTCCTCTTAAGGACCGCGGTTCCTGTAGACCATCTTCCTCGAGTCTCGTTGCGTAGTCTTGTACATAGACGTTTGAGCTTGATAAAATAGATAAAAAGAAATGAAAAATATCTCCCGACTCCTCGTGACTGTATCTTCATAAGTGTCATTGATGTCGTTACTGTACTGTTGGAAATAAGAGGTATGCTATGCTTATAACATCACCCCCCCCTCAAGGCCTCGCGTCCCGAGAGGCTGACGTGGTGGAGTCCACATATCGTGGGTCCTCCTTCATTCTTGCATAAAACGCGGCCAAGCGCGCTTGCTGGTCATTGGGCGACAGCCCGAACTGTTCTGAGTCGACGTCCTCGACGTCTTCAATGGTGGTCCTGTAATTGACCAGTGGTTTCTTTTGGCGTCTTTCGCCTTTAACCCTCTTCTGTCGGTCTTCCTCCGACTCGCTGCTCTCCTTTGCAGCCGCCTCCGTCTTCCGTTTTAATATTTTCTTGGCGAGTACCGCCATGTCCTTTTCTTGAGCTCTTTTTTCCTCTGCTAGCTCCTCGGCTTCCGTCGTCTGAGGGAAATTAAGCACGGGTTTAGACCGCCCGCCGCGCTCCAGGTCTCTGGAGAACGTCCCATCGGTGTCGTCTGGCAGCTCCATGATTGCTGCTCTGTCGCCTTTCCAATTGCGCCATCGACGCTCCATGTTTTCCAGATATTTTGGCCCGAAACGGCCATCTTCCCATCCAAACAGTTTTTGCCTATCTTTCCAATGAGTTCCTTTAGCCTTCATGTGCCTTGTTGCCTTAGTAGGCTGTATGGGTGCACTGGAACTCTTCTTTGGCGTCGTTTCCGTGTACTGGATGTATAGGATCCCGTTTCGAATATTTCTTACGAGTTTGGGAGCGTCCGGATTTGCTTTATGGAATTTCTTGACGATAGTGGGTGAGTTGACAACGTTTTTGACTGGTTCCCAAGTGGCTTCTTCCACTGGGTAGTTTTTCCATTTTACGAGGTATTCCAGCCTCGCTCCTCTTCTGCCGCTTACTCGGCTTTCTAAGATTTCCTCCACTTCGTATTCCCCTTCTTGGGATTCTTCCACCATTTGCACGTCCTTGCGCGCTGCTGCCTTTGCCTGTTGTTTTGGGAAAACCGGTTCCCTGTACGGCTTCAAGAGTACTTCATTGAAGACGTTATATACCTTCCAAGAGGCCGGAATTTTTAATTTGTATGTGGACTCGCCTACTTTGGTGAGTACTTCCAGTGGACCAACGAACTTCCCATCCAGTTTTTTGGTGGCTCGGATGACCGGCAGGTTTTCTGTACTAAGATACACTTTATCTCCTGGTTTGTACTCTATGGCTTCTTTTCGATGTGTGTCATAGCGCTGTTTCATAACTTGCGCTGCCTTTTCTAACGCCAATTTTGCCTTGGCGTGTACATCTTCCAGTTCCTTAGCTAACTGTTCGACTGCTACCGCTTTTGGTGCGTAGGTAGGGTCAAGGCCTTTGTTAGGATGTCGTCCATAGTTCATGTAGAAGGGAGTGAACCCCGTGGCGGAGTGTACTCGATCATTGTGGCAGAATTGAGCCACAGACAGCCAATCAGACCAATTGTCTTGTCGGTTGTTGACAAAGATGGTCAGGAATTCTTTTAATTCCTGGTTGACCCGTTCCGTCTGTCCATCGGTTTGTGGGTGGTAGGCTGTAGACCTGTTGGCTTTGATCCCCAACATTCCATATAGGTCTGCCATGAATTTTGAGGCAAATTGTGGTCCTCTGTCGCTAATTACTTTTCTGGGGAGTCCGTGCTCCCTGAATACGTTATCCCTAAACAGCACTGCTGTTCCTTGTGAGGTGATTCCGGAGGTAGTCGGTATGAAGTACGATTTTTTGGTGAATCGGTCCACAATGACCAGAACCATGTTGTTTCCTTTTGATTCTGGTAGCGGCCCTACGAAGTCGACTGAGATGATTTCCCATGGCTCTGAAGGTACTTCGTTTGGTCGTAGGGGTGCTGCTCGGGCAGTCCTGTCTGGCTTTGCTTTCTGGCATGTCTCACAGCCAGGGATGTATCGTTCTATGTCTTTGCGCATGTTAGGCCACCAAAAGTTACGGGTAAGTGATTCTAATGTTTTGGCAACCCCCGAGTGGCCCCACGAGTGGTGAATGGCAATGATATCTTCTCGTAGCACTGGTACCGCCGGCACATAGACACGTCCTTGCCAAGTGACTAAGCCTTTTTCCAGCTTATATTCCCCTCCAGAGATCTCTAGTCCCTTTAACACTTGAGCTTCCCATTGACGGCGGGACACTTCCTTAATATCCTTGATAATATCGTCTATTGCTCGATCATCATCGAGAACATTGACGAACAGGTGTTCTTTAAGAAGGATGACGCCTTCATTGTCGTTTTCCCCGTGATCATGTCCTGCTCGTCGCGGTTAAGCGGATAGATTTTACAATCTACCGGAGTTGAACCAGGAATTAATTCTATGGCATGATCCCAGCGTCGTCTTGGTGGAAGTTCATCAAAAGTTTCCTTTTCAAAAACCTTTCTGTGCTTTAGATAGTGGTGGGGAACTGCCTCTTCAAGTGTACGCTTCTTTTCCATTTTTGCCTGCTCCGCGGCTATCCTTGTGGCGGTCGAGGCAAAAGCTCGTACTCGTAGTTCGGGTTCTCCGACATGCACGGCTAGGAGCCGTTCACCTTCAAGCAAATGGTATGACACATCAATCTCGTCCTCAGGTTCTTGTACTGAGGACGGCTTCCAACAAGTACCGGGACACCGGTCAAACTCTAAGGATTTCTTCTTCCAATTTATGGTCGGGTTATGGTGTTCCAACCAGTCGTGTCCAAGGAAGAGATCTGTTTTGCTGAGTCGGGCTACAGCACAATCCATTATTTCCTCATGCGTTCCTATCCGTAGTTTGAATTGGACAAAGTATTCCACGCTCCCGGATCCATTGCGTGTTCCATCCGCATTATAGACAGGGATTGGTCGTAAGAGTTTTTTCTTGTTCATTTTATGTCTCGCAACAAATTCCTCGCTTATACATGAAGCGGTGCATCCGGAGTCCAATAACATAGTAATGTTGGTGGACTGTAGCGTGTCCATGGTTGTTAATGTTCCTTTTAAATCCAACTCCTGTTTCCCTATTCCTTGTATCACTTTTTCTCTCAAGTGAACCAGGTTCCAAAGGGCGTCGGTTTCCGATAGTGAATTTAGTTGCTGGATCAATTCCTTGTTTACTTCTTTTATTCTTTTGGGTTCTACCCATTGCCTCAGACATTCGATTGCTGTCTGCTCTGGTTGCTGCCAGATGCGTCTTAGTACCCAAGGGGTGGTCCAGACTTTTAGTCTTCTTTCAGGTTTTACGCTCATTTCTAAATTTCTTATACGGTGTATGTTCCCACTGCATTCATAGAGTAAATCATGCATGTCAATTGCAGAGTCTACTGGTACTAATACACCGTTACAAGAAACTGAACTAGAAGCCAGCTGAACAGAGCGTTCGTTCACTGGCTGTCTCCAAAATCCGAAACTTCTTCTATCCTGGCACATCCTTCTGGGGTCGTTTCCCCGTTATCTATCATTCGTATCTCCCTCTTTCCTTTATCTTTGGCGGCTTCCTTTTTCCAACACCTTTCCACAGTGTGTCCTTTCCTTCCACAGTTACTACATTCCGGTATGGGTTTTCTCCCTCGTGGCAATGGGCATCGTCGACTGTAGTGTCCCTCCTTTTCGCAGTTGTAACACCATGGCTTGACGTCTCGTTTCTTGTCTACATCCATGGCGTTTGGGTCTCGACTTCCTGATGCGAATGGGGCTGGTGCTTTATACTGGTATTGGGGGCGGGGATTACTACTCGGAGTTTGCTCCCTATATTCCTGCCGGCTTTTCGGGAAACCATATGCTTCATTGGCTTTCCTATAAGCCCGAGCAAGTGCAGTTACTCTTGTTTGTATCTGGACTAGAGTAACAGTGTCCGGAAGTCCTCCGTACCGAATCAGATCTCTTCCCAGGGCTGGATTAAGGTTACTCTGGAACTGAGAGATCAATGCCTGATCGTTCCAGTCGGTGAGCGAGGTGAGAGAGTTAAATTTCACGATGTAATCTTCAACCAACATCGTTCCTTGTCACAACTTTAGCAAGGCTTCTATTGCCTTTTCTTTCGTTTCTGTCGACATGAAGAACTCGTGCATTTGGTTTTTGAAGTCAGTCCAATCCGTGAACGGAAATTGGTTGTTTAATGGTCTCCGTATCCATGCTCGATTGTCTTCTGTTGATTCTCCCTCGTTCAGTTGCTGCCAATTGAGTTGTGCATCCCATCCGCTATTGTCTATTTTATCTTGGAATTCCTGCAGCGCTTCTTGGAGTGCTTTAAGCTTAACACCGCTCCAATCTGCTGCTCTGTCTCCTTTTCCGCCTTTTATCCGGTATAGACATATAGAAATCTGTCGTTTTGGGTCTACTTCTCTTGCTAGCATGAAGTAGGTTCCCATTTGCCGTAACCACCCATCAACCGTCCTTGGGTCCCCTTGATAATAATCAGGCATCTCTGCCTTTGTGAGGGGTCCTGGTTCCGGCCTGGAGCTCCGCTGGTATTCATTTATTATGGCCACCAAAGCCTGTCCCGCGCTGGTGATTGCACGTTGTCTATCCTCCTCCTGACGGTGAATCTCATTTTCTCGCGCTGCTACTGCTGTAGCGGGTTGAGTGTCGGGGAGGGATTCTAAGGTTTTGGTGTCCATCCAGTAATTTCTCCATCCGAGTACTGCATGATAGGCCTGAGTGACCATCTCTACTGTCAATCGGAAAGGTCCTGCTCCAAGTTTATAATGTCCCATGCCCTCTCGATTCAGGCATTCAACATGGAACCACCCCCTTGTGTTGCTGTTATATTTTTCAATATGTAGTATGGTTGATTGGGTGTAGCTCCTTTGGATGATGGTGGTGACATTTTCTTCTCGTAGGTTTTTATCCCAGTTGCAGATCTCTTGCAATTGCGGATAAGCTGGCCACATGAATTCATCCCAGAAATCTTTTTTAATCAATACCAGGTAGCAATATCCTGGTATGTCTGGGTTGAATCCGCTATTAGCCCAGGCCATTTGTGGATAAGGATAGGGAAGCCAAGATTCTTTCTCAACATTCCTTCTCCATTGGTCGACCTGTCATTTTTTATGGGCGTTGTTTGCCCCTTGAGGGTATTCCTCGGTTGATAACCAGTCCGCCGCTGTAGGAACTCCATTCCAATGCGCTGCATCCCCTCCGGCGTTAATGACTTTGGCTGTACTTTCACCGCCCGCTAGTGCTGCCGCTGCGTATGATCGCGCTGGTTGCACTACTGGTTTTTGTTCTACGATTGCCGGGTATGATCGTCTGGCTGCCTGATTTACTGTTTCCTGAACAGTAACTGTTGATCGTAAGTCTACCCGTTTGATAGACATGGTGGCAAGAGGTCGATTCTTTAGTCGACGTTTGGATTTTGATTGTCCTCCAAAACGTACTGTCCAGGTGTAGTGAGAGACCTTGTGAAGATCTACAAGTTCGTCCCATGTATACTCGATGTCATCTCGCCTTACGGCAGATTCTTCAATGATGTGACATCGTCCTGGTCGGATACTGTCTTGGATTGCAAAGACTACGGTGTCATCCCTAAGCTCCGGCTCCCAATTTATAATATCGTAGAGGGTGGGCCAAGCAGGCCAGTTGAACTTGTCGTAGTATTCGGCTTTAAATAGGTACATGTAGCAGTACCCATTTTGCCTCCACTGGTCAGGAGCGATTGGACTTTTCGCCGTTGGTCCAGGTAGATATGCTTTGACGCGAGCTCTCCACCCTAATAACCTGGCTTTGTGGTCGTTCCATGTATCTTCCCCTATTTCGGATAGGAAATGATCGAGTCCAATTGGGAGTTTCAACAATGGTTCTGTGAGCAGACGTTCCGGTGTGGTAGGAAGGATGCGTCCTGGTGGTTTTGTGATAAGTAGGGGATCATAGCGAATCCCCTGACGACGTTCCTCTTCCTCTCGTTCTCGTTTCCACTTGGCGTAACGAGTGGCTCGTATATTCCCATTCATGGCATGCATCCATGCGTTCCAGTCCTCGTGGCTCATCGTCATTCCTTCGTGAGCATAGAGTTCCTCCACATGGTGAGCGCACTGTAGTCGCTCGACTGCCACTCTGTATCTCATAATGGCTTTGTTCCCATTGTTGATTAACATCAACCATTGGTTATATTTTGAGGATACCAGGGCCAGCCAAATGGGGTTGGAGGTGTCGCCTTTGTATTGGTCCTCCAATAATTGCATGAGAGTCTGATATTCTCTCTCAGCTTTGCGCATGGTGCGTTCGGCCCGTAGTACGGCCTTTGTAGCTGCGCGTTCCATCAGAAGGGCCTCCCATGCCTCCTTCTGTTCGAGCTCTTGTTGGAGCTCTCTTTCTCGTAATAGTTTTTGTGCCTCGGCGCATTCCCTCTTCCGCTCTGTTTTGCGGTATTGCCAGTATAACCTGACATGGTTGTCGTATCGACGGATGATGGTGTCGCCAATGAAAGTAGGTGTCCTTGTAAGGACAGGTTCGATGGATTCTACCCAATCTGCCTCGAAGATCTGACCGATCTCCGAGAGTGTCGCTTGAGCATGGGGGAGGATGTACTGAAAGTAGCAATTCATTGTTTCGAGGGAAGATAGGTTTTTTTTTTTGTAAAGAAATCTTCAATCAAGATCAGGCCCTCCACTGACTCTTGATCCGTTCTTTCGGCAGTCGAAATCCGCGCCTGTCGATGATGTCCTTTGGGAAACAAAGGAGTTACTGTCTGCAGCGTTGTGGGTCCGCAGGCTATTAATTGGGCACACCCGGCACTTCACCTCACTATCTTTGTGCCTAGTTATCACCCCGAAATTAGGTAGGGGTGCTAGTACAGGGAGTATGTGAGGAAATTGGGATCAGCCTTGATATGTGGCACCAATTAAATATTTTCGGTCGTTCCGTGACTTTTTCTGCAATGCTAGTATACTATGCTCGGGGCGCATCTGTGGTCTCCTGCCTACGCTCTCCCGACACACTAGTATTCTCGTCTAGCACTGTTTGGTAGACAGACCCAACGGGTGTATTGAGGACGTCTCGTTCGACGCCCGTTGACAGTATGTATGTCGGAGTCGATGTCGCCAACGGTCCCGGGATAATCGGGTTACTACTGTCAAAGAGAAACTAGGCCTCTGGTGTCTGGAGCAGCTACGAGCGACGTGCTCGGTGCTTGGACAATGCAGAGGGGTAGAGATAGAAAGTCTCTAGATTATGTCAGGACTGCCCTAGACACAACCTAATGACTCAGAGTGGGGACTTGTTCAGTCCAAAGATGAAACGAGTTGCTCAGAAGCTATGTCTAGTGACAATAGACTATCTAGAGACTTAAGAGTCTCCTACGCTAAACTACGGCCCTTATATACCGCTTCTCCTGGTCTGTGCGCAGACAGCGCGCAGCTAAAGTCCCTCACTGGGGATCAATGCGCAGCGACTCATTCTGCGCCCATCTGACCTTTCATGGAGAGATCCTCCCACACCCAACTCCTGGGTTGTATGCATACGGCCTTCCTATTGTTCAGGACTTCGGCCGATTCCCATGCACGCCGTACCGTTGACTCGGTACTCCTCGGCGTTCCCATGTCGCCCCTCAGGCGCCGTGCCGCTCATGATTCCTTTCATGGCGTAGGCCCATCATCGGGCCACATCTCCTGTCGGCACTCGGTCTATCCCCATAGCCGATGCTGACCTAATTACCTTCCTCTTAAGGACCGCGGTTCCTGTAGACCATCTTCCTCGAGTCTCGTTGCGTAGTCTTGTACATAGACGTTTGAGCTTGATAAAATAGATAAAAAGAAATGAAAAATATCTCCCGACTCCTCGTGACTGTATCTTCATAAGTGTCATTGATGTCGTTACTGTACTGTTGGAAATAAGAGGTATGCTATGCTTATAACAACAACTGGCAAAGGAGATAGAGGACGTGCATGAAAAGGCAAAAAAGGCTTTGGAAAAAGCCACTCAGATCATGAAAGAGTGGTACAACAGCCATCGCCAAGCGGCACGAGAGTACAAACCTGGTGACAAGGTGTACCTCAGTATGGAAAACCTCCCAGTCATTCGAGCAACCAAGAAGCTCAATGGCAAATTTGTCGGTCCATTAGAAGTCCTCACCAAAGTTGGCGAGTCGTCATATAAATTAAAAATCCCAGCAGCATGGCAGGTTTATAATGTTTTCAATGAAGTCTTGTTGAAACCATACAGGGAACTGGAGTTCCCCAAACAAAAATCAAAGGCAGTGGCGCGCAAGGATGTGCAAATGATATAGGAGTCCCAGGAGGACAAATACAAAGTTGAAGAAATCATGGAGAGCCGCATCAGCGGACGAGGAGGAGCAAGGTTGGAATACCTCGTAAAATGGAAAAACTACCTGGGAACCGGCCAGAAACGTAGCCAATGCACCAGCTAAAGTTAAAAAGTTCCACAAAGAAAATCCCAAGGCTCCTAAGCTCATCAGGAACCTAAAAAATGGAAAGGTGTACATCCAGTACACGGAAACAGTTCCCCGACTAACCCCTAGTGCACCAAGGCACAAACAAAGTCAGGGAACTCATTGGAAAGACAAACAACTTTTTGGCTGGGATGATGGCCGTTTTGGACCAAAATATTTAGAAAATATGGAATGCCAATGGTGCAACTGGAAAGGTGATCAAGGGGCTATAATGGAACTTCTGGACGACACTGATGGGACGTTCTCCAGAGACCTGGAGCGTGGCAGGCAGTCACCCATGCTTGATTTCCCAAAAAGGGGCGAAAAAGAAGAATTGAAAGAGGAGCGCAGAGCACACAAGAAAGATACTGAGTATCTTTGAAAGAAAATCCTAAAAAAGGCAGGGAAGTCAGAAGCTGCCAAGGAAAGCAGCAAGTCGGAAGAGGACCGACAAAAAAGGATTAAGGGCATTGCACACCCCATGGAAAACTTAAATAAATGGAAAACCACTATGGAAGAGGTGGAGAACGAAGATTTGGAATGAACAGGCTTGACGCCTGAAGAACAAACTGAGCAGTTGGCCCAATTTTATGAACACATGAGGAACGATCCACACTATGTGGAGTCAGCTTCTTCAGCCTCTCGGGATGCAAGGCCTTAAGGGGGGGGTGATGTTATGAGCATACCTCATCCTATTCAATTTTCACAGTAATGACACTAATGACAAATATGAAGATACGGTCTTGGGGAGTTGGACTCTATTTTTCCTTTTATTTTATCTTTTTATCTTCACTCAAACGTTTAGATACAGGACTCAGATGATACCTTGGTCGCAGGGACAGACTACGTTAGGACTGCGACCCTTATATGGAAGGTGGTTAGGTCAGCATTGGCTATGGGTATAGACCAAGTGCCGACAGGAAGGACGGCCCGATGACGGGCCTACGCCATGATAGGATACATGAGCAGCATGGTGCCTGAGGGGCAACATGGGAATGCTGAGGTGTACTGATGACTAGGTACTGGCATATGTGGGAATTGGCCGAGACACAGAACAATAAGCATGGCCGCATATGGAAGGATTGTCTCCAAAGAAGGTCATATGGGCGCAGACTTGGCTGCTGCGCATCGTCTCTATTGTGAGGGACTTTAGCTGCACACTGACAGCGCACAGACCAGGGGAGAGGTTTATAAGGGTTGTAGTCTTAGGTAGCAAGTCCCTAAGACTCTAGATAGTTTGTGTCCTAGACACTTCTACTTGAGCAAGCACCTTCTTGTCTTTGGCTTAACAAGCCCCACTCTGAGTCTTTTAGGTTGTGTTTAGGTCATCCCTAACAATTTTCATCTGACGAGTCTATTAGCATCCCACACAGGGTCATGGTATTGGTTCCCACTGTGGTGCTCATATTCCACCATTGTGTCCCTCAGATAGCCCCATTGCATGAAGACCTTCAAGATGGATTTGGATAAATGGTTGTGAGGTGAAAATTTTACAAGTTATTTAGAGTAGGAAAAAGTATATAAAGCCCATGTACAATAGGCTACAGCAGCTTAACATATCAGAAGAATATAGTACACCCCAGTTCTCCTTGAGTCTCAGCTCTCATTCATGTCCTCTAAGTCTCATCTATGTTCTCTGTCTCACTATACTCTGTGTCTTGTGCTCTTGTTGCTATGCACTTGTGCACTGCATATAACATTATTATCTGCGAACTCTGCCAGTTCTGTGCAGCATAACATTGTCATCAAGCACACTGGAGTTGATGGGAACTCTTTCGTGACCTCACACCTCTCCTTTCCTCCCTATTTCCAATAGCGGAGTGAACTTATCACTGGGCAGACATTACACCCATATGAGGAATGGCCCAACTCCAAACAATTTTGAGTCTACTTAGAGACCATTTTGATTGCCCTATGCCCTCCCCTTCTACCCCCTTGAGCTACAGGGGTCCCCAGTGTGGTGCTTCCTGCCTCCACACCACTATTGCAGATGTCAACAGGGGATTTTGTTCCCCCTCCTGCTGCTACTCCAGTGACCCCAGGTGGTCTCACAGTCCCCCCCCCCAATCACCCCTTTGCAACTTGGTTCCCCAAGCCTCCCTTGTTTCCACCTGGCCACCCCAGCCCCAATGGCTGGATCCTTGCACCCTGGGCACACACCTGCACCTCCTTGGACCAGAGCCCCCAGACCCTCTTACACCACAGTGGCCACCCACAACCCTGCCCCCCCCACAGCCCTGCCTGCCATTCCACATCACACCAAACCTGATGCCTCCACCATGACCAAGCAGGTGAAGTCCTGCCTGAATCAAGGCATGAAGTCTAACAAAGTGGTTCTACATCCTGCAGGGGACAGTGCCATGCCTTGCCCACCAGCTGCATCTGTTTTAGCTGCCACCACTCTCGAAACCAACCACATGGTTTCAGCCTCATGGACACTGTGTGGGGACTTCAAGGTAATCCTCAAGAACCCCCCCTCCTCTTTGGACATTGATCAAATAATGGTTGCATTACGCATGGCCACCTCTGGCAGAGTCACACAGCTTGGTCACCCTACAACATCTGCCATCAAGTTCCTCCATGTCCCCACCTCCTGCCTGGATGGGACTGGATTCACCAACTCTGACATACAAGCATGCATTGCCACCCATCCAAAATGGGCCAATGTCATCTTCTTCAAGGCCCTGACCTTCATCTTTCCCAAGAAAACAGGACATGTGGTCCTGCTCTCAGGCACAGTCAAATGTGAAATCTTTGATGATTGTGTGGGCTCCAGAGCCTGATGTCTTCTTCAAACCAATGTCTCCTTTGTTGGAACACCCTGTCATGTGCAACCATGGACAACAGACAAGCCCACCCCCCAATGTCGGGTCTGCCTTTGATGGGGACACACTTCTCACCAGTGTGTCTCCTGACTACTGTGGTGCACATACTGTGCCAGCAGCCACCCATCCTCAGCCCACAATGCAGTGGCCAAAGAAAGCGAATCCCCTCTAGCTCTGAAGTGTCTCAACTGTGACAGTGCTCATTCCACCATCTCCAGAAGTTGCCCCTTCTATGGGGCCCATTTCACTCCTAAGCTGCTGGCCACCCTGGAAGCCCAGCACATTGAACAAGTCCATGCTCACTGCCTCATTAAGTCTCGCCAGTGTGCCAACACATGCCTTACATGTCATTCACCCAATCCTGTGGGGGCCTCATGAGACCCCACACTAGTTGTCCATAAAATGCACACAGGTCTAGATCCTGCCAAGTTGGAGTATATAAACATACCAGCCAGAATGAGTTGGTTTTGCCTTTCTAGAACAAAGTAGTTACAATCTTGTCCACCCCTCATGACCGGGGACTATGTGGTACTTAGGTTGACATGACTAATACATTTCCATTAAAATTAAAAAAATTAAAAAAATTAAAAAATTAAAAAAATTAAAAAAAAGTTTGTGACATGTGTCACAATGGCAGTCATGACATGCCCATTGATGAACAAGATACTCAATTTGGCAGGATAACTAAGCTTTCCATTTTTGTCTGACACAGCCTGTGTGCTGCCACATAGTCACCTCCCACCATTGTTGCACTATGCAATGCAGTCCCCACCCCACCCAGGTACCCTGTCACCAAGGAAGACCTGCAGTGGTTGCAAGTGCACCATGTCCATTCTATTGGACAAATCAATCAAGGCATCAAAGAAGTGACATGAGGAGGATGACAACAATGACAATGATGGCTGGGACTATAACAATGATGAAGGTGAAGGAGAAAAGCAAATGAAATGAGGAAAGCAATGGTGTGTAGTGCACTGCTTACTTACAGTCCTCAGCATTTTCATCATTGCTTTCATACAGACCCACTGAATGGGGTGAGTTTTGATCTTGAGAGCAACCATGTCACTTATGGTCCTCAGGTGCATTTTCATTGCTACTTTCACACATATCAGCCTCACTATCATTCATTTCCACTTGTCTAGCATGAGTTTCCAATTGGCGTGTGATGGATGAGTGACTTACAGTCCTCAAGCACTGTATTATTGGTTTCAGTACCATGTTCATCTTCAGACACATTGGATGAGCCAGCCAGCATAGAAGAATTATATCTGTGCTCAGCCAATGTCATCAACACCTCATCTGGGTTGAGAGGCTGACATCTCATGCATCCAGGATGTGTCAAGGTGCCTCTCCTGTTGGCAGCCATGTGTAGATACATGCATCCATGCAAACTTCCATGACTAGAAGATGGCATATGGCAGGAAGAGGAATGGGGGGGAAGAAACAAACCCTTGAATGCTGCTTTAGGTGAAGTGGAAATTTTTTAGTCTGGGAACTTATCCACACACAACAGCCTTGTCTCGGCCATTTGCTTTACTCTCAATTGTATCACCCATCCCATTGATGGATCAAGACCCTGTAAATAACCTCACTGCTGCCTATGAGGTGCTGAGCTTGCATGTAAGGTGCACATTACTGATTGAATCTCAAGATACTGCTCATTTGTGTCTTTTGCAACAAGATGTCATTGATTTCTTCAATTCAGTACAGGTGGTAAGTATGGTAAATTTCCTTGAACAACATCTTAATTTAAGAGTTCCTAGATCCATGTTCATTTGCAAGAAGGAGAGTACAGTACCATAGAGCAATCTGTCACTTTGATGCTGGAGCATTTGCAAGCCTCAGAAAGTCATTCTCAGGACATGCCCAGACCAGGGCTACCCTTGAGTGCCAAAATCAAATGTGGTGTTGGGAGGCCCTGCATTGAGATAGAACCTGCCTTTCTCAGACATGCTACTGAATGTTCTGGACCCACTCAATGGACAGGTGTATTTAAGGCATGTGTGTGAACTATCTGTTATGAGCATAACTCACTCCGCATAATTTTTACAGTAATGACGTCGATGACATATATGAAGACATGGACTCGGAGAGTGGGGATATATTTTTCTTTTCTTTTTATCTATTTCTTTGGACTCAAACGTACAGATACGAGGTCAGACAACAAGACACAGTTGCAGGGACTGGCTATGTTAGGACTGCAACCCTTATATGGAAGGAGGTTAGGTCAGCATTGGCTATAGAGATAGACTGAGTGCTGATAGGAACATGGCCTGATGATGGGCCTAGGCTATAACAGATACATAGGCTGAATGGCACCTGAGGGGCGACATGGGAAATGGCCGAGTGCAGAGACAATAAGACACTGCCAGATATGGGAGGACAGTGTGTTGGTGAGGGAAGATGACTCCAGGTATGGTCATATGGGCACAGGCTTGGCAGCTGTGCATTGTCTCCATTGTGAGGGACTTTAGCTGTGCGCTGTCTGTGCACAGACCAGGGAGTGGGTATATAAGGGTTGTCGTCTTAGGTAGCAAGTCCCTAAGACTCTAGATAGTTTGTGTCCTAGACACTTCTTCTTGAGCAAGCAGTTTTGTCTTTGGCTGAACAAGCCATCCCTCTAAGGTCTTTGGGTTGTGTTTAGGGTCATCCTAACATAATCTAGAGTCTTTACCATCTACCCCGTTGGTCTTACAGCACCGAGCATGCCTTGCTCATCATTGCTCACAGTGCCAACAGCCTAGTTTCATATCTGAGAGGTAGTAACTGCACAGCCCGTGACCTCTCCAGGCAACATTGACTATGATACACATACTGTCAACGGGTGTCAAACAAGACATCCTCAATTCACCCATTGGGTCTGTCTACAAAACAGTAACAAATGAGAATACTAGTGTGTCGGGAGAGCGTAGGCAGGAGACCACAGATGTGCCCTGAGCATAGTATATTGTTATTGCCGAAAAACTCAGGAATGAGAGAACCAACCTGGTTGTGTTGCATATCAAGGCTGATACAAAGTTCCTCACACACTCCCTGTACAAGCAACCCCTATTTTGTTTTGGGGTTGATAACTTGGCACAAAGACAGTGAGGCAAATTGCCAGGTGCACACTTCTGAGTAGCTTGCAGACCCACAATAATCAGACAGTAACTCCCTTGTTTCCCAAGGGACATCATTGACTGGCGCAGATTAATTGCCAGAGGAATGGATCAAGTGTCAGTGGAGGCCTGAACTTGATTGAAGATTTTTTACAGCAGAACAAATGACAAGACACAATGCAGTGCTTGTTCACCTACATTTTACCATATGCCCAGGTGACACTCTCGGAGATCAGGTGCATCTTTGAGGCAGACTGGGTTACCAGCAGCGACATGGTCCAGACAGGACCTAGAGAATTTATTGGGGATACCATCATCTGCCAATACAACAATCATGTCTGGTTGTATTGGAAACACCAGAAAGAGTCACAACAACTAGAGTGCGCTCAGGCACAAATACTCCTCAGGCAATGAGAAGCTGAACAGGAGTTGGAACAGAAGGAAGCCTGGGAGGCTTTGTTAATGGAATGAGCAGCTACTTGCACAGTCATAAAAGCCGAGTGTGCTATGCAAAAAGCAGAAAGGGAATATCAAACCCTTATGGAGTTATTGGAAGTCCAGTACAAAGGAGACACCTCCAAGGCTATCCGGCGATACCAGGTGGCAGTAGAATGATTAGAGTGCGTGCACCATGTACAAGAATTGTACGAGCATGAGGGCATGACAATGAGTCATGAAGACTGGAACACATGGATGCATGTGATAAATGGAAACATACAAGCAACCTGCTACACTAAATGGAAGTGTGAGCAGGAAGAAGAAGAATGTTGCAGGAGAATCTGATTTGATCCCCTTCTTGTCACTAAGCCACCTGGGGCTATCATTGCCAGGACACCGGAACGACTTCTCATGGAACCATGAAACCATCTTCATTCTATAGGAATGGACCACTTTTTGGGAGAAGTTGGAGGGAACTCGTGGAACAACCACAAAGCCAGGTTACTGGGATGGCGTGCTAGTGTCAAAGCGCACCTACCAGGACCAAGAGCTAGAAGTCCCATTGCACCAAACCAGTGGAGGGAGAATGGGTATTGCTATATGTACCTGTTCAAGGAGGAGTACTACAACAAGTACAACTGGCCAGCTTGGCCTACTCTTTACGATATCATCAACTGGGAGCCAGAGCTTAGAGACGACACAGTGGTCTTTGCCATTCAGGACAGTATTCGGCCTGGCTGGTGCCATATTATTGAGGAGTCGGCTATATGCCAAGACAACATTGAATACACTTGGGACAAATTGGTGGACCTTCACAAGGTCTCTCATTACACGTGGACAGTACGCTTTGGAGGACAGTCAAAGTCCAAATGCAGGGCAGCGCAGAGGAAACTTGCCCAAACACCCATTAAAAGGGTTAACCTCAGGACAACCATCATGGTTGAACAAGCATATGCAGAGGCAGCTGGATGAACATACCCAGCAGTAGTGGAACCTAAACCAGTTGTGCAACTAGCGCAGTCATATGCAGCAGCAGCACAAGCCAGTAATGAGAACAAAGCACGAGTCGTCACTCAAGGGGGTGACACAGCACATTGGAATGGTGGTGTACCCACCACAGTGGATTGGCTCTCAAACGAAGAGTACCTGCAAGGAGCAAATAATGCTCACAAGAAAAGAGAAATTGAGCAGTGGAGGAGGATTGTTGAAAGAGAGGCATGGTTGCCCTATCCTTACCCAAAAATGTCCTGGGCCAACAGTGGTTTCAACCCAGACATACCAGGTTACTGTTACCTGGTTTTGATTGAAAAACAGTACTGGGACAAATTTTTATGGCCAGCCTATCCGCAGATACAAGAAATCTGCACTTGGGACCACAACCTGTGAGAACACAATGTGACTACAATAATCCGAAAGTCATATACACAGATGACCACATTGCATATTGAGCAATACAATAGCAATTGCAGGGGATGGTTTCATGTCGAATGTCTCAATAGGGAAGGCATGAGCCACTATAAGCTAGGAGCTACACCCTTTAGGCTCACAGTAGACATGATCACCCATGCCTACCATGCCGTACTAGGATGGAGAGAACACTGGCAAGATACGCAGATGCTTGAACCTCTACCTGCCACACAGCCAGCTGCAGCAGTCGCAGCATGAGATGATGAAATTCATTGGCAGACAGAGGAAAGGCAGTGAGCAATTACCAGTGCAGGGCAAGCCCTTGCCACCATGATAAATGAGTACCAGTGGTCTAACCATCGAGAACCGGGACTGCTCAGTCAGGCAGAAATGCCTGACTTTTACCAAGGAGATCCACGAATGGTGGATGGGTGGTTATGCCAGATGGAAACATATTTCATGCTGGCAAATGAAACAAAGGACCTACGAAAGGTCTTGATCTGCCTATACAGGATTAAAGGCAGAAAAGGCGACAGAGCAGCAGACTGGAGTGGGGTGAAACTCAAAGCTTTTCAGGAAGCACAGCAGGCGTTTCAAGATAAAATAAACAACAGCAGATGGAGTGCCAAGCTGGATTGGGCCCAGCTCAATGCTGGACAATCAACTGATGATGATTGGGCATGGATTAGGCGACCATTAGAGAACCAGTTTGTTATGAGCATACCCCATTAATTCATTTTTACAGTAATGACAGTGATGACACCTATGTGGATATGGGTCTGGAGAGTTGGACACTAGTTTTCTTTTCTTTCTATTTTACAGGATGATACGATACAGGGGCTGGACGGTGGGACTTAGAGCAGGATGCCTATGTGACACTATAGCCCTTATTTGGAAGGTGGTTAGGTCAGCATCAGTTAATGGACATACCAAGTGCTGACAGGAAGGACAGCCCAATGATGGGCCTAGACCACAACTCGAACCAAGGTCTAGACAACCCAGAGGGATGGAACAGGAATGGCTGCAGGCGCAGTACAATAAGATGCTGCTGTATGGAGATGGCAACTGCAGATTGGTCAGGTGGGTGCTGCCCTTAGCTCAATGCTCATGAGCGCTGACACAATGCTAGTCAAACATGGAAGGACGGGCAATTGGTGTGGGAGGAATATCTCCAGAGTGGTATGGTGGGTGCAGATTGGCTGATCCCAGCATGAGGGACTTTAGCTGCGTGCTGTCTGCGCACAGACCAGGGAGAGAGTTTATAAGGGCTGTAGTTTAGCATAGTCAGTCCCTAAGACTCTAGATAGTTTTTGTGTCCTAGACACTAGCTATACAGCAATTGGATTCATATTCGGCCTAACAAGCCACACTTGTGAGATGTCTAAGGTTGTGTTTAGGGTACTCCTAACACAGTTCCCCTTTGCAGACTGGGTGGATTTCAAAATGCAAATGCATGAATTCTTCATGTCAACAGAAACAAAGGAAAAGGCTATTGAGGCACTGTTGAAGCTACAGCAGGGAACAATGATAGTAGAAGACTACATCATCAAGTTTAATTCCCTTACCTCATTAACCAACTGGAATGATCAGGCCTTGATCTCACAATTCCAAAACCATCTTAATCCAGTGTTGGGCAGAGAATTAATCTGATATGGGGGATTGCCAGACAATGCCACTTTACATCAAATTCAGACAAGGGTAACGGTGCTTGCAAGAGCTTATCAAAAAGCCAATGAGACTTACGGGTTCTCTAAAGTACAAAGGGAATACAAGGAGCAAGCCCCAGCCCCTAATGGTAAACCCCAATGGCAATTCAGGGCACCACCTCTGGTCGCATCAGGAAGTCGATCTGACCCAAATGCAATGGATGTGGACAAAGCTAAGAAGGAGTACGGTCCTTGTTATAATTGTGGGAAGAAGGGCCATAGCTTCCGGAGATGCCCAGAACCAAAGAAACCTCTGACATGTTTCAATTGTGGTGACAAAGGACATACTGCATGGGCATGCAAGAAGCCCAAAAGAATTACAATGGGAGAGAAAGGCAAACGAGCCATCAGAAATATAATGGTGGGGGAAATGATGAAGGAAGAATATATGGAGCTTGGAGAGCTCCAGGGTTTTGCAGAAAGCCAGCAGGAGAGTGCTTAGCACTGCTGGCTACTAAACAGGTTTCGAATACTGGTGTACAAGTATATACAGACTCTCAAATAAATGTGCAGGATTTACTCTATGAATGCAGTGGGAATGTACACCAGATAAGAAACCTGAGAATAAGTGCAAAACAAGGAGGGAGACTGAAAACATGGACCCTGCAGTGGGTGTTGAGAAGGATTTGGGAACAGCCCAAACAGATAGTGGTGGAATGTCTGCAACAATGGGTGCATACAAAACAAATAAGCGAAGCAGATGGACAACTGGTGGATCAGTTGAATGCCATGACGGAGGCAGACACTATGTGGAACCTGGTACACTTACGAGAAAAGAAAGTACAAGGAACCAGGAAAAACGAGTTAGACTTAAAGGGAGTCATAACCACTATGGACATGCTGTTGGATTCTGGATGCACAGGGTCTTGCATTAGCAAGGACTTCATAGAGAAACATCAGATAGCAAAGCAATGCCTGATCTGACCAGTACCAGTGTACAATGCAGACAGAACCAAAAACTTGATGGGTTCCTTGGAATACATGGCAGAGGTTAAACTACAAATAGGAGAGCACGAAGAAATCATAGAATGTGCAGTGATGCACATTGGGAAAATGGATCTGTTTCTAGGGTTTGATTGGTTGAGACATCACAATCCAACAATCAACTGGAAGAAACAGTTGCTAGAATTCAACCAATGTCCAGGAACATGCTGGAAATCTTCATCGGTCCAAGAACCAGAAGACGAAATTGATGTGGTGCAATTCCTTGAGGAAGGGGAACGGTTACTGGCAGTCCATATAGGGGGACCAGAGTTGTGCACTAGGGCATATGTGTCAACTGCTATGAAGATAGCAGCAGAGGAAGCGGAGAAAACGAAAAAACGAACTCTGGAGGAAGCAGTCCCCAGACACTACCTAAAACATTGAAAGGTCTTTGAGAAGGAGACTTTTGATGAATTACCACCACGGTGGTGGTGGGATCATGCTATTGAATTGATCCCTGGGTCTAACCCAGTTGACTGCAAGATATATCCACTGAATTGGGATGAGCAGCTGCAACTGGATGAATTTCTAAAAGAAAACCTGGATTCTGGAAGGATTCAGTCGAGCAAATTGCCTATGGCATCTCCCTTTTTCTTTGTCAAGAAAAAAGATGGAAAACAAAGGCTGGTACAGGATTACTGACAACTTAACAAGATGACAGTCAAAAATTGATATCCACTACCACTGATAGGGGAACTGGTGTATAAATTATCGCAGGCCAAGGTCTTCTCTAAGATGGACATATGTTGGGGATACAACAACATACACATCAAAGAGGGAGATGAGTGGAAGGCAGCTTTCCAGACCAACAGAGGACTCTTTGAGCCTTTGGTTATGTTCTTTGTGTTAGGAGTGGATCCTAGCAGGCACTTTTTATTTTTCATTCTAGTGGTCAGGGAACACTGTGGGAAGACAGGAGACAGTCGGGAACTGTTATAGGAGACCAGAGGAACACTTTGCGTGCATCAAGGCATGGGAGCATTCAAGAGACTACAAGACAATGGCCAGTCAAGGAGCCATCAGTATACCAGGAAGGAGGGTGACACCCCTATCATTATGGGTGCGTTATATCAGCATCACGAGTCACTACAAGGATATGGCATGGGTACAGCCACAGGGCCAGACAGGGCCGAGAGCACACAGGCATAGGAGTCCGAAGTCATTATGAACACAGCCACAGAAGCCCCTATGAGGGATTAGCTCAGCACCTGCCATACGAGGACTCAAGGGAAAGGATTAGTCAAGGAGCACAGCCACTAGGACGAACATGGATAGATACATCATGGGACCAAGACCAAGGATCGTTTAGCCATATAGAGAGTGTGCAGCAATGGCAGCTTCGGCAACAGGTCTATGAAGGGTCCAGACACAGTCCAGACACAGGCACAGCTCGGACAACCCAAGACAACGGTAGAGCGAGGAAGGTCATTAGACCAATGGCAGAAATGCTGCATGACAACAAACATGAGGCAGCGCTCATACTTAGCACTCACGGCATATGCTGGGAAGGAACACACCAGCTTAGGGATATCGGACCTGGATGCTGACAGCAGACTCAATAGCCAGGAGAAGGCATGAGTAATGAAACAGGTCCAGTGGCATATAATCCTATACATGGATATCTGCGCGGTGATGAACCACAAGGTCGGGATAGTCTATGGAGGTCCATGAAGATCCAGGTTTGGCTACAGGCAGCCAGTTAAGAATACAGTCATCGTGGGAGGATCGCGCTCATATGCGCTCACTTGGAACATGCGCCGGACAATAGGGATGGGCACTGGGACACAAAGGGAGTGTCATTGGTCTACAGGAGGTACCAGGGGGGATTCCCTGGAGGTATATAAAGGTGGACGGTTTAGTCTTGAGTCCTTAAGACTCAAGATGGTTTCTCTCTCACTAGGATTTAGCTCTCTCTAGTAGCACCATGCTTGTAGTAGTAGGGCTTGCAATATAGCCTGCATTTCGTCTTTGGAGTAACACTCCACCTCTGCGAGGCATTGGGGTTTTGTTCTCGAGTGGGAGCTCATAACACTTTGGACTCACAAACTTGCCAGTCACCTTTCAAACAATGATGAACGACATCTTCAGGGTTGAAATAGCCGAGGGATGGGTCGTCATTTACATGGACGACATCCTTGTATTTTCAAAAAATCAGGTGGAACATACAATACAGGTTAACCACATCCTAGCGAAGTTAGAGGAGCATAAGTTGTCATTAAAACCGGAGAAATGCTTCTTTGACAAAAAAGAGATGGACTTCCTGGGGGTAGTCATCAGCGAGAATTCAGTCCGAATGGAATCTGCCAAAGTAAAAGCAGTCACCAATTGGCCCAAGCCAACATGCAAGTGGGAAGTCCAACAGTTCCTGGGCTTTGTGAACTTTTATCGACACTTTGTGAAGGATTTTGCCAAGGCGGCAAAACCATTAACTTGTTTAACAGGAAAAGACGAGTGGAGGTGGATGGAACTTCAGGATGTAGCTTTCAATAAGCTAAAGAAAACTATCGTGGAAGAGGTAGTACTGCAAATCCCCAATGAGGACAGACAATTTCGAGTAGAGGTGGATGCCTCTGACTTTGCTATTGGGGGAATTTTATCACAGCAGGTAGAAAACAATGTTTGGAAGCCAGTGGCTTTCATTTCAAAATCCCTTAACGATGCCAAGTGAAACTACAAGATCTACGATAAAGAGATGCTCGCAGTAATGCACGCCTTTTACGAATGGTCCCATTATCTCAAAGGGGCTAAACAGATGGTTGAAGTTCTGATGGGTCACCAGAACTTGACATACTTCAGAAAAGCACAAAATCTAAATCGACGGCAGGCGCAATGGGTGACAGACTTGCAGGATTACAATTTCATCATAAAACACAGGAGCAGGAAGTCCAACATGAAAGTGGACTTACTATCCAGAAGGGTGGGACATGCCTGCAGGGAAAATGACAATGAAGGGGTGGTTCTGCTAAAAGAACATCTCTTTGTATGGGTGTTCAATGATGATTGTGCAATAGACGACATCATAAAGGATATTAAAGAGGTGCCCAAGCAGCAATGGGAGACACAGGTTGTCAAAGGCCTTGAAAAGGCAGGAGGGGATTACAAGCTAGAGAGAGGACTCATCACCTGGAAAGGACAAGTTTATGTACCAGCAGTCGTGATGTTGCGAGAAGACATCATCGCAATCCATCATTCATGGGGACACTCTGGAGTTGCAAAAACATTGGAGTCTCTTACAAGGAACTTTTGGTGGCCAAATATGCATGAGGATATAGAACGATATATTCCAGGTTGTGAGACATGTCAAAAGGCAAAACTGGATTGACAGGCACACGCTGATAAGTTCACTCCACTATTGGAAATAGGGAGGAAAGGAGAGGTGTGAGGTCGTGAAAGGATTCCCATCAACTCCGGGGCACTCCGTGACAATGCTACTATGTGCGGAATTGCGGAGTTTGCGGATAATCATGCTTAAGCTCACGAGTGCATAACGATGGCAAATGTGGGACGCAGAGTGCAACGTGACTCGAGACATGAGTGAGACAAGGAGGGTGAGACTAAAGGAGGAGGCTCAAAGGGATACTGTATTCTGGGATCTAATCTGGTACTAGGCTGGTATGTTAATTGTACATGGGCTTTATATATGATTTTCTACTCTAGATGACAAAATATCACTTGTAAAATTTCTCCTCACAACCATATATCCAAATCCGTCTTGAAGGTCTTCTCACAATGGGGCTAGCTGAGGGATGCAATGGTGGAATACAAGTGCCATGGTGGGAACCAATATTGTGATCCTGCGCAGGATGCTAATAGACTTGTCAGATTGAAATAGACTTGCCTGATTGCCGTGCATGGCAACTCTGGGGTTCATCTGGCTTGACGTGGCCCTGTTCTCGATATTCCGCAGACCTGACTAGTCTATACTGTAACTGGTCATCAGCTGATGGCGTTATTCGTCTGCTAGGGTCCTATTCTGCTGTGTTGGTGCGTCGCTATGGATGACATGGCAATGGATCATGGAATGTAGATCATCCAAATGCGGATATGTCTTGATGGTGCTGGTTCCTTCTCTGGTGACCTAAGCTATACCGGCTGACAATTTTCATGTGACTTGGCTGATGGGGTGCTGACTTTGGGTGTAAATGATTGACTGGTGTGGGGTATGGATGGTGTATGTGGGAGGCAACTTGCTTGTTGAGTGTGGGTGATGCTTGCCTTACCGCGGAAAAATGCGGAGTTGCACGGAATTGCATGGAGTTGCTCATTGCTATCATGGAATTCCTGCAGATGACTCCTCTACACCCTTACCTCAGCACGATGCTCATCATCTCCCCCCCACTTAAAAATCTGACTGTCCTCAGTCAGTCACATGAAGGAACTGGCTAGTCGATTGCTGGTGGTTGAAATGAAAATGGAAATAAATCTTGACAAACGAAGAATGGCGAATGGTGTGGCTATGTACTGGGTATCTTGCAGGATTCATGTCATCTGTTCAGCAGTAGTTGCCTCCTGGGTTGGGGTCATCATCTATGTCTGGCCACTTGTCAATTACTGATTCGTTGTCGCTACTGTCGCTGTCACTGCTGATGTCTTCTTCATCATATGTCACCCATAGGTGGCGAGCGGAATGGTGGCAGTGGCATGGTGCTTGTGTGACTGGAGCGGGATACCTAATGTTCTGTTCTCGATGTGTCAGAGTTGGGGCAGAATCGACTGGAGTGTGACGTGGTTCGACGGGGCAACTAGACTTGACAATACTTGCTTCTGGGGACTTGGTGGCTGCTACGGACGACTTGACTGCAGGCAACTCGACTGAAATTTGCGAAATCATGGGACTTGATGGTGGACTGAACTTGATGGGCTGACTATCGAGGACGGAGGCTGGCGGGGTTGATGCTGAAATATCGGAATCTGTCTTGTGGGGGCTGGTGCTGGTTATCAGGATACTGGTTTCTAATTCACTGGGCTTCTGCTGGACTGGCTTGATTGTGGTTTCCTCTCTATGATGTCTGATCACTTCCTCGAGGCTTACTGAAAATCCTGGTGCTTCTCCTTGCATGTTTCGACGAATCTGAGTGGTCTGTGGGGTATGGGCAGGGTTGGTTCTGGCATTGGTGTTGGTGCTGGTGCTGGTGCTGACGCTGGTGGTCGTGATTCTGTTCCTTTCGCTCATAGGGGGCTCTCTACTCCATCAGATACTACCTTTTTCTTTGCTTGCAACACTAGAAGGGTCCTCTGCATCTGTTCGATTTCCTCATCAATGTTGTCCACAGGGTTCACTGCTGCCTCATAGTTCAGAATTGGCACAGTACTCAATGCTGCCGTTAGCTCCTGGTAGCTGTTGCAAGGTGCATAGAACATAGAGGGATGAAACCCAGAACTTGATCCTAGTGGCACTGTGGTAGAACTAGTTGCTGTCGTAGCTTGCAACCAATTCTGCAGGGCTGTCACACAAGTCTGGTTCGTCGCAACTGACTGGTTTAGTGACTGTAGCATTGTTTGAGTCTGTCGTGAGCTCTGGTAGCTGTTGCAAGGTGCATAGAACATAGAGGGATGTGATCTGGAACTTGATCCTAGCAAGACTGCATTGGCACTAGTGGCTGGCGTAGCTTGCGACCAATTCTGCGGGGTTGTCACACAATTCCGCGGGGCTGTCACACGAGTCTGGTTCGTCGCAACTGACTGGTTTAGTGATTGCAGCATTGTTTGGGTCTGTCATGAGCTCTGGACCATCCTTTCTGTCATGCCAAACATGTCTTCTGTCTTTATTCTGGGTGTAACTATTGGCTCAGGTTTGACAAGCGGAGTTGATGCGGAGTTAGCGGGATAGACTGCGGAATTGGCGGGGTAGACTGCGGAGTTGGCGGGGTAGACTGCGGAGTTGGTGGAATTGACAGGGTACACTGCGGAGTTGGTGAAATTGACGATACAGGGTGCAGTGGGCTTGTTGATCAGTTTATCATAGAATGACAAGCCTTGAATGACTTCTTTTGCAGCTGCTAGGGTTTGCTCAAGGGAGTACGGGTCATCGTGGTGCACGTTTGGGTAGTGGCTTTGCATGTAGTGATACATTTCTATTCCAACACAGACTTGGAATCCCTTGAAGAAGTATTCACATTGCTGGTGCATTGTGAGTCGTCTGTTCCTAATGAGATACCTAGTGATCACTAAAAATCGCTGGTAGTAGCTGCATAGTTCTTCCACGGATTTGATTCTGAGCCAGAAAGTCTCTTCCACTAGTTGATCCAAATCCAACTGAGTGTGCTCGCGCTTGTTGATTACTCTGGCATATAGCGTGATGACTGATGCTTTGAACTCCTCATATGTTATGAGCATACCTCGTCCTATTCAATTTTCACAGTAACAACACTAATGACGATTACGAAGATACAGTCACAGGGAGTCGGACTATATTTTTCTTTTCATTTTATCTATTTCATTCCACTCAAACATTTAGATACAGGACTCAGATGATACCTTAGTTGCAGGGACAGACTACATTAGGACTGCAACCCTTATATGGAAGGAGGTTAGGTCAGCATTGGCTATGGGGATAGACCGAGTGCCAACAGGAAGAATGGCCTGATGATGGGCCTACGCCATGAAAGGATACATGAGCAGCACGGCGCCTGAGGGGCGACATGGGAATGCCGAGATGTACTGATGACTAGGTACCGGTGTATGTGGGAGTCAGCCGAGACGCACAACAATAAGCGTGGCTGTATATGGAAGGACAAAGTGTTGGTGTGGGAGGATGTCTCCTAGAAAGGACAGATGGGCGCAGATCGGCTGCTGCGCATTGATCCTGGCTTGAGGGACTTTAGCTGTGCACTGTCTGTGCACAGACCAGGAGAGAGGTTTATAAGGGTTGTAGTCTTAGGTAGTGAGTCCCTAAGACTCTAGATAGTTTGTGTCCTAGACACTTCTACTTGAGCAACAGGCTAGTCTTGACCTTGTCTTGATTCGTCTGTCTGTCTTGTCTTCGGCTGAACAAGCCACACTTCTCATAAGTCTTAAGGTTGTGTTTAGGTCGTCCCTAACATAATCTAGAGTCTTTATCACTCTACCCCGTTGGACCTTATAGCACCGAGCACATCTGGCTCGTCGTTGTTCATAGCACCAACAGCCTAGTTTCTTCTGAGAGGAAGTAATCGTGCAGCCTGCATCCTCTCCAGGCAACATCGACGCATCGACACATCACTGTCAACGGGTCTTGAATGAGAGATCCTCAATATGCCCCATTGGGCCTGATGACAAACCCTACTTGGGTAGTCTACAAACAGTAACGGAAGAGAATACTAGAGTGTCGGGAGAGTGTAGGCAGGAGACCACAGACGCACCCCGAGCTTGGTATACCATTATTGCCGAAAAGCTCAGGAACGAGTGAAACAACTCAGTATACATTGTGTATCAAGGCTGATACAAAGTCCTCTCAGACCCTCTGTACAAGCAACCCTACCTGATTTCGGGTTGATAACTTGGCACAAGGACATTGAGGCGAATTGCCAGGCACACGTAAACTGATAGCTTTCGGACCCACGACACAGCAGACATTATCTCTCTTGTTTCCCAAGAGACGTCATCGACAGGCACGGATTCCAAACTGGACAGCCGATAGAACAGACCAGTTGTCAGTGGAGGGCCTGAAATTGGTTGAAGATTCTTTTACAGCTTCAGCACATATGTTTAGCACAATGCAGTGCGCATTTACATACATTTTACCACATGCCCAGGCGACACTTTCGAAGATTGGATGCATCTTTGAAGCGGACTGGGTTACCGACAGCGACAAGGTCTCTATTAGACCTACAGGAACTACAGGCGATACTATTTATCGCCGCTACGACAACCATGTACGATTGTGGTGGGCGTTCTTGAAAGAGAAACGTCGAGAGAAACGCGCACTAGCACAGGAGATCATCTGGCAAAGAGAAGCCGAGGAGATACGAATCCAAGCAGAAGCATGGGATGCTCTATTAGCACAATGAACAGCAAAACAAGCTGCATTACAGGCAAGCAAAGCCCTAGAAAGAGCAACAAGGGAATACCTTACCCTCACAAATTTACTGAACAACTCGTTCAAAGGGGATGCATCCAGTCCCATCTGGAAAGCCATGATGACATCAGGATACAACCAATGGCTTATGCTTATCATTGATGGGAAGAAAGCTATTCAAACATCAGGAATAGCACCCCACACAATATGATACGAATGCCATACGAAAGAATTGTATGAGCATGAAGGCATGACCATGAGTCATGAAGATTGGAATGCATGGATGCATGCTATAAATGGAAACATATCACCCGGCTTCTGGTGGACCATTCGCATGGGCCCTGTTACAACTTCTTTCTTTCTTACGCTTACTTGCTACAATAGCCGTTCTTCACTTCGTCGCTACGCTTTGATACTTGTTTCATCTACCTGGATTGCCCCTTGTTTCACTTCCTTTTATACTTCCCTATTGTTCTCTAGCCAGTATATAAACCCTGCGCATGTACCGTAGTACCTCAGTTCCAACTTAATCGAGTATTGTCCTTCACTGAGCAACCTTCTCGTTCTCGTCTTCTCTATCGCTCGAGCTACCTTCGTCGCTGCCCAGCACGACGTCGAACAGCATTCTTGTCCAGTGACTGGGATTAGACCGAGACTCTAGTCGTCATTTGACTCGATAACGAACCAAGGGCATCGATCCTAACACAAGTTGGAACTCACTGAACCGCTTAGTGCATCGTCACTAGCTAGACAACATAGATCCGAAACGACCCGAAACCAGACTCTCTAACCAGAGACCACCGAACGACTCCTTTCTCTTTAGAGGAACATATTATCTAGAAGGACAAGAGCTCTTTTTCTCAACATTAAATAAACGTTGGGAATTTCGAGGAGTAGGAAAGAACAGGAACACCCCAGTATCTAACGAATACTTCGAAGGAGATTACATCGAAGGAAACGAACACTCTTTACCTGGAAAGCTTTGGGTTGAGTGGAGAAACGAACAAAAAGAACCAGAAGAAGAACCAGAATTATATTTCGAAAGACCCAAAGAAACCCTTTGGTGGGAAGAGTACTGTGACGCGGAATTCGAGTTCGACGGCACTGATCCATACTACTCTCTTTCCGAAACATCCATAGTAGGGTGGAACACCTTTTTGGAACAAAAACAAATCGAATACGAACTAGAAAACCCGAGACCTGAAACAGACGCCGAAACCGACACAAAACAAATGGCAACTAACACTGAAACCACCGACGCCCCTAGAGGAGACATCAAACCAGTCTCAGCACGAATTTTTACAGGAGATCGGACCGAAGCTAAATCATTCATCAACTGGTTTAGTGATTTCTTCGCAATAAACACCCACAACTATGAAGGGAAGCATGAAAAGAAAATCAGATATGTCCTCCAATGCCTAGGAAAGGAACTAGACGACTGGAAAGAAATAATCCGCGATCAACTGGACGAAAAAGACGGACTTACCTGGGAAAACTATGACACCTTCGTCAAACGATTCCTTGACGACTGGGGAGAAGTCAACACTGCAGTTAGGGCGCTGAATGAGCTCACTAAATTACGAGTTGGAGGAGAGATCACCGTCCCGATCTATGTCCGAAAATTTAGAATGCTCATAGGATCCTCCGGACTAACCGGAATTACCGCCCAACTCCAGGCATTCGTCCGAGGCCTACCAACCACCATTGCTGCCAAAATCCTCGAGGGACAAGGCGACTTTAAAACTATCACAGACGCCTACAGAAAAGCGGAGCAACTCAATGCAGCATGGGAAATGATGAAAGCATTAGGAAAAACTGATACAGGGCGCCGATTCAATAAAACAGGGGGACCTAAAACGATCCATGCCATACAAACCGGACGCCTTACTGATGGGCAACGAGAAGAATATATGCGTTCTGGGAAATGTTTCAGATGCGGAACCATCGGTCATTTATCCCGAAACTGCCCAAAGAAAGATACTACCAGGAACCCGCCCCCTTCAGGACGATTCACCAGAACAATCACTGAGGATAACGATGCTAAGAAAATTCGCACTATGATTGCGGCGCTCAGCACAGAGGAACGAGAAACTCTCCTCACCGACCTGGAAACTGAGGGTTTTTAAAGCGGAGGAACCAGAAAGCGGTTGGAACCTCCAAGAACGATTATGGACAGTTAGCACTCGACTCTGTAATAGTAAGATCGAATAATAATCAACGACTCTCAATAACTGTCCAATCACCCGAATTACCCGCTGAGATATCTGCCCTCGTTGACTGCGGAGCAGAAGGAAACTTCATTGACGAAACTATAACAAGAAACATGAACAAGAAACCACTAAGTCAACCAATACGAGTTAAGAACGCCGACGGGACAGTAAACTTAAATGGGATGATCACACATAAAGTCAAGATTCCCTACCACATCGGAAATCTACAAATCGAAACAAGCTTCCTAATCACTAAACTGGGAGATCAAAAACTTATACTCGGACTCCCCTGGTTAGAAAAACATAACCCAACGATAAACTGGAAGGAACGGACCCTTGAGCTCGATCAACACAAACCGACAAAGCAGATAGAAAGAAACCTGGATCAGGAAATTGACGAATACTGGATCAGGGTTAAAACTTCGGCATCACAAGCGCTAGAACATACACTACGCAAAGAGACCATAACGACGCTACCAGGCGAGTACCAAGAATGGAAATCTACCTTCGAAAAGGCGCCTTCAGAACGATTCCCAGTCAGACGCACTTGGGATCATGCAATCGATCTCAAAACCGGATTTACCCCAAAAGTCAGCAAAATCTACCCACTATCGATAAAAGAACAATCATCCCTCGACGAATGGATCACAGAACAGCTAGCTAAAGGATACATTAGACCATCCAAATCCCCACAAGCCTCGCCATTCTTCTTCGTCGCAAAAAAGGAAAGCGGAGCGCTCCGGCCATGTCAAGACTACCGATACCTGAACGAATGGACAATAAAGAATGCATACCCATTACCATTGGTCTCTGATCTAATGACCAAACTATCCGGCGCTCAATATTTCACAAAACTAGACCTCCGATGGGGATACAACAACGTTCGGATAAAAGAAGGAGATGAATGGAAAGCAGCCTTCATAACGAACAAAGGACTATACGAACCAACAGTCATGTTCTTTGGCCTATGCAATTCCCCATCTACGTTCCAGACAATGATGAACGAATACTTCCAAGACATGATCAACGAAGGATGGTTAATCATTTACATGGACGACATTCTTATATGTGGAACAACACCCAAAGACTTAGAAACCCGGACAAAACGCGTCCTAGAACGACTAAAAGAGAACGACCTATTCCTCAAACTCGAAAAATGCAAGTTCTGCACGAAGGAAATTGAATTCCTCGGAATGATCATTAGACCTGGGGAGATAACAATGGACCCGATCAAACTGGCAGGAATAGCAGATTGGCCGACACCAGCAACAGTCAAGCAAATACGATCCTTCCTAGGATTTGGAAATTTCTACCGACGATTCATTGGGAACTTCGCAACCCTCGCTCGACCACTTATTGATCTCACAAAAAAAGATGAAGCATTCCTCTGGACACCAGAACGACAGGAGGCGTTTAACAACCTAAAAAAACGCTTTACAACAGCCCCTGTACTCCGAATGCCAGATGTCACCCGACCATTCATCCTACAAACCGATGCCTCAAATAAAGCAACAGGAGCGGTACTGAAACAAGCTGATGAAGCAGGACTCCTACACCCTTGCGGCTTCATCTCACACGCCCTAACCACGACAGAGCAAAACTATCAGATTTACGACAGGGAACTACTGGCAATCGTCAAAGGACTTGCAGCATGGCGACACCTTCTTCACGGATCACCTCATACCACCATCGTTCATTGTGATCACAAGAATCTATCCTTTTATCGAACCCCACAACGCCTTACCCCCAGACAAGCCAGATGGTCCTCCTTCTTAAGCGAATTCGATCTCCGAATAGAGCACGTCCCTGGAACTAAGATGTTCGAAGCAGATGCCCTATCTCGACGACCAGACCACATTGGAACGGACGACATCCCAGAAGAAACCACGGTGTTACCACCTGAACGATTCATCAGGCTTATAGCAGACGACCTAGCAGAGAAGTTGCGCAAAGGCATGATCAAAGACGACTTTGGACAAATACTAGTCGAAGTAATCCAAAATCATCGAGCACCACCAATAAAATCGAAACTGCAAGACTGGACATATGTCGACCACATCGTACATTACCAAGGAAAAACCTATGTACCCGATCAAGATGGATTGCGCACTCAACTCATTAAACTAACGCATGAATCACCTACATCTGGGCACCCCGGACGATTTAAAACCCTAGAATTACTCAAACGAAACTACTGGTGGCCCGGAATGAACAAGCATACCAAAGAATGGATCGAAGGATGCGCGCTCTGCCAGCAAATGAAAGTAAACACTCACCCCAACACCCCTGCCCTACAACCGATCAAATCTAATGCCACCCGACCCTTCCAGCAAGTCACAATTGACTTCATCACGGACCTGCCAATTGCCGATGGCTTCGACTCAATTATGGTCACGGTGGACCATGGACTTACAAAGGGGGTAACCTTTTCCCCTTGTCACAAAACGATCGACGCACTAGGAACCGCAGACCTATACATAAATGAAAACTTCAAACGATTCGGTTTACCAGATATCCTCATATCTGACAGAGGACCACAGTTCGCATCTAAAGTATTCCGAGAAATAGGAAAAGCGCTGGGAATAAACCATAGAATGAGCACAGCCTACCACCCCCAGACAGATGGCGAGACAGAACGAGTCAATCAAGAACTAGAAGTCTACCTCCGAATGTTCTGCACAAATGAGCCACACAGATGGAAATCACTACTGCCAATCGCGGAATTCGCTCACAATAACCGACACCATGATACCATCAAAGCATCACCGTTTCAGCTAATGTACGGAATAGACCCTGTCGCTATTCCCACAGCTGCATCCCCCATGACGACCCCAGCAGCTGAGAACTGACTACGAATGCTACAAAAGGCTAGGGAAGAAGCACTCGCCGCACATGAACTCGCTAGACAAATGGTAGCGCTCAGAACAAAAGACAAAAGTATCAGGTTCGAGAAAGGAGACAAAGTCTGGCTCGAAAATCGAAACCTCCGGATACCCTATGAGTCAAGGAAGCTAGCGCCCAAAAGAGAAGGACCCTTCACGATTGAGCAAGTGTTAGGACCTGTCACCTACAAACTGAAACTCCCCAAACAATGGCGCATCCACCCCGTGTTTCATACTATATTGTTAACTCCATATAAAGAAACAACGGTGCATGGACCGAACTTCATGAAACCACCCCCTGATCTCATCAACGGACAAGAGGAGTTTGAAATAGAAGCGATCATCACACACAGAAAACGAGGAACCGGCTATCAATACCTAGTCAAATGGAAAGGGTATGGACCGAACGAAAACTCATGGGAACCTGAAACAAATCTGAAAAACGCTGCGGACATCCTTAGAGCATATAAGAACCGCCGAAACCTGCTATGAAAACCATGGTCCAGTATCGCAACAAACAGATCCTTAGACAGAACGCTAGACATACCAAAAACATCGCTTCCCCCTACTCCCGATTCTCTCCCAGACAATCTATCCCAAAACTTAGACACCTAATCATCCAACTCCCTAATCGAACCCATCCTCACCAAGGGCGACGCGCAATAGGAACAGCCTTCATTGAAATACGCAAAATCCTGCTCTACCGAACAAAAGTACCGTCACTATACCCAGTATATAAAACACAGATCAGCCCCGACTCCCAGACACCAACCAACGTCCTCAGCAGAGATCACCATGTCAGACAAGCACGAAGAGCACTGGCCTCATGGATCATTGATCGAACAAGAGACCTGGAAGCGGCGGGAGTGACCTGCCTACGCCGAACAGAGGCACTATTCCCAGACAAAATCGATTTTCCATCCAGTGGACCGCTGAACTTTGACTTACCCCCGCATTACCTATACATCCCACACGGAGGGATACCACCTCCATATCCGAATCCACCGCCACCACCCCACTACCGCGACTTTGAATGGGAACCTGGATACCCAATGATCACGGGCATCATTCATCATACAGATCACGGAACGATTACACATCGAATTCCACCTAGACCACTACACGAACCATATTTAGCTGAAAGACCTCCCACGCGACCTAATACTCCCAGACCAGAAGCATTGGCCGATCAACTCTTACGAAACGTCTTCTCTATCGACGCAGATGACTCATTCTGGGACGTAGAATACTCCGACGAAGTCAACTTATAAAAGAACGAGACTCCCACTTCCTAGCCTTCCAACCAACGTCGCAAAAACAAAAATGTTCTCGCTCATCGCCATCCTCATCGCCCTGGTCTCCACTCTCTTCCCCTCAATCCTCATTGGAGGACTAGTTCTCGCCACCCTCCTCGCCACTCTCGCCCTCGCCTATTCTTTTCCCGAAAAACTCCCAGCACTCGAAGTTTTCACACCGCCCCTCGAAATCTTCGTCGAAACCGAAACGATAACCTATACCGACGACGACCTACACATTCACCCGCCCGAACTCGTTGAGGAACCACCTATCGAAGAAGAAATCATCCCCGCACCCATTCCTAGATCAAACCCTCTCGTCGCCGCCGCCTCCCTCGAAGCCTCGTACATTACAGCCAACCTCCGAGACCTCTCCGCCCCGCTTGGAGCCCTCGTAGGACTCACCCTCACCACCGACCCCAACGCCATGACTTACGCCGAGCGAGACCTCGCACTCCGAGAACTTCGCCAATTGAAAGTCACCCTCGACTCCGTACGATGGCATGTAGATACAGCACAAAAGGACGTCGAAAACATCGTCCACTGGTACGAGTCTAGAGCAGACCATGCCTGGACAACTCAAGGTTGGCCTTAAGAAGTCGGTGACTTCTCGCATAGGGAGGGGGTAATGTTACAACTTCTTTCTTTCTTACGCTTACTTGCTACAATAGCCGTTCTTCACTTCGTCGCTACGCTTTGATACTTGTTTCATCTACCTGGATTGCCCCTTGTTTCACTTCCTTTTATACTTCCCTATTGTTCTCTAGCCAGTATATAAACCCTGCGCATGTACCGTAGTACCTCAGTTCCAACTTAATCGAGTATTGTCCTTCACTGAGCAACCTTCTCGTTCTCGTCTTCTCTATCGCTCGAGCTACCTTCGTCGCTGCCCAGCACGACGTCGAACAGCATTCTTGTCCAGTGACTGGGATTAGACCGAGACTCTAGTCGTCATTTGACTCGATAACGAACCAAGGGCATCGATCCTAACAGGCCCCATCCCAGAAAAACTCGCACCATCGGTACCAGGATTCTGTTACCTTAATCTCATTAAACCCAAGTACTGGAACCAGTATGAATGGCCTGCTTATCCTACAATTGCAGCCATATGGGAGATGGAAATGGAATACCGAAACAAAGGAGTCCATACAAGGTGGACTGCCACAGAACGAACTGATGTGGTACACGTAGGCTTAGAAATGGCCGATGTCAATGGATGGGACATGGTGGAAATCTTGTTCACCAGTGGTCACAAAGAGCTACGAGTCGGAGCAGAGTCAACGAACGATCCCGAAGTAGGCGAAATCATAAGCCTAAGGGAAGATAATGGGGAACAGCTAGTGGAGCAACCAGCGCGCTCAGACGCAGCAGCAGCTCTAGTAGAAATAGATCCCTGTCTGCGAAACGAACGGCTGGGACTCTCGGAGCAGGCACAAAACAAACTGCATCCAAAACACCCCGGATATTGTTATCTTTGGCTGGTAAAATGAGAATACTGGAACTCATACAAATGGCCGGCATACCCCACAATTAGGGAAATTTACGGATGGGATCCGGAACTCATGGACGAGTACCAACCCATATATTGGAGACAAACAAAAGGATGTAACCACATGTGGCATTGTGTTCACATCTCTGGAGAACCTGGAGGATGGCCATGGATGAAGGCCATGATGTGGCAAGGATATGGATCACACCAAGTCGGTGCTGGAACTTTTCGATTAACAGTTGACATGGTCACACACGCTTATCATGCGGTGATGGGATGGCAGGAATACTGGCAAGATACTCAAACAATCGAGTCACTTCCTGCAACACAACCAGCAGCGGTGGTTGCAGCTCAGGAGGATGAAATACACCGACAAGCGGAGGAGAGGCAGCGAGCGATTACCAGTGCTGGCCAAGCTCTAGCAGCTATGATCAACGAATATCAACAGTCTAACCGTCGAGAACCGGGACCTCTTATGAAGGCAGAAATGCCTGCATTTTACGAAGGGGATCCTCGGACGGTAGATGGATGGCTGCGACAGATGGAAACATACTTCATGTTGGCCAACGAAACAAAGGAACAACGAAAGGTCTCAATCTGCCTGTACTGGATTAGGGGTGGAAAAGGAAACAGAGCGGCTGACTGGAGTGGAGTAAAACTCAAAGCCTTCCAGGAGGCACTCCAGGAATTCCAGGACAAACAGGACACTAGCGGATGGAATGCAGAATTAGATTGGGCACAGCTCAACACTGGACAATCAACCAATGATGATCGAGCATGGGTCAGACGACCCTTGGAACACCAATTTCCTTTCACAGACTGGACAGATTTCAAAAATCAGATGCATGAATTCTTCATGTCCACCGAAACAAAGGAGAAGGCCATCGAGGCATTACTAAAACTACAACAGGGAACAATGATTGTAGAAGACTACATCATCAAGTTCAACTCCCTGACCTCGTTAACCGACTGGAATGATCAAGCTCTGATCTCACAGTTTCAAAACCATCTCAATCCAGTGCTTGGTTGAGAATTAATCCGATACAGAGGATTACCAGAGAATGCCACTCTTCATCAGATCCAGACATGGGTCACAGTGCTCGCTAGAGCATATTGCAAAGCCAATGAGGCTTACAGATTTCCTGCACAACGACAGGAGTACAAAGAAAGAACCCCGGCTCATAATGGTCGCCCTCAGTGGCAGTACAGAGCACCTGCACCAGCAGCATCAGGAAGTTGACCCGATCCAAATGCTATGGACGTTGACACACAGAAATATTGTTCCCATTGCAAAATGAGGAACCACTCAGTGGAAGAGTGCAGGCAGAAAAACAGCACTTGCTACAAGTGTGGCAAGAAAGGGCACACAGCATGGAGGTGCAAAAAAGAGATTACAACCGGCGACAAAGGAAAGCAGGTTGTCAGATACATCGACAATAGGGAAACAACCCCAGTCGGACATATAGAGGAAGTCTCGGATTTTGCAGAAAGCCAGTAGGTGAGCGCTCAGCACTGCTGGCTGCTACTCAGGTTTCGGATAGTGATGTACTAGTAGACTCCAAAATAAACATGCATGAATTACTATATGAATGCAGTGGAGACATACATCACTTGAGGAACCTCAGAGTGAGTGCAAAGAAGGGAGAATGGTTACAACCATGGACCCCTCAGTGGATGTTAAGGAGGATTTGGGAACAACCCAAACAAATAGCAGTGGAATGTCTACAGCAATGGGTAGACAATAAAAGAATAAAAGAGGTGGATGGACACCTAGTAGATGATCTGAACGCCATGACAGAGGTGGATGCCATATGGAACCTAGTACACTTGCGGGAAAAAATAGTGCAAGGAACTGGCTACCACGAAATAGATTTAACAGGAGTCGTCACAAAATTGGATGGGTCTAAAAGCATTTGAATAAAAATGCTGGTGGATTCTGGTGCAACAGGAACCTGCATAAGCACCGAGTTCGTAAAAAAACATCAGATACCCACACGAAAATTGGTACGACCAATATCCATTTACAACGCAGATGGAACGAAAAACTCGAGAGGAGCCTTAGAATATATGGCAAAAATACAATTACGCATCGGTGAACATGAAGAGGTCATTGAATGCGCAGTAATGAACCTCTCTAAAACAAGCATCTTCTTAGGTTTCGATTGGTTGAGAAAGCATAACCCAACCATCAACTGGAAGAAGCAGACATTAGAGTTTAACCGCTGTCCGGGTACTTGTTGGAAGGGTTCCTCGGTCCAAGAACCGGAGGATGAAATGAATATAGAAAACGACCTTGAGGCGGAGGATAGGCTGTTAGCAGTTCACATTGGAGAACCAGAACTCAATGTTAGGGCCTATGCGTCAACGGCCACGAAAATAGCAGCAGAGGAAGCGGAGAAAACTAAAAAACGAACTCTGGAGGAAGCAGTTCCCAGACATTATTTAGGACATCGAAAAGTCTTTGAAAAAGAGACTTTTGATGAACTACCACCACGGCGGCGATGGGATCATGCCATAGAGTTGATTCCCAGGTCTAACCCAGTTGACTGTAAAATATACCCACTAAACCAGGACGAACAGCAGCAACTGGATGAATTTCTGAAGGAAAACCTGGATTCTGGGCAGATCCAGTCAAGTAAATCGCCCATGGCATCACCCTTTTTCTTCGTGAAGAAAAAGGATGGGAAATTACGACCTGTACAGGATTACAGGCGACTCAATGAGATGATGGTCAAAAACCGGTATCCTCTACCATTGATAGGAGAACTTGTGGACAAATTGTCTCAGGCCAAAGTGTTCTCAAAGATGGACATACGTTGGGGATACAACAATGTACAAATCAAGGAAGGAGACAAGTGGAAGGCGGTGTTCAGAACCAATAGAGGACTCTTCGAGCCATTGGTCATGTTCTTTGGACTCACAAATTCGCTGGCCACTTTTCAGACCATGATGAACGACATCTTTAGAGTCGAAATAGCAGAAGGATGGGTTGTCATATACATGGACGATATCCTTGTATTTTCAAAAAATCAAGAAGAACATACAGTACAGGTCAACCATATATTGGCAAAGCTGGAAAAGCATAAGCTCTCATTAAAACCAGAAAAATGTTTCTTTGACAAAAAGGAAATGGATTTCCTTGGAGTCGTCATCAGTGAAAACTCGGTCCGGATGGAATCTGCCAAGGTTAAGGCAGTAACAGATTGGCCAAGGCCAACTTGCAAAAAAGAAGTCCAACAATTCTTGGGCTTCGTAAACTTCTATCGGCGCTTTGTAAAAGATTTCGCCAAAGCAGCCAAACCCTTAACTCGGCTTACAGGAAAAGACGAGTGGAAGTGGACAGAGTTACAGGATGAAGCATTTGATATGCTTAAGAAAACTATAGCAGAGGAAGTGGTGTTGCAAATCCTGAACGAGGATGGACAGTTCCAAGTAGAGGTGGACGCCTCTGACTTCGCCATCGGGGGAATCTTGTCACAACAAATAGAAAACGATGTATGGAAGCCGGTGGCTTTCATTTCAAAATCCCTAAACGATGCCGAGCAGAACTATGAGATCTACAACAAAGAGATGCTCGCAGTTATGCATGCCTTTTACGAATGGTCCCACTATCTAAAAGGGGCCAAACACACAGTAGAAGTTCTGACAGACCACCAGAACTTAACCTACTTCAGAAAGGCACAAAACTTAAACTGACGACAAGCGCGATGGGTGACGGATTTGCAGGAGTACAATTTCGTCATAAAACATAGAAGCGGAAAATCAAACACAAAAGCAGACTTACTCTCATGACAGGCAGGACATACCCGTGGAGAAAATGATAATGAAGGGGTGGTTCTGCTCAAGGAACACCTTTTCGTGTGAGTCTTCGATGATGATCGTGCAATTGATGACATCATGAAAGACATTAAAGACGTGCCAAAATGGCAGTGGGAGACACAGGTTGTCGATGGCCTTGCAAAGGCCAATGGAGAATACAAAATTAAAGAAGGACTTGTCACTTGGAAAGGACAAGTTTATGTACCAGTGGTCGTGGCATTGCAAGAAGATATCATCGCAATCCATCATTCATGGGGGCACTCCGGAGTCACTAAAACGTTGGAGTCCTTAACAAGGAACTTTTGGTGGCCCAATATGTGCAAAGATATAGAAAAATACATTCCCGGTTGTGAAACCTGTCAAAAGGCGAAACCGGATCAACAAGCGTGTGCAGCCCCACTCAGACCAAATGAAGTTCCAACAGAACCATGGGAAGTCATCTCAGTTGACTTCATGGGACCCCTCCCCATGTCTAAAGGAAACGACACGATAATGGTAGTGGTGGATAGGTTCACCAAGAAGTCTTACTTCTTGCCCACTATGAAAGAAATTACATCACAGGGAACAGCAGCGCTGTTCAGAGACAATGTATTTTGGGAGCATGGTCTCCCAAGAAAAGTAATAAGCAACAGAGGCCCTCAGTTTGCCTCAAAATTCATGACAGACTTATATGGAATGCTGGGGATTCAGGCCAACCAATCGACGGCCTATCACCCTCAAACAGATGGTCAAACCAAATGAGTAAACCAGGAAGTAAAGGAATTCCTGACCATGTTCGTTAACAATCGTCAGGACAACTGGAGCGATTGGCTATCAGTGGTGCAGTTCTGCCACAACGACCGAGTACATTCCACAACAGGCTTCACGCCTTTTTTCATGAACTACGGACGACACCTGAACAAGGGTCTAGATCCTACCTACGTGCCAAAAGCGGTAGCAGTGGAACAGTTAGTGAAGGAACTAGAGGATGTACATGAAAAAGCAAAAAAGGCTTTGGAGAAAGCCACTCAAATTATGAAAGAGCGGTACAATAGTCATCGACAGGCGGCATGGGAGTATAAACCTGGCGACAAGGTTTATCTCAGTACCGAGAACCTTCCAGTAATACGAGCAACTAAGAAGCTTGATGGGAAATTTGTTGGTCCATTAGAGGTCCTCGCCAAGATCAGCGAGTCGTCATATAAATTAAAAATACCCGCAGCATGGAAAATCTACAACGTCTTCAACGAAGTCTTGTTGAAACCGTATAGGGAACCGGAGTTCCCCAGACAAAAAGCAAAAGCAGCGGCGCACAAGGACGTGCAGATGGTGGAAGAGTCCCAGGAGGGCGAATATGAAGTTGAAGAAATAATGGAAAGCCGCATTAGCGGAAGAGGAGGAGCGAGGCTGGAATACCTCGTAAAATGGAAAAATTACCCAGTTGAAGAATCAACCTGGGAACTGGCTGGAAATGTTGCCAATGCACTGGCAAAAGTTAAAAAATTCCATAAGGACAATCCCAAGGCTCCTAAGCTCATTAGGAACCTGAAGAATGGAAAGGTGTACATTCAGTACACCAAGACAATTCCTCGACAAACCCCTAGTGTGCCTAAGCACAAACAAAGTCGAGGAACCCATTGGAAGGATAAGCGACTTTTTGGATGGGACGATGGCTGCTTCGGGCCAAAGTATCTAGAAAATATGGAGCACAGATGGCGCAATTGGAAAGGGGACAGGAGGGCAATCATGGAATTACCAGACGACACTGATGGGACGTTCTCCAGAAATCTGGAGCGTGGCGGGCGGTCACCCGTGCTTGATTTCCCAAAAAGGGGAGAAAAAGAAGAATTGGAAGAGGAGCGCAGAGCGCACGAGAAAGACACTGAGTGTCTCCAAAAGAAAATCCTGAAATGAACAGGAAAAACAGTAGCTGCAAAGGAAAGCAGTGAGTCGGAGGATGACCGACAAAGAAGGATCAAAGGTGTTGCACGCCCCATACAAAAAAATTGGAAAACCACCATCGAGGAGGTGGAGGATATCGATTCAGAACAATCAGGCTTGATGCCTGAGGAACAAGCAGAGTGCCTGGCCCGCTTTTATGAACAAATGAAATGAGATCCACACTATGTGGACTCAGTCAGTTCAGCCTCTCGGGATGTGAGGCCTTAAGGGGGGGGTGATGTTATGAGCATACCTCGTCCTATTCAATTTTCACAGTAACGACACTAATGACGATTATGAAGATACGGTCACAGGGAGTCGGACTATATTTTTCTTTTCATTTTATCTATTTCATTCCACTCAAACATTTAGATACAGGACTCAGATGATACCTTAGTCGCAGGGACAGACTACATTAGGACTGCAACCCTTATATGGAAGGAGGTTAGGTCAGCATCAGCTATGGGGATAGACTGAGTGCCGACAGGAAGAACGGCCCGATGATGGGCCTACGCCATGAAAGGATACATGAGTGGCACGGCGCCTGAGGGGCAACATGGGAACACCAAGATGTACCGACGACTAGGTACCGGCGTATGTGGGAGTCGGCTGAGACGCACAACAATAAGCGTGGCTGTATATGGAAGGACAAAGTGTTGGTGTGGGAGGATGTCTCCTAGAAAGGACAGATGGGCGCAGATCAGCTGCTGCACATTGATCCTGGCTTGAGGGACTTTAGCTGTGTGCTGTCTGCGCACAGACCAGGAGAGAGGTTTATAAGGGTTGTAGTCTTAGGTAGCAAGTCCCTAAGACTCTAGATAGTTTGTGTCCTAGACACTTCTACTTGAGCAACAGGCTAGTCTTGACCTTGTCTTGATTCGTCTGTCTGTCTTGTCTTCGGCTGAACAAGCCACACTTCTCATAAGTCTTAAGGTTGTGTTTAGGTCATCCCTAACATCATACATAGATGCCACATCATAGGTTTCAACTCCTCTCCATAGATCATACTCCGTGTCATGGAGATATTGTAGTGCATATGCCTTCTTTTGCTGCGCGGAATTGATTCCAGCTTCACTGAACAACAACTCAAGTTCGTTGAAGTAGCGCGTGAGGCGGCGGGGTTGGCTGGAGTTGAAGTGGGGTGCGGTGTCATCATAATGAGCAGGCATGGGTTTGGCATAGTTGGTCATCGTGGCTTTTGTAGAATGGTGGAAACTGGAGCTGTTGAATGAGTGGAATTGCCGGGCTTGGGGCGTGGAACTGCTGATTGTGGGGTAACTTGGATGGGGTTGACAGTGTAATTCTTTCAAAGGCCTCACTGGGGCAGCCAATATGATAAGTTTGCTCCGCTTTTGGAAATAGGGAGGAAAGGAGAGGTGTGAGGTTGTGAAAGGATTCCCGTCAACTCCGGGGCACTCCGTGACAATGCTACTATGCGCGGAATTGCGGAGTTTGTGGATAATCACACTTAAGCTCACAAGTGCGTAACAATGGCAAACGTGGGATGCAGAGTGCAACGTGACTCGAGACGTGAGTGAGACAAGGAGGGTGAGACTAAAGGAGGAGGCTCGAAGGGATACTGTATTCTGGGATCTAATCTGGTACTAGGCTGGTATGTTAATTGTACATGGGCTTTATATATGATTTTCTACTCTAGATGACGAAATATCACTTGTAAAATTTCTCCTCACAACCATATATCCAAATCCGTCTTGAAGGTCTTCTTGCAATGGGGCTAGCTGAGGGATGCGATGGTGGAATACAAGTGCCATGGTGGGAACCAATATTGTGATCCTGCGCAGGATGCTAATAGACTTGTCAGATTGAAATAGACTTGCCTGATTGCCATGTGCGGCAACTCCAGGGTTCATCTGGCTTGACGTGGCCCTGTTCTCAATATTCTGCGGACCTGACTAGTCTATACTGTAACTGGTCATCAGCCGATGGCATTATTTGTCTGCTAGGGTCCTATTCCGCTGTGTTGGTGCGTCGCTATGGATGATGTGGCAATGGATCATGGAATGTAGATCATCCAAATGCGGATATGTCTTGATGGTGCTGGTTCCTTCTCTGGTGACCTAAGCTATACCGGCTGACAATTTTCATGCAACTCAGCCGATGGGGTGCTGACTTTGGGTGTAAATGATTGACTGGTGTGGGGTATGGATGGTGTATGCAGGAGGCAACTTGCTTGTTGAGTGTGGGTGATGCTTGCCTTACCGCGGAAAAATGCGGAGTTGCACGGAATTGCGTGGAATTGCGTGGAGTTGCTCATTGCTATTGCAGAATTCCTGCAGATGACTCCTCTACACCCTTACCTCAGCACGATGCTCATCAGTGTGGCACCACTCCGACCAAATGAGGTCCTGATGGAACCATGGGAAGTCATTTCAGTAGACTTCATGGGACCATTACCCAAATCAAAGGGCAACAATATGATCATGGTGGTTGTGGATAGGTTCACAAAGAAGTTGTACTTCTTGCCTACCACAAAAGAAATTACATCACAAGGAACAGCAGTACTGTTCAGAGATAATGTGTTCTGGGAGCATGGCCTCCTGAGGAAAGTTATAAGCGACAGAGGACCACAGTTTGCTTCAAAATTTATGGATGATCTATATGGGATGCTGGGGATCAAGGCCAACCAATCAATGGCTTATCACCCACAGACAGATGGACAAACCAAACAGGTAAATCAGGAAGTAAAAGAATTCCTAACCATATTTGTGAACAATCGACAAGACAACTGGAGCAATTGGTTGTCAGTGGTGCAGTTCTGCACAGAACCACAATGATAGGGTTCACTTGGTGACTGGCTTAACCCCGTTTTTTATAAACTATGGACAACACCCTAATAAGGGTTTGGACCCCACCTACATGCCGAAGGCAGTAGCAGTGGAACAACTGGCGAGGGAGATGGGGGATGTGTGTGCAGGGGCGGAAGGGGCTCTAGAAAGGGCTGCTCGGATCATGAAAGAGTGATACAACAGCCACCGCCAAGCAGCATGAGAGTATAAACCTGGCGACAAGGTTTACCTTAGCACAGAAAACCTCCCAGTCATCTGAGCAACCAAGAAGCTTGATGAAAAATTTGTCAGTCCATTGGGAGTCCTCACTAAAGTCAGGGAATCATCTTATAAACTAAAAATCCCAGCATCATGGTGGGTCTACAACATCTTCAATGAAGTCTTATTGAAGCTGTACAGGGAACCGGAATTTCCCAAACAAAGAGCAAAGGCAGCAGCATGCAAGGATGCGCAGATGGTAGAGGAGTCCCAGGAGGATGAATACGAAGTTGAAGAAGTAATGGACAGCCATGTTAGTGGATGAGGAGGCAGGAGGTTGGAATACCTCATAAAGTGGAACTATCCAGTGGAGGAGTCAACTTGGGAACTGGCAGAAAATGTGGCCAATGCTCAGGCCAAAGTAAAAAAGTTCCATAGAGAAAATCCCTGTGTGCCAAGGCACATACGGAACTTGACAGGGGAACAGCAGAATCCTTATAGGATGACTCCACAGGAACGGAAGAAAAAGATGTTGTTTGGATGGCAGGATGGATGCTTTGGAAGCGAATATCTTGAAAATATGGAGCGCAGATGGTGCAATTGGAAGGGAAGTTGGGCAAAGATTCAGGAGTTGCCCGACAACACTGATGGGATGTTCTCCAGAGATCTGGAGCATGGTGGGCGGGTTGTACCTGTGCTTAATTTCCCAAAGAAGGGACAAGAGGAGGAACTAGAGGAGGAGCGCTGAGCACACGAGAAAGACATCAAGTGTCTTAATAAGAAAATTCTGAAAAGGGTGGAAAGACCAGAAGCTGCAAAAGAAAGCAGCAAGTCAGAGGAAGATCACCAGAAAAGGGTTAAGGGTGTTGCACACCCTACACAAAAATTAGTTCAGTGGTGAACCACTATGGAGGAGGTGGAAGATGAAGATTCAGAATGGTTGGGCTTAATGCCTGAAGAAAGGAGCGAGTGGTTGGACTGCTTCTATGATAGGATGAGGAAGGATCCACACTATGTGGATGCAGAAACGTCGGCCTCTCAGGACATGAGGCCTTAAGAGGGGGGTGATGTTATGAGCATAACTCACTCCGCATAATTTTTACAGTAATGACGTCGATGACATATATGAAGACATGGACTCAGAGAGTGGGGATATATTTTTCTTTTCTTTTTATCTATTTCTTTGGACTCAAACATACAGATACGAGGTCAGACAACAAGACATGGTTGCAGGGACTGGCTATGTTGGGACTGCAGCCCTTATACAGAAGGAGGTTAGGTCAGCATCGGCTATAGGGATAGACCAAGTGCTGATAGAAACATGGCCCGATGATGGGCCTAGGCTATAATGGATACATAGGCCGAATGGCACCTGAGGGGCAACATGGGAAACAGCCAAGTGCAGAGACAATAAGACACTGCCAGATATGGGAGGACAGTGTGTTGGTGAGGGAAGATGACTCCAGGTATGGTCATATGGGCACAGGCTTGGCAGCTGTGCATTGTCTCCATTGTGAGGGACTTTAGCTGTGCACTGTCTGTGCACAGACCAGGGAGTGGGTATATAAGGGTTGTCATCTTAGGTAGCAAGTCCCTAAGACTCTAGATAGTTTGTGTCCTAGACACTTCTTCTTGAGCAAGCAGTTTTGTCTTTGGCTGAACAAGCCATCCCTCTAAGGTCTTTGGGTTGTGTTTAGGGTCGTCCTAACACTATCAGTCGCTGAATGATTGATTATGGAATCTGACTGCCCAGACATCCTGTTTTTCAGACTGTAGTGGCGGATGATGGCATGCAAATGTGATGTTGGCTAGGATTGCAGATGACCAGGCAATCAGCAATTGCAGATGATCTGCAAGCTTTGGACACTCTTATATCTGAGATATTACATACATATCCAGATCTTGGGAGAGGAAAAATGGATGGTGCATTGTGGGGATGAGGATTTGTCATCCCCTGATGTGCCTTGCACAACTTGCTCTTACACATCACTGGTCGGTCTGCATGGTTTGTATGCCCTATGGTCAAATGGTGTACTTACTGTGTGCCTGCAGCCAACAGCCTATGGCACCACAATGGAAATCATGGCAAGTCCCCTCATGGATTAAAAAAGAGGTCAGCATGCTGATAAGACCATAGAGCTCATATGCTGGGCATCATATGCCATGCATTCATTGATGGCAAGACTCATTTGGTTCCAGGTGCCATGTTTAGCATTAACAACTGTGCAGCGACTGTTCGAGAACTATTTCTCAAGGCAATTGATGCACACAGATTGCCCAGCCAGGTCCAAGGAGATCATGGTACAGAAAATGTGGAAGTTGTGAGATATATGGAAGTTCATCATGGCCCAGGCAGGGGATCATACATTTGGGGCCCATAAGTGAATAGGTTATAAAAATGTGCTGCCTATTGAAAGCTCAATCAAATAACAGGTCTAAGCATAATATTCGTGCAGAGCACCTTTGGGTGGACTTGGTCCATGATGTGTCAGCCAAGTGGCATCATTTTTTCGAGGATCTTGAAGCCTATCATGGTTTTGATCCAGCTGAGCCATCACACAAATGGCTGCTACATCATTTGTTTGTCCCTGAGATGAATGTTGAGCTACAAGGCTGGGTACAGACTTGGAATGCACATAAAATGCAGCTCGACAGGGAGTGTAACAAATCACCCAGAGAGATGTTTTTGCTCAGCCTTGCAGAGCATGAAACACTGGGGGCCATGGAAAGGATCATATGCCAAGAAGAGCTTGTTGAGCATATAGCACATTTTGGCATAGACTGGGAACTCCTTCATGATGCTGACGTCAATGATGGAGATATTAATGGTGCAAGTAATCAGAGACTGTTTGTACACAATCAACCTGAACAGCTCAGCAAAGTCAGATGTGAGCCTCCTAACTGTCCACTGGCTGTTGCTGAGGTCAATCAAGTTGACAACATTCTCCATTGGGAATACAGGCCAACACCATTCTGAAGCATGATGGAGCATATATTGATTTGGGTTTGTGCACTTGCCCTTTGTCATGACATTGTTAATGACCATGATTGATTGGGATGATCTAGTGTACACATTTTCTTTTTCTCATTTAGTCCCTATGCAGTACAGGCACTTCCTCTAAGCTATGTAGACAACATATTAGGTGATATATATATTAAGAAGGACCTTTTAGTACTGTTTGTCATTGTTTGACACTCAGTTGAGAAAGATATAGTCAGTGTATCAGCCCCATGGGCATACAATTCATTCGAGTATGATCCTTGTAGTCATTTTGGAGTTGAAGGCACTCACATATTATAACAGGTCCTACAGATTGCATGGCAATTGGGATAATATACTAGGCAGGGTCTTACAATGAGTTGGCTACCTATGCAGGCTACAGGTCAAGCAGTGTTGAAACCTTTCTCCATAAAGTTGCCAAACATCCACTCATCAAACTTCATTACCCTATCATTATCCATAGAGCAAGGCTCTAGCAATATGTTGCATAGGTCTGAACCAAACCATACATCAATGCTGGAGAAGCCAGTCGCTATTTTTATCATGCTGCAAGATGAGTCAGAGTTGGGAATATATTTCAAGTGGATCTGCAGCTTGATTAGCCAGCATTATACAAAGGTATGCTAACCTACTCTCAACTTGTTGCTGGCATCTCTGAGCATTGATGATGCTGTGACTGCATGGTGGAATAGAATGGCCTTATAAGCTTTGCTAGTCATATGAAGAGCATCTGTTTCAAATGGGTTCCTGGATCCTTTGAGCCATCAAAGAGTCTGAAGGATGAAAAGTTTGTAAAGTAGGCAGGATACATGGTCAGTGGCATTATCTCCAGACCATTCTATCTGGCTTATTACATCATCAGGGGATTCAATTCGATGGTTGTATACAGCAGCAAGGAATCACAACAAGTCATTGCGCTATATTATTCCCATTATGGAGTATACATGTAGCTGTCAGAATGCTTACTGGTAGTAGCCTATCATGACTGAAATTGATGTTGAACCCATCTTGGAATGCCTGGAAGTCCCAATGATTCCAGGGATTGTGGTGGCCTATTAATATCAGTGCCAACACTAGATGTTGAATAGTTTGATGGTATTCAAGAGTGCACACCTTTGTAAAGTGTGCAGCCTGGGCAATGAGTGTAAGTACATATGATGATAGGTGGTATTGGACTCATGTTGGCATTGATCAGAATTGCAGGGCCCACCACCAGGTGTGTCTCTACTGCAGTGATGGGTATTGTTTCTTCTGCACCAAAGTCAAAAATGGCCTCTACTATTCTGTATGTCACCTGATCAGGTATGAGGGAAAGGTAGAAGTCCTGCTCTAATGGGAGGTCCATTATATCTTTATATGCTGTGGCCATTAAGATAAAGGGCGATATAGGATCTGGCCCTAGGCCAGTGTTTATTAGATACAATGCTGCAAGCATACCATCAGCACAAAACAAGAGTGTATCCTGGGCATCCACAGCAGGGAGTGGTGCAAATGACATGGAAGCAAAGCCACTGGTCTTGCTCTGGATCCAGTACCCTTTTTCATCACCTATACGCAAATTGATGGCAGTGTCAAACACCACAAGCTTGGGTGCACAACCTGTAACTATAGAGTCCCCACCTTGGCTGAGAAAGGTCAGTGAAAACTTGACAATCACAAAAAAATATGTAACACACATGGCAAAGGTGCACACTGGCGATATCAAGGCATAAAGCAACTCTACATGAGATGTGACACCTAGAACAGGTGTGAACTCTTCATCCAAAAGGTTTGTTTCACTCATCAGGTTGTGAGCCAGTCCATCTTTTGAACCTGCCATATATGCTGCCTGACAGGAAGATACTTCGTTGTGGTACCAGATGTCAGTTCTCCATATGTGGAGAGCAAATGGGTAAAGCCATGGATATACTGGCCTGACTAGCACATCGTAATCTTGATGACAAGACTGTGTTTGAGTAGCAAGCTGGGTAATGGAAGATGATGGATTGGTGGCATGAGTTTGTTGGCCCAAGGGGCCATGGGAAGGGAGCATGATGGTGTGAGCTGTCGAAGTTGCCTGCCAAATGTCCTCTAAGATAAGACTCTTTATATGTGCCCTAACTTGTACCTGATCATTTTCAGATGGCAAGGTGGCTGACGCTTCTGTTGGTTGTGATTGAGGACATCCTTCAATGCATGTATTAGGCATGGAATTCTCCTCCTGTTGTCCCTGGACCCATCCAGTACTGGATAATTGATGCCACACCCAGCAAGGATGAAGTTCACCCCCCTGTTCAAGGGGGCCATGTATGTTTTTCATCCTGGGTACTATACAAACTTAAACATGTCTCATATGACAGCAAATTATGAAATGCACAAATGAATATGATATGCTTAGCTTTGTCACTGGGGTGAGGGTGAGAAAGTGTCTTCTTGATATATCTGGCAGTAAATTCATATGGTGGGACAGAAACCAGGGAATATTGTTAGGGACGACCTAAACACAACCTCAAGACTTATGAGAAGGGTGGCTTGTTCAGCCGAAGACAAGACAGACAGATCAATCAGGATAAGATCAAGACTAAACCTGTTGCTCAAGTAGAAGTGTCTAGGACACAAACTATCTAGAGTCTTAGGGACTCGCTACCTAAGACTACAACCCTTATATACCTGTCCCCTGGTCTGTGCGCAGCTAAAGTCCCTCACAATAGAGACAATGTGCAGCAGCCAAGTCTGCGCCCATATGACCTTACTTGGGGACTTCTTCCCACACCAACACTTCGTCCTTCCATATATGGCCACGTGGGCCTATTGTCGTGTGTTTCGGCCGATTCCCATCTATGCTGGTACCTAGTTGTTGGTACATCTCAGCATTCCCATGTCGCCCCTCAGGTGCCATGCCGCTCATGTATCCTATCATGGCGTAGGCCCATCATCGGGCCGCTGTTCCTATCGGCACTCGGTATGTCCATAACCGATGCTGACCTAACCACCTTCCATATAAGGGTCACAGTCCTAGCATAGTCCATCCCTGTGACCAAGGTATTGTCTGAGCCCTGTATCTAAACATTTGAGTGTAGTGAAATAGATAAAATGAAAAGAAAAATATAGTCCAACTCCCCCAGACCGTATCTGCATAGTTGTCATTAGTGTCGTTACTGTGAAAATTGATGGGGACGAGGTATGCTCATAACAAATATGTATATCTAGATTTTATGAATTTACCATGTTGACATGTTTGCCAGGCAAGTTGATAATATGCATCTGCATTGGGATTGGATACAGGTTGCATTTGGGGATTGAGGAAGTTCATGCACTCGATGATCAGTTCATCAAGTTTACCCCATATTTCTGCATCATCTGGCTCTGACAACAGGTCTAATTGGACAGATAGCTGCCATTTTTTCAAGACATCAGACCAGGCTGCTCAACTTGGTGTCAGTTGGGTGGAAATCCGGAGAAGCTTTGGTCTCTGTCTTACAAGTATGATGCTATTCTATTTGTAAGTCAATTGGCACAGAGCAGTATGGCTACACTGATGACAAATGGCATTATCATGCAGGTGATTGCAATGTTTGATGTATTGGCATCTTGGCGCTTAGAACTGGATGGCCCTGCTGTGGATTGATGTGACTCCCTTCTTTGCCTGCTTCGAGTTGCAGACTGGAGGCACTGGGCCATAATAGGCAATTGAGATGCAATGGGTGGAGTAAAGAGTGGGAACTGTGGTATATTCCTGATGGCTGTTAATGGATTCTGATCAGGAAGATGATCATTAGGGCAAGAGTGGACTCCCACAGTCATTGAAGACAAGACATCAATGGGAGGGGTGCTTCGAAAACATAAGTGATCACTTATTGAAACTAATTATTGTTTCTTACATGGGAACAGGCAGGTGAGCCATATATTGCTTGCTGCACAAGCAAGACATGTTATATTGTGTGAGTGTAACTATGCTCTGCTATCTGTGTAAGTCAAGTAATATACAATGGTCAGACAATAACTTATGTGTGGGTAAAAGCCCCCACACCTGGTGGCAGGGCTAGGACCACAGAGTGTATATCAAACATTCTCAGGAACATCAGACAGACTGGCTTGAAGGAGGTAGTGTTGCCAGTATGGGTGGTGACAGCTATCGCAAACCTCTTCTGGTGACAAGGGTGTATCCCTCGCATATGGGAGCTGCATGTTGTCAGTTGGCTAATGATGCTGGCAAGTAGGATTCGCACCTGGCCAAAGGTGGCTGCAGCACAATGGCAGTGCATCTCTGAACATGAAGAACAGAGGTACAACTTGCACAGTATCTCAAGTGTGCTGATATGAGTCACATTTTGGGGATCCATTGCAGGGGGAGCAGTAGCAGTGAAGGGGGGAAATTTTATGATACTTGGCATGTTGCTTTTTAATACTTGACTTATATTTGTTTCAGAGGGAATGGGATGAATGGGATGAACAGAATGAACAGAATGAATTTCTTCTCCACAATGCAAGTTCACACCATGTTCATGCTCTACAGTCATTAACACTTATCTACCAATTCTCTTTGTTCATGGCATTCATGCTGATCATGGTGCCCATGCTGATTCAGTGTTATCATGTGCATTCATTCTTGTTCATTCTTGTTCATTCTTGTTCATTCTTGTTCATTCTTGTTCATTCTTGTTCATGCCTGCTCCCCTGTCATCCACTGTGATTCACCATGAACCTGCCTGCTTCATTGGGTTTCAGGATGAACAGCTTGTTTTTGTGGATTTTGTCCAATATGGACCATCATAAGGTCAGACAATGATTTCACTTTTCCTCCAATTCTGTCCAGAATTGCAAGACAATATGATGACCAAAAGCCACAGCAGGTGTTGTCAGTGGCCACTTTCACACATCTGTTAATGCTATAATTGCATTGTGCTGATAATATTCTGCCTTTCCAAACATCAGCTAGGAGATGGAGAGAGTATGTGGATCAAATCAATTACTCATGTGATAGCTACATCTGGTGGCAGCACTGTGATCATGATATTGAGTTGCTTGTATGCCACAATAGGGGCCACAATGTCAAGTAATTCAATGTTATGGTGTGTTTCTGTGTGCACTATACCAAAATCTCAATTGGGTATTGATTAACCCTTGTGCTGATGAGATTAATTACTATAGCTGTGATTGAGCATGGGAACAAAACTTACCCCATGTATATGTTGCAAATTGTCAACACATGGTAAGGCAACAGAATGTGCTTACACTTGATTGTAAAGCCTCATCAGACCAGATTCACCAATAATGCTGAATTTGCTTGTGGCACTGGTCCTGAAAAAAGAATTTCCATTAGATTGGAAAACCAACAGCACTTTGGTCTCTTACATGGATGACAGTAATCTAATGATTTCTGACTTTAATCTTCAGGTTGGTATCTCAAGACTTCAAGAATGGTTCAAGAAGTTCTCATTTGTCATGGAGAGGATTGGGATGAATGTTGAGATGGATAAGATGGAATTTTTTTGTTTTCTTCCTTTTAAAAGAATATTGAAAGAAAAAGAAGGGGCTAAAAGAGAAAACAACATCAGCCCAGATAAAGGAAAAACAAAAAACAAAATTAAAAAACCATCATCTAAAGAGTTTCAAAATTTTGTTATACAACATTCTGCAGACCATACTTATGACCAACAGATCAATAACCTCAAAATTGAGCTGGAAGAAGTGAGGGGAAGAAAATTGGTGATCAGTTGTAAAAAAGTGTGGAGATACTTAGGATTTTTCTTCAATCCAGGATTGACTTTCAATTTCCATGTTAAACTTTATGCTAACAAAGCTTTATCTTCTATTAGTGCACTGTGCATGATTGGGAATGCAATCAGGGGTTTAGATGTCAAGAGAAGACTTCAAGTTTTCAAGTCTTGTATTTGGCTGATTCTTTCATATGGGCTCAGTCTTTGGTACCATCTAAATGGTAGAGGTGTCAAAGATAATTGAGAAAGTTCAGAGGTGGGCATTATTATGGAAGAGCAAAGGTTTTAGAATGACACCAACAGCACCATTGGAATTCTTACTGGGGGTTCCTCCAGCACAAATTTATTGTGATCTTCTAGTCAAATGAATGGGTCTGTGCTTGGCTACACTCAATATTCATCATCGCTCCAACTCCTGTGGCTATTCTTTTCTACAGTGCCATGTCATACCAAAGCTTTAAAATGGCAAAAAAAAGATAAGAACCAATATTGTGGGTAATTTGGTTCCACAGCTTTTCAACATTGCACATAATGTTGAAGAAGAATTTCTATTCTGTCATGATGAAAATATTCCAGGAGCAAGTGTGAGGGATACCTATGGAGATCGCATTAAATTAGCCAATTTAGTCCATCCAAAGAAGGAAGATTCCAAAATATTTTGTGTGTGGCTGCAAGGTTTTGAAGAAGAATTGGATAGTTGGCACTGTTACAGCTTAGTCTTCACTTCGGATGGCTCATACCGAATGGATGTTGGCTGTTCTGGTTTCATTGGTCCAGGAGGGGTCAGTGGAGTTCGATCTTTCAAAGCTAGTTTGGTGTTTGAAGTGGAACTACAAGCTATCAAAGATATCTTCACATATCTTGTCAAATGGGAGGTGAATGGACAGGTGGTGGTGTTGATTGACAACCAGTCTGCGTTAACAGGAATCTTTGATATGAATATCAAAGATCATCAATACATTTCTATTAACATGATGAAAAAGTTACATGAATGGTTGAAGGGGAATGCAGAGTGTATGATTATTCTCACCTGGTGTCCAAGTCACATGGGTATCAAGGAAAACGAGAGTGTGAATAACAAGGTTGAGGCTGTGAGAAAGGGGCTGTGCACAAGAGCATCTTGTGCAATATGTTTTAAGAAAGAGGCAGGAAAGGATTGGAGACAGTTATGGAAGCATTCAGTGAAGAGGGGAAGAAGCTTTGTCAAACTGCTTAATGGGAAAAGAAAAGAGGCTTTACCTTTGGTTGGCGCAGGAAGACAATATCGTTTCGTGGACACATGTGACAGAAAAGTCACACACTTTGCGTGTTTCACTAGGATTGTTACAGGTCATATGCCATTGGTGGATTACAGAGCAAGATTTTTCACTGATAGCAACTTGAGGTGTCCCGTTTGTACATCTCAACCCTGGTTTTTGTGGGAACATATCATGTGTAGGTACATATATTATTCTCATTCTTTTTTTTCTCTTTTCTCATTATCTTGAAAGTGAAGCAAGTACTTGGCTATTGCTTCTTTCTTAAAAGATAACCCAACTGCAGGTTCTTTTGAAGATTTTGATTTTGATGTAGTATAGTTGACTGTTGCAGCACACGTCTCACTGATGGTTTTTCTTTTAATTAAGTGTTTCAGTTCTCATGTTTTTCATACATAGCTTTTCCAGCAGAAATCCTGTCTGGAAGTTACATAGTTTACTCTAGTCAGTGTCTTTCAATGTATATTTCTATGCTTGAAAAAAAAAAAAGCCTTGTCAGATGACATCCACAACTGCTGCCTCAGAAGCCAAGAGACCTTTGTCAACCATGTTGAGATATATACCAGTCAACTTTCCATGAAGCATAGAAAACAAAATGGAATGAAAGGTGCTTCACAGGTGGAGAAGATCAAATCGTGCTGGAGGAAGGTGGACTGGCACCTGTTACTGGGCAAGCAGAAAGTGCCTTGCCTGGCATCACTGCAATGGCCATATTGACTGTTAGGGATGACCTAAACACAACCTAAACGTCTCAAAGTGGTGGCTTGTTCAGCCAGAGACAAGACAGGACAAGACTATGCTTGTTGCTCAAGTAGAAGTGTCTAGGACACAAACTATCTAGAGTCTTAGGGACTTGCTACCTAAGACGACAACCCTTATATACTACTCCCCTGGTCTGTGCACAGACAGCGCTGCAGCTAAAGTCCCTCAAGCTGGGATCAATGTGCAGCAGCCAATCTGCACCCATCTGACCTTCTTTGGAGACATCCTCCCACACCAACACTCTGTCCTTCCATATATGGCCACACCTATTGTTGTGCGTCTCGGCCGATTCCCATCTATGCTGGTACCTAGTCATCAGGTACATCTCAGGCATTCCCATGTCGCCCCTCAGGTGCCGTGATGCCCATGTATCCCATCATGGCGTAGGCCCATCATTGGGCCATTCTCCCTGTCGGCACTCAGTCTATACCCATAGCCGAATGCTGACCTAAACACCTTCCATATAAGGGTCGCCTGTCCTAATGTAGTCTGTCCCTGCGACCAAGGTATCGTCTGAGTCCCATATCTAAACATTTGAGTGCAGATAAAAAGATAAAATGAAAAGAAAAATATATCCTGGATCCCTGAGTCCGTATCTTCATGAGTGTCATCGATGATGTTACTGTAAAAAATGAAGGGGATGAGGTATGCTCATAACATCACCCCCCCCTTAAGGCCTCGTGTCCTGAGAGGCTGAAGAAGCTGAGTCCACATAGTGTGGATCTCTTTTCATGTGTTCATAAAAGTGGGCCAACCGCTCAGTTTGTTCCTCAGGTGTCAAGCCTGATCGTTCCGAATCGATATCTTCCACCTCCTCTACAGTGGTTTTCCAATTTTCTTTTTTCTTTACAGGGTGTGCAACACCCTTGATCCTTGTTTGTCGGTTCTCTTCTGACTCGCTGCTTTCCTTAGCAGCCATTGACTTCCCTGTCCTTTTCAAGATTTTCTTCTGAAGACACTCAGTGTCTTTTTCAGTGCGCTCAGCGCTCCTCTTCCAACTCCTCTTTTTCTCCCCTTTTTGGGAAATCAAGCACGGGTGACTGCACCCACCATGCTCCAGGTCTCTGGAGAACATCCCATCGGTGTCATCTGGCAATTCCATAATCGCCCTTCTGTCTCCCTTCCAATTTCGCCATCTGTGCTCCATATTTTCTAAGTATTTTGGGCCGAAATGGCCATTGTCCCACCCAAAAAGTTGTTTGTCTTTCCAGTGAGTTCCCTGACTTTGTTTGTGCCTTGGTGCACTAGGGGTTGGTCTGGGAACTGTTTCCATGTACTGGATGTATACTTTTCCATTTTTTAGGTTCCTTATGAGCTTAGGAGCCTTCGGGTTTTCTTTATGGAATTTTTTGACTTTTGCTGGTGCGTTAGTGACAGTTTCCAGCCGATTCCCAGGTAGATTCCTCCACCGGGTAATTTTTCCATTTTACGAGGTATTCCAACCTTGCTCCTCCTCGTCCTGCTGATGCGGCTTTCCATGATTTCTTCAACTTCGTATTCATCCTCCTGGGACTCTTCCACCATTTGTGCATCCTTGTGTGCTGCCGCTTTCACTTTTTGTTTAGGAAACTCTGGTTCCCTGTATGGTTTCAACAAGACTTCATTGAAAACATTATATACCCACCATGCTGCTGGGATTTTGAGTTTATATGACGACTCGCCTACCTTGGCGAGGACTTCGAGCGGACCAACAAACTTTCCATCGAGCTTTTTGGTTGCTCAGATGACTGGGAGGTTCTCTGTGCTGAGGTACACCTTGTCGCCAGGTTTGTACTCTTGTGCTGCTTGGCGGTGGCTATCATACTGCTCTTTCATGATTTGAGCAGCTTTTTCCAAAGCCTTTTTTGCTTTTTCATGCACGTCCTCTATTTCTTTTGCCAGCTGTTCCACTGCTATCGCCTTCAGGCATGTAAGTGGGGTCCAGACCCTTATTCGGGTGTTGTCCATAATTCATGAAGAAGGGTGTACAGCCCATTGCTGAATGTACTCAGTCATTGTGGCAGAACTGCGCCACTGACAGCCAATTGCTCCAGTTATCTTGGCGAATTGTTGACAAATATTGCCAGGAACTCTTTTACTTCTTGATTTACTCGTTCTGTTTGTCCATCTGTCTGGGGGTGGTAAGCCGTAGATCGGTTTGCTTTAATTCCCAGCATTCCATATAAGTCCATCATGAATTTCGAGGCAAACTGGGGGCCTCTGTTCACTGATTACTTTTCTTGGGATGCTGTGTTCCCGGAAAACATTGTCTCTGAACAGCACTGCTGTTCCTTGTGATGTGATTTCTTTGGTGGTGGGTAAGAAGTATGACTTCTTAGTGAATTGATCCACCACTACCATTATCGTGTCGTTTCCTTTTGACATGGGTAAGGGTCCCATGAAGTCAACCGAGATGACCTCCCATGGTTCCAGTTGGAACCTCATTTGGTCTGAGTGGAGCCGCGCGTGCTTGTCGATCCTGGTTTTGCCTTTTGACAGGTTTCACAGCCCGGAATATATTTCTCAATGTCCTTGCACATGTTGGGCCACCAAAAGTTTCTCATTAGAGACTCCAATGTTTTTGCGACACCTGAGTGTCCCCATGAATGGTGTATTGCGATAATGTCCTCTCACAATGCCATGACTGCTGGTACAGTAGATGTGTCCTTTCCAAGTGACGAGTCCCTTTTCA